>OX465242.1:32465225-33111053 GCA_949987775.1 Aproaerema taeniolella | reverse complement strand
CAACTGGTCCCGGTGGAGAAACGCACTTTATAGCCGGATGGCCCGTCAAGGTGATCAAAGAGGTAATATACACATCAACACGGTCTAGGGATATTGCACGATTTTTCATATAAAAGAGGTCTGTTTGAGAAGCTACAAAAGCATACTAAACCTGAATTTTCAATTCTAATCAATAAAATTTATTTTATTTGAAATTTGTGAAAACGAATTGGTTGTTTTATATGTGTAATTAATCAATGTTGATTCCGATTAAATTTTACATTTTCAGTCAAAATCAATTGTCAATCTACTTTTGATTGACAATTGATTTTGACTGAAAATGTTGAAATGGTGGAATATCGATATAACTAGGATTAGCCACGGCAATTTTTTTATAACTTTGGCGCTTCACAATGTATGTTACTGTGAATGTCCGAAATGCAGTGTATGTTAAGATACTCTGGTGCCTGTTAACATCCATTAAGATAGCTGGTGATTGACCTTTATTTATCCTTTGACGATTTCGGTCATTAACCAGTGACTGTTATCATTGACCACGACGACTTGGTCAATGTTCATTATGATCGAAATTATGATGCCGCCTGATTGATATAGAAAAATAAGGATGTGTGGAAACAGAAGTTCTGGGTTTATTAAAACCCTCGCGCAAAGGATTTATATCGCACGCGGCGTAAACAAGCGCGCGACGGGTTGCTAGGTATAGGTAGGTAAGGTAGGTAATCAATAAAATAAATTAAGTTATTAATGATCTTGCACCATTGGCTACCTACAGAAAGTAATTTTTTTTTCTTTCACAGTCGCCATCTTGGTTTTCAAAGTACCTAGATGTCATTTTTGAAATTAGCACCCCCAAAACCTATTAAAGGATGACGATAGTTTCAAAATATCTTGAATATAAAAATAGTTGTATTCGGCATCAGTACCCCCGAAAACCTATAAAACGACATCCATGAGTGTTTTTTCAAAAATATGAATGTCCGCCATCTTGGATTTCAAATGGATGTCACTTTCGGAATCAGCACCTCCGAAAACCTATTAAACGACACTCATGTCGGCTTGCCTGAAAATTAATGTCCGCCATCTTGGATTCTAGTTGGGGGAATCGTAACGCGAAGGGCGAAGCCCGGAGCGTCGCGATTCCCCCCACCAAAAATTCGAGATGGCGGATATTAAGTAAATTCTCGGGCAAGCGGGTAAGGTCGCAAAACGAGCCTAACGCGTGAGGTGAGGCCATAAGTTGAGGCGAGCTGCGTATCGTATAGGGTGAAGCAGAAAGCCGAACTCTGCGTAGGGCGAAGCCCGGAGCGTCACCATGCGTCTTACCCGCCGACCGCCATCCGAAAATTTCATATCCGCCATCTTGGATATTAGTTGGCTTCGCCCTTCGCGTCACGATTCCTCCCACCAAAAATCTGAGATGGCGGATATGAAATTTTCGGGCAAGCCGACATGGGTGTCGTTTATTAGGTTTTCGATCGATTCGTTTATTAGGTGCTGATTCCGAAAATTACATCCATTTTGAAATCCAAGATGGCGGACGTTCAGATTTTTGAAAACACTCATGGTCGTCGTTTCATAGGTTCTCGGGGGTGTTGATTCCAAATACGACATCCATTTTGAAATCCAAGATGGCGGAAATACAATTTTTTGAAACTATCGTCATGGGTGTCCTTTAATGGGTTTTTGGAGGTGCTGATTGCGAAAATGATATCTAAGTACTTTGAAAACCAAGATGGCGACCGTGAAAAAAAATGAATTTTCTATAAGCAAGGGTGCTAGATCATTAGTAACTAAATGTGTGTTATTGATTACCTTAAGTCTTATCGCCATTGTTTCGCACAAACACTGGCGATTGTTAACAATCATACAAATTGTAAATCGCTGAATCTAAGATTCACTGTATCTCTTCTGTATATGTTAACATTCACCGGTGTATGTTCAATTTAAGTAGCATAAATTCCGATTTAAGTAGCATAAATTAAGGACAGTTAAGATGCACCGACATACACCGGTGCATCTTAACATTCACTAATATCGGACATTCACAGTAACACATTAATTTCTGCGAAACAGCCGGTCCAATGCCGTAGCATATGGTGCAATTCGCCATGTCTCTCCCCAGCTACGGAAGAACCAAATGCTTTACGTTTCAAGCTGTTAGATGTTTTGTAAAAAGGAATAGAAAGTATCTTTTTAAACAAATACTTACGATACTTCAGTTTGAAAAAATTAAATACTTACAAAGAACATAATACATATGTAAATACGTATACTCACGCCTATATCCCTATCGGGGTAGGCATAGCATCAGGTGGTCATAGAACCACCAGATGCTACGTTTGACAAATACGGTGAGGGTTATTGAAACATTTGCCCAGTGGAGAAAAGTTGTGAGTCTCGTCCACAATACAGCACAGACCTCTCAAGTTCTAATGACTGGCTTTTACAGTATGCCTAGGAAGAAGAGGCAGCTGGCAGATTCTATTTTTTTCTTTCGCTAACGGGCCAGCACGGAAGGAAGCTAAACAGCTAGCCAAAAACTGAAATCATGGTTATCAGTTTTTGCTAAGCTAAGGTGTTTCTTGTAAGTATAGTTTTGTTAGGTATTCAATTTCATCTGAAGCGATTATTAATATTTAAGTCATAGGTAGTAAAATGTGAATAACACTGTTTTCCTTTTCCAGAAAATGTCTGTTCGCTAATGCCAGCTTCGATAATTTTCAGCTGAACGACACCTTTAGAGATTTTGCCGTTTTGTGCATATTCCTCTTAACTAACTTAATAATATTTTTAACATTAATTTCACGAATAGCAGTTCAGATACTTATAGCAAGCATAGAAATTGCCATCTGGGTGACCATGTAAGTAAAAATGCATTATGTATTATTCAAATGATAAAAAGTTAAATTATCGGGTTGCTGTTGTACAAAATACATTATGTAGAACCCAAATGCCTACTTACAGCAATATTTGGCAACTCCCAAACCAAATGCCAGGGAGCGTTTTGTTATCACTTCGTACCTCAAAATTTTGGCTAACTAGGCAGTTTAAAATGAACCCAAAAGCAAATCCTTACTAATATTAGGCGAAGGTAGCTCTGTCTGTTACGCTTTCACGCCTTAACCGCTAAACCGATTTCGATGAAATTTGATATACCTAAAGATAGTTTAGACCTAGGGAAAGGACATAGGCTACATTTTATCCCACAGCTGGGCACGATATAACTGTAGCCCACATTATATTAACTATTAATAATAATAATATTTTCGATATCGTTACTTTAACAGAAAATGCAGGAGAATCCAGAAAAAAGATTCTCATCTACAACATCCAAGTGTTTCTCAATTTGAGCTTACTCCGAAAGCCTCCGAGGACGGCTCTGATATGAAATATAGACGAGAGAATATATATGTATCACCTCTGCCGAAGGAAATACAGACATCAAACACAGACGAAGTTTTTTTAAAGTTTCATAATGTTTATAATTCAATTTTGTTTTAATGCCAGTCATTTAAATAAAATAATGTCTACCTACCCTAATATTGGGATGTCGTTTTAATCATATTTTCTAAAATACCTAATAAATACTTTCTTCCACAAGTGAGCAAATTCGTTTCTTTAACCGACTTTAAAAAAGAAGAAGGTTCTCAATTCGACTAAGTTTTTTTTGTAGCTAATATGTTACGCCAATTGTATCGTACGATTTTCAAAATTCTTTTTTTGATTGAAAAAGTATACTCCTGAGGTGGGTCCCATCCCATAGGTATATATTTTTTTCAAAATTAATTCAACGCTTTTTATAAAAAATAAAAAAATATTTATAAACCAAACGTCATCTAAATAATTAAATGACGGTATGGTTTGTGGTTATTTGTTATTAGGCATCGTAGTCCGCGAAAAATATGAACAATGAGGAAATAAATCTATGTAGGCATAGGTACATACTTATTCTCAAAAGTTGCAGGATTAGGAATATCGCTCAAAATGACATACTTAACTGAAATAGCCGAGTTATCGTGTAACAAACATACAATAAAATAAACATAATCGAATTGAGAACCTCCTTTTTTCACGACGTTTAAAATTCAATATCATTTGAAGAAGCCACGCACGCCAACTACGGGCGGGCTCTTCGCGGCGATCTTTACATGATGGATTTATGTTTATTGGAGCCCGCATCATTCTACATATTATGAGCAAACTTCTGTTAGTTTATCCTTAGAGATATAGGTCGTCATCAGCCCATACAACATGTGAGATGACTTACTTTAAATTAGTCAGCGAAACTTTAGGGAATGCTTTTTACCCATGAAACTTTGTAAGGGAAGATAATTTTGACATTGGTAATGTATTTTCGTTCGCTCCAGAATAGGCTCCGATTTCCCAAAAAATCGCGATCCCCCTAATGATATTCAAAAAAGGCTCATAAGACGCGTATTCACGAGAGCTGTAAGGTGCAAAAAGAATTATTCGAGAAAGTCAAAAACGAAAAAGTTACTTATGGCCAAAATAGTGAAAAAAAACGAATTTTTGATTTTGGCGCTCGATATTTTGGAAACGAAGAATGATAGGTATCAAAAATTTGAGGAAAATTGAGTCTAAAATAAAGACGATCGGGTTTAGGGTTTGCCCTGTAGCCTAACCTTTTTGGAAAAAGTCAGAACGACATTTTTTCGAATTAGGCCAGTCAATCCAGTCTACCTACCTATTTCAGAATTTTTATTTGTACTTAGGTACATAATTGCGGTAAACTTGCTCTTTTGGTATGTTGTTTGGGTCCACCTAGATAGTATAAATCCAGATTTGCAGCAGTCTGAAATTCTCGCGCGCTGAGTAGTTGCTGAGTTTGTGCCAAAAAAACGACATTGGAAGACTCTTGACGACAAAGGTCACTACTACAACTTTTTTAAAGTGCACAAAAGTCACACGATACAGGGTTCCCAATGTTCACTATTTTCCCCAAATTGGAGATCCTGATTCACTGACTCATCAACGCCTAGCTAGCCTTAGACCTAGAAATCTGAAATTTGGCAGAAAGGTGTCTTTTATGACGTAGGCAAGCATTAAGGAAGGATTTTTCAAAATTCAGAGCCTTCCAATAGGTATCGTTTTTTTGGCACAACTAACAAAAAATGGTGGTTTTTCAGCAACTACTCAGCGCGTGAGAATTTCAGACTGCTGCAAATCTGGATTCTGCAAATCTGCTACTATCTAGGTGGACCCGAACAACATACCAAAAGAACAAGTTTACCGCAATTATGTCTATTTCGAATGTAACATATGGCTGGCTTAAATTCATTTCCAATGTGCTCGATAGTCGTGTGAGGCACGAAATCTTTTTTTTTTTTAATTTCGTATAGGTTACGAAATTTCACGAAAAAGCTTACTACATGTGTGTGACCACGAAAAGGTTTTTCAAATAAAATTAATATTAAAATAAATCCAACGACCTTTATTAATAATTTATCCCACAGCCTCAATAACAAAATCGAAACTTTGTTAATAAAATTAAATACCTTAAATTTATACAATAATTTATATTACAACAAGTTTACACAAACTTAAGTAAGTTAAGTACCATAGCCATAAATAGGTTTTTTATATGAAGACAATGATAAAAAATAAAAATGCTGCAAAAGCAAGTAGGATATACTTAAAATAATTACATAGAATAATTTACTGTGATAAAATATTTATAATGCTTTTCAATTCATTAATAATAATAAAAATAATTACGAAAAATAAGCCACGAATTATTCCTAAAAATTTAATTGACCCATAATAGCCCCGTGGTCCTGTTTAATAAAACTTATCGCTACTATTGTAAACTAGAATTACAATTCAATACGATATACACTGCAAAGTTACTACTCGCGCAATATTAAATTCTTGTAGCTTAATGACAATGCAATGTGTTTGGCGGCCGGTTTGGTCAAGTGGTAGTGACGCTGCCTCTTGATCGGCGGGTCCTGGGTTCGATTCCCAGTCGGGGCAAATATTTGTGTAAAAAGCAGATGTTTGTTCTCGGGTCATGGGTGTTTGTGTCTTTCTTTGTGTGTTCCAAGGGACCCACGACACAAGGGAAAACCTTAATGTGGGCCTTTGAGTGTGAAGCGTTAAAAAAAAAAAAAAAAAAAAATGTATGTCGAACTGTAATTGGACTTTTATTAAACAGGGGGTCCTTCTGCTATCTGATAAAAGTAAAACCAAAAAGTTATCAGTTAATGTAATATCTACCATGATTAAGCCTATAACCACTAATACATACAAATGCGAAACGATGTATGTATTTCACATCAACAATCGACCTGATAATATTTTACTGAATTTGCATTAAATCATAGCACACATTCGGTAAAAGAAAAAACAATATTCACATACCTACTATATTTAGCTCAGAAAAATCAGTTACTCACTAATAACAATGAAAGCAATTTAGAAAAATCTTTAAGTTTGAGCAAAAAATTACAGTTTCCTGAATGTTTTATGAATAACAAATGATTCTTTGAATCCGAAATTACAGAAATTCACAATGCCTTTTTACATAGAATTATTTCATACATATTAAAAAGAAAAAATCATAACATGCCCTTCACCGACTTATTTTACTATTCGACAAAGGTGAGATTTACTTACTTTATTTCATCGAAAGGGTTTGAGATTTTAAAAAACTTCAAAAGGCAAAACGTTACACAAAAATATGTGATAGTACAAACTACCTATGGGGTTATTTGTAATTCACCCAATACCTCTTTACCATTCAATAAACAATGAAACATCCAAGGCTTGAAATGCTCGATTTGAAAATGGGCATCAAGCCTTAAAAATCCTGCCGGATACAGACATAGCTGAAGGATTGCTTTTTTCACAAACTTAAAACAAATCTTAGTTGTTTTAATGATAGGAAATTCTGGAACATGGTTTTATTGAAGTTTGGGGTGAACTAAAAATTCTATTGATAGAAAAGGCTTAGAGTGCAATACCTCTCAAGTAATCATAGCGATACTTCCTCTGGTCTTGCAGCTGACCTATTCTCAAAGCAGAATCACTCTCCCGGCAAACTCCACAAAAGACACTAGTTACAGCATGGAATGGACTACGATAATACAAATTTGAGTCTTTTAGCAACTTATTTTTCTTATGACATCTAACATGTAAGAAGACTTCTAAAATCATAAGGCAAATACAGAGGAATCCAGGAAATATCATAAGAACTGTAGGTATTAAGAGCATTCTGTGGCTCACTGGGTTAGATCCTGCCAAAATGTTAGCTTTCAGCGACTGGAATTTTTTGCTCTTTGTAGCGATGCCTTTGGGGAATTTGGTATATTTCTTTTCCTTCAGAGGCGGAGTAATTATGGTCCTAAACGATGAGCAGGCAGGCGGTTGGTTATGTTCTAGCGATGGTTCACCTGTCTCTTCGTTTATTTGGTAAAACACTATTTCTCCAGTTTCGTCGTCGCAGCAAAAACCTCGGACGTTCGACATTGTTGCCACAGCAGGCTCTTCTGCTACCTAGTCACAACAGATAAATGTCGATCATCATTTATCATATTTCAAATAAGTAAATACACTTGGTGGATTTTCATTAGCAGAAAAAACTAACCTGTAATATTCCTGTGGTGCCTCACGTCTGAATCTAAAGAAAATTTTTCAGATCGTGATTTTCAACGCTCGTATCATAATCCTATGATGATTTTATTCTCAATTACGAAAAAAATGATTATATGGGAAGGCAGTTTTTCTTACACGAGCATTTAGTCACTTCTGTCTAGAAAAAAAGAAAGTAGAATTTAAATGCATTTATTTTTTCACTTCTACAATGCTTCTATTCTTCTATTATACGCCATCTGGCTTTTATTCTATTGTATGAGATGACGCGCAGCCATTTTTGCAAAACGTTTATTTACATATAAAATTTTCTTCAATTTTTTGACTTGTGAAGGTACAGGAATCTATGTCCATACAGCCATTTTTTAAATAAAAGTTTCGTCTTATTTTTTGGACACACTTTCACTTTCACTTAAGCATTGTCTTTGAGAAGGTTACAAACCTGGAGCTTAATTAATTTAATTATTGAGCACCACATGTTAGTGATTTGCCCCTCGGGTAGTACAAAACAAACTCTTATTTTTCACTTCAGCGACTTAAGTAAATTCCAAAATTGGCAGTAGTAGTAGTAATTTTTTACTACTACGATATTATGTTCCGTGGCAGTATATCTCCAATTTGACCTTTGCCTCACTCTGGAATGAATGTGTTAAAAAAACTACGACGTGGTTCGTCACGTTTTGTTTCACAATTGAATTATTTTACTACCTACAAAAAGTGAGTGTTTAATTAAATTTGTGGTACCTACTGAGTAATTTCAGGGATTTTAAAATTACTATCGACACTTTGTTTTTAAGTAATGCGCTATTTACAGCAACATTTTATTTGTATACATGTTCTACCTTGTGGCCATTTCTGTAAAACAAAATTTCCTATTTTAGCATCACTGCTTCGAGAAAATATTTTAACGTTATCAGTTTACAGTAAAAACTACGTTGGTCGGCGTGTCGGAAAAGGGGCAGGACACTTAGAATTTTTTTTTAAATTATTGTATGGCTGCCCCTTTTGCGACACCTTAACCACTACGTTCAATGGTCTGCAAATATTTTGTTTGCTTTTGCGAATATAATTGCATGAATTGTTGCAGGTTATAGCTAGTGATTGGATATGGATAGGTACCTACATGTTATTATTGCTGTATCAAGGCATAACATACAGCCACGGTCTTTTCTGATTTTGGCTATTTTGCAGATTGATTATAGACAAAAAAGTGACTGACCAAAAAATAGTTGATGTAGTTTTTGTGTATTTAGTTTGTCTTTGCTTTCCAATAAAGATGTTTACTTTTGGCACTATTGTTATCTCCAGTATTCCTGGTACCTATGTTTCCTTTGTATATGATTTAAATATTCCATCGTATTAGTAATTAGCATTTGTCGATTAGAAGATATATCGTAAAACGGTGATTTTTACAGAAACACTTTCAGAGTGGTTAACAATAACATTTTTTATGCAGACAGTGCATGTACCTTATGTAGGTATGTACTATTTGTGAAGCCTAGAAAAAATACATGTGATGTGGTGGAGTGATGATAAAGTTTTAATATATAATGTTATTTTGTCCTAGGTGTAGAAAAATTTGACTATGGAAAAATTTATATTGAATTACATGTAATCTGACACCTTGGGTCTAATGCGTTTAGAAGGCATTTCATAAATGACTAGCATTCCACTTGGGACTTAGTTCCTGTGGGAATTCGGGAAAATTATGCAGCCTATGTTACTCAGGGATAATGTAGCATTCTAAAGTGCGAGTGAATAGGCTTCTTCTGGGTGAGCTCGCTACATCCTCGACCACATCTTTGCCCTAAGCTAGATTGTGGTCAAGAGCGAACCCATTTTTAATTTTAAAAAAATCGGAGCCTATTTAATACAAACAGACAATCAAATCTTTCCCTATCATTATATAAGTATAGATTTAAAAAGACTACATTGATGTTATCCAGCCACTGGTCAAAACAAAACAATTTTTAGAAACATGATTTTTTAAATCTTGCGGCTAACATGATTCTTACCATTGTTGAGGATTTTTCCTTATAAGAATTATATCTAGTAATCTAGTAATTCTTGACTATATGTGGTCTCTTTCACCGTAAAAAGCACAAAATACTTTTGGTGATGGAAGGCAGGTTCTGTTTCAAAGTGGTTTTGAAGGGTTTAAAATGATATCATTTATCTTGAAACAATCGCAGCATATCAGGTTACTCATTTCCACTACGAAAGCTGGCGCTATTACAAGAGGCGACATCAACGTCAACATGTATAGCTTGATTAGTCCAGCTAATTCTAAGAACAAAAATATTTTATGTAAATATCTGGAAAAATACCTACAAGACAAAGGAGGATAAGGTTATGATAGCTATTTAGATTATTTTGGGGTGCAAATGTGCTATTTCAGCAAAAAGTATGCATCTTGTATTTTTAAA
This sequence comes from Aproaerema taeniolella, assembly GCA_949987775.1. NCBI lineage: Eukaryota > Metazoa > Arthropoda > Insecta > Lepidoptera > Gelechiidae > Aproaerema > Aproaerema taeniolella. Next base: position 33,101,016 of record OX465242.1, on the reverse strand, counting down.
GGTATTTATTGTAGTAAGTGACACTGTTTCATATTAACTATTTTAATTGTGTCAAAATATCTCATCGTACAATCATTATAATAAACTTTTCTTTTGCAGGTTGTTTGTTTATTGAAGTAATTGTTCTCCAACAAAATGGGAAAAGTGTAAGTACTTCATATAAATCCTTCAATAAATTAAAATGTATAATGTGACTATAAATTACCGAATTAGGGAAACATAGAATAGGATACATTTTTATTCAGTAACAATACACCAAATATACAAATTGAACTTATGCCTATGCTTTATATCTACTTAGGTGTAATGCACCAAAAAGGGTGTCCAGCTCATATTATGTGTAGCTATCATGTGATTGTAAAACTTTAGAGTATGTGAAAAATCTAAAATACCTTGGACTTGTTATTGAAAGTAGGTTTAATTGGAAGTTACAAGTCAAAAGTGTTTGTGGCAAGTTAGATTGGTTAGACCATACACTCTATAGACGGAGTATTTATGACGTCACAGCACTTTTGAAAGAGATGCAAATATGTGAGTTCCTACAATATAGTAAAAGATAGGTTACTTTAACGCCATCTCTTTCTGCGTAACCCATTTTTTGATGTCACGAATTGAAGATCGTGACAAACAAAGCATTTGATCTGCAGCTTCTGTCAGCCATTACGGTTTTAAAGGTTTTGTACATAAAGTTTATTCGTTTTTGTGGTGAATTTGTGAGAAAAGATACTGCATTAGTTAAGTTGTTGTACAGTTTTTGTACAGAGAAGTATTGGGTGCAGGGAAGGGGTAAACTATTGCTATCTAAAAGGGGCACCTCCTGGCTCCGTGTATAGAGTGTATGGTCTAAGGTCCTTGAACAGTTTTACTACCTTCAGAGTGTTTTAAACAACATACATTGTTTATGGTATTTTTTGGATTAGCTGAATCACTTCTGAGCTATGGGTTGAGCTGCTAGGGGCTCCCATTCAAAACCTATCTAGAGAACATTAAAAAATTAAAAGTAAGGTTTCTTAAAAAATTTGTAAGCAAAAATACCAAAGATAAATACAAAGACGACTACTGTAAATTGTTTAATAATTTTAGAATTTAAAAACGAAATCTAGCATAAATATAATACTTACAAGAAATAAATGAAAGGGAAAGTATAGTCAAGTGAGGGTAAAAATTACTATGGGGAGAGGACAAAAAAATATTTGTACTAAAATTATGTAACAAATATCCAGTATTAATTGATAGAAATAAAATTAAAGGATTAGATGAAGTAAAAAAAAATTGAAATGATATGTGTTAATAAATCATATTAAAGTTAAGTTAAAAGGTAATAAAAGATTACTGCAGAGAAAGAGCGCTACGCCTACAAACTACTCTTGTGGTTTGGTGACTTTAGTCTTAAATAGTGTTATCGTTAATATTATGCATATAAGAACTCTATTTCAGGTCCAAGGATACAGAAAAGTCGACTAATGGCAAGAAAGTCGAAGATGAGAACCACAAGAAAAAGAAAAGTAAAAAACACAAGAAACACAAAAGATCTGAGGAAGATAATAATGCAAAAGCACATAAGAAGAAAAAGAAGTCCAAGAAAGAAAAGCATAAGAGTCCAAAACCTGAGAGTGAAACGTCATTGTCTGATGTAGACGAACTGATCAAGAAAACTAGACATTGCAAGAAAGTAGACAAAAAGTCTATAGATTCGCCAGGCGTCGATACATTGGACTCCACACAGAAGACTAAAAATGGAGAAGCAAAGTCAAGGAGTGCCAGCAGGAACAATGTGCAAGACCTTAAAGATGAAGCTCTGGAAATTATATCATCGAACTCTGGCACGGAAAACTACCAGGAAGACTGCGCAAGTCCCGAATTGGTCATAGAGGATGATCTAAACTTAGAAGAGCTAATGAAACAGAAAGCACTGCTTCAAGCGCGTCTGGTGGCTTACTTCTCTGACAAGAGTGACGATGAAGACAGGAAAGATAAATCGCAAGAAGTAATTTGCATTAACGATGATGATCTATCGCCTCCATACAAGAAATCGCGCCGAGACAGTTACTCCGAAAACAAACGCAGTAGTAAACACAAATCGAGTAAAGATCGATCGTCAGAAAGAGATAGGTACAAGCCTAAGAAACACGAAGAGGACCTGCGGGAAATAATCAACAGGGAAAACAAGAGGGAAATGGAGAGGAAATTAGAAGAAAGGGAGAGAGATAGGAAGGAAAGAGAGCGTCGTGAAAGAGAACGGGAACGGGAACGTGAACGGGAGAGGGAAAGGGAAAGAGAAAAGAAAAGGGAACGCGAAAGAGAACGAGAGAGGGAAAGGGAACGAGAGTTGCGGCATAGGGACTTGGTGCGTCGGCGGTCTCGAGAACGCTCGCCCGTGGGCAGGCGGGACCATAGGCAGTCGGATCGCGATCGCAGATCCCGGGATAGACACAGGGATCGGTCTAGAGACAGAAACTCGCGGGGAGATAACAGAGATAAACGGAAGGTAAGTCCTGCATATTACATACAGGGTGTAAGGGCAGATTAGCAAAAACTTAAACTCTGAACTCAGAACATAATTCCAAATGATTTTCTAGTGGAATTTTCCTTAGGAAAATTTTCAAAGTTTTTGCATGTTTTTTTAAAGGTTTTGTTTTAAAATTTAATTATTTACTCTAATACAACCCATTTTCCAATAAAAACGATAATAACAGTGTATAATACGAAAACCAGCTTTGTACATCGTATTATGACAGCGGTGCGGCGCAGGGAGAATGTGGTAAATAACAAAAATCCTTAACTTGACATTTGCGAGAGCAAATGATGACTTGTAGCTCATCATAGTAGTGGGTAGATTCCACCATTTAAGTATTTGCTAAACTGCCCCTACACCCTATTCTACAAGGTTATTGCTCAGTCGTTAATTTGAAATAAAAACCGTAATTTATCTTTATGTAAGCTATATATATATCTTGATGCCTTCCCAGAATTCGACGAATGAAGTGGCCCATATAGTGACGAGTTCTAGTGATGAAGAGTTGGACATATCCATCAACACAGATGACGAGGAGGAGACTGAGGAACAGATCATCGAGCGTCGCCGCAAACAGAGAGAACAACTTCTGAAGGTAGGTTCGGTATTAAGGGCTGGGCTGATCTTAAAGAAATTTTTACTGTGTCAAACAAAGTTCACTGTTGCCAAATTATTACATACAAACAGACATTCACGCCTATAATGCCTAACGGGGTAGGCAGAGCATCAGTAGTTCTAGCGAACTGCTTGACGCCACGTTTGACACTAATTGTGAGGGATTATCAGATGGAACAAGTTGCATAATGGTGAGAGTTGGTCAGCTTTTCGCCCATTTTACAGCAAAAGCCTCGCATCTCACTTACAGACTTTTACTGGGAAAAGTAGGCAGCGGGCCCATTCTAAGTTTTTCTTTCACTCTCAGTCCAGCATGGAAGTAAATTACTAACATGGTTCAATCAATCAATTTTTTATGTATGTGGCTCTGTCTTCTGATTTAAGACAATTCTGCCAAACTACAAGTGAACACGGTCTATGGTAACGATTAGCCAGTTGCAAGATCTAAATAGAAAAGAAACACAATAATATATTAACACGGTTAGAAGCTAACTCAAGATTTGACAATGTAATTTTCATACATTTTTTTTGAAAGGTTAAGTGTTAGGTGAAAATGTTTATCACTGGTGCACACTTTACAGAGACTCGGGGGTGAAACAGAAAAAACGAATTCTAATCCAGAACGCGTCGAAAACACATTCACGACAAAACCTACAGGTGATGGTAAAACGGAAAACACAAGCACACCTAAAGAACTGTCAAAAGAACACACTAAGAGTTTGAAAGAGGGTAAACCGAAAGAGACGAAAGATAAGGAAGTTGCAAATTCTAAAATTGAGAAAAATGATAAGAATGATGAGTCTAAGCACAAAATAGACAAATCGCTTAAAGGTGGTGAGTGGGACATGTTCGCTGATCAAGATATTATTGACAGTATTGATGTGAGTATACAACGTGTTTCATAAATACCCAATAAGAGAAAAAACAAAATTAAGTTCAAAATTGAAACCCAACTCTAGTAATAAGTTTCAAGGTTGAAGGTTTGGCATCTTTCAAAATGAAAGTTTCATATAATTAACCTGACATGCTTGACACATTTGAAATAGAGCTGTGCATTAATTTAAATTTTAATAAATTTTCTTTTTATTCTTATTATAAATAAAGGAATTGCCAAATGTGTGCCGGATTTTTTGCCTAATTTAATTATCCATACCATATCGTACAACAATTTTTTTTACAAACTCCTAGCTTAAACCGATTTACTTTGATATACATTTTTAGTGCAATTTTTATTGGTCATTATGATTGAAACATTGTATAGAAATATTTTAACAGCGGAATCTTGTAGTTAGTGTCTTTTTAAATTGCTTGTGACCCCGACTGTATCAAACATTATTTGCATACATCCTCAGCTTAGATAGGATTAAGTAATATTTTCTCTTTCGTGTCTTCAGGTTCCGTCGCGTGGAAAAACAGGCAACAAGCATGCACACGAAAATGCTTCGCTCACAGACAATTGGGATGACGCTGAAGGGTATTATAGGTGAGCGTTATCAACAATTAACTCTTCTGATAGTTACTATTCTAAAACTTTATGACACCAATTTCCGTATAAATCTTAAACAATTTTCACCGAGGAACCTCTCAAGAAAATGAATTTTAAAAAGTTAGGGTTATATTTTTTAAACATTAAGTAAGTATGTATTCTTTGGTGAAGGTTGTTCAGATTCGTAGTTTGGTTAACCCGTACGAGTTAACTCGAGACCTGGGGCGATGACGTCATCTTTAGTGTATGTACGGTGCGCGGAGTGATAAAATATCGAAGTACATTGAAGGTGACGTCGTCGGCCCAGGGCCCGATCCTGTAACTTAAGATGTGTGTCGATGGCATGGAGGCCATTTTATCTGTTCAGGTGGCGAAATTGAGAAATATTTAATTTTCATATACTTGCTGACAACCACCCCGACCAGCAGCGCCACCGCCAACCGAACGTTAAGTTGCAAACTACCTACAACTGAAAATTCATTTGGCGGTGGTGCCACCAGTCAAATCAGCTTTCATGAGATGTATGAAATTTGGATAGTTCTCAATTTCGCCACCTGAACAGATAAAATAGCGACCATTCTATCGACACACAACGTAAGTTACAGAATCGGGGCCGTGGTCTCAAGTTAACTCGTACGAGATATACTTGATTTTGGCTTGCTTATCTTGGAGCGGTCTGGAAAGGGTTTCGCCGCAAAAGCGTTCCTTATCTGTGTTATAAAGATAAGAAATAACCTTCTTTATAAATAAATAAAAAAGAATTGCTAAATGTGTTGCTAAACGAGAAAAGAGAACGGCTGGACCAATTAGCAAGTATTTTGTGTTGTGTTGGTAATTGTAATAGGTATGAAATCTCATATCAATGTTTAGTGTGTCATTAGTGCCTTAGAATAACATAAAAATATCTGTTAAATTTCACATCCGAAAATAGGCATGAATGGAGAAGATTGGAGAAGGTCTTTGCCAAGACGCAAACAGAAAATGAAGAAATAGTGAAATTAATTTAGTTTTATAAGAAATATGTATAAGCAATTCTGAATAAAGGCTAAAAATTAAATAAAAATAATACATTGAGTTAAAATAATATAGTATTATTTTAACTCAGGAGGCACTTTGAATCAATATGCAATTATTAGTTTATTTATGGCTGTGTGTTTTTGTCTTCTTTCAATTTTCCATAGAATGTCCTTTTTTTTTTCTCTCTGTAATGTTATGTTCAATGATGTTCATTGTATAATTTGGTATATATTTATATAGGTATAGGTATATATCATATATGTATTATATGTTTTGTATGTATGTTAGGTTAGGTTAGGTTAGGTAGATATGTTTTATTGTTCTATATGTGTAATTTATTCTATGTAAGTAGCATGTATTATATTTGCACCCACATCTAAACGGTTTGTTACTTCTTCTCCACACCCAAAGGTTGCCGATAAGATATTGCTTCTTAGCAATGGGGCCGCCTTTTGTACCCTGACATAACTTTTTGTATTAAATGTAACTGTACCTTATCTGTGTTGGAGTGCAATAAAGTATATTGTATTGTATTGTATTAGTTTTGAGGGTAGTTTTGAGTGTATATCGAATTGTAATTGGATTTTACAATTGTAAGTTTTATCCGTAACATGGTGCGAGGAAATAAATCTGAGGTTTTTTTCAGGGTTCGAATAGGCGAAACGTTGGATACCAGATACTCAGTGTATGGGTACACCGGACAAGGAGTGTTCTCGAATGTAGTGCGAGCGCGAGACCAGGCGCGAGGCAACACAGACGTAGCAGTCAAGATCATCAGGAATAACGAAATTATGTAAGACCCTGCTCGTTAACTTTTTTTATATTATAAGATGGGTTGACTCTTGACCTCAATCTTGACCAAGATCACAGATGAGGTCGACGATGGAACGAGTTAACCCAGAAAATACCCATAAGGCATGGTACGCACCGACGGAACACAGCAAGCTGTTTGGCGTCGGACTTCGGTAGGAGGGTGGTCACGAACCAGACGGCCCTTTACGGAGCCTACCACACCGCATGAGACCATAAGACGCCACCTCAGATTCAGAACAAATTGAGGTGTCGTTGCCTCGGGTGGATTAATAGAAGGCAGGTCTCATTTGTGTTTTCTTAGTCGCCTCTTGCGACACCCACGGAAAGAAATGGGGTGGTGTTATTCTCACCGATCACCACACTGCAAAATACTTTTTACTTGTTGTACAGTCCTTTAATTCGATATTTAATAATTACAATGCAAGAACACTTATAATGAGACTGGCCTCTTTTTACACGATTTGTCTCTAAACAGTCTTAATATAGAATAGAATACAAAATGTTTTATATATTAATATGACTTAGCCTGTTAACGTATAAGACTTAGACTAAAAAGACTTAAACGACTGCAGTCGTTTACAAAAGAACTGGCGTTTGAGTAAAGCGTGATAACAATTGTAATTACTTTTAAAGCGATTACTTTTGTTGCCGGGAGAAAACCAGCACTAGCACTAGTTGTATCAACACACGACTGTCGACTTCCCAGGCCATGAGTCGCCAGTCTTTTAAGTCCTTTAATCTGTTTATGTAATAGCTCAGTTTTTTACGTTAAAAGACCTCGACTAAAAAGGCCAGTCTTAAGACCAAAGGTTGAGGACTAAAAGACTGAATCAGTCGTGAGGCGTCAAAAATAGAGTCTTTATTAAAAGCCTTTTAAGGCTGAGTCTCTTTCATCACTATGTATTACAGAAGGAGACTCAAATCTTGATCTTTACTTAAGTATTGATTGTCTCTTTCTTTCACTATCAAAATGTCGACTGCTACTTAAGCTTGTTATCGGAAGGTTAGGGGTTCAAATCCTAGTGCGGGCCTATACTACTAAATTCGTCTTTTTGGATTTATGTACGGATTTTATATATGGGCTGTTAAAAAATAAAAAAAACAGTAACCATCAAGGTAGCGTACACAAGTCGGAATTTTCGGTTTTTGGATAATCAGTGTCACCTTAAGATCACATATTGCGTGAGCTAAGAAAAATCAAACTATGTATGACAACAAAATGAAGCAATTTAATACTAAGTTTTGAACAAAAAAACAATTACACCTATAGGTAAATCTTTACAGACTCTGTTTTATTACAGACCAGAAACCCTTACTTTATTTAACTGGGGCCACCACCCCCTTACACGACCCACAGGATAAAGAACACTGAAATAGAGAAAATCTACAAAGGTTTATCTTAATATAACACGTTATTTTTTGATCAGTACCCAAATTTTTTGTGCGTAAACTTTATGAAAATTAACAGACCTGTATATTTTTGTTTTATATCGTTTCATATAAAAAATTCAAGCTAGATCGTCTAAAGCATGAAAATAAATAACATATACACTACATAATTCTCCTGAATTCCCACGGGAACGTAGTCCCGGGCGGAAAGCTTGTTTCGAATTAAAAAAAAATTCTCGATCGAAATTAAAACAGGTAAATAAATAAACGGTACACACTCAAAGGCCCTTAATACGTTTTCCCTTGTGTCGTGAGTCCCTTAGAAAATTCACAAAAATAGTATACTTAACATTTTTAATATTTCTTCACTTTACAGGCACAAAACGGGCCTACGCGAGCTAGAAATCCTGAAGAGGTTGAATGAGGCAGATCCTGAAGACAAGTTCCATTGTTTACGTCTGTTTCGACATTTCTTCCACAAGCGCCATCTTTGTATGGTGTTAGAACCTCTTTCCATGAACCTTCGTGAAGTTCTCAAGAAGTATGGCAAACACAGCGGCATCCATATAAAGGCTGTGAGGAGTTATACACAACAGATTCTTTTAGCTCTCAAATTGCTAAAGAAGACCGGGATTTTGCATGCTGGTGAGTAATACCGTTAAACATCATCGTGTCGTCCCCTTTAAACCGTATTGATTTGAAAGGGACGACACGATGATGTTGATAGTCATTAATTTCTACTCTTTTTGGTCAAGCGTAGTATTGCAATCAGAGATCCTTATTCTTCTTATTAATCATTGTGCTGCATCATATATGAATGTTGTTAGCAGTCACCTCAGGTGCTGACTGAAAAACAGCCTGGCTGAGGTAGCACCTTCTCACCACATTATTCATTTGTATGTTGTTTGACGTCTGTTTTATATGGTGAATACATTTATTTTTCTTTCGTCGGTTCGCTCTTGACCACAATCTAGCTCAGGGGCAAAATGTCCATTAAAAAAAGTGTCGATGTCGACCACCTGCCTCATACTTGTGCGAAAGGGACAATTACAGCTTTCTGGCGAAATGCCGAGTTTTATTTCCAAAATGATGAGTTTAGGCATCAATGAATTCCTACCCCAAAAACTTAATCAAATCGTACGTTTTTGGTCTCTATCGATTTGTAAGCGTATAAACGAGGTTCGTACGTTTTGTTTTTTACAAAATTGTTCTTAGTTTTTTAACAGTCACCTCTTGAATGTGGAGAATTTTTTTGGCGAAAAATGCTGAAGTTTAGTCTCAAATATCTTTTTGTCTACTAAAAATATCACAAAAATCAAAACGTATGGACCTATTTTTTGGTGTTCCTGATACTATACCAAAATTGCACAGGGATCCAGGGATCCGTTGACGTTTAGGGGATGGAATCCATTGACGTCGTTTGTATGGGAAAAAATCTCTTGAGACGATCCTTGAACACCCAACAAGGAGTGCGGTTGCCATAACACCTCAGAGCTCCAAAATCGTCATCCTGCTAGCGGTGCATCCGGCTGATCAAAAGACGAGGCTCTGACGTACTACTACTTACGGGGTTTCTCTACTCGACACTAGCGATTCGCCATACTATTTTGTCATACTTTACTTATCATTGGCAGAAATAGTTGTTCTAGAAACGAACAATCTATCATTTAAAGCAGAAAAAACTGAACAACTTTTCCTAAGGAACAGAGGTTGAAATATGAAAAAAAAATAAAAAAACCGCGCCTTTACGTACAACTTGAGCCGTCAGCTGTTTGTCTTACTATAAGAAATCGTAGCTTCCTCACGGAAAGTTATTCGGTTTCATAGGGAGAACCACGCTTTTAAGTTTTGCTAACTTATTCAAAGTCTTAATAATGAATATTGTTTCAGATATAAAACCAGACAATATTCTAGTCAACGAAAGCAAGTTGCTATTGAAACTTTGTGATTTCGGATCGGCCAGTCTTGTCACTGACAACGAAATCACCCCATACTTAGTATCGCGTTTCTACAGAGCCCCAGAAATCATTTTAGGGGTCCCATACGACCATGGAATAGATATGTGGTCTACTGCTTGTACAATATACGAGCTATCTACAGCAAGAATCATGTTTAGTGGGAAATCTAACAATGAAATGCTCAAATACTTCATGGATCTAAAAGGGAAAATACCAAATAAAATTATCAAGAAAGGAACATTCAAAGACCAACACTTTGATAACAACTGCAATTTCTTGTATCACGAGCTGGATAAAATAACTGAGCGGGTAAGTCATTTCTTTAAAAAAAAAACATTTTTTACCGACTTCAAAAAAGGAGAAGGTTCTATGTTTCTTCTCCTTTTTGAATGTATTTTTTTTTCTTAGTTATATTCACCGATTTCTCCGCCAATTATGGACCGGTTTTCAAAATTATTTTTTGGTCGAAAGAGTATAGTACTCCAGAGGTGGTCCCATATAGGTATACATTTTATCAGCATGATTGAGCACTTTTCAAAAAAAAATTTATAACGTAGTCACACTAAGATTATAAAGACGAAAGTTTGTGAGTGTGTTTTTGTATGTTTGTAACTTCACCCTCAAACGGCTGGACCAATTTTAATAACATTTAGTATGGAGATAGCTGTCACCCTGGATTAACACATAGGCTATATACTTTTCCCAAATTCCCACGGGAAAGAAGTCCCGGGCGGAAAGCTAGTAATACGTATAATCTGCGAATGTCGAGCAACTGGTGTGTAAATGTTTCTATGGAGACTAATAAATGCCTTTGTCGTTATTACAGGAAAAAATTGTGATCATGTCAGCAATAAAACCAACGAGAGATCTACAATCGGAGTTGGCGCCGCCACACCACAAGATATTGCCCCCAGAGGCGAAAAAAATAGGACAACTTAAAGACTTGTTAGAACGCATGTTGATGTTAGACCCAGCTAAGCGAGCTTCTGTAAACCATTGCCTCGCGCACCCCTTCATTCAGGAGAAAATATAGCACTGGTTCATAGCCGGGAGATCATGGTAAATAGTGCGGTGCCCCGGCAAATGGCCCGGGTTTTCCGGTAAATAATAAGGAGCCGGGTAAATTGGAAATCCTCTTACCAAACATCTTTCTACACATCTGACGATCGTTCAACCCTTATTCATAAATGTAATTTAAACTTAATTGTCAGCCTCTAGGGAACGTGTAAAACATATCTTACACATAAAGAAATAAGAATTATTTTTAAACGCGAGGTTCACAACACGTTTATGGATAAGGAGGCTATGTATAAGGATAGCTTTCGTAAAGTTTTACACTGTGACCTTGAAAGCAAAAGGACTTGCGATTTTGCAATTTTATTGTTGAACTGTGCGCGCTTACACTGTGTTCCGCCTAAAACCTGATCTTCTAAGTATTTTCTCGTATCCTCCCCACTTGGTTAATGGGTTCGGTCCAAAAAATTGGATTTTTACTATAGTTTTGTACATATTTTAAAACAAATCTACTAATCATACAATTTTGTATGTAAGGCCTCGACACATGATCCCAATGCTTTGCGTTACGTTTTTGGCAAATGCGAAAAATTATGTGAATAATGTTGCGTTTAATAATCCGCAATAGTCGTAGTATGCTCTGTGGTTTACACAATTAATTCTCTAGCAACCTGTTGTATTTATGCGTATATTATTTCATGTTTTTGTTTGTTACTTTCAAAAAAATCAGTCTAGATTACTAAACCCCAGTAGGAACACAATGTAATCGTGCAGTGTCTATTTTCGAAAAAAGTCAATGTTTTCTAAAAATGTTTTAAAAAAAATTACATTCCTGCGTAGCTGACATAGACGCATGAGATAATTTTGTCGTATGTTTCTCGTTTCGCCGTCGTTCTATCGCATAGCGTCAGTACGAAACAGACAGAGCGACATTGACACGTCAAAATGATCTCACGCATGTATACAGCTATGTTGGGCAAGTAATGTGGGATGAAACACTGAAACATGAAACGAATTTTACTAATCTACTTTCAAATATATTGACAAACGTTATAGTATAATCAAATCAATGGGAATTTTAAATACTCTTTGCCTTGCAAATTAAGTTATTTCATGTGTGGCTTAGGTATGGAAGGTCTAAAAACAATCCAAGTTTTCGACCTTCAATGTACTCTGCACGAGTCGCCATTTTGGACTGAAAGTGCTGAAAATTCTTTTTTCAAATATATTTTTAGGTCATCTCTTTAGATAGGTCTTTAGATATTGTGGCAAATAAATAATTTTATTTTTATTTTATTCAATTTCTACGTCATTTGTTCTGTGTGTCATTTTGACTTACTCGCATGTAGTTATTGTTATGCTATTTCGTTCAGCGTTCCCCACTTTTACAGAATATAATAATTTACGATTCCCCATTGAGTAGCTAAATAGTAGTGTTGCGTTCCCGTTTAGCGAACCTTCGACTACCTTGCAGGAAATGGGACCAGCTCTGGGATTTATGTTGACTCATTTACGCATGAAAACTTGTAATGAATGCAGAATTTGTGGTGATGTGAAAACTTGCAAATAACTTTTAAACCGCTGCTTTATACAGAGTAATTTTTTATCACTTTCCAAATTTTTGTACGTAAACTTTATGAAAATTTAACAGACCCGTATTTTTTTGTTTCTACGTTTCATATAAATATTTCAAGCTAGATCGTCTGAAGCATGAAAATAAATCAAAATTTTTTGTATGGAAAAATAAAAACATCGTCCGATTGACTTGAAACTTTATAATAGTACTCTTCAACAGAATTTGTGACACCCGTGTTTCTGCGTTTTACAAAATTCATCATCTAAGACGTTAAAAAGGGGTATTAAAATCTGAAAATTTTGAAAAAATAAAATAAAAAATTCTCCTTATTTACGTTCTATCAACGTTACTGACACCGTAAGAAAAATTTGGATGGTGATAAAAAAATTACCCTGTATATTGAATAGTAATACATATTTAAAATACATGTTTTTCCCTTTTGTATGTTGCATAAATTATCGCTGTAACTTGTTGGGGCACAAAACTATAGTTAAACGGGACATCTTATTTCAGGTTTATTAGACCTCATACCTAAGCAACACATGGCAAAACTTTTTTACTCCACCTTATGCTAGTCAAAAATACCTACAAATTAAACGCATAGTGCAATTATTTTTTTAGGAAACGAATGCCTTTTTAATCAAATTATGTACTTACTGATTTATTTTATTTGAAATAATCCACAAAACTGCCCATAGCCAACCCTTTTATTATAGTATGTTATAGGCACTTTGACAACTGACAATAATATTTTTGCAATTAATTCGAAACTACAAAGTATTTTAAAGTAAAGGTCTGTTACCGTTTTGCAGATAAGTTTATTTAGCAACAGGTTATATAAATAAAAAAAGACTTTAAATATTTTGTAACTGGACCTGGGTTTGCGCAGCTTTGGATCAGAGCTTTAAATGAAATTAATTTCTGTAAATTTTCAAATAAGTATGCTTCTTGCGATCCATTTTGGCGTGTAGGCTTTACGTCTTCTTAGATTTTTATAATTATGTGTCGCCGGCATATTGTACAACTCGTCCCGTGTCTATCATATTTCAAAATTTTGATTTTTGCAGAAACCAGTGGCAAATTTTAATATCAAAGAGTGTAACTCCAACCTACTATAATTACAACTACTTTTCTAAAAGCTTCAGTTTGGTTGTAAACATTCTTGATGCTGTTTCGGCAATTTGTGAACTGTGAAATGTTCAATGTTTTATTAAACGGCAAGGCTTTGTAAATGGGCGAGTGCAGCTTGCCTAGAAAATATGCACGTTATCTGTTGTGGTTTCGGAGCAGGCCGTCGTTGCTCTTCGCGTGCGCAAGTACACACGGCATCACATCAGGCTATACATATTGACCTTGACGTCGCCCTTATGACACTCGTAATTACGTCGGCTTTCGTAGTGCAAATGGGTAACCTGACGTGCTGCTGTCTGTACCTACACATTAGTACCATCTAACGCTCCAGAATGGATTGCAAGGAGTCGATATTTTAGACATCTCAACAACGTTATACCCAAATGAAGTAAATTTCTCTTGCAGGCACAATTAGCCGCCAAAGTCTTATGTTTTTCCCGTTTCACATTTTAAGTACGCTTCACCATGAATCAGCACCAGTATTCTACACCATTCGATTCGATATGGACGCTTGGAAAGGCTCACTGCAACCCTCTCGTCAGCTATTTAGGTTACAGTGACGGGTATGGTCTTGTAGAATATCCGATTCGAGTCGAATGATGTATAATGCGGGTGCTGGGCTCGGCAGATCTGGGCTCCGATTTTTTTTCTTCGATTTAATGCATTGCGTTATGCTTATCTACGCATCATAAAATCGTAATTTAGGTGCTGTAGTCTCCTTAAGTTGTGTGTCGATGGAATGGTAGCCATTTTTTATCCGTTCAGGTGTCGAAATATGAGAACTATCCAAATTTCATACATCTTATGACGGCTGTTTTGACTGGTGGCGCCACCGCCAACTGAATTTTTAGTTGCTAGGTAGTTTGCAACTTTACGTTCGTTGGCGGTGACGCTGCTGCTTGTCGGGGTGGTTGTCAGCAAGTATATTAACACCCATATGCTAAGAAGTTAACTCGAAATTTCCTCCACTCAACTTCAGCTAAGGAAATCCTCAAAACGACCTCGAAATTGGTATTCTTAGTTGTCACTCAAGATTCCTTGAACGTTTCAATTCAGCTACTCGATGATAGATGGCACCATCTAGCGTATGTCTTCATTTGATATAAACCTTCAACGATATATTATCATAAAGATAATCCACGAAATCTTCAAAGTCATTCATTTTTCATACAATACAATACAATATACTTTATTGCACAATTTGAAAAGAAATACAATGATGAGACAATGAAAAAGTAGCATCACAACAAGCTCAAGCATCGAATAAAGCGTTAAGGAAATCTTAAGGTAGGTCGCGAGGTACCTTAACTTTGACAATTTATTACTCAATTTATCCTCGACTCCAGTGAGGTAAATTGTAAAGTCGAAGACGGTAAGTGTCAAATAAAAACGCCAAAATCCTTGACAGAGATTGAGTGGAGTGGAGGAAATCTCGAGTAAACTTCTTAGAATATGGGTGTAAGATTTAATAGTTCTCTATTTTGCCAACTGAACAGATAAAATGGCCTCCATACCATCGACACACAAGTTACAGAATCGGGGCCCAGTATGGCAAACACAGGACGTGTGACAAAATAATGTCGTAGGAATCTCGTTCTGCCCTCTCGTTCTATCGCATAGCGTCAGTACAGAACAGGCATAACGACATCGATATGACAAAATTACACACACCGGCACATTTAGCGGAACAACTTCTGTTTTTCATACAATCGACTTAGCTTGGAAGTTCTAAAAATATACGTTTTACGTGCATAACTGACAAAAAGCCTAAAACCTCTCATGTAGTCAGTAGAGAAAAAATCTCTTTAAACTTTTCATACGAAGTTGTACGAAGAGGTATTTGCATTGTTATCTTTTGGCCATGCGGCACATTCTTCAAGAACTTCTTGAATGTTTTATATTTGATTTTAACAGACAAACATTTTGGCCTCAACTAAGCGTAAAATTTTAACAACAGCATCAATTAAAAATCTCAATTTATAAACTCTAAAGTTGACTTAATTGTATGAAAAACATAAGTTGTTCCACTAAATTTGCCGGTGTGTGTATTTACTGTTGGTTCCACTCTCGGGTGTGGCAAGCACAATTCTAAAATCTTTGAATGCAGTTTTTTTAATGGTATGGTTCTATCGAGTAAATTTTCCTATCTTCAGTATTAAGAGTACTTTCCCTCCCGGTGCGTGGCATTGAAAATCTCCACCCTGTATATATGAGCGACAAAAATAAGAATCGATTTTAATGTTAGCGACTAATTGTGCCCTTGAATTTTATAATAATCAAATTACTGTTGAAACAAATGGTCTACATTTAGACGCTATCTTAATTACAGTCCTTAAATAAAATATAGCTTGATCTCTGTGACATACATCACTAGTGCTGTGACACTTACGACATACCTAGTCGATAATTTTTGTCGATATTTTTTTTAAAAATTATTAATCTATCATAGTTTGATAGGATTTAAATAAAAATGCATATTATTGGAATTTAACAGAAACAGTTTTTATTTATTCAAAGGAGAACATCCCAGGGCCATCCTAGCTACCATAAGTTGAGTCGGAAGTGTTCCTATGGGTTCCTATATGTGCTAGATAGTGTGAGAGTGATAGGAAATATCTCTTGAACGTCGGGAACAAAGGTGAAAACATAATATATACGCGAATTTTGATCTATGTGACTCTTGCAGGTCAAAAACTCATCTTCAAAACAAAGTACTAGATGTAATATCCAGTGTCATAATAGTCGTGTTTAAAATATTTTAATACAATTTGTTACCGATTTACGTCTATGGATTATCACGTTACTATCTTTTTTACGTCCGGTATGACTTTATACGTGCGTAATCGTCATATTTTTATAAAATTATAACTATGTATTTAGAAGTTACGAGGTATGTTTTAGGTGTGAATATATATTTTTTATAACAATAAATTTATTGCATTTCAATTGCGATAAATAATAAAAATTACGGTGATAATAAATGAAATTGTAAAACTAACGCTCGTTCAAAGTTACTTCGTTGGTTTCGTTAACATCTGTCACAGAGATCAATCTATATTTTATGTGCTATAGGTGTTGAATATTTTACCTTTAAAACATTATTTATTATAACCCACAGTGGCGTTTATCTTTTTACCACGAATGAATAAGTCGGTAAGCGTCTCGATGTTTCCTGTTTTACTATTAATTCATAGCCTTTCTGAACTGCTTTTGTGTGATCAACTGAAACGCAGAGTTTCATACTTTTTTTAAAATTTTATCCATAATTAAATGACTGAAACGATTTGATATGTATAGTATCCCCTTTAAATTAAAAAAAAATGTGAATCTCCCCGTGAAACTGAAACTTTCCCCAAGGAACATTTCAAAAAACATTTTGCCTTTTTATTATAATACAATCAGTATCTCAGTTTTTTCATATTACGTTTTTTGGGGAAAGTCTCTCAGTTTCGTGGATTTATTCACGCCTTTGAAGCAATATTTCACCGTGAATGTCCGAAATGAATTTTAATTTTTTTGTCAAACATGGTTTCGAGTGTAGTGTAGCCTAGACTTAACATCCAAGAGGTAGATAGATTATGTTAGGTTGCCTAGACACACTAAAATAGTGTGGCCGTAGCCTCTGATAAGTAAACTTCAGTGTAAAATTACTTATCAACGTTGTTTCCAATTAATTTTGGACATTTAAAAAAACAGCAATATTAACTGCATTTCAGACTGCCATGATAACTTTATATTGTGACTATAATATTTTAAACTCGGGATCCCTAGTTTTAGGTCTGTGTATGGGGTTGACTTAAAATTAGTTAACGAAATTTTAGAGGTGATTCTCCCGATGAAACTGAACGACTTTCCCCAAGGATTGAAATTCTTTAAAAAACTT
Organism: Aproaerema taeniolella; assembly: GCA_949987775.1. Classification (NCBI taxonomy): domain Eukaryota; kingdom Metazoa; phylum Arthropoda; class Insecta; order Lepidoptera; family Gelechiidae; genus Aproaerema; species Aproaerema taeniolella. Next base: position 33,083,619 of record OX465242.1, on the reverse strand, counting down.
TATCTCTAAAAAACTGATCGAGCGGCTCATCGCTTAAGTTGTATGGAGAAGCGAACATTTCGACCAATTTTCCCTAGGGAAAAGTTATTCAGTTTGGTGGGCTAATTCGCCGACTAATTTAAAATTACCCAATATGTAGGTACTTATCACGAAATATTCCCATTTTTAAAGAAACTAAAATGTTCTCGGGACCTGTGAGAATGTGCATGTGCAACCCAAGGAGGTTATTATTTGAAAATAAATTATTTAAGTATCAGAATTTGGTTTATTTTAAAGACTTCGAGTTCCTTATCTCCTAAATTTTATCCTCAGCGCTTTTTCTAACACCTTGTACAAATGTTTTTGCTCTAGACCCTAGTTTTTAGGTTCTAAGCAAAAAACTAAAGGATACTCCAGTCTTGATCTATACTTAAGTATGGATTGTATTATTCTCTCACTATCAAAATGACAAAGACGACTGCTACTCAAGTATAAATCAGTCTGAGTCGTGTTCTGTAATAAGGACCTGAGTGTTAAAGTTTAGCTCCTGAGGACCCCAAACCCATCCCTAACTCAAGAATGATGAACTTTTCTGAAAGTCTGCTAAGAATTTTAAAGTTAGCAGCCATTTTGACGTCAGTATAGCGTGGCGTGGAAACGATATTTCGATTCGAATCAATCCACTAAAGAACTTTGGAAAACTGAGTTTGACAGAAATTGATTCGAATCCACACTTTGGGTGGTTCCAGGAACCACCAGTGGTCCGCGCGCCACGGATTAAGCACCACGCGCACCACTGGTTTAGCCTGGGCCCTGTATCATCATCATCATATCAGCCTATTGCAGTCCACTGCTGAACATAGGCCTCCCCCAAGGTGCGCCACTTTGCACGATCCTCCACTGTTTTCATCCAGCCACTACCTGAAATAAAAAAACCTGTATAATAAAACTAAATTATAAAATACAATTAAAATTCGGTATACTTACATTGCGTAGTCATTATGAGTTAAAATAATATAGTATTAGTTACGAGGGTAGTAACTTAGCAATGTATATCGAATCGTAATTGTATTTTACAATTGTAAGTTTTATTAAACAGGGCCCTGATCGTAGTTATATAGTGGTAAGCTTCTTCGGTATCAACCTGTTACGAATAAAAGCATTTTTAGGTACTCTGATACTATTGAAAACTGGTTTTATGGTAATGGGATTCTATGATTTTATCATTATCTACTATATAAAAATAAGTCGGGTTTTCCTTCCTGACGCTATCCCAAGACGCTAACTAACTCCAGAACGCACGAACCGATTTCCTCGGTTTTGCATTCCTTGGAAAGGTCTCGGGCTCCGTGAGGTTTATAGGATACTTTTTATTTTAAAAAAAAAAAACAGGACGCGGGCGGAGCCGCGGGCAGAAAGCTAGTATATAATAAAACTAAGTTAATAAAATGTGCGTGCCGATAAAACTTAAAAAGGAGTCCCAGCACGATAAAGGGACTTATAGTGTGATAGCCCTTTATCCCCCCTAGAACAAGAAACTTCCCGTTTTAACCTAAAGAGCGTGTTTTTAAAGATATAAGGGCTTTTCCAAACCTTCAACTTGGAAATTAAGTGTAGTGGCGCCATCTGTTGTCGAGTATTTGAACTTGATTCAGAACAACGATTATTTGGGTTGCATTTCGACAGGCGCTGCGAGCAATTGCAGTATGTGTAGAAATTGCGCGAAATTTAAAATTATGTTACTATAAGACACACCCCTAGTAGCATAAGCGTTGGCTTCCATACGCCAACAGTTGGGAACGTATTGGCAGACGGTTAGTTATTCCGCCAACCCATATTTGATATAGGCCCTTTGTCATAAACATGCACTGTTTGCCCAACGGACAGCCAACAACGGGCCTGCTGCTGCTAATGCTACTGTTGGGTGATTTTTGTAGGTATTTAAGCTATGTAAACAACATCGGGCCAACTAATAAAACCTTTCAATGGGCCTGTTACTGCTACTCCTACGGGGTGGTAGCGGGGTGCGCGGGGGCGGCGGCATCGTCGCGCGTCGCGGGCGCTGTGGACGTCCGCCATTTTGATTTGCAATTTTCGACGCGACACCCATGCGACACCACGCAAAACGAGCATAGCATGTATAAAGTTCTTGAATTTTATAATGAACACGGAAAAGGTGGCGAACTTAGTGTGGTGCGTAAAGAATGGCTGACGCCACGAAAAACGAATTGTATGTGGCCACCCTACAAAACATCAACCAAATTTAATAAATGTCTGTTGAATCAAATACTTCCAGATAAATTATCGTGGACATTATACCCCGTGAAACGTTTATTTTACGAAACAGGTAAGTTTGTTTATTTACCTACCTAACTGACATAATTTCTTTAACCCTCAGGCCTTAGGTATGATTTAGGTTATAACCTATGACTTATGAGTTAATATTCTATATCCTACTTATGTTAGAACATTACCTACCTATCTAATAAACCACGGTCAGTGGGTCATGTTAGATCACCTTAGAAATCAAGTAGGTACCTACCTATCTTCAGCTTACCTGAAGTTCACGTTTTAGCGCTGAGGTCACGAGACAGTCAATGATAACCAAGTGTAGGGGAAAATGTAGCCTCGAAAACGATCATTTTATAAAACTTAGCTTAGATCAACGTAACCTAGAAGTGCTCATTATGTCAATTTTATTTTTAGATGACCTGTTAAAGGCTCGCCAAAAATGTAGGAAAGCCGAAAGCGAGTCTGAACTGGCCACAGACTTGGAAGAAGTGCACACACAAAAAAGGAAGAGGAAAATAATTGTTTTTGAAAGTGATGAGAGCGATAGAGAAAATGAAAACTATCAAAAAATAAATTATCCTAAACCACATATTAACAGATCACGTAAGTAATATTTATGTACTTAGCATAAAATGTTTTGTGAACATTATACCTACATACTTTGTACTTTTTTACATACAAAGTTTAGGTCAGAGGGTCATGTTAGGGGCGGTTATATTAAAACCATTATATAGGTAGAGAATATTAAAACCATTGTCTAGGGGTGATTCCGATTTATTCTCTAGACCGGACGTCATCAAGACAAAAATGGTCAATTTTCTTTTATTTTTTTCCATAGAACTACCTACATAAGTGTTTTCACACTAATTTACTGATTAATACAAATTGGGAATATATTTCACCAAAAAAGTTCCATGTAAGTAGGTAATTTTGACACGAAATAGTGTTGAATTTTTAAGTGGCTAGTTTGGTAATCATCAAGGAGTTTTGTTATCTTGTTCTTTTCTATAGAACTATTTGAGACAAAGAGATATTAAATGTTCTATCTATAGGAAACTTGAGATTTTTTATTTTATTTGTCCCGTTCATGTTCTATAGAACAAATGGAAATCACCCGTATTTATCACTGATTTCCTATCATAAAATATACAGTAGGCACATAGATAAAAAAATTAAATCAGCATTTCCTAAAACCTCATGAAAATTGTGTTGTAATTTTGTTTGAGATATTTTAAAAATTACCCTGACTTAATCTATTTACCCACATATTCCCTGATTCATAATTTTTATGGGAAATTTTTCCATGCCGACGATGTCGCGGGTAATTGCTAGTTTCTCATACATTTTATATATATATATATGTAAATTGTCACAGAATAGAGATTTGTATTGAGCACACGATTTAATATTTCATTGTGGTGCATGTTTCATTGTGATTTTATTTTTGTTTGTTTTATAGATTCTCCGTCAAGATATCTAAGCAAACCCAATAAAAAATTAACTCTGAAAGATTTTAATGTTGGTAAGCTATTTTGACTTTTTTGCCTTTTCATTTTACAATTTGATAAAGTGGGTATAAGTTACTTATCTAATTAGTCATAAATTATTGTTTTTTTAGATTCTCCAATGCCAGATGATAGCTCTTACAGTGTAGATACACAGCGAAACAGCCCCCACAATGTGGACACACAGCGAAACAGTGAGTGTATGTTTTGTAGGGTGGCCACATACAATTAGTTTTTCGTGGCGTCAGCCATTCTTTACTCACCACACAAAGTTCGCCACCTTTTCCGTGTTCATTATAAAATTCAAGAACTTTATACATGCTATGCTCGTTTTGCGTGGTGTCGCATGGGTGTCGCGTCGAAAATTGTATCTTAAGTATTAATCGAAAATTGTATCTTAAGGTGATATTGTGATGATAAAATCTATCGAAGAAGTTCCTGAAGGAGGGTCTTAAAAATTGGAATGTGATAATTTTTTGGATAAGGTTGATTTTTATACAGAACCTCTAGAAAGTAGTCTAACAGGGATATATAAAGTTAGTCGTACAGAGAAAATATATATTTCTTCGTCAACATTAAAAAATAAGTGTTTATTGCTACCAAATTTGATTGAAATTGATACTTTTATTTGCATACCATTTGTAAGTATGACACTCAGTCATTAAAATATTAACGTATAGATATTTTTACGTACTCTTTTTTGTTTATTGCTACCAAATTTTATTGAAAATGAAAACTTTAATTTGTACACCATTTGTAAATATGACACGTCATTAAAATGTTAACGTACCAACGCGTTCACACGCGCTGCACCATCCGCTAAGTCTTTAGCACACGAGCTTAAACTACTGAATCGATTTTAATAAGTTTAATGTTTTTAGATAGGTTTTAATAATTGAAATCTAACAATATTAAATTTATCAAAATCCATTGAGTACTTTAGGAGCTAGAGGTCTTCAAAGACTGCACGCTTTATTCCCATGCGCCCCCGCTTTGCCCTATTCCCATACGCCCCCCGCGTTGATTGCCACAGGAGGAATTATGGGGATAGTTTGCCCTCAAGTGTGATCGCTATACATTGCTGGTGTCATCGGCGCTTCTCTTTCTATGTAACTTTTGTAACTAGAACTTAACTGTTGTAGGCATATTTTAATAAATTATTGTTAGAAGAAGTTTCCAAATACAAAGAATTTTTGAGCATACTCTAGGTAAGAAGCAGGACGCCAGCAATGTATAGCGATCACACTTGTGATCAAACTATTCCCATACCCCTCCGGTGGCAATCAACGCGGGGGGCGTATGGGAATATAGGGCAAAACGGGGGCGTATGGGAATAAAGCGTGCAGTCTTTGAAGACCTCTAGCTCCTAAAGTACTCAATGGATTTTGATAAATTTAATATTGTTAGATTTCAATTATCAAAACCTATCTAAAAACATTAAACTTATTAAAATCGAGGCAATCAAAGCGAGGGCGTATGGGAATATTGGACTGCACTGGTGGTGCAGCGCGTGTGAATGCGATAGTAAGTACCTACCTATTAGATATTTTTAACCGACTTCAAAAAAAGGAGGTTCTCAGTTTGATCTGTATGTATGTATTATATGTATGTATGTTTGTCCGCGATTATCTCGCGTTTGGCTGAACCGATTTTGATGCAGTTTTCAGAAAAGTATTTGTTGCATTTATGAGAGGGTTTTAGTATTTTAACCGACTTTAAAAAGGGGGGTTCTCAGCTTAAACTAAATGTATGTAAAATAAAATAAAAAATATACTGGGTGAAAAAGAACATCCTAGCTATATTCAAAATCCTGAACGAGTATCACTCAAAGTAAACATTTATGAAAAAAAATTTTTTGTTTTAAATATTTTTTCAGTGGGAATAGTTCATTTTTTGCCTAAACGTAGACATTACTCCTACAGCAGGCACGCGAGGTGTGCGGGTAGCGCTCTGGGGGTGCGCCCGATAAGTGTCTACGTTTAGAAAAAAAAATTCCCCCCCCCCCAAAATAATAAAAAATAAATAAATAAATAAAAGTCTTGAGTAAGTGATACTGGTTCAGGATTTTCAATAAAGCTAGGAGGTTATTTTTCAACCTGTATATTATAATGATTCGCTTGAATATTTCAAAGCTAACATTTCGTTTTATTAACCGACTTCAAACAAAAAATGTAGAGGTTATAATTTCCACTAAAAATGGAAAAATAAAAACTTAAAAAAAAGAACCAATTTCAAAAAACCGAAAAATAAATACAATATCATTTGATGTGCTGTGTAGTACCTACCTACTGAGCTGTTTGAAGTCGGTGCCAAGAAAATTAAGTTTGACAGGCCGCCTTCGCACCGACTTCAAACAGATCAGTAGGTAGGTACTACACAGCACATCAAATGATATTGTATTTATTTTTCGGTTTTTTGAAGTTGGTTCTATTTTTAAAAAAAGTTTTGACGTTCTCTTTTTGTTATTGTAAAGGAAGGAGTTATTTTTAAGTTTTGTTTCTTATTACGTTGACGGGTCATTAAAATGTTAAGGTACTTACTTATAGATATTTTTACGTTCTGTTTTTTATTATTGCAAAGGAGTTGTTTTTAAGTTTTGTTTCTTATTAAGGGAAAATGTGTAGCTTTAATAAAGCTTCACTCCTTCTGTAATTAGGATGTTGATTTTAAGATGTCTACGCCACCTGATTTCGAATATAATTATTTAATTAACATAATTTGTATTTCATTTCAGTTCCAATAATTAATTTGACAAAAACTATATGGTCAACGCAGACGACACAACGTCCTGTATTGTACTCATCATCACATCACATCACAGTACAAAAGAGAGACAATGGTACCTATGGGTGACTATTGTATGTCGTGGCGTCGTCGTCGTCTGGGTTGGCCTATAGAACCAACCAACATACAACCGCTTGCCTAAATGTATTATATGTCGTTGGCCCTACCCATAATATGTTACCCTTGTGTAATCTGGGCCTTTATAGGGCAATCGAAGTTGGCCCTATTGCAAGTTGGGCCTTCGTAGGGCAATCAACGTTGGCCCCACCGCATGTTGGGCCTTCGTAGGGATATACACGTAGGCCATCAGTTTTGGGCCCAACCCGCAAACTGCGCGCCAATTGTATGCATTTGCCAACTAACCAGAGGTATGTGGCCCTACTAAATGCCAACAAAAAATGCTACTAGGGACTGGATTAACTAAAGGCTACATAATTTTCTCCAAATTCCCACGGGGACGAAGTCCCGAGCGGAATGCTAGTATTATAATAACACTGTTAAGCTAGTTTGTGGAAATCGGGCGCTATTCGTGTTTCTGACACTATTTCGTGGCTTCGGCCGCGCGATGAGTTTTCCTGGCCTCCGTTATTCAGATCCCTGGTCGCTTCCACGTTAACTATGTCACGGCATCACAGACACGAACACCCATGACCCGAGAACAAACATTTGCTTTTTACACAAATATTTGTCCCGACCGGAGCAAACCGAACGTTATTGTGGGGTGACAGGTGAACAACATGAGGAAGATAAAATAAAAAAGTGAATTCATAAATAAAACATTTTTTAATTAACAGCTTAACATAATAAAATAAATATAACAAGAGGTAAACCATATTTTAACAAGAATAAAATCGGCAACAAAAAATACTGAAAATCTAAACCCTAATAAATAATAAATTACACTGGACGACTTTAACGGATTACAGAATAAAATACTATAAGTCTTAATAATTCCTTTATTAACGATTTAAACTTTAAACAGACGACATTATTAAAAATTAAGTAAGTACTTACAGACAAAATGATATCAGACATTTTGGGAAACAAATTCTACCTGATAAAATTCATGAATACATTTTTTTTCTTCCACTTATTTCGCTCAAACATATTTTACCATAAGTGCTTGAATTGCTTAGTTGCTCTTTAGGTACTGCGGAGACAGAGGCAGAAATCCTCGGAATACTATTTTGTTCACTGATCAATGTTGTCTCGAAAATGTCTTATATTGTATTCGGTGGTTTAGTCCAGCCGTGCGGCAACATTAGTACTCTTAATATTGTGTATAAAATAAAACATAGAAGCTTGTAAATGACGTATTAAGGCTAACCAGTGTGTCCCGTACGGAACGATCCGCGTTGGAACGGGGATCTAGCGCCTTACGTGCGTCTCTGCTTACGTAGGAGCCCTAAGGGTCGCACTGCACTGCACTGCGTAATATTCGTGTGTGAATGTTTTCAATATTTCATCTAGCTCACACACGAGCCTACGCAGCTCAGTGTGATCGCCCCATAAGCAAAAACTATACACTATCAAAAGGACGACAATACTTTGTTGTAATAACCCTTGGAAATAATCATTTTGGGACTGTTATTTTCTTCCTGCTTACAGTTTGTTCGCTCAATTAGTGTGCATGGGTAGCTGTCAGCTGTCATCTCGAAATGTATGGCGGTACAGGGAGCAAGAAAACTTGAATGGTAGTTCATATCTTCTATCTCTTTCTACTAGTTATAATACGAAAATAATAATATACAAAATACAAAAATACAAAAATAGCATATATGTTTAAGTTGTAAGATGGCTATTTAATTTTAATTTTTATTAAAAAATTTGCATTTGTGGACGAGTCACATTTAAGTTAAAGAATGGTCCCAATATACCGTGCGCCTGTACTGCACACTAATTGCCCGAACGAACTGTAAGTAAAGATATTTTTTACTCATTTTGTACAATAAATATCGTCACATTCTCACAGTACGTATATAAGTACTTATTTTTTGTTTTTGCTATAAATATTAGGTAGGTATCACTGGGTGAAATAGTGTATAATGAATGGGAAGAATAGTCTAAACTAAAAGTTTCAGGTAGTTAATAAATTAAACTAATGTACCTCTGATAGATAGAATAGGTACTGAAGTGCTTCGAAGGAAGGCCCGTGCCTTTTGCTGGAGACGACATTGGTTGATGACGATGACTGAGGTGTTCATTGCGTAGGGAATACGTGGTCACTATCTGCTATTTATTCGAAAGTAACACCGATTTCCTAACTTTAAACTATTGAGACATTAGAGCATTAGTCTTCTATGGGGTCATTTATCGATTTTTGGTTCTTGTACCATAGAATATTTAATATTTCTAAGGATGATGCATCAGAACGGGTCTTATAAAGGCAATAGGCAAAGTATGGGATGTGGTCCAAATACCACTAACGAGACCTAAAGTAACCCGATAGGCCACTCAAATACGAAGACAGTTAAACAAAACTATGTAGGTTAGAAAAAGTTACGTTTATTTATTTTGTGTTACTCACATTACGTAGATCTCGTTGGTGGTGGAAATTTGAACCGCCCCCGCCCATTATCTTTTGGTCATTTATGAATAAACTAGAAAATCATACTTAACTATCAAAATAAGTGATCTGTAATTTTGATTTAATAAATAATACAGAAAAAACAGATTTTCTCTTGGCTTTTGTGTATGTTTGCTGTGTGTGTGTTAGAACTACAAGAGTATTTCAAAATCTAAAAGTAGAGTAAATAAATAAATGTAAACGTAATTTAGTGCTAAATAAATAAATGTCGACTATAAGAACGACTATAAGACTGCGCCTATATCACAATACTTTGCACTTTAAGTAGTAAAGTAAAATTTCCCTAAATAATGTATGGCTTATCTATTTTTATTACAATATCTCCTAACTAAGGGATAGCGACAAAAGTCGAAATCGTTGTGCCACTTCGCTTTTAAATAGTTTTCTGTCGATTTCTTAATAAATTGAAAAAAAAAAGTTTTTGAGCTAATGCGAACCGAGAAATGTATGTTAGTACCTACTATTGCGAAATGAATGAATTTTAATAATAAATGTCAAATAAATTAAGTAGGATTGACGAAGCTTCGGATAATGTTTAAGAAATTTTACTTGTCAATTTATATGCTTTAAAATAAATTTTAAAACATTCAAATGTTATTGGTGCCATATTTTAGAAATATGTGCATACATATTTATTTAACTAACTAGAATAAAAAGCTAAATATAAGTATTCAAGTACAGTAAGAACTATTTAGAAAGGTCCGACTAAGGTTTGAAATTCAGGTATCGATACACAATCACTATTCCTCTCATATGTAGAGAACACATTCCTTAAAGTTCCTTGTAAATAAACGCAAAGATTTAAGGTGGTTGCTACGTAAATAACTAATACTATTATTTTTTTCTCTTACGAACTCTTTTAAATAGTAATAACTCCACTGTTTAAGTTTTACTGCGTACTGACATTGTCTTTTCTTTGGCACTCGTGCTTTGGCTAGTGTCTTTTAGTTGCGTCTTATTCTAGTTGCCACTACTATTGTCTTTTGATATTTAATCCCAGGACACACTTAATGCGTATTTTGTAAATAACTCCATGAGAGACATCACACAGCTTGCGTGGCGTGTAACGTGGAATTTATGTGTGCCTCTTAGTCCCGTATTACAGAAGGAGACTCAAATCTTGATGTATACTTAAGTATTGATTGTCTCTTTCTCTCAAATCAATTTATTTAATCTCACTATCAAAATAACAAAGACGACTGCTGCTCAAGTATAGATCAGAGTCTAATTCGCGTTTTTAGTAAGGACCTTAAAATTTTATATTAACAAATACGCACACGTCATATATGTTTTAGGTTTATGTTGACAATACGCATTTTTTTGGTTAGTGCGTCTTTTCTACACTAATATTATAAAGAGGAACGATTTGTATTTTTATATGTTACGAATAAACTTAAAAACTACTGGACCGATTTCAAAAATTATTTCCCCATTAGGATGCTACATTATGCCTGAGTCCCGAGCGGAATGCCAGTTGTCTATAAAGCGTTAGCTTTGGGCGTTAAGGTCCAATTTTACCATACTCTGTTAGTTAATCCACGATTATGAAGTTAATCAGACAAAACGTCAAAAAAAAAGTATGAAAATGACATTGTCAAATCTCGGGTTAGCTGCTAATTGTCTGTTAAATAACTAACAGAGTATGGTGAAATTGGGTCTAAACCTATAGTCTTTAAGCTAAGATTGAAGCAAAAAAAAATTTTTTTTGTTGGTGGCTGACGTTCTCAGTCAGTTCGAAAGTAAACGGTCCAAAATTTCATATAAATTAGAAATGTTAACATAGTTTACGATTATAAATAAGTTGCCGATTAATTATTGTTTCAAAGCGAGAAGTTGACCGTTGTAAACTGAACATGATCCACACATGGTGTGTTAACTTAACATTATTACAGCTTTGAAAATATATCTCTTGTACAACCCCCATAACAGCCATTTAAATGGTACCACCTATAGGTACTTAATGTATTTATAATTATCATATTATAATATATAAATCCATTTTAAAGCAAGAGCCATGTCCGCAAACGACTAAGTATATGCTTTGAAAACTTATCTGGCGAACAAAACTAAATCATTTTGTAAAACTATAAAATTAACTCGCTTTTGCGATTAGTTTGCAAGGTTTTGCATGTAAAACAAATTTCGTATCCAACGGTATTAATGGAGAATATACGTTTTCGAATAGACAAATTAATTATCTGAAATTAATGTATCGTTTAATTAGAAATCGACAGGTACTTAATTTAAAAATAAATCTAAAAAATCCCATATATGTTCATCGAATACTGTCTTTGTTAACCTAGATATGTTTCATTCTGTTACGTAGATGATTTCCATACAATTGCATTGTTACTTTTTAATTCGTAATTTAGAATTTAAATTGGAACATTATTATCATCAATTTTATATCACAATACTATAATTTTTATTCCTGCCAATGGCATTTTTGCATCTCTTCTTGTATATGGCACATCAATCTAAGTCTAGCAAGTGCTAGTAAGCAAAGTCAAGAGCATTCTAAATGCTAAGACAATAAATTGTGACGAGCTTTCAACAGTGTAGTCAGTCAGAATATAAATTATTTGATACATCTCTAGATATGTGCAGAGAAAGCTCAAAAATACGTTCTAGGTAATGAAACTGTCCCACGTATTATTTCTCTAAGGGCTCTAAGACCTGCTACATTGGTGCGAGACATATATTAAGTTCTTTAAACGTTTTAAGTGGAATCTATCCAGGCATAGGTGCTTCCTCGTAGAAATCAGGTTCGTCGTCCTTATCTATATCTTTTTGTGCTCCGTCCAACTGTGAACAGAAAGCATATATAATAACACTCATTTTGTAACAAAATCGTCAAATTAAAATCACCCGGAGTCATCCCCGGTGCAAAGGTACCCATCACTTTGCAGCAGGAATGAAAATATTGAAAATCATTTTTTAAATTTCATAGGCAGCCTTTTTTCCGCTCCAAGTATTGTGATTGTACACTTAATGCCCCAAGTTAAATGGCCATGTTCATTCTAATTTGAACCTTATCACCGGTAGACAAGAAACATGGGTGGATACTTAATTAAGGGAACAGGCTGCCCAAGATTTTAAAATTAAATTTATTTAACCGAACCGAAGACGTAGTGCTGTGTCGAGTCGATAAAGCTACCGCGACATAAACATAATCCTCGACTACTTTCGTAACTTTCGAATTCCGTGGCGCTATCTGTGCCACTCACATTGAGCGGCTTACGCGACCTTTGCCAAGATCGTCGGTTCACCTTGGGGGCTATTCATATATTACATCACAGTCTTGGTGAGATGGAAGTGTAGTGTTAGGAACACCCCCTTTTTTGGTCGCGGGTTAAAAAATAATTACAAACTCACCGCCCTCAGTTGCAGAGGAGTAAAGATGTAAGCAAGCGACAGCCTCAAGGGCACCATCATCACTAAGAAGAAAGGTAGCGCCAAGGAGAATTTGGACGACTTTACGGCATAGAGCACGCTTAAGCCAGCCACTTGTACCAAGGTGTAGAGGTGCATACGCAGTGTTGGAACCTGGAAAAAAAAAGTAAAGATCCATGCTAAGAAATCTAAAGAGTAATCGTGTCTTGTTTCGTGTCTTGCGGGGCACAAAAACAGCAGGACCCGGATAAAAGCATCAGTTTTTTTAACCAATTTCAAAAAAAGGAGAAGTTTCTCAATTAGACTATATGTTTTTTTTGTATGTTTGCAACGTGATTACTCCGCCAATTCTGAATTATTTTTAATGATTCCTTTTTTTATTTCATAAAATTAACATAAACAAAAAACATACCTACACATCACATATTAACTTACAAGTGGTTATCTGCTGATATGCTAAGATTGAAGTCAGTTGATTCTAAAGTTTTTAATATGGACAATTAGGTATTACAAAAAAGTATTTGCCTTGACCGGAACTGAACTCGTTCAACGTTCTGGTGATGTCATTACTTCTTTTTATTTTGGGTTCTTCAGTATTGGTCATGTATAGTGCGACTATGACTTTAGTTTACGAAATTTTAGGGGTTCTCCCAAGAAACTTGCAATTTTCACCAAGGATCTAAGTATACAGAAAGATTTTATTATAACCATCCAAATTTTTTGTACGTAAACTTTATGAAAAAACAGACCCGTATTTTTTGTTTTATTTCGTTTCATATAAAAATTTCAAGCTAGATCGTTGTAGCATGAAAATAAATAAAAAAAATTGTATGAAAAAAAAATTACATCGTCCAATTGACTTGAAACTTGGTAATAGTACTCTTCAACACAATTTGTGACAGCCGTGTTTCTGCGTTTTACAAAATTCATCCTCTAAGACGTTAAAAAGGGGAATCAAAATCGGATAATTTTGGAAAAAAAAAAAATTCTTCTTATTTACGTTCTATCAACGTTACTAATTTGGCTGGTGATAAAAAAGTTACCCTGTATACAAATTTTTAAAAATCGCTTTCGACTTCCTAGGAAAACCATCTAATCGCAGAACACCAGGAAATCTAATCCTGGGGTCGTGGGTTCAAGTCCCGTTTGCGCCGAACATTTTTCTTTCCCCAAAATTATTTGCAAAATTTACTCATTCACCCAATATACCTAGGAAGAAAGGAAACCAAAGCTTGAAGGATTTTCTACTTACGCGTCGCACATATGGGACTTGCGGATGATGCTTGACCGGTTTGAAGAGCAGAATGACTCGTTCCCACAGTTGGATGCCACCCAGTGCAGAGATGCCCATGTAAAGGAAGACTCCAAAGAGAACTGCCATGGGGACCAGCCTTAAGAATTTAGCCGCCAATACTGATATACCGACTAGAATCGACACCAGCAATCCCGTCAGCCTTTGCTCTGTAAAATAAAAAAGTCAATATAAAAAAAAATATACTTAACTAGCTGATGCCCGCAACTTCGTTTGCGTGTTATTTTTTTTGTACAGAGTACACAGATTGAAAACATCTATCTTACGTGATTTAGATTTTTACATACAAAATTTTTCCCCGCTAACTCCCGTTCCCGTGGGAATTTTGCAATATGCTGTTGCAACTAAGCTTTAAGTTTACTAAGGTACCTGCATGCCAAATTTTAAGCGTCTAACTTAAGCGGTTTAGATTTTTCATACAAAAGTATTTTCCCGCTAATTCCCGTTCCCGTGGGAATTTCGGGAATTCCTTTCTTAGTGCACCTCTACGGTACCTAAGCTACGTCCCTTCCAAATTTCAAGTGCCTACGTTTAGCCGTTTAGGCTGTGCGTTGATATGTCAGTCAGTCAGTCAGTTTCTCTTTTTATATATTTAGATTGAAGAGCAGTGTTAGTTGGCAATGAGCCAGACTTGTAACTGGAAGATTGCGGGTTCAAATCCTGGCGCGGGTTTGCACCACTAAATTCGTCTTTTTAGATGTATGTACGGGTTATTCACTAATTATCACTTGCTCAGCGTTGAAGGAAAACATCGTGATGGTACTTCGTTTTCGAAAGGCGCGCGGTCCACCAACCCGCATTGGGTCAGCGTGATGGACTATGGCCTAAATCCCCTCCGAGTTTCGAAGGGAGACCCGTACCACTCGGTGGGGATGTGTACATTTGTATTGATAAAAAATGAATTTCTGAGGTTTTTTGAAACACAGATTGAGTAGCTTAAAATGAGTTAGCGGTGATAGCCCAGTTGGTAATGAGCCAGACTTGTAATCGGAAGGTCGCGGGTTCAAATCCTGGTGCGGGCGTACCACTAAATTCGTCTTTTCGGATTTATATACGGATTTCTAATTATCACTTGCTCAACGGTGAAGGAAAACATCGTGATGAAATCTGCCTGTCCAAGAAAATTCGTTTTCAAAAGACGAGCGGTCCACCAACCCGCATTGGGCCAGCGTGGTGGGCAATGGCCTGAATCCCCTTCGGGTTTCGAAGGGAGGCCCGTGCCCCTCGGTGGGGACGTATATGGGCTGCTGGTGAGAAATTAAGAATGTGAATCAGCCCACGTAAGTGAACCACTTTCCCCAAGGAACATATGAAAGTACAACTAGTGCGATCAGCTGTTTTGCCTTTGTATGGGGATTTGCCTTTTTTTTCAGAATTTCGTTTCATAAGGAGAATTAGACCCTAAAGTTTCGATAACTAATTCAAAGTCAACCCATACAGGGTGTAAAGGAGAGCTTAGCAAAATACTTAAATGGTGGAATCTACCCATAACTATCTTCAGCGATAAGTAATTTTTTTTTCCGGAAACGTCATGTTAAGGAGTTCTCATTATTTATCTACTTTGGCACTAAGCAACGTATCGTGAAACCGCTCCCCGCGCGCGATTCCCCCGCGCCGCTCTTCTATCGGAAGTGCTATGTACAATGCTGGTTTTCGTGTTTTACGTTGTTATGATTGTTTTTTTATTGCAAAATGGAGTGTATTCGATCAAGTTTTCCGTGTGATGATCAGTTGAGAATAACACCACCCCATCTCTTCCATGGGTGTCGTAAGTTTTGTAAGTTTTGCAAACACAATTGAGACCTGCCTCCTAGTTATCCACCCCAGACAACGACAATTATTTTTTTTCTAAATCTGAGGTGTCGTCCTATGGTCTTATGCGGTGTGGTAGGCTCTGTAAAGGGCCGTCTGGTTCGCGATCACCCTCCTACCGAAGTCCGACGCCAAACAGCTTGCTGTGTTCCGTCGGTGCGTGGGAGTACCAGTGCCTTTATAGGCATTTTCTGGGTTCACTCGCTCCATCGTCGACGTCGACCTCATCTTTGACCTTATGGTCAAGATTGAGGTCAAGAGTTAACCCATCTTTAAATAAAATAAAAAGTTGTTAAAAAAAATTCCGGACAAAAATCCACTGGAAAATCATTCAGAATGATTGACTGAGTCCAGCGTTTCAGTTTTTGGTAAGCTGTCTTTTACACCCTGTATGTCCTGAGATAAATGGTCTTCGTAAGTCACTTAATTCACCCCCTTTTTTTGTACCAACTTTTGTGTGTTGGTACAAAAAACTGCACAGTGCACTTGCATAAATGAACTATTACGACCGACCAACGTTTTCATGAGTATGATAAGTAAGTACTTTAGTACATACATAACTGTGAGAAATGGTAATAAAGTTAACTAGGTACGACGAAACCTTGTCGTAGTTACCTAGACCTTAGGTTCCATAGATAGTAAGTTCATTAAATAATATCGGTATTAATGTCGTAGGCATATTGCCTAATTCGGCCTTTACCAAACGTCGTCGTCAGTTTACAAAAACTTTGGCATTTTTATCGAAGACAAAAATGCACATAAGTAGTATAATCCTATCCAAATCTATCGTATTTTTAAAACTTATATTCGAAAAAATAATCTGTAGCAACTTGTAAAATGTTGTTGGTAATACATCCAGCTGAATGTTTTATAATCTGCAGGCCGAGTACGATAGTGACAGCGCCGCGAAACCACCGCGGTTCTACGTCAAAATGTCAACATTGACAACGCCATAAGGCGAGCAAGCCTTTGCGCGAGACCCTCGCGCAATCAGAGTGAAGTTTCAGCGTGAGCCGAGCGCGAGTTTGTCGTTATCGTGCTAGAGCTGCTGCACCCTAAGAAGTTGTTAACCGTATAAAAAATTTTTGCCATTTTATAAAACGATAGATCTCCACGCTATGATGGCAAATTTTCATTTTGTAAACGGATTTACCTTCCACATTTTTAAGTGCATACACATTTACATTAAAGGTAAAAAACATACACTACCCCTGATGATGTTAATATAAAGACTTTAAACACGAAATATATGTCCGTATCGATGTAGGCAGAGATAATAATTAAATCGGTCAAGCGTGGCGAGAGGCCCTTCCCAACGCTGCGCTGGGACCTCACGGATTGTTGCTGAACACCAGTCAAGATACTCTGGTTATTAATAGCTCATAAAATATAACTTTTTCAATGAATTAAACTCATTGCTGCAATACGCATTAATTTAAACGTGTCAAATGAATTGACATTTTACCAATGCCTGGTATCACATACTGTGATACAACATCTACCTATATATGTATAGGTCAGTGTCTAAACTTATAAATGCGTTTCATTTATTTATTTACTGTTTTTTTTTTTGACGGCCGGTTTGGTCGAGTGGTAGTGTCACGCTGCCTCTTGATCGGCGGGTCCTGGGTTCGATTCCCAGTCGGGGCAAATATTTGTGTAAAAAGCTAATGTTTGTTCTCGGGTCATGGGTGTTTGTGTCTGTCTTTGTGTGTTCCAAGGGACCCACGACACAAGGGAAAACCTTAAGTGTGAAGCGTTTATTTATTTTATTTATTTTTCTTTTAGTAACTTGTATTTTTTATTGTAAGATTTTGAGATGAGACAGCTTGGCAATTCAACAAGTTAATTAAAACTTTTTCAAACTAGATCTCGTTTACTTGGGTTTTAGAGTTTATCTGGAACCAAGTAATATTAAAGTACAGACAACAGCACGTCAGGTTACCCATTAGCACTAAGAAACGTGCGAGATAAGGGCAAACCTTGCAAGGTTAACATTTATAGCCTGTTGTACTATCGCATGTACCTACTTCCTTCTTCCGAGCGCTTAGTCCCGTTTCGCTTGACCATGATCCAGGGTTTGGCAGGTCAAGTCATTACAGTGGAGCGACTGCCATCTGACCTCCGTCTTTTTTTTTGTATTGATTCGAAAACACGAAGAATCTGTATTTTTTTTTTGCATAGCCCATATACGTCCCCACCGGGGGGGCACTGGCCTCCCTTGGAAACAATTCGAAGATAAATCGAACCTAAAGATACAAAATAAACAAAGATTTGCATATTAAAATGGTCAGCCAATCAGCAAATGCCTTAAATTAAAAAAAACCGCCGTAATCACAATCAGTAAGTTCAAAAAGACATATTTACCAGCAGAAGATTTAAACTTCAAATGATTATTTATAATAAAAGAGGAACAAAACTGGACATAAATATACTCTTGAAACTGAATAGCTTTCCCTTAACGCTACACACACTCAAAGGCCCACACTAAGGTTAATAACCTAAGAACGCTTTCCTGTAACTATAAAAGGGCTAGTCATAGTCATTAAAAAAAAACATAATGATGGTCAGACAAAAAAGTCACTATGCCGTAGGTATGTATACATAAAAACTGACAACATTGTGATAAATAACAACTATAAATGAGAACTATGAATGGGCTTGATTGGCAGACGGAATTCTGATAAAAGTATTGTGTAATAGTTGGTAGGTAGGTATTCCATGGTTCCGGTTAGCGCTACACTATCTGTGGTTTCAACGCTTCTATGATTAAAATAACTCGTGCAGCTTTTGATATAGGTACTTAGGAGAACTCACGTTCACGTTCGCTTTTGATATACTTACTTCAGCGAGAGTGGACTGCTAATATCCTGTCTGTCTGTCTGTTGCGCTTTCACGCCTAAACTACCAAACCGATTTTGATGAAATCTGGTACAAAGACAGACGAAAGCTTGGAGAAGGATTTACCATACCGCGATATTTAAAAAATCGAAGTATGGCAGTGTTGAATACGTGCGGTGCGTCACATTCCTCACACAACGTAACAAATTAATTAACTGCTGAGTAGTGTAGTGTTGGGAAATAAAAAAATAAAAAACACCATTCACTCAAAGGCCCACTCTGATCCTTTGGCACATAACTAAACACCTAAATGGCACATAAATAAACATCTACAAAAATACTTTTTACTGTATCCCCCGCATTCGTCATCCTTAGTATTTTTAATTGCGTCCCTCCATGGTAGAAAATTTAAAGAGGTATTATTCATTAATGAGAAAAAAGGTAGTTATTTTTCCTGTGCCTCAAGATCTTTCTTAACTAAACCCTGAATTTACTGTGTTCCCAATAGTACAACTTTTTGTTCAACCGTACTGCAAGCCCATATGCATATACTTTACCTTTAACTTCAATAATGAAGGGTTTATCTCCTGGCGCATGCGTGGTAGACATCACGGTGAGGGCTGATACGTGGCTGACAGAGCGGACGGTGGCCACACATTGCCAGGGGGCGCCGAACATGCCGCAGAGAGCGTTGACAAATGACATGATCACGATGTCCATGTGGAACCCACTGCCTTTACGTAAGCGACGCTCCGGTTTGTCGATGATCAATCTGTGCAAAAAAAACGGCTTGTAATATGAGCGTGCCAATGGGCAACGGGGATCTTCTTTGCTTTAAACAGAGGCCCGTGCCCGTTGATAATGTGCCGAATATTTGCTTAGAGCTGTGGCAAAACTTTTTTTTACTTCTTAAGTTAGCAAAACTTTAAGGGTGATTCTCGCCACGAAACTGATCAACATTCTCCAAGGAACTTAGATAAAATATTCAAAAAAATATTCTTCTTCTTCTTATCGTGTAAGTATAGTCAAGTATGTGGCGAACTTGGATAACCCTTGTGTCGGAGATTTCAAACCGCACAATGGCCTCTGACTTGGTTTAACTGTAGTCAATCAACAACAGCGGGGACCGACAGCTTAACGTGCCCTCCGAAGCATGGAAACGCTCGTTATAAATTGCCACTTTGGTCACCCATCAGGTTCCCTGCCTCTGTGTACGTTGCTTAACCTCACTGATCGGTTGACATCAGCGAGAGCCACTGGGCTACGAGCATCCCCTCCCATAAATAATAAAAAAATTTTCAACTTCCCATACAAAGGCAATTCAGCTGATCGCATGAGTTGTATGGAGAGGTGACCATTTTTTTAAAATACACACATCAACACGGTCTAGGGATATTGCACGATTTTTCATACAAAAGAGGTATGTTTGAGAAGCTATAAAAGCATACTCGAGATACATGGAGGGCTATAATTTTCTGAGGAGCGAGTGCTAAATCTGAACTTTAAATTCTAGTCAATATTTTTTTTTTTACTTGAAATTTGTGAAAACGTGACGGAAACGAAAACGAAAATGCACTTTTTGCCTGCTTTTTGTATGAAAATGGTCGAATTTACTCAGTTTTTTTTATTTTCGTCATGTTTTCACAAATTTCAAATAAAACAAAATTTATTGACTAGAATTTAAAATTCAGGTATAACAATTGCTCGTCTGAAAATTATATAGCCCTCCATGTATCTCGAGTATGCTTTTATAGCTTCTCAAACGGACCTCTTAAAAATTGTGCAATATCCCTAGGCCGTGTTGATGTGTATATTTTTTTATATTTTTTTATTATAAGATGGGTTAACTCTATTTTTTTCTTTTATTTTGACCTATGTTTCTTAGTGGTAGTTTCGTTGGCTGATTCAGACCCTGAATTTTCGATAACTTATGTAAAGTCACCCAATAGATATACAGGGCTTTAGGTAAATCTCTTTCAACCTCTCGGGTGGTTAATCAGTCCATGAAGCTAAACAACTTCCCAAGGAACATAGCTCAAAATACGAGAAAATTTTTTTGATCCCCCATATTAAATGGGTTATATGCTGATAAGTTTGTATGGGAAGTCAATACAAACTCTTTATTTTTTTTTTCGTATTTTTATCTACGTTCCTTAGGGAAGTTGTTCAGTTTCATGCACTGATTAACCACCCGAGAGGTTGAAAGAGATGTACCTAAAGCCCTGTATATATATTTTTTATTATAAGATGTGTCAACTCTTGACCTCAATCTTGACCAAGGTCATAGATGAGGTCGACGATGGAGCGAGTTGACCCAGAAAATACCTAGTAAGGCACTGGTACTCCTACGCACCGACGGAACAGCAAGCTGTTTGGCGTCGGACTTCGGTAGGAGGGTGGTCGCGAATCAGACGGCCCTTCACAGAGCCTACCACACCGCATGAGACCATAGGACGCCACCTCAGATTCAGAACAAATTGAGGCGCCGTTGCCTGGGGTGGATTAATAGGAGGTAGGTCCATTTGTGTTTCCTTAGTCGCCTCTTAAGACACCCACGGAAAGAAACGGGGTGGTGTTATTCTCAACCGATCACCACATAAATCAACAATCAATGGACTTCGGTCTCTAAATATTATTATATATGTTTAGTATTATTAAGTACACCTAAGCCGCAGTCTTCATAGCGATAACAATTACCATAACATTTTTATTTATGGCGAAGCTTAAGATAAAACACGTAACTTACGCGCAGAGCACTTAGGCTAATTAATCAACTGGAATTCACTTGGCCAGCAACATTTTCGCATTCGTAATACAAATATTATAATAACAAATAAGTAAAGAATGCTTATTGCGAACGCAAAGGATAAATTATTATGCGCTAAATACAGATATCTACCTATATACTGAGGGCCAAGATTGCGCTATATGTCGAACGTAAAATGATTTCTAATCGGAATTTTTTGATAAATGGGCTACAATAATTTGAGTTCAGAACTATTTACTTTGTCTATCTATCTGGATACCCTGACCATACATACGTCTGTTTTTAATACAAACATTTACCTAGACCGGGAATTGAAGCAAGCAAAATGAAAAAATAAATTGCGTAAATTTGAGCACTTTCATACAAAAAGCAGGCAAAAAGTGCATTTTCGTTTTTGTTTCCGTCAAGTTTTCACAAATTTCAAGTAAAACCAAATTTATTGACTAGAATTGAAAATTCAAGTTTAGCAGTTGCTCGTCTGAAAATTATAGCCCTCCATGTATCTCGAGTATGGTTTTATAGATTCTCAAACAGGCTTCTTTTTGTCTGAAAAATTGTGCAATATCCCTAGACCGTCTTGATGTGTATATAAGAAACCAAAGCATCCTTACTAATTAATAACACAGTACAGTGCTCCTATTTTCTAACGGCCTTACCAATAATACTTATATAATGCGTAGTACAAGCTTATAACGACCAAAAATCTATAAAAACAGTGTTAGCGCATGTGCACAATTTACTATTAATAAGATCTTTATATGTTCTGTGAGTAAGACCGTTATTATCCCTCAGCAAAATACGTGTTTCCGAAAATATAACAAAACAACACTAAATTCCGCATTCCTAAATTATTGTAGACATAACAATTAGTATGTAAATATTATCTACTAGCTTTTCGTCCGGGACTTCGTTCCCGTAGGAATTTAGGAAAAATATGTAGCCTAGTATCCAGATTGTTTTATCAAAATTGGTCCAGCCGTTTGAGCGTGAAAGAGGAACAAACATCCATACTTACAAACTTTCGCATTTATAATATTATTAAGGATTTATTCATTGACATAGTATTCGAGTGCATTCGGAGAATCTATGATTGCCGAGATACAACAATATATTAAAAGCATTGTATGAGACGAGCTGAAGTCTTACAATAGGGATTAAAATATGGGTTTTGTTTGAGTGGAAACGGTCTACAAAACAATATCGTGCGTGCCCATATGTTCAGAATATATTGATTGAAAACCGACGATCGATGAAGCTTAGTGTAGGTATCTATCTCGATTGTACTGCACTATTAGAAATGACAGTGACACAGTTCCTTTAAAAGCCGTATCTGATTGAACCCACAGCTAAACCAATAAGTAACTACCTGCATATTATATTATGTTTTTGTATATGTTTTTGTTTTCGTGTGGAAAAAGAATATGAAGGCCTTTGCCCAGCAGTGGGATCCAGAGAGCTTATAAAAAAATATGTCAAGTGTATAATCTAATCATGTAAATCGTATTCTTGCAAATAAAATAATTTGAATTTAGAATTTGAAAGTAATATTGTCACACCCGTAATTTTGTAATTTTATTTAGTAAGATTATTAACTCTCGGTACTTTGTGAACTGCCTCATTTTTTCTACATTGACGGTTTTTTTTATAATATTAATGCAACGTAACCTAACCGAACCTTTAAAAGCCTAACCCAACCCAACATAGGTAATAAAAAAATATTGTATCAAGATTAAAACAGTTTTTTTTTACCGGCCCAATTTAATGACACTTAAATTTTAATTTAAAGTTGATATAAAGTTTAATTTTATTTGATTGCTGAACACGAATTTAAATATTGTCAACTATCAAAGTCCGTTTAAGCGTAATAATTTTGCGTCAGATAGGTATAGCGTTAAAAAAATTTGTGACGGAGTCGTTTTCTAGGGCTTTTGGAATGCTGGTGACCTCACTTTAGAATTCAAGATGAAAGACATATTTTTTTAAAGATTAATGGCTAATTTTGTATTTCCTTTTTCTTGTTATATGTAGTTTCCTTTATCCAAAAAAAAACAATAAAATAATGTGATGTAAGCTGGAGACAAGTCTCATCCCTTTCATTTAAAAGAGTCTTCGCCGTAGATTCTTAAATGAAAGGGATGAGACTTGTCTCCAGCTTACATCACATCACAAGAGTTGTCTTGCTAACTTTATTCATGTCTGACTTATTCGTTATGTAAGTATGAGGTAAGGCGTTATAATCATAGAAACTAGATCACTTTGCTCACCGGTTTTATAAGTCATAAATTCCATAAACAGCTTACCTACACACGCAAATAGATTTGTTAATAGATTTCATAAAATTGGAACCTTACAAGGCTTTAGAAAGCCTTTAAACTTTATCCAAATAAAGATTAAGGAGGAAAATGTAACTAAATTTAATAAATCGGTTACTTAGGGGGACTTTCACCAAAGTGCTAAAATTTAGCAAGACTAATTTTAATTAATGACAGATTTTGTTGCATTGTCAGACGAGTTAAATGTGTTAAATATATTTACGGTTTTGGTAAAAGTCGCCCTGTGTTTAATCAATAGCGCAACGGCATTCGCAAAGCAACTTTTAATTTAAATAATAAGAAGCAATCTAAAACTCTTACTCAGCAATGTGCGTCTCCATGAAGACAATAATATAAACCATCAGGGCCGGCAAAGCCATGGCAAGGGCTGCCCAGAAGGGAATAGTCTGGATTCCAGGGTTGAGCGGGACCAACCAGCTTCGAAGGGCCGTTGGGCTGAGACCTTGTGGGACGCGCAGGGTCTCTGTCCAAATTGGTACAGCGCAAGAAACCCCAACCATCAGAACGATTGCGATCGGAACTCCAAAGTCACCTAGTGCTCTCCGTGCCTGAAAAAAAAATTGTTTAACATTTATAAAAAATACTACTATTTTGAAATCTGAGAATCATTTAAATATACTAATTTAAGATTTGTTTTCGAGACTGTAAAAAGGAAAAACCATTTTTTAAAATTTTATTAGCCCAAATACGTGCCCACCAAGGGCTTCCCTTCGAAACACAAAATTGTAACAGTTTTTTGTGAAATGGTATCTAAAGGAAAACTGGTAAAAGACTTCTTGAATTTAACTTTACCTACTACTGTCTCCCCTGACTGATTATGATTATAATTTTTTGTGCAATATGTAATACATAAGGTGTTTTAAAAATCCCTAAAGAAAAGAAATTCCAAAATTTAATTTTAAAAGTGAAATAGTCGCATTTCTAGTAATCAGTTGCACGGTTTAACATCTTTCAAAATGAAAGTTTCATATAACTAATATGACATACTTGTCATATTTGTAATAGAGCTGCGCAGTGCGCAATAAGCTAAATTTTAATTAATTTTGAATTATCTTTTTTTTGGTTTTTTTGAAACACGTTGTATATGTGCAACATAGGCAAAATGTTACACTAAAAATGGTTATTGTCTTTTTTAGAATTCCATGTATTGTTTTTTCACCCCTTGTATCTAAATTAACTATTTTGTATTTACTTGAAACATTGTCTTATACTCACACTGCGGCCAAGGAACTTGCCGTTTCGGAATATACGTAGATAGTATGCGATAATGAACGTCGCGAGGGTCAGCATCGTGCAGAAGAGAGCGGTGTTTGGTTGCGGCTGCATCAACGGGGCCTGTGCCACTGCACGAGTTAATAAAAAAAACATATAAATAAATAAAACTAGTTTTTTCTATCCTTCTGAATATATAAAAGGAGAAACTGACTGACTGACTGACTAACATATCAACGCACAGCCTAAACGGCTAAACGTAGGCACTTGAAATTTGGAAGGGACGTAGCTTAGGTACCGTAAAGGTGCACTAAGAAAGGAATTCCCGAAATTCCCACGGGAACGGGAATTAGCGGGAAAATCCTTTTGTATGAAAAATCTAAACCGCTTAAGTTAGACGCTTGAAATTTGGCATGCAGGTACCTTAGTAAACTTAAAGCTTAGTTGCAACAGGATATTGCAAAATTCCCACTGGAACGGGAGTTAGCGGGAAAAAACTTTTGTATGTGTACTCTGTACAAAAAAAAATTAACACGCAAACGAAGTTGCGGGCATCAGCTAGTACTAATATATTTTCTATACTAATATTATAAAGAGGAGATATTTGATTGTTTGTTTGTTTGCATTGAATAGGCTCCGAAACTGCTGGACCGATTTGAAAAATTCTTTCACCATTAGAAAGCTACATTATCCCCGATGGACAAAGGCTACATAATTTTCCCGAATTACCACGGAAACGAAGCCCGGGCGGAATGCTAGTATATTATAAATGTGAATGTAAGTTAGTTTGTTTGTTACGCTTTCACGCCTAAACTATTGAACCGATTTTGATGAAATTTGTTATAGAGATAGATTAGACCTTGAGGAATGCTATTTAAGCTACGTTTTGGCGGAGCCACGGGCGGAAAGCTAGTAGGTAAATAAATAAACGCTTCACACTGCAAAGGACCACACTGGTTTTCCCTTGTATCGTAGGTCCGGTGGAAAACAAAGGCAGTTTACAATCACTCTGACCCAAGAAGAAACATCCGCTGCAAGGTACAAGCTGTACTGAAAGTGTTTTACAGTTTACAAACAACTTGCCAAAAATAGTTTTAAGGGAAAGAAAAGACGCAAATAGGGTTTGAACTCTCGACCCCAGGTATATAACGACGCGGGTAAGCCCTTAAAAATATCAACTTGCCTTTTGGCTTCTATGGTCTTAACTTGTAGTTAACTTAGTTAGTAGTTAGCTTGTCTTTTGATAAAATCGATGCTGCTGAAGTTGATGATGGTGATGAAAATTACGAACATTTGTACTTACTATGGGGAATGGTACTGTTCAGAAGAGAAGTGCCATTGACTTGAGTAACGTTGACAACAGAAGTTGGGTTGAGGGGAGATGTAGCATTGGCGTCTGTTGCATTCGCGCAGTAGTCCACGCCCAGAGGATGCGCGCGGTAAACGGCAATAATGTTCGTGATCGGCTCCGAAATGAAGATCAGAGATATCAAGAACGCAAATATGTCTTCGGTGAACCTAAACAAAGCGTTATTTTAAAGAACTTTTAGGATTTTGCGACACAGAACACTTATAGTACAGGGTAGATAGGTAGGGCAAGAACCGCTCTACTAAATGTAATGCCAAAATACCTATAAAAATATAATTTCTTCAGCCAAAACTGTGTCTAAGATCCATATTACAGAACGCGACTCAGACTGATCTATACCTAAGTATATAGCCAGTCGTCTTTGTGTCATTTTGATAGTGAGTGTGAGACAGAGAAAATCAATACTTAAGAATAGACAGAGACTTGAGTCTCCTTCTGTAATATGGGCCTGAGTATACATTTACCACAAAATTAAACGTATTGAGTATACGTTTTAATTTTTACCACAAAATTAAGTATCATAAAAAAGTCAGTGAAAGTTATAACGGATACAAAATGTCCTCGTACTACAAACTGTCAAATTTCCCGAATGGATAGTAAACTCTAATGCTTGGAGATAAAATTGAAAATCGATTGAAGAAATTTGACAGTTTTGGATAGTATGATGTGTTGTTGTCCCTGTACCTTGTAATCTTTTTGACGGCAGCACTGCCTTCAACGGAAGCGACACAAAGAGCGATAACCACCATCCAGAGACCGCAATACATCCTAGCAGCAAGAAAATCAAATCCGTAGTTGCTACAAAAGTCGAAGAGCGATTGGTCAAGAAGAAGCAAGGGTCCGGTGGCACCCGTGATCATCATTGGCTGGCCAGCTGCCAAGGCGAAGAATACTCCTCCAGCGCAAGTAAACACCTGGAATAAATTTCAAGATATCAATTACCTACTTACTTATATCTTACGTGATTCAAACGCACTGCTTTTAAATGGAATTCTTTCCCTGCGTCTACATTTCCGAATTCATTCAAATCGAATCCCTTATATTTTTTACATTTATTAATATTAGTAGGATTTCTTCCAAGTAACCTTACCAGTGTCTCTGAGATGCCAATTTGTCCACCAGTTTTTTCAGCAAGTAAACCACCAAAGGTAATAGCTGATGATAGTGCAGCAAAGTACATGAAGATTGTAGCTGCCGCGCACTGCCCGTTGAAAGCCTCACGGAAATCCGACAAGTAATGAGGGTATCGCCGCTTCATATCACGAATCACACCTGAGAAAAAGGGAAATTGTAAAAGAATATAGTTTTGTATCTAATAGAAACACATTTTCGAGTATGGTAACTTACCACCAAAGAGACGGCCTGTTCTAGCTAGAGGATCATCCGGTTCTTTCGGTGGCTCTCCCCCAGACTCAGCCGCCAACAAAGCTTTCTTCTCGTCAGAGGCAGCTATGGACGCCGGCGTCGTAGCTGCTCGTTTCTTCTCAAGCGCATCCCGTTTCCTTCGCCTAATCATGTCACTCTTAGCCCGGAGCTCGTCAAGTGGCAGCAGAGCTTGTCGGTCCCAGTCACCCGGAGGTAGCACAATAGAATCGTCTAGAAACTCGTTAATGGCAGACAACAACTCCCGACGGTCGTCCGCTTTGTATGCAATATCGTGGAACGACGGATTGGACATGAGTGTCGAGATCGAGCGACCTACTTCATGGTAATCGAGATCGGCTCCAGCCGGTCCCAGCAGGACGAACATGAATCGTACTGGGACAGGGACCTCTGTGATGCTCGGCATGAAGATGCCTTGAGCTAGCCGCACGAAGGCGATAGTCGGCTGCTCGAGGAAACCAACAGCACCGACGAGGACGGTCGTCGCTTCCGCGTCGCCGGGGATACGCTTCATAATGGAGTCATTGTGCGGTTTGCGGAGTTCCTCTTGCGAGCCTTGCGCCTGCGCAGCGAGGTACTCTACCTCTCGTGCTTCGAGGCCCGCTGCAGAGGACTTCTTGCGTGCTTCGTGACCAGCACCCAGCGCCCCAGCCACTAGCGCTGCAGAGCTCCGCCGTCGCTTCGCTTCCGATAAATTCTGCGCACACAATTAACAACTTTGTCCATATATTTTTATTCACTAACCAAAACAAAACATCTCTACATGCTAAGCACACTACTGTACAAATACTGTATGAATAATTATGTACGATTCAATCTACCGTGTCACAGTAAGTGCTAATTCCGCAGTCTGATAGCGGGTTTCTGAATGAATTTTAAAATTGAAAAAAAAACATGCCAGTAAGTACGTATGCAATAAACGAAATGTACTCGTAAAAACTAATTGTAACCACTTAAATGCATAACGAAATAATATGCCATAATAAGCAGCTCATTAGCTCTTTCAAGAGACGTGAATGAATAATTTGTTTTTAACACTAAAGACAGTCCAACACACTTTGTACATAATTGAAAAACAGACGATTGGTTCCAGCAAAGTAAAAATAAATATATCTGTGACAGATTCAAGCTGGCTTATGTTTATGACTTGATGATTCGAAGAATTGTTTGCGATGTGGTAGGTGTGTTGATATGGCTTTTTGAATGTAATTTTTTCGGCTCTCTACAATAAAATTCAAAAGATTTTCACCACAGGCTTACAAAAATTTATGCTTTTGGTGACTCGGTGAAAACTAGATATTCTACTTTTTACTCTAAAAAAATGAATGTGTAATGTTTGGCTGTCCACACCGCGCGCATTCGTCTTCCACTACAATCAAGTGTACATATACATAATCTAACTATGAGAACATACACCCACTTAGCAATCGCAGGTCATCTTTAAAATTTATTGCATCGTGCCCTTATTTCAAACTGGGACACAACAGAAAGTTTAATAATGCTCAACCATACTGTGTTCAAAGGTGTTTTATTGTAGTTGCAGCATGTGTTTTCACAGGAAAAGTGGAGCAGGTCAGTTTTATCAAGGTCTTCATATGAGTTTCAGGTTATGGTATTAATATTAACTAGTGCTTTAATAAAATCAGAATTAATTGCAAAACCTTGAGGCTCTGAAACGAAACTAGCTATAATTATAAAACTCCTGCATATTGCAGCACGAGCGCTATTAGTCGCGTTGCTGGTGCCACTACATCTATGCATCTTTTTTCTTAATTATTTAGAAAGACTGTGCTTCAATCAACATTTTTAGATTGCTCAAGTGCGCGTCGAGTCAGACGCTTTGGACTTTTCACCGTTCCAATTCAGCGCTATCTGTTACAAATGTAATAACATAGTCGCTCTTGACCACAATATACGGCAGGGCTAAAGATGTGATCGAGGATGTTTCAAGCTCAATTAAAAGAAGCCTATTCACTCGAAATTAAAATAGGAAACTACGGATCAGGTGGATTCTAGAGACGAGAACAAAGATTATCTTTCCAATTAAATTTCATCGCAACAAAGAATTCAATATTCGATATTGTTGTTGCAACGATATTGAAATTGAAATCACCCTGATCAGATGAGTGTGCGGGTGCGTACAACTTGACCAAAAAGAGTAGAAATTAATAACTAGCAACACTATGATGTCGTCCCCTTTAAACCGTATTGATTTGAAAGGGACGACACGATGATGTTGCTATTTATTAATTTCTACTCATTTTGTGCAAGCTGTATGTGGACGTATATGTGTGGTGGGAGAGCTATTTTTATGATGAGACATGAAGAGCACACGTGTATCGCGCACGGGAGGACTCCGGGTGAGTAGGTGCGAGCTGTGGCGGCGACAGAAGGCTGCGCCGGCTGCTCTGGCGGCTGTGGCTCCGCTCGCCGAACACAGCGAGCACCGGCCGCCCAGCCCTGCTTGGCCGCCCTCCTCCAGCCACAGCGACTGCATATCACACACACACGCTCACACCTATGCGTGTTACTCTTCCCTACATGTGTATAAATTGCCATACCTACCATCTCCGACTGAAAGGTCATTTTGGCTATTCCTTTGACGAATCAGAGGTCATTTCGTGTAACCATAGCTACACTATTTTAAACATAACGACACATTTATTACTACGTCACAGGACATTACGACATTACTAGTTTCATA
This sequence comes from Aproaerema taeniolella, assembly GCA_949987775.1. Classification (NCBI taxonomy): domain Eukaryota; kingdom Metazoa; phylum Arthropoda; class Insecta; order Lepidoptera; family Gelechiidae; genus Aproaerema; species Aproaerema taeniolella. The sequence continues at coordinate 33,053,346 of OX465242.1, read as the reverse complement.
ATTACGAACATACTCGTATACGGAAAGATTAGGTGTCTATGTATTTAAGGTCAAGGAATGCACATACCTACTTTTTTGACAAAAATTAATTCGGTTTTCTGTGCTGTTATTGTAATCTTTTAAATCATGAGAAGTGACATAATTTACGTAACATACATATTTTATTTTTCATTTTTTAATCCGTTCAAGTTATCTTACGATTACCTAACTATATTATAAAACGATAGTCAGTGTTAAGTAAATTACGTATATGTATACAATTGCTTCAAATCTAATCAAGATCTTCCGAAAGTTTGCAAAACGATTGGATTTTTATCTATTTTTGAAACTATCCTAATCTTCAGTTATTGTTTATCAACGAATTTTAAAATCTAAGATTAAAGTACATAGATAAATATTATACAAGTCTTTACGTTATTTGATACGTGGCTTTTTTTTCGTACCTTTCAATCCTAAGCCGACTAGTTTAGAAAGGGTCCGTATTGTTTAAATTATTTGTTAAAAAAGAACGATGGAAGTTGTGTGCTTTACATTTAGGTATTTATATTTATAGTATTTATCGGCAACCAAAATTCTTAGAAAGGCTTTATACTCGTAAAAATGTGTATTATGTAGTGTTGATATTCCAAATGAGAACGTTTTATTCTTAAGGTAACCTCTTAAAACATCGTATTTTCATTCTATAAAATTACCCTATACAATAAATGAAATAAGTTTAACAGAAGACTATACATTAAAATGGCCTACACAAAAATTTTGCTTGAGCTTGACCCCTATTACAAAATTACGTACTTACTGCGTAAAAACGTAATACTTGTACTTAGTGTTTATCAATACCAAAAGTGTTATCATAAATCTTCGATAAAGATACCCTTGTACTTGAGATATCGTAAATTTTTCGATATCCTTCATTTTATTGTATTTGCCTATTTAAAATTATTTACACGCCTTGATCTTAATCGTAAAAAAATGTACAAAACAAAATAGGTATCAAAAGAAAAAATTACCTAGTCGCTTTAGTAAATCAACAACCAATAACCTACAAATAGTTTATAGTGCTTTAATATTTCTTTTAGTTCATGATTCTTGACCCACTTTTAGCTTCCCACTATTCAAATGATTTAGCAAATAAAGTAATATTGCCTGGAAAATAAGCTATCGCAGTGCGGTAATAAAACATTTGAAATAACCTACACTTGGCTTTTTGTTACATATGTTTGTATTTAAGTTGTTTCCTAGCTGTTGGTCTTCCTAAAATTAAATAAATAATACATTTATTCAATTTTAGGAAGACCAAAAAAAAAATAACACTAGGTGCCTGTTCCAACTCGCTTTTGACATTTAAATAGTATGCGCAAATTGATGTATATAGAAAACAGAACATTTCTGCAAATTAACAGACATTTATACTAGAGCTATTAAAATATTAGTTCAATATTTATGTAAAACACAAAGGCACATAAAAGGGGCTGCCTCCTATGAAAATTGTATAAAATGCTAGTTTACTTCGAGTTCAATTTATGAATTTATAGCAAACTGATCGAGAATTGTTGAACCTGCGTTTTGTTAAAGAGTCACTAAAGTTTATTAAATAGTATGGCAGAAAGGAAATAAATTAATGATATCTGTATTTTTGTTTTCAATAAATAGACTAGCAATCGCTTTTGAATACAATCTAACTAAAAAATCTTATTTATTTTAGTTATTAAATTTGTTTTGAAAAGTTTTACTTTCTTCAGATTTTTTAAAGTAAAAATATTAAGCTTTGAACCGATTTCGCTTTGCTGTCTTTCTATAATTAAATACGGTTTATCCACCGAAAAATGTGTATGGTTAGTCTTTTTTTAGGCTATTTCTAAAGCCAACCGTTTATGACTTATTATTTTTTTCAGAAATAAAGTTATCAGTGTTTATTTTCTGATGGATTCTTACGTAATCACTCATTTAACCTGTGTGTTTATAATGTAGCTTACACAAACATATTTTTATTTTTACCTAAAAGTCTAGACCGTATTTTTGTTCCAAAAAGAAAATTAGATGGATTTTTCTCATAAATATGGTGCCTAAAAATTTTAATAAAGATAAACACAAAAAAAAGAATATAGAACACAAATTCAGGCTAACTGATACTGTTTTGAAAAACCGTATTTTATTCGAGTATAAATAGTCTAAATCACTTCACTCCGCAGCTTTCTAACTATTCCTGGATTAAGGTTAAATTACTCCTTTTTAACGTGAAGGACGGACAAACCAACACAATTTCACATTATTCTTAGGTCCGTACAGAAGGAGACTCAAGTCTTGATCTGTACTTAAGAATTGATTGTCTCTTTCTCTCACTATCAAAATGACAAAGACGACTGCTACTTAAGTAAAGATCATAGTCTGTATCGCGTTTTGTAAAACGGACCAAGGTTGATGAACTCCCCCTTACTCATTGGCTGGAGAAATGACGACATTAACTTAACAAGAAGCTAACCTGTAAACTGGTGTATGAGGAATGTTTGCGCCCAGCTCCACTGATGGAGAACCTGAAGCCACGATCGTCATGCGGATGCCTGTGTCTGAGCAGCAGAGACCTCATGACGACGGGCTTATCATCTTCTTCAATAAGGCCTTCTGCGACCATGGCCTCGACCACTCGGTAAGCCACTCCAGGAAGATCACGTTCACTGAGGTCCATTAAAACGACGCCGGTTTCAAGGCACCTTCGCAGGTTGAGCAGTGAGTGGAAGGAGAGCGACGCGACATGAGGCCTGCCCCATCTCGCTGATCCTTCTTCCACGTCTTCCTCGTATTTGATCCAGCGAGCTGTTTCCCGCCATTCCGCCTCGCCGTCTGCGCTGGACAGCAGCTCATCCAATTGGACGAATACCTGCGAATGATGCAGTCCATTATAACCACTGAGATATATAACTCTAAAATTGAAAGTTTTGTATGACCTCCGATGTTCATCGCTTATGACTCTTAAACGACTTAACCAATTTTGATGAAATATCTCAAAAGCTAAGAACTATCTCGATTACATCAGGTTTCAAAAAAAAGCATTGAAATCGGTCCATTCATTCTTCTTCTTCCTTTCTTTTAGGATCTATACCACAAACAGACACACGTCAATTTTATAATATCCCTCTTTTTTGTGGGGGGCTAAAAATATGAAAAGTATTATCAACTAAACAATACAATGCTCTTTATTGCACACAAAAAAAACCATAAAACATAACATTAAACAAAAACAAATCTTCATGATGTAGTGTACAATCCGGCGGCCTTATTGCTATAGAGCAATTTCTTCCAGGCAACCGGGGGGTGAAGGAACCGATACAGAAGGTGAAGCGGTAGACGTGCAAAGAGTAATATACCTTATACATATCTGTACCTAAATATATAACATATACATACACACAAATAAATGATGAAAAACATTAAATATTACATTAATATATATATATATATCTACTATACATACATATCTAGATACGTGAAAAAAAAAAACTTTTGTCGACTATAGTTTTAAATCACTTCATAAACAATGCTTCTTTTTTTTCAATGTCTCTCGGCAAAAAGTGTCTGCTTCGTTCTTGTTATTTGAAAATCAACTGACTTATTTGAAATTTGTCGAACTACAATAAGATAATATGTATAACACTAAAATTAAAAATTTTGAATCACCCCCGACATTTTTTAAACGGCTGAACAGATTTTCATGACACATAGCTAAGAACATTCGGGATAAAATTATCTATGACACAAAAAAATACTAAACGAAAATCGGTTCATCCGTTTGGTAGCTACCATACCACTGACAGATACACAGGTACACAGATACACAGACAGACACGTTAAACTTATAACACCCCTCTCTTTTTGCGTCGGGGGTTAAAAATTGACTGCACATATGTGACAACCGGCTTTGTTCACAAGTTGGTTAAAAAGTAACAAAGAACTTACCGAGTGTGGACTGTGGTCGTACATCTTCTTGTAGGTTGCATCAGAAAGGATGTTCTGCACTTTGTCCCCCCCATCTCGGCGACCCACGTGCACTGTCGAACCCTGCACACGTATATTTATATTTGAACAATTGTTTCGGAAAGACTTTGTAAACAATATCAAAATAACTATTTTTAATAATATCTCTACTTTTAATCATACTTTCTGATAACCGTGTACTGTCTTTTTATATTGTAGGATACTAATTTTTAAGTCACGTAATTTTGCTGAATATTTGTAAATTGACATATGTCAATTTAGTCTGGGAATAAAAAACACAGTATAGAAGTATCAGAAAAAATGAAATTTTAAGATAAACGATATAAACGCTACACACTCAAAGGCCCACACTAAGTTTTAACCTTGGTGTGGCCTTTGAGTGTGACAGAAACTAACACCCGTGACTCGAGAACAACCATCTGTATTTAACTATTTATTTGCCTCGACGGGGAATCGATCCCAGGACCCGATCAAGAGGCAGCGTCACTACCACTCGACCAAACCGGCCGTCAAAGAGAGGCATGTCGTACGATTCAAAAAATTAGAGACTGATGCAATTTTGACAAGGTCTTACTTTCACACATGTATTCATGGATTTATATTAATATTTAAAACATTTAAGATAATAAAATGCATATAAATGATTGAGTATTTAGGTACTTCTCCGTGAATAAATAAAAAAATAATGCTAACACCGTCAAAAAATGGATCAAAATGAACATAAGATTTTAAGAAATTTTATAACGGGCTTCTTCGTCGATGGTCAAGCCTTGAGATGGGATGGGATGTCTACTTGATAGCTAGCTATAAATAAACCAGAATGCAAATAGTAAGCCAGAGTGGCATCAGTATTCCGTGCACAACCAACATAAATTTTATTTGGAGTGTCCGGCAAAATCAAGTGAAATTGCGCGCTTGTATCAATGCAAAATCGACGCGCTGTTAGAAATGGACTACGTATTAATGGATTACCTGCTAAAACGGATTTACTATGCTTGGGAGTTAATAAGAAAAACAATGTTGAAGTTAGGACGTAGCATGCATACCTAGCTGACATAAAGTATAAATCAGTTGATTATAAACTATAGAAAGCAGGCTTCTGAAGCATATTAGGTTTTTAACACTAAAACAGTCATCTTCAAGGCTCTAGTGCCACATGATTTCAACACGCTTGGTAAAATTAACAGTTTACCACTTCCAGTACGAGTACCAATGGGCGAAGTGATGTTTGGATAGGACAACATGATAGGACAACAAATTGATAACAGAGATTTGCCTGTATTTTTGACTGTATTTTAAATATTTTTGATGTCTCATTTACTAGGTCTCCTGAGCTTATGATAAAATCAATACTTAAATTAATTACTATTTTACGGGAAAACCCATATTTCATGATAATGATGCAAGGATATCAAGTTTCAGCTGGTGTGAAACTACAGCTGGCGCAGGCTAGTGTTTTTGAATGTAAGGCACCAAAACCCAAATCTGAGGCGTCTGTTTGGTCAAATTATGGTAAACTTTAACCTAGGTCAGTAGGTCGGACTAGATCAGTACGGGAGTGTCAGCTATATGTAGAAGCTTGTTATAGCTCTTAGTTATTTACATAAGTTTCTATGCTGTAAACATTACTGTAAGCGCCCCAAATAAAATAAATTAAAATGTCGACTGCAGTCATTGAAAGCAAATGGCCTGTTTGGCTGTTTGAAAACTTGCCACATACTTGATGGTAACCGCACCATAAGGAACGAGTATCGAGATTGATGGGCACGGATCACTTTACTAACATGTGTAGGTATGAGAAGTTCTCATATACATGTTAGTATGTCCCGATTTTGAGCCCAAAATTAAATGTCCCGCGCGAAGTACTTAGTCCCGCTTTTCGGGGATTACTCGACGGTGTCGCCAGGCGCGGAGGAGGCTTGCTAGTTACTGGCCGGCCGCCCGGCGCGAAGCGCAAGAAAAGAGCGCGAAATGAAACTTTAAATTTTCAGAGAAATATAATCATTAAAATACGTTTTGTATGGCTAACTATCATCAACATAATTGTAAACTTAGTTTGAAATTCAGATAAAAGCATAAGTAGTAAAAAACTACCGATTATTTACTTTTTTTTGTATTATGTCCCGCTTTCGCACTTTTTTACTTAAAAGATTTCTGAATACCGCTTTACCCGAAAAAAATCTGGCAACATTGAGAACTTACCCTATGCTGCGTGCGATGTCGGTGGGCTCTGGCGTCATCGCTGCGGTGCGCATGAGCTTCGTCGGCAAGAGGTTCGTCCGCGGGAGGCGCGGTTTCGGGCAGGGGCGGCGGGGGCGAGGTGCCTGCGCCTGAGACGCGACGCGGCGCCTCCTGAAGCGAGTACTTGCGAGACTTGTGGTGCAGGTGCCGCCTATCAAACAAAACATGACTTTTACATCGACCCTAGGAGTGTGTGATACGACTTTGAAATACATCGTGTCGATGACACATTACCACATCCAGAACTAACACCCGTGACGGCTGGTCTGGGAGTGAAATAAAAACTTAGAATGTGTCAGCTGCCAACTCTTCCGAGGCTTTCTGTAGAAGCCTGTAAGTGGGATGCGAGGGTTTTGCTGTTTCGTGGGAGAAAGGCTGACAACCATCACCACTATACTCATGTTCCATCTAATAACCCCCAGAATTATTGTCAAATGTGGCGTCAAGTTGTTCTCGAGCTACATGACGTTCTGCCTACCCCGGAAGGGATTATAGGCGTGAGTGTCTGGATGGTTTTTGGATAGATTATCACAATAAATTGGCTTGTCAGACTTATACTCACTCAAAGACCCATGCTGAGTTTTCCTTATATCGTAGGTTTTACAGGACATACACAAACAAATAGTACACCAGACGACAACAAAATGCTTTTTATTTATTTATGCTTTTTATACGAGTAAAGTTGCAAGAGTGTTTTGTTGGAAGTGATTATGATCATTTTTTAAATTGTGAAACCGCGAGCGAGTGACGTTGAATAAAAATTTTTAAAAGGTATAAAACAAATATGATAATAAAAGGTTTGTTGCGAAGATTTTCTTATTAGTGAGATGGCTGCGACACATACACATTTTAAGAACAATCAGCCACTAATAAGTTTTGCTTACTACTTTATGTATGTATGTCAACTCTTTTTCACGAAGATGCATTATTTTCCCATTTCATGAAAATATGTTTAAAGTCGTATCTGAGCAATGTATCTATTTAAAACCAACTTATATTTACAAAATTTTTGGTATTTGCCAATATTCTGGTCAACTGCTATGGAAAATTGCCAGAATTTGTAAAACCGAGAAAATAACTCTCAGAAGATTCGGAAGATTACATTTATTACGAATTTATTGGCTAGTTCCATGCTACCTACTGGAGTGAAAGAAAAACTTAGAATGTGCCAGCTACCTACTCTTCCCAGGTATACAGTAAAAGTATATAAGTGGGATGCGAGGGTTTTGCTGTATAATGGGCGAAAGGCTGACCACCTCTCACCATTATACAACTTGTTCCATCTGATAACCCTCACAATTTGTGTCAAACGTGGCATCTAGTGGTTCTAGCACCACTGATGGTCTGGCTGCCCCGTTAGGGATTATGCGCGTGAGCGTATTTCATTATTGGCTAGTATAGGTACACCAAAAACAATAACTATTATGCATCAAAAAAGTTAATTTTAAAGTAAAAGTTAAGTAATCTAACTTTTCGAAATTATATTGTTTCAAGATTACTATTTACTTTTAATTCATTTGAGAGAAAAAATAGCAAAGGTCTCAAGAAAATACTGAAAACATCTTTATTTTACCACTTTCGTAAGGAAACCTTTCTTCTTGCTTACCTCATTTCGCAATTTTTTTAACTAGATACAAATATTATAATAATAAATTAACTAGGAATATTTTGGAATGTTACTATGAAAAACTTTAGTGCTACGTGATTTTGTATCGACGATGATTGTTCGAAAATGCTACAGTCACTTTTGCTGCTATTGGCTACGGGCTGCCTGTATAGCTGTAGCTAGTCGACTACCAGTATTAGAAGCAATACATACTTCATCAGTAAACCTTCTATCGATCGCCCTATCACAACTTTATATCTCGAATCTCCTAGCCACTTTCTATTGTACCATACTGTTTAAAAGTCTAGGGATCGCTCACGATTTTTTATACAACACAGGCCTTTTGTTTCTTTATTAAAATAAATGTAGGTACCTATACAAAAGTATGAGCAAGTGGTTACTTGAGTACATTATAATTGTTATAATTGGACGGCCGGTTTGGTCGAGTGGTAGTGACGCTGCCTCTTGATCGGCGGGTCCTGGGTTCGATCCCCAGTCGGGGCAAACATTTGTGTAAAAAGCAGATGTTTGTTCTCGGGTCATGGGTGTTTGTGTTTGTCTTTGTGTGTTCCAAGGGACCCACGACACAAGGGAAAACCTTAGTGTGGGCCTTTGAGTGTGTAGCGTTTATTTATTTATTTATTTACTCATTTTCACACAAAGCGCAAATAACGTGAAATTTTACATAATTTTTTGTCTCATTAATTCTTGTACCTAAATTAATTCTTAAAAATCACACATCTTTTTCTTGTAAGAAATGAAGGAAAGAACAATAGTAAAGTACTCCCTTGTGATGATTATTTTTATAACGTGGCCCACAATCCGCGTCTTAAGTCTATTATATGAGATATCGTGCATGATCCCCAGATTTTATTGATGAATGTAGATTGTGTAGTTGCCACTACACATGAATATAGTATAATTAGCTCATTCTGTGAGCATTTATGCGTGGCGCGGACATCTGTGACGAGTTGGCGAGAGCACGCCGCCACTTCACTCGTTATCGTCCAATTATGAACCACATAGTGACTGTTACGTGATATTTTCTAATACTCATATACAACATATGTTTTTTTTTTCGAAATCTACATATGGTTTACTAAGGAATGTGGTTTTGAATAGCGATTTTAAGTATCGCTTTAAATGAGATGTTTAGTCGACTGAGAAATGTTGGTCTGCATCTGAGTTGTCACGATTCGGTGCATTCCGAATGAAGGAATGGTCGGTGGTCGAGATGAGTGAGTTCTTCGAGGACTCACCGCTGGTGCGAGGCCTCGGCGGCGCTCGTGTGGATGATGGGCATGGCGGAGGCGCGCGGCCGCAAGCGTAGAGTGCGGCCGCCGCCCGGACAATGCCAATGTCACCACACTAAATACTATTTCGGTACTGTATGCCAGGTGACTTCCGTGCCGCAACGCACGTGTTTGTCTACGCTCACATCTTCTCGCTTTCCCAGCCGCACAATATGTTACTAAATCTGTGGTGTATGAGCGTTTGACTCGCTCGTCCGCTCCTATATATTTTGCTGTTTATTCTGAAGTAATGTGGATTTTTCTTCAAAAAGTTCATTTGGGCTTATTTGAAAAAATAAAGTTTATTTTATATTCATTAGTTTGTTACTCGTACTACTAACTTCACCTTTTTATTTTACTACAGAAGCGTTTCAGTGTTTGCCCCGATTATTTTTATTTTTATTGCTCCATTTATGACAAAATGAATCAATCTTTCTTTTAAGCTACTTTTTTATTTTATTTAAAGTTAGTTACAAAGTAAATAGTCACTAAGAAAACCAACATCTAGAGGTTTATCGTAGGTTGTCTGTTTTAGTCTGGTGGTGGTCTGGTTGGTATGTTCTGGCGTAGTTTTATTATTCACAAGTTTGATGGTTTACTACAAATAAGTTTCGTTGAAAATTAAGTCTGTGATTGTATCTATTCTATTATAATACTAGCTTTTAACCCAGGACTTCGATTCCGTGAGTTTTTTTTTCACCATTGTTTTTAATAGTTATTAAGTATGCTATTCGGGCTATTACAGCAGTGATAACCCAGTTGGTAATGAGCCAGACTTGTAATCGGAAGGTCGCAGGTTCAAAGCCTGATGCGGGCCTGTACCACTAAATTCGTCTTTGCGGATTTATGGACGGATTTTTAATTATCACTTGCTTAACGGTGAAGGAAAAAATCGTGATAATAATTAATAATAATTCGTTTTCGAAAGACGAGTAGGCAAGCGTGGTAGACTATGGCCAAAATCCCCTTCGTGTTTCGAAGGGGGCCCGTGTCCCTCAGTGAGGACGTATATGGGTTGGTAAAAAAAAATGCTATTCGGGACGGAGACAAATAAAACAAACCAAAAACTATGAAACTCGGTCCAGCCGTTCTTGAGTTATAAGTGTTCGAACAAACCCGACTTAGTTTTATATTAAGATAAGCAAACAGATACTTAACAAAAATGATTTTTCTCGTTTTTCTCTTATTCTCTCGAAAACCCAAATTAAAAAATAAAAACAAAGAAAATTGTTACATAAATTTTCCAGATCCAGACTTTGTATAACTGTTAACAGGCCGTTGAAGGCCGTATCGATTGTATTGAACCTCGAAAACGGATCTTACGTCGTCGAGTCGTTATGTAAGACAAGCCAATTATTAATTACGTAAATAAGGGCGCGATCCTTGACATTGTAGTCCGTGAATAAAACAAGGAGGAAATTTTAAATGCCAAGAGATCAGCTTTTCGCTGGCGATTTAGTTTGCGAAATGTGGAGATACTTTAAAGAGTAACCTTGCAAAAGGCTGTATGCGTCCCGTTCATAACCTGCTTCATTACGTCCAGTTTTGCTTCTCATTCATTCGGATTCCTATTTTATCCGTTATTTCCAAGTGACATATACTGAATATACTGATGACATATACTGTCTGTCTGCGCCTGAGTTCAGATCTCAGAGCATATATCTTTTTATATTCTTTTTTAACAAGTTGTGATAAATTGAATAAATATCTTTAAAGTAATCCAGTGTTTATCTTGAACAACCCTCTACCGACTTAGCCGGCGCAAGCTATATAGAAATATAGCATAATATAAATCTGTTTAGTGGTATTTTTGTGAAAGAGTAATGGTTTTCCTTACGAATACAAATTAGTAGGATCAAAATAATTGGTTTGTTTTTAAGGACTAGGATTTTTATGGTTATATCGATCGATGAAAAAAAAAGCATAAATTCGACCATTTTCATACAAAAAGCAAGAAAAAAGTGCATTTTTATTTTCGTTTCCGTCACGTTTTCACTTTCAAGCAAAACAAAATTTACTTACTGACTAGAATTGAAAATTCAAGTTTAGCACTTGCTCGTCTGAAAATTATAGACCTTCATTGCATCTCGAGTATGCTTTTATAGCTTCTCAAACAGGCCTCTTTTGTATGAAAAATCGTGGAATATCCCTAAACCGTGTTGATGTGTATAACTAAAAGGTGGAACGGGATTGCAGGAAGCCTAAGCCTGCCAGTACGCGATTTTCAATAGTCAAAAACATGTCTACCTCAACGGCAAATCCTTCCAACAATTTACTTATTGTATGTATCAAAAAGTTTATCTCCAAGAACGAACTTCAAGAACCTCCAATTTTTATTTCATTTATTTTTAACCTTAACAAGTGGAGTTTTCTTAGCCGGAACTCCAAAAATAACAAAACCAAAAATAAACTTTAAAAAGGAAAACTTTTCAACCTTACATTTCATTCTGCAAATTCTGTCGTTGGTTCGCTAATTCGGTAAAATTTTCAATTTCCCTTATCTGTTACAGACACAGTAGGACATTAGGTTTACTCAAGGTTGAGTTCAAAATTTGCGTGACTGTTGTGTGATTATGGTTAAAGGTATTTATGTAAACTATTACAAACTTTTACAGACTGAAAAGAGAAGCAGATTGGGTTCTGGGTACAACGAAATAATAGGAGAAATAATATTTACCTTACATTGAGAATTTAATGCCAGGGGTAACTACCTACCTTGACTTTAAAATTAGTTACTGAAACTTTCAGTTTGTTACAGAAACGATCGTCAACCTGCCTGCTTAGGGTGGCGGTTTTGAAAAAGTCTTTCCACTTAAAATCCTCTTCAGATGGAGCCCTGCTTTAATCGTCAATTTTTTTAAAGTACTCGACTGACTAAGATAACTTAGATTTTTCAATGTATAAGAAAATTACAAAAAAAAAAGTATTAATATGATAACTAGAAAACAAAGGTACGGTCACCATATCTGTGGATGCAAATAACATCTAAAAAAAGGAACAACATAGGCACTTTTTTATCGATACTTCTTACCTAAACATAGGTTACGTATTATAAATTATTTATACGGTCAACGATTGAGTGGTTTCTTAATTTTCATTTGTTCAAGGTCATGATATCGTTTCTATTGTTCTAGTATAGCGGCCTTAGTTATAGTAGTCGACATTTAACCGTATTTTTTATGTAAATGTACGTTCTTTTAACTTGCTTTCATAGTGAGACGCAATTCAGAAAAGCACTATCACGTCGTAATGAAATTAAATAATCTTACTTCAATGTTATTTGTAGTGCATTGTCCCCGTTACTCATATAGCTTTGTCTCTGTTTCTTCTAAGGTAAGGTTACCTAGATATTGTTTTATAACATGGTGGTTACCCCCCAGATGATGACAAGTTCGGGGGATACCCAGCTGTATATCTACCATCTTCATTCAATGTTTAGTCACAGCACTCGCTAGCACAGGACTCATTGTTGCGTCTTGAGTGGACTGTTGAGCATCGCGCGTAAAACGCATGATTGTGTACACGACTGCTTTTTTGATCCCACAGTACTTCTCCGTGTGCCCATAGAAACAAAGTTTTTTTTTTATATATGAGATGGGTTAAATCTTGACCTCAATCTTGACCAAGGTCATAGATGAGGTCGACGATGGAGCGAGTTAACCCTGAAAATGTCTATTAGGGCACTGGTACTCCCACGCACCGACGGAACACAGCAAGCTGTTTGGCGTCTGACTTCGGTAGGAGGGTAGTCGCGCTTACTTAACGTATAACATTTGTATGAACAAACTCTGTCTGTACAGAGGGCCGCACATCAGGTTACCGCGCATGTACCCTGTGCTATTGCGATAACAACGGTTTTACAATGAAAATGGGATGAGCTGGCATCTGCCAATATTGAAGTAACATTGACCAAAGGTTTGGTTCCGTGGTGATAATGCTGACCCTGAATCGTCTGTTCCTAGGTTTTATTCCCATTCGGGGAAAACATTTGTATAAAAAGCAAAGGTTTTTCCTCGGGTCTGGATCTGGATGTTTCGAGTAACAAAGGACACAAAAAAATTGGAGATTCTAAATTGACAACGAAATACGACAAACTATCAATGGCAGATGCACAAAACAAAAATACAACAAATAGAAGTCTTAGAAGTGTCTAAGTCCACCATTTATTATACCTATTACACTAACGCCTAATCCTATATAATCAATAGGGTGACTTTAATTAGTTTGCGAAAATTAATAAATGAGTCCACTAAGTCGAAATTGCCTTATAATGAGGAATCAATTTGTGGTGGACTTTGGCCTAAATCCTCTTCGTGTTTCGAAGGCGGCTCCCTTCAGAAAATTTCATTTTTCTAAGAGGGGCGGGTTTCATCACGATGTTTTCCTACACAGCAAGTGATAATTAATTAGAAATCCCTACATAAATCCAAAAAGACGAATTTAGTGGTACATGCATAGTATAAAAAGGGTTTATACTATGGTACAGGCCCGAACCAGGATTTGAAACCGCAACATCCCAATTACAAGATTCCAATTCTTTAACCAACTGAGCTATTATTGCCATGGATGTCAACAATTTATTCATATAGGCACTCTGCGTTTTAAGTCATTTATTAAATAAGTTGTAAAAATACTGAACATAATAATTCCACGTTTATTTTTTTCACAAACTGAGAATCGCCGTGGGCTTAGGATTTTCGTAGAAATGGTTTTTAATAAATACGAAATATACTTAAGTCAGTAGATTAATCATCTGTCCCAAGGTGATTGTATTCAGAAGAATGTACTAAAGTAAACATTAAGCTCATTTAATTAAGTGAGTTGTCCAATATTTACTATTCTTATTATTGTTTGTCTATTCTTTCGGAATTACGGGTAATTCTGTCCTGGACCTTCGGAAGGTCGAAGCCAACAAGTAGAGGCCTGTTAGATAATTTAATTAAATAATGTGAAACCAACCGCAGTTATCTCAGTACGTACTGTAGGAATGCACCCAGGTCAGTGCAACCCTGTTGATAGGGACGGAATGAAAGGAATCTGGGCCATTGGGTTGAAACTATTGAAATTCTAGTCGACTGGAAAGCAGTAAAATGGAAAGAGTATCTGCCTGACCTATGTTAAGTTAAAAACACGGAAAAATTGGCAGGCGGTGACACGCCATCTCACTGTAAAATTAATTTTTTCGACTGATTTAAATCCAGCCTTGACATGAACATTGAGTATGTGGTTTTTTCTGTTTTTCAAGATGAATAAGAAAAAATTATTTTATTTATGTAGATCTTAATGTATCTTTAGAGGCAATGAAGAAAAAAACTAACCAACTCCAAAAAAGCGAAAAATAAATACATCATTTAATGTGCTTGGCACCGACTTCAAATAGATCAGTGGGTACTGCGTAGCAAATTAAATGATGATGGCTTTAGTTTTTCGCTTTTTTGAAGTCGGTTTAATTTTTTATCTTACAAAGTTTATTTAATTTTCAATTTTTAATGTAAATAATAGAAATTACATGAGAAACATTGTAAGTGTTTCTATTAAATTCGAGGGTTGCCCTTGATTTCCATGGGATTTCATCGTCAGATCCTGACTTGGTGACAATGGGACCACCTCTGGGGTACATTCTTTGAAACAAAAAATTTTTTTTAAAATCGGTCCTCAAATGGCGGAGAAATTGGTGAACATACTCAAAAAAGATAAGTACATACAGTCGAACATAGAATTTCCTCCTTTTTTGAAGTCGGTTAAAATGGTCTTTATTTGTGTTGATGTGCAATGTGAATGCTCTTTAAATAATACTTAAAAAGCAACTGATATGCAATGAAGATAAGGTGGACTCACGCATGCTGGACTTAGAATGTGCCAGCTGCCTTTTCTTCCCAGGCTTACATTAAAAGTCTGTAAGTGGGATGCGAGGGTTTTGCTGTATAATGGGCGAAAGGCTGACCACCTCTCACCATTACACAACTTGTTCCATCAGATAACCCTCACAATTTGTGTCAAATGTGGCATCAGGTAGTTCGCTAGAATCACTGTCAAATGTGGCATAAGGTAGTTCGCTAGAACTTTGCCTACCTCATTAGGGATTATAGACGTTAGTTATGTATATATTGTTAAGATAAAATCGATCGACAACAAAACTGGTACAACACTACCAGTCCATTCGATGTAGCACAACACTAAACGGCGGCGATTAGACAGATCGTTCTGGCGCGTAGATCGGAGTTTATTTCTTGCATTGTAATTTATTACATATCGAATTAAAAGGACCGTACGAGTATCATTTTCCACGTTAAAAAAACGTATGAGTCACCGTCTTCAATCCCAAAAACAGTTCGCACAAAGTAGATAACTAGTATTTTTTGCAGACTACAGTGCCTATTAGCAGATAACCACAAACGAAAATGTCACTCATTTATTTGTATAATGTTCTGGTTTGTAGTATTTTTTTTGTTTTTGTTGAATTTTTTAAAAGCGTTGAATCATTTTCGATAAAATTTATATGGTAGCACCTCTGGAGTATACTCTTTCGAACAAAAAAGAATTTTGAAAATCGGTGCATAATTGGCGGAGATCGGTTGAGAATAACACCACCCCATCTCTGCCGTGGGTGCTGTCGTAAAAGGCGACTAAGGAAACTCAAATGAGACCTGCCTCCTATTAATCCATCTCAGGCAACGACATCTCATTTTTTTCTGAAACTGAGGTATCGTCCTATGGTCTCATGCGGCGTGGTAGGCTCTGTAAAGGTCCGTCTGGTTCGCGACCACCCTCCTACCGAAGTCCGATGCCAAACAGCTTGCTGTGTTCCGTCGGTGCGTGGGAGTACCAGTGCCTTTATAGGCATTTTCTGGGTTCACTCGCTCCATCGTCGACCTCATCTATGTCCTTGGTCAAGATTGAAGTCAAGAGTTAATCCATCTTATAATATAATATAAAAAAGGTGTTTTATGTTAATAATATGTAGACTCACGCCGTTCGCCTTTCGTCGTCAGTGTCATCAGCTGCCTCGCTGTCAACTGCGCGCTCCCCAAACTGTACGTGGCGTTCATCAACCCCGTCCACACTCTCGCCTGCTTCTCCTGTACCTGTCAACAATTTGTAGGTCTATGGTATAGCTTTTTCGTCTTTCATGTCGGCAGCTAGGCTATGCTATACCGGGTGTAAGGGATAACTTAGAATAAACGGAAACCCTGAACTCAGACCTCATTCTAAATGAATTTCCAGTGGGATTTTCCTCGGGAGATTTTTCAATCTTTAAAAAAAGTTTCTACTCCAAAATTAAATTATTTATCCAAATAAACTCAATTTTTCTATAAAAAACAATAATACCGACTGTAAACACCAAAACTAGCAATGTACAGGGACAACAGCACATCATGCATCATGCTATCCAAAACTGTCAAATTTCTTCAATTGATTTTCAATTTTATCTCTAAGCATTAGAGCTTACTATCCATTGGGGAAATTTGACAGTTTGTGGTAAGCTGATGTGCCGTTGACTGTAAATCGCATCTTGACAGCGATGCGAAGCGAGGGAAGCGCGCGCGGGACGCGGTTTCGCGGTTCATTACGAAGCGCCAAATTAAGGTAAATCACGAAAATTTCTTAACTTTTAGTTTCCGGGAAACAATAATTATTTGTAGCCGATCATAGTTATGGGTGGATTCCACCCTTTAAGTATTTGCTAAGCTGTCCCTTATACCCTGTGTACACATAAGCCCGATGTAGGAAAGAGCGGTTGGTTCCATAGTAACCATTCTTTATAATCATGAGTACTGCATCTACTTACTTTATTAGTTTTCATAACTTTCCAAGACTTTAAATTTTTTTTTCTGATGCAAATATTGTTACTTCCATGCTGATCTGGAAGTGGAAGAAAAACTTTGAATATGCTAGCTGCAAACTTTTCCTAGGCATAATGTAGAAGCCAAAAAGTGTTACGCTTGGGTTTTGCGATATCGTGTGGTGATCGGTTGAGAATAACACCACCCCATCTCTTTCCGTGGGTGTCGTATGAGGCGACTAAGGAAACACAATTGAGACCTGCCTCCTAGTAATCCGTCCCAAGCAACGACACCTCAGTTTGTTTCGAATCTGAGGTGGCGTCCTATGGTCTCATGCGGTGTGGTAGACTCTGTAAAGGGCCGTCTGGTTCGCGACAACCCTCCTACCGAAGTCCGACGCCAAACAGCTTGCTGTGTTCAGTCGGTGCGTGGGAATACCAGTGCCTTTATAGGCATTTTCTGGGTTAAATCGCTCCATCGTCGACCTCATCTTTGACCTTATGGTCAAGATTGAGGTCAAGAGTTAACCCATATTCTAATAAAAAAAAATAAAAAAATATCGTGTAGCGAAAGAATGACATTCTATCACAACTATACTCAAGGTTCATCTAATTCCCTAAGAATGTCAAGCGGTTCTAGAACTACATGATGTCCTGCCTACCCCGAAAGGGAATACAGGCGTGAATTTATGTATGGCAAATATTGATGCACACTGACTAGATAAACACTCATAAAAATTCATACTTCTGACTAATATGTACAAAATTTCAACATGATTAGTCAACATGTATAATAAGATAAAGCAACGATTATGTCCGGTTTTTAGTCACTTGTCATTTTATAATATTGACACTTCGTCATTTTGTGAAATGAAATATCGAATTTTGTGAGTTTCAAAGACAGAGCCATATTACATAAAATTTGATTTATTGAATGAATTTTGTGAGTAGAAAATATTTATTTTAATCTATTTTTTCTAAAAAAAAATATTTGAGGCTGTTGATTTTTCTTTAATTTAAAACTGAACGATTTTCCCCGAAACTCTCATCATTCCATCGGCGACCCCATCTATAACCTTGATGCAGGTTACCCATCTCATAAAAACCTCCCGTAGGTAAAGGGACAACGGCACATCATGCTATCCAGAACGTCAAATTTCTTTAATCGATTTTCAATTTTATCTCCAAGCATTAGAGTTTACTATCCATTGGGGAAATTTGTCAGTTTGTTGTAACCTGATGTGCTGTTGACTGTAAATACTAAAGCAATTAGCTGACTACATAAGTTGCATGGAGTTAAGCAAATTTCGATTCCATAATTCGAATCGGACCCATGCTTCTTGGACAAAGTTGTTCAGTTTAGTGGACATCTTTCATTTTCGCTTACTAATTTAAAGTTACCCCTTAGGTCACCATTTTTGGCACACATCAACACACTATATGGGCAAATAAAGCAGGGGAGACCTTTGCCCAGCAGTGGGATCTGACAGGCTAGTAAAAAAAACAACAGACTGCTAGTTATAGTTCTGTTCTGGCTTATGCAAGAGCCCGTCGTGGGTTTAGTGCGAAAAAGATTGGTAACCATTATGTTTCATTTTCTACATGCCTCTTCCTTTTAGCGCTAATCATCATGGTCCTGTACGAACCCCATCCTTTTTTTCCTTGAAAGCAGGCCTATCCTATACCTAAATGAATTTATTCGAGTTTTGACGTGCGAGATTTATTTGCAAAGCAAGTCTTTGGTTGCTTTACAGTTGGCTACATTTTTTAAATCTCTATGGGGGGCAGCTGCCCCTCCCTGCCTCCTTGGCGACGCTCTTGAAAGCAGGACAGACTTTAAAAGAAGAAGAAGTTACCAGGTGGCGGCGGCGCTGCGGCGTCGCGTACGGGATGTGCAGGAGTCGGGGGCAGGCGCGGCGGCCCCCCCTCACCCCACACCACTCGGTCCATCTCTTCATCCAGGCGAAGGTCGTCTTCGCCGGCTTCCGCCTGAAACATCACCACTTGGTTACTCAAGTTTACTCCCATTAAAGCCGCAGACCCACCGCGACGCACGAAGAGGCTACGCACGTGTCTTAAGCTTCGTTTTGCAAGATAATGTATGTATGATTGTATCCACTGCAACCCACAAACACGTTACTCATGAATACGACCAAACGCCAGGTGATTATTTACTCAGTGAGTATGAGATTACTGCACACATTAGAATTTGATCTAATCCACGCATCTAAAATGCGCCGCGTGCTCGTGCACACCATGCGCAGCGGTGGGTCTGCGCCTTAAAGTCCATTTACGAAGAAGGCATGAAAAAGTGTAAACCAATTGCCGGCACAAATTACTAATTGAGGAAATACAGTACATGGGGAGAGGAGGGGGGAAGTTTATATTAGTTGGAAAATCTTTAGGGATTATACTTTATATGAAACTGAACTTTACTGAAGAAACCCATACTAAATTCCAAAAAGTTTGGACACTCAAGTAATAGACGTGAAAATTGAAACAAAACAACGTTGTTTTGAATTCAAATTATTATAAATCGTTAACATTAATATTTTTATTTGTGTGCATTTGAAAAATCGGTTAACGTAATCAAATTTTTTTTTGGAGATCATGGCCTATCGTTACAAGATCTTTGGGCCAATTCTTATTTAGAACACTTCACCTTGATTTTAAATTATATCTTCGGATGTTCAGTTTGGGAACAAGTTATGCGGCAATTTCAACTATCTTCTATCGTATTATAGAACGGGAAGTTTACTCACTTAGTCAACCACTGACTTATCAACACAGAGTCATACAGAGTCTTGTGACTGTGTTTGAGATCAAATGACTTTTATTAATTATGGTTTTATTTTCTCGACTCTAAATTATTTTATTAATATAAAAGTAACATTTTAGAAAAATACTATGATCACATCCTTCATTGTGGTATGTTGTTATATCTTATTTTGGTTATACACATTCACACAATAGATACCTCTCAGGGTAGGTAGAACGTCATGCGGTTTGATTTTAGAACCACTTAATGCTAAATGTGTTATAAATCTAAAATTAAAAACATTGTTTCATCTCAGACATTCTTGCTTATAACAAAACGCTTATACGGTAGAACAAATTTTGATAAAAAAACATAAAATCACGTAGTTTTCAAACAGCAAAAACCACATCGAAATTGGTCCATTTGTCTAGGAGCTACAATGCCACAGACACACTTTATTTTTTGACGGGGATTAAAAATTTTACTCGGAAACAAATTAATTTGAACCTGTATTGCTAATGTGACGTAGGTCATCACTGTTTTGACGTAAGATAACGGGGTATAATAACTAATGAGAAACAATAAGGAATTAGAAGCAGTGTACGTATGTGAACTACTTGTCCTTACTTCCATAGAAATAGCAGAAGTTCGATTGATGCTCGGTATTCTCCCTCGTTACACGTCACTTGCTTGCAAGACTCACGAGTGATTGCGCTGTAGACTTCCTACTGCTTCTATGTATTGCCCACATTACAATACAATACAGTACCACGATATACAATACAATAATACTTGCTACGTATACCTAGTACACAAACTATTAAGAACTTTACTGACCTTTCCTTGCAAACAAGGTAAATGATTCGAATTAACTAAACTTTAAATACCTACTTAGATTAACAAATTTTTTACATGCATACTCTTCGGATGGGTCTTGCTCGTTTTCAGTAAAAGAGAATTTTTTGGGGTTTTTATTCCCTGACACAAAAAAGGGGGTTGTAAGTTAGACGTGTGTGTCTGTTTATGTGTGTCTGTCTGTGGCATTGTAGCTCCTAAATGAATGAATCGTTTTTTATGCGGTTTTTTGTGTTACAAAGCCGACGTGATCGAGATTCTTTCTAATGTTTTATAAAAGTGAGTCAGCCATTAAGTTATAAACTATCGAGGTGATACATTCTTTATGACGAACACTTTAAATCTTAATTAGGATCAGGACTAGATTGGAGGAAATAGCTTCACAAATAACCGAATTTATAGTCAAAGGCACTTTTTATTGTATGTACATTCCTTATAATCGCGGTTGGCCATCTGAAACATTGCACGCAAACCAGGCTACAAGTTCAAGGACAAATAGGTAATATAATTTGTAGCATGCAAATAGCTGCAACATTGCGGATTTTATTCTAACAACGTATTTTTCACATTTCACATTTTACAAGAGAATTTTGTACACTCATTAATTCTTCGTTGGACAAGTGAGTTTGACGTATCAAAAGATGATGTGATATTTTTTTAGATTATATATGGGGGTGTATCTCAATTGGATAGCGAAACTTTAAGTGGTGATTCTCTCTTTGAAACTGAACAACTTTCCCCAACGATACAACATGAATTTTTTTTTCACGCTTTTCTTTGCTAAAAGGCAAAAATTTTACAATCCCGTTAGGATGTGTTCAGTTTAGTGTGCTGACTTACATTTGAATTTAATTTGAAGAGGGGAACACAATGAAGACTATAAAATAACACCACCCCATCCCTTTACCTGCTGTCTTCTATAATTCCAGAAAAAAAGATTTGAAATCACAAAATATTAACCGCAGTTTACTGAGCATAGCAATACGTAAATTTTCCCTAAACACGGCATTATATTATAACAGAGTCTAAGAAATTCTGTTAGTGTATTAACGTACATACAGATATCGGGTACAGGAAATGAAGAAGTCAATCAATTTTACCTTGTACCTGTAATTATTCGACTACATTGTGGATTATTTCACTGTCAAACTAGGTTTTCATATTTCGTTGGCACTGCACTTGGAATCAGACGTAAAGAGAGGAACTGTACAACTGTTTCACTGTAAATTGTTGTGAATACAGAGCACCGGATCACTGATACGACGCTGGCGCGTTTTCATCACATACTAGTTTCATTCCACAATGCGTGTGACTCAGTGGCGATGTGAATGGAATGTATCTGTCTGCATTACAACGCTACCATAACAGAGGTTGCCGTAAAATCGATTCTGCGAAGGTTTGTTTACGTTTCGGGTAAGAAATGTAAGCAGAGCCAAAGACCATGGCGAAGTGGGCTGGCGGTCGCCGCGAATTAGAGCGCGACAGCCGGCCGGCCGGCGTACGCGCAGCCTACACGATCACTCTAGCAAGACGGGAGGTAAACAGTAAACACCTCTTCCGAAACTTCAGCTGCTCTAATACTATCGATGTAAACATGAATGTAAGCAATATTGTTAGAGTGAATAAAAAATATTATTTATTATAATTAGCAGTGATACCCCAGTTGGTAATGAGGCAGAAGCACTAGTAGCCCAGTAGCGCTCGCTGATCTCAACCGCTCAGTGAGGTTAAGCAACGTACACAGAGGCAGGGAACCTGATGGGTGACCGAAGTGGCAATTCATCACGAGCGATTCCGTGATTCGGAGGGCACGTTAATCTGTTGGTCCCGGTTGTTGTCGATTGATTTCAGTCGTTAAAACCAAGTGAGAGGCCATTGTGCTGTTTGAAAACTCTGACACCAGGGTTCGCCAAGTTTACCACACACTTGACTATTATCTACACGATAAGAAGAAGAATGAGCCAGGAAGGTTGCGGGTTCAAATCCTAAATTTGTCTTTTCGGATTGATGTTGGATTTTTATTAATTATCACTTGCTCAACGGCGAAGGTCACAAGATAAGTCGGTGTTTTTAAAAATTGTAAAGAGAACGGAAATTTTATATTTAATACCCTAATATTTTATCTTTATTATTATTACATTATTATTCTCAAAGTACTGCTTCCTCCCTAACTACATTAATAAATAGACATGGGAATCTTATGCTATTCATTACAATAATAGTTATTCAATAATTTTGTTTGTCATGAAACATGTTTTCCTATAATTGTATTACTACTTACCTGTAATTAAAATTAAATGTGTTATGTATAATTCTTCTTTTCGGATTTATGGACGGATTTTTAATTATCACTTGCTCAACGGTGAAGGAAAACATCGTGATGAAAAACGCCTGTCCAAGAGAATTCGTTTTCGAAGGACGAGCGGTCCACCAACCCGCATTGGGCCAGCGTGGTGGACTATGGCCTAAATGTCCTTCGTGTTTCGAAGGGGGGCCCGTGCCCCTCGGTGGGGACGTATATGGGCTGGTAAAAAAAAGAAAAAATATGAGGCGACGGCCGGTTTGGTCGAGTGGTAGTGTGGCGCAGCCTCTTGATCCACAGGCCCTGGGTTCGAATCTCAGTCGGGGAAAACATTTGTGTAAAAAGCAGATATTTGTTCTCGGGTCATGGATGTTTGTGTCTGTCTTTATGTGTGTTTTCCGAGGGACCCAAGACACAACGGAAAACCTTAGTGTGGGCCTTTGAGTGTATGGCGTTTTATTTTATTTTGATTTCAAATAAGTTTGCCAAATATAAGATGGTGAAATTCCTTACTAAACTAAACAACTATTTCCCAAGGAACCTATAAGAAATTCTTAAAAAATTCCCTGTGCTAAAGCTGATGTCACAAGTTATAGGTACACTAGCATTCCGCCCGGGACTTCATTCTTTTGGGAATTCGGGAAAATTATTAATATTCTTTATTGCACAACAAAGTAAGACGATTTGACAAAAAAAATGTTTACAAAGGCGAGCTTATCTCTAGAAGAGATCTCTTCCCAGCCAACCTAACCAGTGAGAAATAGTGTATTATATAGCCCATACACATCAGTGATAATGTAGAATTCTAATGGTGAAAGAATTTTTCAAATCGGTCCAGTAGTTTCGGAGCCTATATTCAATGCAATCCGACAAACAATCAAATCTTTCCTCTTTATAATACACTGGGCCGCAAAAGGTCCTCTGTACCATACTCCGATCCGCCAATCCTTAAGTTAAGGTTTCGGGGGTACGTAATAAACACTCCAATGCTTTGAAATACGCGTGGAGATCACAAAACTCAACCTATCATATTCACTAGGTAGCTGTTTTTGTTTTATTAGAGTATTCTTATGAATAAATAAAAAACTCAACTTCATATTGTATACATTAAAATTTTTGTGCCTATCTACCTAACAAGCATTATTGTATCTACCTATTTCTTTCAACTGTATCTATCTATTTCAACTATCTATTTTAGCTAGGTTAGGGCACCGAGACTAAATTCTGAAGTCATAAGTAAGTGCGCCGCGGACTGGAAAAGATTGGGAACCCCTGGTACAGATTAGTGTAGATGTCGAGGCGATTTTTTTTTTCACATTTTGACTTTCTTTTCGTGGGGAAAATGGTTCAGTTCCTTAGGCTGATTAACATCCTTAATTTTTGCTAATTTAAAATAACCAAATATATCTGTTAAACAAGCTAACCACTGATTGTGAAGATAGTCGATTCACGTCTACGACTGAACGATGTTGTACATTGCCGCATTTGGTTAACATCTTCAGTGAAAACACATTGTGCAACAGCAATGTAACGTGTAATTGGCATCGATGTCGCCGTGTTGATATCAGCTTTACGATCCATGTCAAATATTTTTGAAGTGAAAACTTCTTTAGCGGCGTTGAGCACTTTTAGTATGGGGAAAAATGTTAAACTCGCGTCAGATCGTCAGATGTCACGTGACCGTGATCGAAAATGCGTAGGCTAGGGTTGCCACCTTTTTTGAAGTGAAAACTTCTTTAGCAGCGTTGTGTACTTTGAAGTATGGGTGGAAACCCGGACGAATGGCAGCCCTATGGTAAAATTATCTCTGTGACAGATGTCAACGATTATTCGCACATAGTGCGTAAATACCGATAGACTATTTTACTGAATTAAAAGAAGATAGTTTGGTCGAGTGGAAAAGTTGCCAGATTGTAAGCAACAAGTCAAGGGTTCGAATTCTGAGAGAATAACGGACTCTTGTATTCCATATTAACGTTGTGCATTAATTTCCATATTAATGCACAACGTTAATGTTCAAGTTTTCAATTCTGCCGGCACTCCCGGAGTGCAACCCGTTGTTTTTTTTTATCCACGACTTGAATTTCAAATTCAAAAGAGGTTTCTTTAAGTATTTTTTTCTACAAGACTACTAAATCTTAAACTTAGCAAATTTAGAATAGTTTATCACCTGGTTAAGTATTCTTAAAAACTGTTTCATATTCAGTGTGCCTTAAGTTTTTCTTATCAGCCCATATACGTCCCTACCACGGGCCTCCCTTCGAAACACGAAGGGGATTAAGGCCATAGTCCACCACGCTGGCCCAATGCGGGTTGGTAGACTGTTCGTCTTTCGAAAATGAATTTTCTTGGACGGGCGGGTTTCATCACGGTGTTTTCCTGCACCGTTGAGCAAGTGATAATTAGAAATCCGTACATAAATCCGAAAAGACGAATTTCGTGGTACAGGCCCACGCCAGGAATTGAACCCACGACCTTTAGATTACAAGTCTGGCTCATTACCAACTGGGCTATCACCGCTTTTCTTATCTATCACCTTAAGTTAACTTTTTCTTAAATCAACCTACAAGATATTTTGAAATCCGTGGACAGGATTTCTCTTAATCTACTGGGTGAAAAACAACTTCCTAGCTATATTCAAAATCCTGAACCAGTATCACTCAAAGAACACATTTATGAAAAAAAAAATATTTTTTAAAATATTTTCTGAATGGGAATAAGTAGTTGATTTTTTGCCTAAACGTAGTCATTACTCCTACACCAAGTACGCGAGGGGTGCGGGTAGCGCTCGGGGGGTGCGCCCGAGTGGTGTCTACGTTTAGGAAAAAAAAGTCCCCCCCTCCCCCAATAAAAAATAAAAAATAAAACAAAAAAAAGTGTTCAGTAAGTGATACTGGTTCAGGATTTTCAATAAAGCTAGGAGGTTCTTTTTCAACCTGTATATTCTTAAGTAAGCCTACTCTTTCTTAAATTTTCCTAATACTATGTGCCCATTTTTACTAAACTGTGTCTTAAAGCTTTCCTAAGGGATATCTTGAAGGACGCAATCGTTTTGGCCAAGATCGATTAAACTCATCTACTTGCAATCAAAACATCTGCAATACCTTTGAAGTCATTCGTTTGCTTCTAGACTTTTGTAATGTGATTTTATTGATGAGACACCATAAAGTCAACAAATACTCTTAGCAGATAGGTACTGAAATTCTGTTATTATGAAAAAAATGCTCCACCAAGCATAAACTGGTACGATACCTTTATGCTCGATCGATCCAACGAAGAAAAACCCAAGACATTTACTAGCGACCTTGTCCTTAAACTGTTACAAATCGTTGTCAATTTTATGCTAATAACTTCTATAAACGTTACTTACTTGCTTCTTTATTAAGAACAGTTGCTGTGTTCGACGGAACAAACAGCTTGCTGTATTCCGTGGGTGCGAGGGAGTACCAGTGCCTTTCTAGGCATTTTCTGAGTTAACTCGCTCCATCGTCGACCTCATCTTCGACCTTATGGTCAGGATTGAGGTCTAGAGTTAACCCATCTTATAATAAATAAATAAAAATACCTACCGATAGACCAACTTGTACGTAAAAAGTTTAAGTTGCTAACTAATGCTACAAAATCATTTTTACTACCTAGTTCCTAATCTAAGATCTGGATCTAGAAAGATTTTTATCTCTTTTTAGGTCTATTTAGTTTTAAAATAGAAACTTCTCATCAATCTCATTAAAATCATTCTAAGAAAAAACCTTTAACGTTTCGCAAATTATTTTATAATTCAGGTAACAAGATACATTTTGAGAGGTGATAGCTCACTGCTGGTTAAATAACAAGTTTTGTATCCAAAACGTTCCAAATCAACTACTTATGATTTTTTGCCTAAACGTAGTCATTACTCCTACACCAAGTACGCGAGGGGTGCGGGTAGCGCTCGGGGGGTGCGCCCGAGTGGTGTCTACGTTTAGGAAAAAAAAGTCCCCCCCTCCCCCAATAAAAAATAAAAAATAAAACAAAAAAAAGTGTTCAGTAAGTGATACTGGTTCAGGATTTTCAATAAAGCTAGGAGGTTCTTTTTCAACCTGTATATTCTTAAGTAAGCCTACTCTTTCTTAAATTTTCCTAATACTATGTGCCCATTTTTACTAAACTGTGTCTTAAAGCTTTCCTAAGGGATATCTTGAAGGACGCAATCGTTTTGGCCAAGATCGATTAAACTCATCTACTTGCAATCAAAACATCTGCAATACCTTTGAAGTCATTCGTTTGCTTCTAGACTTTTGTAATGTGATTTTATTGATGAGACACCATAAAGTCAACAAATACTCTTAGCAGATAGGTACTGAAATTCTGTTATTATGAAAAAAATGCTCCACCAAGCATAAACTGGTACGATACCTTTATGCTCGATCGATCCAACGAAGAAAAACCCAAGACATTTACTAGCGACCTTGTCCTTAAACTGTTACAAATCGTTGTCAATTTTATGCTAATAACTTCTATAAACGTTACTTACTTGCTTCTTTATTAAGAACAGTTGCTGTGTTCGACGGAACAAACAGCTTGCTGTATTCCGTGGGTGCGAGGGAGTACCAGTGCCTTTCTAGGCATTTTCTGAGTTAACTCGCTCCATCGTCGACCTCATCTTCGACCTTATGGTCAGGATTGAGGTCTAGAGTTAACCCATCTTATAATAAATAAATAAAAATACCTACCGATAGACCAACTTGTACGTAAAAAGTTTAAGTTGCTAACTAATGCTACAAAATCATTTTTACTACCTAGTTCCTAATCTAAGATCTGGATCTAGAAAGATTTTTATCTCTTTTTAGGTCTATTTAGTTTTAAAATAGAAACTTCTCATCAATCTCATTAAAATCATTCTAAGAAAAAACCTTTAACGTTTCGCAAATTATTTTATAATTCAGGTAACAAGATACATTTTGAGAGGTGATAGCTCACTGCTGGTTAAATAACAAGTTTTGTATCCAAAACGTTCCAATCCTGGTTCGGGCCTGTAAATTTGTCTTTCGGCTTTATCAACAGGTTTCTCATTATCAGTTGATTAGCAGTGAAGGAAACATTAAGATTTTGTGAGGCACGCGGTGCACCTAACCCGCATTGGACCAGCAGCGTGATGGACCTACTGTTTCGATCGGCGGCCCGTGCCCCTATAGTCGGTAACGACGAAGATATGTTTTAGTTTCGCAATTTTTTTCAAAAGGGATTTAGATTGAAGGACTGGAGAGTGCCATAGGTTACTTTTCCACGCGGTAATAGAAGTCGCGGACGGAATGCGAGCCATTTATAAAATTCATGAAACACTTTGAATATGTTGTGCCGTGTGGTGATCGGTTGAAAATAACACCACCCCTTCTCTTTCCGTGGATGTCGTAAGAGGCGACTAAGGAAACACAAATGAGACCTGCCTCCTAGTAATCCATCCCAGGCAACGAAACTTCATTTTTTTCTGAATGAGGTGTCGTCCTATGGTCTTATGCGGTGTGGTAGGCTCGGTAAAGGGTCGTCTGGTTCGCGACCACCCTCCTACCGAAGTCCGATGCCAAACAGCTTGCTGTGTTCCGTCGGTGCGTGGGACTACCAGTGCCTTAATAGACAATTTCTGGGTTAACTCGCTCCATCGTCGACCTCATCTATGACATTGGACAAGATTGAAGTCAAGAGTTAACCCATCTCATAATAAAAAAAAATAAAGAATATAGGTAGGTAATAAGCTGACGAGCATAAATAACTAGTCACTCATATAAACGAACATATTTCATTTACTAGTAAAGATAGCTTCATGACACAAAAAAAATCTTTTAGAGAAGTTTATTTTATACACTGTTTTTTCTTATGCGTTCTTTTGACTTGAGTTGAGTTGTTTATCTAAGTGAAAAGTTATTTTTTCCCGGGAGTATACAATAATTATTTAGGATTGGATGATTTGTTTATCTGGAAAAAAAATATTTGAAGCGACATATGGAAAACTAGACGCCACTACGATTTTTTTACAAATTATTACCTTAATTTGCATTTCTTTCATAATGTTAACTATGTCATCTTCGTGTTCATTTTGCAATATCTAACAAAATCTGTAAAACGAAATAACACTGATGTTTTGAAACGTTTTCTATTGTTAATAAGTAAACACTTGGTTGAATAATTTATATCTTCAGAAATGTTCAGTCTAATTTTGGAAACACTTTGTTTAGTTAGGAACAATTTACGTACAGTTTATAATTTTATCATTTAACTAGGAAAAAAAATTATTTCACTGTTAAATACCTATTTATGTTATAACAATTTGATTAATTTTAGATACCTTAACCCCATAACAGACACACATCTGTTTTAAACACTCGCGCGATTCATGCACACTGCAGGATTTGTATTGCGCGGCGCGTAAACAAGCGCGCGAAGGGTAGACTTTTTTAGCTTTTGCTTTCTCTATAAAAAAATAACCCACATTAAAATTCAAATAAATTTTTGCAATGTTATTTATTGATATTTATTGATCGCGATCTTAAATTTACTTTTTTATAGTACGGCTTATAAATCCTTTCGATGGCTACATACACAACGAGTATGAAGCTCATTGGGGAAAATAAAAGTTTTTTTGTACAAAAGTTTGCTGTAGGAAGTCACACACTTGTTGATTAGCCACTGGCTAATTTTTGTTTATGGTTCGCGCTAGAGATTTGCAGTTTAGTACAGCGTAGACTACGACTCACGTTTCTGAGCATTTTACCTGACTATAAAATAAAAAGGGTAATTGTTTCGAACTCGCGCATCACGGCAAGGCCATGGCGAGGATTCCAGCGCGTCCGACCGGCTGCCATGCAACCCGCAAACTGAGAGAATACCCTTACATTTTCAGCAGTGTAAGGGTTACCCATCCACCATCTAGGCTAGAACTTAATTTAGTTACATGATAGCCAGCCATTTGGAGCGTCAGTATAGTGTAATTAATGAAAGGGTCGGTCTTGTAAGTGAGGTACTGTGTTCGGTCATCAGTAGCGCCATGACTTTCCTTCCACGCAAGACTGGGAGTGAAAGAAATGCCAGTTGTTAACTCTTTCCAGGCATACTGTACCTCGTTAATTGTATTTGCTACCGTTTGCTACCATTATGTAGCAGCCACTTATCGATTAGTATGCCACCGCATTTAGTCGCCGATTCAATATAATAGACGCAAGTTTATTTTTATACCTACCAGATTATTTTATTAGCAGCTTACTGCAGCTACCCGCACAAATATTTTTGCGTCCTCTAAAATTATATGCCTCAATAAAATACACAACGTTGTTAATGTTCAGTTGTTCAATTCAATAGAGTAATTAGAGACAACCAAACTTGTATTTGTTAAATAACAATACCTACTAAAATATCTAAAATGATTTAAAATATAATTTGTTACAAAGGAACGACTAGTCAATGTGCATAAAGTGCAGTTAAGAGTTTGTGTTTTCTTTAGGATCCGTGCGAGTAGAATCTACCAACTGTAACTGTCCCACGAGCTACACCTTTTTACAAGCTTTTATTTGACTTTCCCTGTTAGTTAGTATGTGTGGGACAAATCTTGCAAGTTTAATTTGATCCACTTCCCGGTTTCCGATTGAGCTGAAATTTTGCATGCATATGTATAACACGTGACAATGCAATATTATGATGACAGGGAGCTGATCTGATGCTGGAGCTGGAAGGTGGCCATAGTAACTCTGCAGTAAAACGACACAACTCCATTGAGTTTGGGCTCGTTCGATTCGTATTAACGAGTACTTTGCTCCTTTAAGGCAGAAAAGCTTGTTTTAAAAAAAGTTTTTTAATTTTAGAGTTATTATAAAGCTGCGTTCTGCTTTCACTAGCTAATGCACCATTTAGTTTATGAAGTTTACACATTGTGTCATTGCTCCTTGATAGAAGTCCATATTACTACCAATGAAAGACATTTTTTATTATTTTTTATTATTAGATGGAACTCTTGACCTCAATCTTGACCAAAGCCATAGATAAGGTCGATGATGGAACGAGTTAACCCAGAAAATGCTATAAGGCACTGGTACTCTCACGCACCGACGGAACACAGCAAGCTGTTTGGCGTCGGACTTCGGTAGGAGGGTGGTCGCGAACCAGACGGCCCTTCACAAAGGACGCCATCTCAGATTCAGAACAAATTGAAGTGTCGTTGCCTGGGGTTGATTAATAGGAGGCAGGTCTCATTTGTGTTTCCACTAGTTCCACATGATTTTTACACTAGTTCCACTTATTTATTTTATATTTTTATGCGACCGGTTCCGATTACATCATCTTCAGGCATGTCTTAGATTTAAACACCATTTAGTTTCCTTAGATACTTACCTATCTCCTTTTCTTTTATTTATTATTAATGGTTCTATAGCATGGTTCAAATATGCAGCTGGCTTCTTAATTCTACGAGCATATGGACGGTTAAATCGCTAATAATGTCTAATAAAAACGAGGTCACAAAGAAAGAAGGTAACTAAAGGAGAAATGTAGATTCCAGCGCCACAAGGAAAATGAAAAAAACAATCATCTGTTTAATAACCACCTCGCGTGGATGCAAATGGTTGTAAAAAAATTGTTTAAATCACGTATTCATTTAAAACGGGTGTACTATCGTTACGGTCGTAGTTAGAGATGAAAGAGACTGTCTTTTAAGGCTTATTAAGAAGACTCGCCTCCATCTTACAGGACTTGACTCTAAAATTAAGACTGAAAGTTCGAGTTTTTATTAATAAGACTTAGTAGTTTATTAAAAGATTAAAAACTGAAACGACTCGAGTTGTTTTCAAAATACTAAAAGACTTAAACGACTCAAGTTCTTTTATGTAAAAGGGATCGCACCGCAGTTTGTGTGTGATATTAAATATTTCTTTAATATCACAAAAGGAATAATTCACGCCTAAACCATAAAATGAGATATTTACATTCTATCAACACATACCTTACGACTGTCGACTTCCCAAATAATGAGTCGCCAGTCTTTTAAGTCCTTTAAGCTGTTTAAGTAACAGCTCAGTTTTTTACGTTAAAAGACTTCAACTACAAAAGCTAGTCTTATGACTAAAGGTTGGGAACTAAAAGACTGAATCAGTCGCGAGGCGTCAAAAATAAGGTGAGTCTTTATTAAAAGCCTTAAAAGACTGAGTATCTTCCATCACTAGTCATAGTCGATGTTAAAATCTCCAAATACTATAGTATAAAAAAGAAATGTATTAAAGAGTTTGTAGTTTCAGAAATAACTTTAGTTTTGGTCTAAACACAACATAATGAAATCATAAAATTCGCGAGCGAAGCGAGACGAAAATTTTTTTAAATGTTTTAAATTTATTTATTAATTAATTTTTTTGCGACAATATTATTAGAAATAATATAGACCTGCTGATAAAATAATCTCGCCTCACTTTTAGTATTGAACCGTAAACATATTCTTATTAATTCCAAAAACGTTTGGCACTTGGTCGACTATCACTCGCAAACTTGAAAGGCCAACTTATGTGTGGTTGTTTTTCTTTAAATTTCGTTGTATATTCTACCAACGAGAATTTTTTTTTTTACTTAAAAAAATAAATATTTTTTTTAATTTTTTTAGCAACAAAAGTATTGTTAGGAATAATTTCGAGCTGGTGCTAAAAAGCAGGTCGCGTGGCGATTGTGTATAATTTTGATGTCATTTTCGTAATTAACACCCCCAAAAACCTATAACGACACATGAAATGTCAATATGGTACAGCTTGGCTTTCGACCTTGCCTCACTTTTAGCGTGGAACTTTGTATGGCAGCTGTTTTGGATTAGGTTGAACTTCGTCGTAAATGCTAAATGCTCGTGAAATATTTAACATTTTTTTTTATTTTAAAAATTAATTTTTCGCAAATGGACTGCTGAATCGAAAAACGTTTGTAGTAAACCCCTTCTATCTTTTAAAAAACTATCCAATGACATCCCACTCGATGATATCGGCGGGAAAAAAAATCCATCGCCCTTTCACATGTATGGGAAACACCCGAAAAAATTGTTTTTACAAACTTTTTATTTTTTCTATTTGTCTGCGCAAATAATATGTATGAATATGCCAAATTGCAGCTCTGTAGTACCAAGGATCTAATATTAGTAAATATATTCTTATTAATCCCAACAATGTTTGGCACTTGGTTTACCATTACTCGCAAACTTGAAGGGCCAACTTATGTTTTATAGTTTTCCTTTTAAATTTGATGTATATTCTACCTCTGTGAATTTTTCCACATTTTTAGAAACAACCGTTTAGCTGGTAGAGGGGGGGGGACACTTGTGTTTGACAAAAATTTTAACTTTAAAAATTTATGATTCGCAAACGGAGTGCTAAATCGAAAAACGTTTTTAGTAAACCCCTTCTATCTTTTAAAAAGCTATTCTTAGACACCCCACTTGATGATATTGGCGAGAAAAAAAAATTCATCGCCCTTTCACGTCTATGGGAGACACCCGAAAAAAATTTTTTTTCTTAAGTTTTACTCTACTGTTCTGTCGGCGTGATTAATATGTATAACCATGCCAAATTTCAGCTCTGTAGTACCAAAGGTTTCTTAGAAAACCCGCGGACAGACGGACAGATGGACATGGCGAAACTATAAGGGTTCGTAGATTACTACGGAACCCTAAAAAGTCCAGCAATGTGAAAAAATTGAGGCAGTTCACAAAGTACCTATAGCTATTATTTTCTCAACAGTTTGCCTGAGTTCATAAGATCAGAGACCAAGATAGGCAGTTTTTTTTTTAAAGCATCTACTCCATTCACTTGAAACTGAATAGATTTTCAACACCTTTTAAATTAAGTTTATACGTACTTACTATGTAATTAGAGACTCTTGCCCTCGCAGATAAACTGCTCAAACAGTTTTGTCGGGCTTTATTTTAAAGAAACAGTGTAAGTAATTTGACGGCCGGTTCGGTCGAGTGGTAGTGACGCTGCCTCTTGATCGGCGGTCCTGGGTTCGATCCCCTGTCGGGGCAAACCTTTGTGTAAAAAGCAGATGTTTGTTCTCGGGTCATGGTTGTTTCTGTTTGTCTTTATGTGTGTTCCAAGGGACCCACGGCACAAGGGAAAACCTTAGTGTGGGCCTTTGAGTGTGTAGCGTTTATTTATTTATTTATTTAATTTTTATGTCAAATAATCTTACTAAGTAAAATTCCAATATTATAGGATCGAAAATGTCACTTATAACCTAATAAGCGAATGTTTATGTCAAATCGACGACGATTCGATTTCTTGGCGCGATAATTAATGAGATCACGGTATTTTATTCATGTGTTGACATTCGTGCGACTTATTTATGGAATATTTGCGACACGTCATCAATTTGTCATTAAATCGTGAAATGCGTAACTTAGCCTAGTTGCCACTTATTACGAACCACAATGCGCATGCTAATGGACCAGTGTAACAAAGTTCTCTCACTCACGCCTATAATCTCTAACGGGGTTGGTAGAGCATCAGTGGTTCTAGAACCACTAGATGCCACGTTTGGGTTAAGGGTGCTTTTCCACCAGAGATGTGCTAAGCTGCGTTGCTATGGATGCGTTTGAATTACACCAATCATATTAATTCCTCCATATAGCATAGCACTGGTGGAAACGGATTAGCTATCACATCCTCGCAGCATAGCTGCATAGCACATCTCTGGTGGAAAAGCACCCTTAACTTCGTGTACCGCTCTAAATATAAACATCAAAAATAAAACAGCAGTAATAAAAAAAAAACCTCACGAGCGGTCCACCAACGCGCATTGGGCCAGCTTGGTGAACTATGGCCTTAATCCCCTTCGTGTTTCGAAAGGAGGCCGGTGCCCCTCGGTGGGGACGTATATGGGCTGGTAATTAAATAAAAAAAGCAAAAATCATTTAAATGTAACCAGGAACTGTTTATTAAGATAAGTAAAGAAAATATTTTTAATAAAAAAAAATTAAACGCTTACTCATTGGCGTATCAAGGGTTATGTTTTAGGGCCGGGCCCCAGACATGCCATGTACAGTCAGTGACTATGTGCGATTAGTAATAGAAATCGGCTGTAGATAATTATTTGATTTTTTAAATTATTTTTATGTGAAGTTATAAGTATGTTGGCGTCCGTCATAGAATGTAGAATAGAATCAATAGCCCAATACCCTGGGATGGGCCCTAGACCATAATGAGGTGGCGAAGGCCCACCCGGCTCCCCCCTATATACGCCTACTTACCCGCGTAGACGTATATTCCAGGGCTCCTGGGTTCAAGTCCCATTCTCGCCAAACATTTTCTTGCCCTAAAATTCTTTGTGAAGACAATACTATTTAATGTGCTGGGTAGTAGGTACTTACTAATCTGTTTGAAGCGCTACGAAGGCAGACGTGCGTATAGCCTATAAAAATTATTTGGCTTCTTACCGACTTTAAACAGATCAACAGGTACAGTGGCGTTAATTAATGGAGGCATAGTTAAACCACTTAGCGCGTTGCAATAGGGACTATGTTCCTCTGAACATAGTTCAAACGATTTCTGACGCACACAAGCTTGTAGCCTCCTCTAAGAACATCATTTTACTTAGCGACATCTCTTGGCTCCTCGAGGATGGTATTGTAGGACGCATTACCTTTAGTAATACGTCACCGCTGCTGTTAACAGCTGTTGAGTCATTTATAACGATTGGTACACGTGAGCATGTAGGTATTGTATCTATTTCGTCAATCTTTCTAGCGTTACGTATGGTTCAGCGGATGAACGTTATCGCTGCAGGGAAGAAGGGTAACGGTTCAAATCTCGGCCGAGAAGTTT
The DNA here is from genome assembly GCA_949987775.1 of Aproaerema taeniolella. Lineage (NCBI taxonomy): Eukaryota > Metazoa > Arthropoda > Insecta > Lepidoptera > Gelechiidae > Aproaerema > Aproaerema taeniolella. The sequence goes on along the minus strand of OX465242.1, from coordinate 33,017,707 downwards.
TTGTAGTTGCCTTTTTGTGTATTACTTTTTCTTTCTATAAGTTTTTATTTTTTTTAGTGAACTAGACGAAGTCATATTAATTTGTTTCACAATATAAATAATACAAAATTTACCAAAATGGCGCCTTTTTGTAAGTTTTTATTATAATTTGTGTGCATGCGTAGATTATGTTTTTTGTGTATCAAAATTATCGAGCAAAGAATTTAAATATTCAGCATTCTTGTTTTTCTCGGTAAATAAAATATTTAAATATTTCAATTAAATGTAATTAAATATACGCAAAATAATATTTTATTCCAATTATTTTTATTCCATTAATTTGATAATTATTTATTTATTTTTATTTATTTGATTACTACATACATGAAGTCGACATGATTATTCTCAGTATGCAAACCTCCTTGCTGATTAACCTCTTAATTTGACTAGTGAAAATTAAGAAAAAACTACAAAGTAAAAAGCACTAGTGCTACAATGAGCTACTTTCTGTTTATGTTTATAGCCATACAATGTTTATTTTTCGAACAACTGTATTGAAAAATAATTGAATGGGACCACCTTCTATAGTGAGTATCGTTTTTCAACAAAAAAAAGAGTTTTGAACATCGGACCGCAAATCGCGCAGAAATTGGTGTACATAAAAAAAGATACAAAAACGGAAAGTCGAACATACCTTTTTTCGAAGTAGGTTAAAATAAAGCAAATTTTTCAATTAAGTCACAGTTTCCAAACCGCTCAATGGCCTCTGCACGGAAACGCTCGTGATAAATTGCCATTGTGGTCACCCATCAGGTTCCCTACCTCTGTGTACATAGTTTAACCTTACTAATCGTAGCTAAAATGCGCCGCGTGTCCGTGCACAGCGTGCGCATCAGTGGGTCAGCGGCTTAAAGCCAAAGGTTCACCGGCACAGTACATGCTTCTTCTGTTTTCTTATTGTGGTTCGGTAAACTTCGTATTTCGAATAAGTAATTGATTTTCAAATGACAAGAACGAGACAGACACTGTTTACCGAGAGACATTAAGAAAATAGAAGCACTGTACTTACTTATTGGCATAGACATTTTAGGCAGGGTAGGCAGTGAACTTTTAGTGATGAAATTTATTAAGATTTTAGAATGTTAGTTAAAACAACTTAAGGTTATTCAAATCAAAATAACCTGTGCTGGTCCAAACGTTTTTAAAACAGTTTGAAAACAAAGTGCACAGAAAACAAAATAAGCGGTTAGTATGCACACAGCCCGTGAGCTAATAATGAATGTCGTATATTTTAGTATTAAAATGTCTTACTGCGGTACCTTTTTTGCGTCAAATCCAATCTGATTAACGCAAAACAAACATCAAACAAACATCGGCAAACAAACATCATCACTACACTTTTCACAACTAATTTTGTTCTAAACAAATGTCTAATAATCACTACTGATAAAACAATATCGTACGTAGGTAGTTGCAAAAGAAAAACAATCCATTAAGAAAAAAATCTTTAACAGCCCTTCCAAACTTACCGAATATTGACACTTCTCGATTTGGAAGCATTGCAAATTTTTGGCAGGGGAGGCGAAACAGCCAATCAGAAGCCAATATTCTTCAACAAAAAGGGCATTGCAAACGAGTGCTTTATTTCGTTCGCCATCTAGCGCCATCTAGCGGAGAGCTCTCTCTTCTTACTAGTTGTAACTAGTTTAACATAAGAAGTTTAGATGGCGCTGTTTTCATGCATTTTTGCAGAAAATGCCATTTTGCTATAATAGCATGGAAAAAAATGGTAAAAAAACACACTAACACATTTCAAATGATGGCCTGAATGACCTACACAAGTTTTTTAATCGAAAAAATATCTATATACTTCAAAAAACACCAAAGTCCTACAACGCGGTATTAAAGTTTTCTTGTTTAGAAGCATATATAGAACTGACTTCCCTGAGTGATTGAGTAGGCCAGTTTCTTTGCAGTTAGCCTGGTTTGTTTCTGCAGCAGTGTAATTGCCGCCCTGTCAGATAGAGGGCACTAAGGCTATACAGACAGCAGGGTCTATCTGTCGAGTCTCCCCCTATCTGATCTGCGGTATGACAGTGTTACTCCTAGCACGACACCAATCTGTCTTAGAGGCTGGCCTACTTTTTTGCAGTTACTAACTACAAAACACGAATCATTAGGTCCACCCAACTTTAATTTCATACTTATTTTTATTCTTTTTATAATGTTTCCAAGTGTAACCTAAACAATTAAGAGTATAGGTTTAAAAAAACAATGAAATTACTTAATGTAAGTTATGAGAGTGGCCGTAACTTTAATGGTCAAGATTGAGGTCAAGAGTCAAAAAAGTTATGAAGGAAATGAAAATTAAATTATTACTACACTTAATTCTAGAAATTTTTCAGCTTGTATGTTATTTTAATTCTATGATTTTTCTCACTACCATTTAATTTAATTTTAATTTGGATTTAATTTAAATTTTATTTCATGTTATCTTAATTTATGGATTTTATATCTGAAATAAGCTTCCAGTGGGAGACGGAGGGGGGCGGGCGGCGGCACGGGGCACGGGGCGCAGGCCGGTTGCCTTGCCTTGGACCGCTTGCAATTATGTTGTCTAATACTTTTAATACTGGGATAAGTTCTAAGATTTTAAATAAAAAATAATGATGTAAAGGGTCATTTCAATGTGCAGCTGAAAGTAACAAACTTATTTAATTTTATGAGGACTATATCTTATATAGTCGATGCCGTTTTGGTCGAGTGGTAGTGACGCTGCCTCTTGATCGGCGGGTCCTGGGTTCGATCCCCAGTCGGGGCAAACATTTGTGTAAAAAGCAGATGTTTGTTTTCGGGTCATGGGTGTTTGTGTTTGTCTTTATGTGTGTTCCAAGGGACCCACGACACAAGGGAAAACCTTAGTGTGGGCCTTTGAGTGTCTAGCGTTTATTTATTTATTTATATTTATTATAGCTTTCCAATTTTACCATATGTTACATGTGACTCGTTTTGAAACATTTAAATGGGTATTATATTATAAATAAAAGATAGACATATTCCATGGCGAACTTTTCTGTAGACCTTTTGAAAAAGGAAAAATTTCAACATACATTGTTTTCATAAAGAATGTTTAGGGGAAGTAAAATGATCAGCGCGAATTCTTTGTGAATACCTATCCCTCCACGTGGGTAAGCGTTTTAAAAATACTAAAAATACGTTGATTTTTTATATCTCAAAGGCAGCGCTTTCAAAGAAAGCTGGGCTTTATTTTATCCGATATCTTCAATAACAATCGTCGTATTCCAAGCAATCTATTCTATACATATTATAAAGAGGAAAGATTTGATTGTTTGTTTGTTTGTTTGCATCGAATAGGCTCCGAAACTACTGGACCGATTTGAAAAATTCTTTCACCATTAGAATCCTACATCATCCGGAATGGACATAGGCTACATAATTTTCCCGAATTCCCACGGGAACGAAGTCCCGGGCGGAGTGCTAGTTTATTAATAAATTAAACATATACAACAACTGTTCTCTTGTATCATTCTGTTTTATGGTGAAAACTGCACACAAAAATCTGTTGGTCTTTTTTTGAGTTCAGATAGACAGACAGACACGGTAAGGGGGAACCTAATTCTAATTTTTAAACCCTAATTTTTCGACATTATCCTAAATAACTCGAAAACAAAAGAAGATCGAGGACTGATATTAAGCATGGAGTGTTCTTAGGGCCTGCCAGTATAGCACCTGAAAGAATGACCAAATCCGTCGTTAGGGGCCACTCTTGTTCGCTTAGCCTGCTTGACCCTTTATCCAACTTTGATGAGCTAAAGTATGAGAACGGTTAGTCCAAAAAATATGAATCTGGTCTTATCTTATGCAGGATTAATTGCCCTCCAACTTTTATGAAGGATAGATAGTTTTCGATATTGTAAGTCCTTTACGAGATATAACCGCAAAATCGCAAAAATTCTTTTTGGGGTACATTCTTACCCCCAGCACTTACGCACACCTCCGCCGAGGGGGAAAACTTAGGATAGTCTTATTTGGCAACAAATGAAGCTATTAAAACAATAAAATCTTTTGTAGAAATTAAATCCGTTTAAATCCTAAGCCGATTGGGCTACTAACCTAAGTTTAATGTCATTGAATAAACAAAAAAAAACATTTCAGTTACGTTTTATTACTTTGCCCAAAATAAGGTAGTCATTATTCATATTGACTGGGAAAAGTGATTAGACAATGCAGTTTTAATTAGCTTACTCACTTAATACGGGTGTAATGTATATAGACCGGTCATTACTCATAGTGACCGGACTTATCAAGTTGCCTGTGACATTATCATTTATAATTTATAAGCCTTATTATCAATTAGCTTATCGCTTAGGAATTCGTTCCCGTTGATGTTTCAGGAATGAATTTATACACATAAACCTTTCTCTTGAATCAGTCCGACCATTAATTGGTGAAAACCGTATGAAAGTCCGTTTTGTAGGTTTTAAGTATATCGCGTTCGAAAGGCAGACGTGTGAAATATGTAAATTAAAAATCTTGGACTTTGGAAATATAAATATGTTAGAACAAAACCACATTATGTTACAAGAATAAAATCATATCGTAAGAGAGAAAAATGATTGACTATATTTACCCATATCTTAATATGTAAAACGAAATCGGGTTTGTTCGAACACTTATAACTCGAGAACGGCTAGACCGATTTTCATGTTTTTTTATTTGTTGCATTTGTCTCCATCCCGAATAGCAGGATAACTATTAAAAACATTGGAAAATTGACGAGAAAATTCCCACGGGAACAAAGTCCCGGGCGAAAAGCTAATTGAAAATAATATAGTAAACTAAAAAGTTTTTTATGTTGTAGGTAATCCATACAATTCCAATTTTAAAGTTTAAATATTATATGCAATAGTTTCTTTTTGCAGGATTCGCAATCACTTAAAGTAGTGTTGATCGCATGCAGTTTATTATAATTTTAGTTAAATAATCCGCATTGCCTTTAGCACTTACATATTTATTTGCTTTGCGTAAAATATTCCTGCAAAAAGCCGATTCCACCGAACTTTGCTATCGAGTCTCCTCCCACTAAAGTGTAAATAATATTGGGTAAGTAACTTTAAAGCGGTGTTAGCCCAGTTGGTAACGAGCCAGACTTGTAATCCGAAGGTCGTCAAATCCTGGTGCGAGCCTGTACCACTAAATTCGTCTTTTCGGATTTATGTACGGATTTCTAATAATCACTTGCTTAACGGTGAAGTAAAACATCGTGATGAAACCCGCCTGTCAAAAAAATTTCGAAAGACAAGCGGTCCTCAACCCGCATTGGTCCAGCGTGGGGTGGACTATGGCCTGAATCCCCTTTGTATTTCGAAGGGAGGCCCGTGCCCCTCGGTGGAGACGTATATGGACTGGTAATAGTTACCAAAAATTCAGGTTGTGAATTAGCCCATTAAACTAAAAAAAACATTCCCCAAGGAACATAGGTCGAAATAAAAAAAAAATTCTCAATACAACTGGAGCGATTAGCTGATTTGACCTTAGTATGAGAAATCGGAATATTTCGTACACAAGTAGTTCACACCCTGAAATAGTGGGAAACCCTATTCTATAGATATTTTCTTTTAAAGCCAAACCCAGTTTATTAAGATCACATCGAAGACTTTCCCTAATGAGAACGACATTGGTACTAGTAAATAATAAGTAAATAACTTAACCACAACATCAATAATTTTTATTTTATTTTAATAAAGTGTAAATAACTACATACGCTTACGTACACACACATACACACACACACATAAAACACACACACACTATTTTTACTTTTACATTACTCATCCAATCTGTTTTGTTAATTATATATCTATGCTACCCGATAATCTACATCTACAGTTTATAATATGTTTAACTTCTTAATTAGCTGTATATATTTTTAATATAAGGGCTATGTAACATGTACAAGCTGTGAATTTTGCAATAAAGTAAATAAATAAATAGTTTCTATTCAACGCCCAAGTTTGAAAAGATAAGATTATCACTCAGTTGCAGAAAAGTTCATTTAAATTAAAGCTTCTAAAATGTAATGCCGCCCTTGTTTTCACATTTCCCGCCGTGTGGTGATCGATTGAGAATAACACCACCCTACCTCTTTCCATGGGTGTCGTAAGAGGCGACTAAGGAAACATAAGTGAGACCTGCCTCCTAGTAATCCGTCTTAGGCAACGACACCTCAGTTTGTTTTGAATCTGAGGTAGGCTCTGGCAAAGGACCGTCTGGTTCGCGACCACCCTCCTACCGAAGTCCGACGCCAAACAGCTTGCTATGTTCTGTCGGTGCGTGGGAGTACCAGGGCATTCATAGGAATTTTCTGGGTTAACTCGCTCCATCGTCGACCTCATCTTTGACCAAGATTGAGGTCAAGAGTTAACCCATCTCATAATAAAATAAAAATAAAAAGAATAAGAAGCGTAATGGGTCTTAATAAGAGTTTTAAATTCTGTATAACTTTTTTTTCGTGGAAGTGCATTTCCATCTGAATGGCTATGTGAAAACGAAAAATTGTCGAAATAAAACTCTCATGCAATCCTTGAAAAACAAATGCACCCACAACGAGCAACTGTCTGATGCGAATTTTGGTTATCGGTCTTCTTCTTCTTATCGTGTAGGCATATGTGGCGAATTTGGCTAAGCCTGGTGTCAGAGATTTTCAAACCGCACAATGGCCTCTGACTGGGTTTTAACGACTGTAATCAATTGACATCAGCCAGGACCGCCAGCTTAACGTGCCCTCCGAAGCACGGAAACACTCGTGATAAATTGCCACTTTAGACACCCATCAGGTTCCCTGCCTCTGTGTACATTGCTTTACCTCACTGATCGGTTGAGATCAGCGAGAGGCACTGGGCTACGATAGGTAGATAGTCATCAGTGAGATAGGTACAGCCACATCTCTGTGAAAAAGTCAAGTAAAATTTCATGAAAAAAGGAATGGTTTGCTATCAGAGCAGTAGTTGCCGGATAATTTATTCCATTAAGTAAGTTTATCCCATAAAAATATAAAAAAACAACCCTCTCATAAAATACGTGTTTTTATTTTTAAATTAGGTTTCCACCCGCGTGGACTTTAGGTTATATCGTGCCCAGCTGTGGGATAAAATGTAGCCTAATGTCCTTTCTGAAGGTTTAATCTATCTCTGTACCAAATTTCATCAAAATCGGTTCAGTAGTTTAGCCGTACAAGCGTGACAGACAGACAGACAGACAGAGTTACTTTCGCATTTATAATATTAAAGTAGGGATTAAAAAGTGCACTCTTATTGGGACACCCTTTAGTAATTAAGCTCTGAAGGTATTGATGTTTTCCAGGATACCCACCACAATTTAGAAAAAAAAGATATTTGATTGCCTTACCTACGACCATGACCGTGAAAGCCAAAATTAAAGTGTGTTATTAAATGACAGTTAAGTTTGTTAAGTAAGTAAAGTTTGTAAGTTTGTTTGGTTTGTTAAGTTAATTTGGAGTGTTTTGGAGTGTCAAATTATGTGTCAAAAAGCGAAATTTTAAAAGTGTAAAAGTGTAAAATGTTTTTTTGTCGGTATCTTTACCATTGGTACTGGTTATATTGTTTTTGTAACTGTTAGTGACTCTAATAAATAAAAATACAAAATACTACCTTCCCGCGCGGGACTTCGTTCCCGTAGGAATTCGGGAAAATCATGTACCCTATGTCCATCCCAGATAATGTAGGATTCTAATGGTGAAAGAATTTTTCAAATCGGTCCAGTAGTTTCGGAGCCTATTCAATGCAAACAAACAAACAAACAATCAAATCTTTCCTCTTTATAATATGTATAGAAAAAATTTACAAACCGCGGTGTTAAAGTAAACTTTGTAGAATGTAATCATCATTAGGATGTACTAAAATTGAAGTGCTTATAAATTACTAAGAAAATGTGGAAACATTCAATTGAAAATGGTATATCGTCATCAGTTATCACCGTACCTATGTAATACCATAAGTGACGGATACTTTAACCACAGAATGAATAAATGTATGAATTCTATAACCGCAGAACAGCCGCTTTGAAATCTGTTAAGATATGGTACTTACGTTTATTACTACAGTTAGTTCACCATCAACTCAGAGAAGGCAATTTCTGTGAACTTTACAGACATGAAAAATAATAGTAGAACAAATTATTATTAATTGGTTTGTCCCAAAAAAGATAGGTACCAAGTCAAATTTTAAATTCTAAATGTTGCATAAAATTAAATGTAATGTATGTTGTCATTTATGTATTGACTTAAATTTATTAATTTGTGTAATTTCTTACTTATCCAAGTTTTTAGTTCACTTCCCTCTTTGTGACTCAGGTTGGGCTTAAAATCAGCTTGCTGTACCCACATACTTTCCACCCTGCCTTTGTAAATATTTGCTATATGTCTGTGTTTATATTGTGTGTGGAATAAAGGAATTTGTATTTGTATTTGCATTTAATTTAAAAAAATAATACTGACTTCAAACAGGCGAAAAATAAAGATTTGACGTGCTACGTAGCTACTGATTTGTTTGAAGTCAGTGCGAAGGCGGCCTATCAAACTTATTTGCTTGGCACCAGCTTGAAACAGATTGTACCTAGTTACTACGTGTAGCATCAAATGTTTCGTTGTTTTTGACGTCGGTTTAATATTTTTTCAAATTCTCTTTTTTGCCTGTTTTAGTGTAAATAATAGAAAGTACATAAGAAAGCTTTTGGCCGGAGGGCGTAGTGTTCCACCGTTTCCGAGGGAAATTCCCGGTTGCAGACAACCCCGGGAAATAGTGTTAGTTAGTTTTATTTTATTTTGTTTTACTTCATATGTATATAAGTTTGTAAGGTATTTATCAATGGGCCTTAGATGCCTGACAATAAATGATTTTATTATTATAAGAAACTCAAAGCGGTGATAACCCAGTTGGTAATGAGCCAGACTTGTAATCGGAAGGTTGCGTCTTTCCGGATTTATGTACGGATTTCTAATTTATCACTTGCTCAACGTTGAAGGAAAACATAGTAATGAAAATTCAGTTTCGAAAGACCAGCTTCACCAACTCGCATTGGGCCAGCGTGGTGGACTATAAGCCTAAATCCCCTTCGTATTTCGAGGGAGGCCCGTGCTCTTCGGTGGGGACGTATACGGGCTGGTAATAGGCACTTTCAATGTACATGAGAAACATTGAAAGTGCCTATTCAATTTGAGGGTTGGCCTCGATTTTCCTGGTATCCCATCATCAGATCATAATTTGCTGACAATGGACTACCTCTTTCGAACAAAAACAGAATTCTGAAATTCGGTTCACAAATGGCGGAGTACAATATATAAAAAACATACATAGAACTTTCTCATTTTTTGAAGTCTATTATTATTCGACTTAGAACTTGAAGTCTATTATTATATTTTTTCGGGTCAACCTTTTCAACTGAATTTTTTAGCAGTTATTCTTAAACGATGACTGTTTTAATAATAATAATAAAATCATTTATTGTCAGGCATCTAAGGCCCATAGATAAATACCTTACAGCTAACATACATATGAAGTGAAACAAAATAAAATAAAACTAACTAACACTATTTCCCGGGTATTTTCCGGGGGTGTCTGCAATCTCCCTCGGAAACGGCGGAACACCACGCCCTCCGGCCAAAAGCTCTCCTTCATGACTGTCTCCAGCATGAACGTCGGGAACCGCACCACAAATGCTTTGAAACTAGCATGGTGATGCGATTCCAACGGTTTCACTCTCTGGAGACCTAAGGGAACTTTTGTATTCTGCTGTATGTACTCGACGACGTCTTGCACCTCAGTGCTGTAGTGCAGTCGCGACAAGTACACAGGCGTGCTCGGAGCTTCAGTCCGCAGACTCACTTCCGGGTTTTAAAATTCAGTTGCAAGACTTTACCCGAACAAATCACACATATTTTATACATACAGGCATTACAAGTTAAGTATAATATCAACCTAACTTAGTGGGTAAGTAACTTGAGATGACAATTTACCCCTTTGCGGCATTTGTTTTCTTTTGATTGTAAGTTTGCATTGTATGGTTTTGTCGTACCTTGTTAAGTATGCGATAAAGTATCTTGTCCAACTGTGGAAGACCACAGACTAAATGAGTACCTAGGTAAGTATTGTTTTCATAATGGTATATATGTACAGTACATTATGAAGAGACAGTTTAGTAAAAACTGAAACCCTAAACTCAGACCATTACTCATTTTGAATAATTTTCCAGTGGAATTTTCAAAATATGTACATGTTTTTTTAAATTTTCTGCTTTAAAATTATTTTTTACTATAAAACACTCAATTTTTAGGGTTCCGTACCTCAAAAGGAAAAAATGGAACCCTTATAGGATCACTTTGTTGTCTGTCCGTCCGTCTGTCTGTCAAGACCCTTTTTCTTAGGAACGCGTGAAGGTATCAAGCTGAAATTTATATCAAATACTCAGTTCTACTGGCCCTTAGAGCTGTGAAAAAATAAAACTTTTAAGCCAACGCAATCAAAAGATACAGCCGTTTATGCCGCAATTTTCCGCAAATTTTCAACACTCCAGGGAATTCAAAACCTACAGGGTACTTCCCGTGAACTCAGAATCTTGAATTTGGTACGAAGCCCGGCTTATGGCACAAATAAAGGAAAAATTGCGAAAACCGTAAGTTTTTAGTTTCATCATATAATAAAAATCTTTTTAATAATTTTAAACTTACTACCCCTTTCCTTATGAACGCGTAGAGGTATTAAATTGAACTTTTACTTATACAGGGCCTCAGGTAAATCTCTTTTAACCTCTCGGGTTGTTCAGTAGACTGATTAACATCAGTCCATGAAACTGAACAGCTTTCCCAAAGAATATAGGTCAAAATACGAAAAAAAAAAGTTTGATCTCCCATACAAAATGCGCAATATGCTGATGAAGTTTGTATGGGAACTCAATTTTTTTTTTCGTATTTTGACCTATGTTCCCTGGGGAAAGTTGTTCAGTTTCTTGGACTGATTAACCACCCGAGGTTGAATAAAGATTTACCTTAAGCCCTTGGTACCTACAGGTTTGTACGGAACCCCCGGTGCGCGAGTCCGACTCGCACTTTAATAAAAAAAATAAATGTTAACAGCGTTAAACACGAAAACCAGCAATGTACATGGCATTTTGACCGCAGCGTGGCGCGGTTGCGCGGTACATTGCATAGCGCCAAATTAGGTTAATTAACCCGTCGCGCGATTGTTTACGCTGCTTGCGATAGTAACGTTTCCGGGAAAAAATAATTGTAGTCGAACGTAGTTATTCCACCATTTAAGTATTTGCTAAGCTGTCCCTTACACCTTGTAGAATGCGTCTGTATCAGCCCGTGGCTATCTTATCCCTACTTGATCCGCATGATCAATTTCGCGTAAACATCTTGTCACCTTGACAAATTTTTCGACGATAAAGACTTTTTATCTACAATAATAAGTACTTCGCCGAGATATCGATTGAGTCTTATTATTTAACACTTCCGCGATCACTTACGTTGTTGAATCCTTTGAAGGACTTTACATAATACTTACATAAGTACACATAATTATGCTAATACTCTTACAATATTGTTACAAGTGAAAAATGATTTTACGAAGAGCACGAACTTTAACAAAGTGAGCGGAAAATTTCTGGCAGTTACTAAAAATAAGATGGATGTGAAAATCAATAGCTGAATAATATTTAGGTCTGTCAGAATCGTATTAAAGGTGTGATAAATAGACAGACTAGCCTCTAAGGAATCTAAAATATAATGGTAGATTCAGCGGAAAAATACAGTACTATTTTTAGACCCCGACAAAAAATAGGGGTGTTATAAGTTAGACGTATGTATCAGTGTGTCTGCGTATCTGTGTCTGTCTGTGGCATCGTATCTCCTAAACGAATCTAACGATTTCGATGCAATGTTTTTCGTTTGAAAGCTGACGTAATTGAAATGGTTCTTAGCTATACTATTTGATCCATATTGGCTATTGGCTATTGTTAAGCCATTTAAAAGTCATAAGCAATCGTTATTAAATGTTTTGTGATAAAGCAATTGCTTTAACACACAACATCAAAACACCACTTAAGCCCGTGTCTACGCTGCATATCTGCATCGCACACCAATCATTCATCATTCATACATCCATTCGTTCAAACGGTCACTCAGACATTCATTCTACTTGCTCCTGTTCGCTTGCAACAACGTACCTAATTATTTTTGTAATTTTCCTTAATGTGGATTAAAACATCTTAAATTGTAAAACAAATTCTTTCATTTGTCCGCCCAAGCGTGGACAGCCCGTATTACAGAAGTAGACTCAAATCATGGTAGGCACTTAAATTGTAAAACAAATTCTTTCATTTGTCCGCCCAAGCGTGGACAGCCCGTATTACAGAAGTAGAGACTCAAATCATGGTAGGCACTTCATTATAGTAAGAGAAAAGTAAAGACGAATCAGCCCACATACTCATAAAAATTTCCTACGAAAAATACAATCGTAGTTTTGGTTTATCGACTTATTTAACGTGTTAGTGTGACTCTTCTACACTAATACACACATCAACACATCAATTCTTATCGACTCGCTAAGAAGAACACAGTCTAAGGATATTGCACGATTTTTCATACAAAAGAGGTCTGTTTAAGAAGCTATAAAAGCATACTCGAGATACATGGAGAGCTATAATTTTCAGACGAGCAAGTGCTAAACTTCAATTTTAAATTCTAACTAATCAATAAATTTTGTTTCACTTGAAATTTGTGAAAACGTCACGGAAACGAAAACGTAAATGCACTTTTGCCTGCTTTTTGTATGAAAATGGTCAAATTTACGCAATTTTTTTTTCATTTTCGTCACGTTTTCACAAATTTCAAGTAAAACAACATTTATTGCCTATAATTTAAAATTCAGGTTTAGCGCTTACTCTTCTGAAAATTATAGCCCTCCATGTATCTCGAGTATGCTTTTGTAGCTTCTCAAACAGACCTCTTTTGTATGAAAAATCGTGCAATATCCCTAGACCGTGTTGATGTCTATATTATAAAGAGGAAAGATTTGTATTTTTGTATATAATAAATAGCTAAACTTAAAAACTACTGGACCGATTTGAAAAAATCTTTCGACATTAGAATGCTACATAATCCCTGAGTAACATAGGCTACATAATTTTTGCGAATTCCTACGGGAACGAAGTCCCGGGCGGAATGCTAGTTAGCTGTAAACTTTTGCGTTTCAAAAATCAAAATTTAAAATTGAAATATAGTCTAATTTCAAATCAACAGTGGTAACGAGACTATTTTTAAGCGAAGATGCTTGTGCTACGGAAATCCACTATAGGAAAATTTACTTTCTCTGTTATCTGTTTGTCACCTTTCTCGAGTTAGTCTTCAAACGAATTCGTGATATTTGGTATAATAGCAACTAGTTATTTATAGGTTTTCTTGGAAAAGGATGAACGATACTCTCCATAACTTTCCATAGATTTATCTGAAACGTGCGCGTCAAACTATGAAATAAATACGTTTCTATTTGCAATGTCAGTTGGAGGAACGGATTTTTTTTCAAAGGAATAGGTTTTAATGCTTCACCGATATCAAATGTCCCTTCATAAGAATATCGATTAAATATTAATAGATTTCCGAAAATAAATAGCAAAGGACAACATTTTACCTACGTGGGCTTCTTTAATCAGCAAATAATGAATTAATGATTAAACCTTTGCGTGCTTTTTGAACACATGGTGTACGAGATTTGTATCGCACGCGGCGTAGACAAGCACACACTACGGGTTAATGAATATGTGAACAATTATTCCAAGAAACAATACGAAATTCTAAAAAAAACGTGTTCCTATAATAAGGAGTAGGCGCGGAGTGGGGGCGGGATACGCACTTGATTAATTTTATTATTTTTACAATAATATAAGTCCTCACTCCACATTATGTAATGGCACATCTATGGCCTCTTCAAACATTTATTTATGAAACACGGCAGGTTCATCTGTCACACAGGTTAATTCCTAGTATGGACTCCAGTCCCTCACAAAGGTTTTTAAAATAATGTAATTTTTGTACGTCTAGCCAATTTAAGTATTTAATTTACCTTTGTGAAGGAAAATAAAGACTTTTATTATTATTATTTATTTATTATCCATAAAGGTTCACCATCCCTGGCCTATGTCACTGCCGGCCCTCTAACAATCTTTCTATTATAAAGTATCAAGTCGATCCTTTGCTTCGTTACGATGTGAAGAAAGGACATACAAACGGACAGACAAATAAGCGCATTTTCACGTTAATAATATAAAGTAAGGAAAGATTTCGTCAGAGATAAACTTTTTTTTCCACGCTGGACTGGGAGTGAAAGAAAAACTGAAAATGTACCAGATTCCAACTTTTCCCAGGCATACTGTTTTGCTGTATTGTGGGCGAAAGGCTTACAACCTCTCACCATATCATGTTTCATCTAATAACCCTCAGAATTTAAGTCAAACGTGGCACCAATTAGTGCTCTGCCTACCCCGTATGAGATTACAGGCGTGAGCGTATGTAATATAATGTACACTTTTTATAAAAATTTTGACTTGGGTGTTGATAAAAATATTTTCGACAGAACCTGTAAAATACCTTTTACTAGCATTTTCGATAGAACCTGAATGATTAAAATTATTAAAATTCGCACACTTTGCGCTGTTGGCGGTTCACGGCACGGCACTGAACTGTGAAAAATAGGTTAACCAACAATTAACCTCCGTTACTGGTGCACTAAAAGTGTTTTTTTTTAATTTATTTAAGCCTCTTAAAAACTATAACAATTTAAAATAAAATTATTATAATTTTTAAAACGTACAATACAGGGGAGTGGCTTGGACACAATTACAAAAAATTCCCTGACTTTTATGCTAGGATATCCTGTGTTATGAAAGTCAGTGGTTCAGTGCTAGGACACCAGGTAAGTACCGTAACAAAGAAGAGCGGGTAGGTAAGTACGTGCGTGCGTGTGTGAGTATGTGCGTGTGAGTGTGAGTGTGTGTAAGCGTGGATGTGTGTCTATGTGTGGAAATATACGTGTATGTGTGTGTGTGTGTGTGTCTATACCAGGGGTTCCCAATCTTTTTCAGTCTGCGGCGCACTTACAAGTTCAGAATTTTATTTTGGCGCCCTGACGTAACTAGGTAGTCAGAACAGCAGGGCAATCGCGCTAAAAAAAGTGGACTGAATCGCAATTGAACCGCAGCTGGGGGGCTACCACCTAAGCGAAGCTGATGTTGATTGAACGAATGGAATGATGTACATTGCTGTGTTTGGTTCATATCGTTAATCAAGGTCTCTTTATAAAGAAGCAATCGACTACGTTTCATTCGTTTACCCAGCATCAGATTCGCTTAGGTGGTAGCTCCCCAGCTACGTTTCAATTGCGATTCAATCCACTTTTTTTAGCGCGATTGCCCTGCTGATAGGTGCAGATAAAATAAATATGCACAATGACACTAGTTATGTACAAAGGCACAACAATTAAAACATTAACAATATGAAGCTAAGTTTTTTTTAAACTACAATAAACCATTAAAGAGGGTGTTAAGAAAAACTAAAATAAAATACAGTAGCTACCTATTCAATGTGATGGGTGAGCTTGGTGATCCCCACACATTTTTTCAAAGCGTAGCATTGTTTATTTTGTACCTGCCAATACTTAAGCTTTCGGAGTATGCTAAAGAGAATTGCCTCACGGCGCCCTTCTGTACTTTCCACGGCGCACCAGGGCGCCGCCGCGGCGCACAGTTTGGGAACCCCTGGTCTATACTATACTGTTTTTAAGACATTACAAACACAAGATTATTTTGAAGTTAGTTCCATTTTGTTATTCATTTATAGTACAGTCGAATCAGTGGTAATCGTTGTTTGACAAATTATGGACAGACAATAAATCACAGAATAAACAGACATCCATTTAAAACTGACAAATATTAAGAACGTCTCCGTCTACCAATTAAGAGAATAAAAATCGAATTCAACCTGGTTTAGGATCAACACTGTCGGCATGAGTAAAACTGTGTTTTCTTGTGAATTAGGTTCCAATTTAACTTGTAGATCAGTTTAAACCATCAAACCAGAAGGTTGATATGCAAACCAGAAATACTATAGATCAGGGGTGGCCAACCGGTCGATCGCGATCGACCGGTCGATTGTGACTGTTGTTAGTCCAGTCGATCGTGGCAAGGCAAAAAAATAAAAAAACATTTCACATTTAAGTTTTTTCTCTTAATATAATAAAAAAATACGACATGATTGTGTACTGAACTATGCTGTTTCATTTAAGATTTCAAGAAGTATGTAATTGGTAGATCGCACAGGGTATTGTTAGTAAACAGGAGATCTTGGGTATAATAAAGTTGGCCACCCCTGCTATAGATTAATACAAATGATATCGATCGAATTGTTATTTCCGTAAAAAGTTACAATTGATTTTATTAAAAGTTTAAGGCACATATTTTATTTAAAATGACAATCTACGTGGATTGTTTCAAGGTGTTTCCCACTTCGCAATTTAAAAATTATTTTATGTTTTTTTTATTAAAGTCACTCAGCAGGCCGAGTACGATAGTGACAGCGCCGTGACAACACCGCGGTCCTATATCAAATGTCAACAGGTCGGAATACGAAAAAGTTTTTATTAGTTCCCATACAAACTGCGTCAGCTGATAGCGCATTTTGTATGGGAAGTCAACTTTTTTTTTTTCATACTTCGACCTTTATTCCTTGGGAAAGTTGTTCACTTTCATGGACTGATTTACCACCCGAGAGGTTGAAAGTGATTTACCTAAGCCCTGTATATTTCAAAAGTCATGTGTTTTATTCAAAATAAGAAAGCCGTTTCAAACGGATTGGTTTTGGAAAATAGGGGCATAATTAGTGTCGTCGTCTGCAACTCAACCTGGCTAAAATCGCTGATTCCGGCCTTTTTAGCTCGCTGCAGCATTCACATGCATGTGCCGATAAACGGTTTTAACATAAAGATTTAAGTTCTACTTTTTATTTTTGTTTTATCAAGAAATGGGTTAACTCTTGACCCCAATCTTGACCACGGTCATAGATGAGGTCGACGATGGAGCAAGTTAACCCAGAAAATGCCAATTAAGGCAGTCGTTAAAACCCAGTCAGAGGCTATTGTGCGGTTTGAAAACTCTGACACTAGGGTTAGCCAAGTTCGCCATATATTTGACTATACCTACACGATAAGAAGAAGAAGAAGAAGGTACTGGTACTCCGACGCACCGACGGAACATAGCAAGCTGTTTGGCGTCGGACTTCGGTAGGAGGGTGGTCACGAACCAGACGGCCCTTTACAGAGCCTACCACACCGCATGAGACCATAGGACGCCACCTCAGATTCAGAACAAACAGAGGTGTCGTTGCCTAAGGTGGATTAATTGGAGTTAGGTCTCTTTTGTGTTTCCTTAGTCGCCTCTTACGACACCCACGGAAAAAGATGGGGTGGTGTTATTCTCATACGATCACCACACTTTTTATTAATGTAGATATTATATGTGCTGCTGTGTCGAGTAAACGTTTTATTATACATTCGAACTTGCCGCAATGAGGTTCTTAGTATTTTGATATTTTTTTCAGATGCCGTAAGATGCAGCCAAGAATAGCCCGATCCGTAATATTAATATCTCTTTCAGTGGGTCTCGTAAGGGTTGCCACTAGCGAAATCAAAGTTAGATTTTTAAGCTTAACACTCAAATCTTTAAATCGTCACTTTCCGTCCCTTGCGAAATAATTTACATCCGATTTACTTGTAGCTCTTTTTATAAACTTCTGGCAATTATTATATATTTTTATACAATACACTTAGGCCTTTATTTCTTAGTGGTGCACAATTTGTGTCGTATTTCTGTTTGTAATTTTATGTCGATCTGTCATGTATGCAAAGAAGTGTAAAAAAATAAATAAATAAAAATTTGCTCACAATATAGCAAAACATTCGAATATCTTGACAAAGTCTTAAAAGTAATTATGTATGGGAAGAATTGGCAGCTGGTACAGAGGCCAGCGCATTAGGTTACTCCATTTTCATTGCAAAACCGCTCTTATCACAACAGCACAGAGTGTATGCGTGTGGTAACCTGAGTTGTGGCCGTCCGTACCATCTGTTAAATTTTACTCTACCTATACTTTAGAGCAGGGGTGGCCAACCGGTCGATCGTGGCAAGGCGAAAAAATAATAATAAAGAATTCAGATTTTGGTATGTTTTTTCTCTTAATATAATAAAAAAAATACTACATGGTTGTGTACTGAACTATGCTGTTTCATTTAAGATTTTAAGAAGTATGTAATTGGTAGATCGCACAGGGTTTCGTTAGTAAACAGGAGATCTTGGGTATAATCAAGTTGGCCACCCCTGCTTTAGAGGATATGTGACAGTATCTATTAATAAATCCTGTTATCCTTACTAATATTATAAATGTGAATGTAAGTTTGTTTGTTTGTTACATTTTCACGCCTAAACTACTGAACCAATTTTGATGAAATTTGGTATTAGAGACAGAATAGACCTTGAGAAATGACATCGTTCACATTGTATCCCACAGCTGGGCATGATATAACCTTTAGTCCACGCGGGCAGAGCCGCCGCCGGAAAGCTATACAGGGTGTCCCAGAAAATAGTGTCAAGCGGAAGTCCTGAGATAGAACACCCCTTGGCGCATCCGAAACACCCCCATATATGTTCCGCGATTTTTTATAGTTTTCGAGTTATGATTTTTTTACTGAAATTTTGAGAATAATTGACCTAAACAACTTAAAAAATTATAAAAAAAAAGTATAAGACATTTTTGAGATATTTTTTTTGCAACTCAATTTTAATGAATTGTACTTTAATGCTTAAAACATTCGTAATTCGTATCTTAGATGGAAGTTTTAAAAATGTTGGTACAAAGTGAAAAAATACGCTTAGTGAATTATGTCTTAAATTTTCAACTTTAAATTTAAAATCTTAATAGGTAGTTTCATGGCTCCTAAGTTAATCTAAAAACTGCGCCAGACTCTAAGCTTCCATAATAATTTAAAAAAAGTTGTACTTAACAGTCTACTTTTGCTAAAATCTGACTTCAAAGACAGAGTGGTGGAAAACTTGAAAATTTGCCATCTGGTAACGAAAAAGAACTCCAAAGAGAATTTAATTTTGTACATAAAAACTTTATAGTCGGTAACCTTCTTTTAAGAATTGGCTGAAAGAAAACTTCAAAAACAAAACCATTCCTTTTTCAAAGTGTTAATTTGAAAAGTGTGATAGTGCCTGCGTTCGTCCAGTCGTTCGCCTGCCTTTGCGCGTTACGATATTGTGTACGATAAGCTCCTTTTTTGTGATCTCTTGATGAACTTTGCTTTCTTTACGGAGTTCGAGTGCGATTACGATTTGGTTTTGTGACACGGACTTCGACTACTTTGGCTTTTACAATGGACTTTGAGTGCGATTACGATTTGGTTTTGTTATACGGAATCCGACGACTTTATCTTTCTCAACGGACTTTTTGAGCTCATTAGTTCAGCTATGTCTTTTTCGTCACGAGATTATGCTCTTATGCATTATTATTATGGCTATGCAAGAGGGAACGCTTCTGAAGCAGCCAGGCTGTTCAAAGAGTATGTACAAAATGGAGGTGGACCTGATTTTAAGAGTCCATAATTCTTACATGGAAGGGAGTCAACCAGGCACAAGACCCGGACGTCCACGTGAAATGCACGACCCTGATACCGTCGAATCCGTGCTCGAAGAAGTGGTTAGAGATCCATCAGTTAGTGTGAGGACCACCGAACTGGAATCCCTAAGTCACAGGCACATCGAATACTCCAGAAAGAGGGTTTTCACCCATACCATATTCAAAGCGTGCACCAGCTCAAGCCCGAAGATTACTCAAGAAGAGTGGCATTTTGTCAAGAAATGTTGCGTCGTCAAGCTGAAAATGAAGATTTTTTCAAAAGTATCTTGTGGACCGATGAATCTCACTTCAAAAGGTGTGGTATTTTTAACATTCACAATTATCACTCTTGGAACATAGAAAATCTACACGTGACTCGTGACTCAAATTTCCAAGAACAATTCAGTGTGAATTTGTGGTCAGGCATAATAAACGGACAGCTAATTGGTCCGTTCGAGCTACCTAGCCGATTGAACGGCGAGTCCTATTTGGAATTTTTAACAGAAGAACTCCACAACTTACTGGAAGATGTAGACCTATTAACGCGGAGGAACATGTTTTTTCAAAACGATGGCGCTCCATGTCATTACGCGAGCATTGTGAGACAACATTTAAATGAAAGGTTTGGAGACAAGTGGATCGGGCGAGGAGGGCCCATTGCGTGGCCCCCACGGTCCCCAGACTTAAACCCTATTGATTTCTTTGTCTGGGGCTATTACAAAGAATTAGTCTACGCTAAAGAAATAAGAAACGTACAAGAATTACGAACAAAATTGCGAAACGCAGAAGAAACAATAAAAAACAACAGAATAGCGTTTATTCGATTAAAAGAGAACTTTTTCAGAAGGTGCAGGATTTGCATTGAGCAGGAAGGGAGACATTTTGAAAACTTTTTGTAATAAACAATTAATAACAGTTATTTTTCGTTTTATTTAAGATTCCTCTTTTACTGTGTTTTTGTAATTTAATGAAATTTTTAAGTATCACACAATAGTTCAAAGATTTAAAAAAATAATCTATCAAATGGCAATCCTAACTTTTTTGTAATTATTTTCGGTTACTTAACAATCTAAATAATTCTAGGAATGATAAAATGCCCAAAAAAAACTTCGTTGCCAGATGGCAAATTTTCAAGTTTTCCACCACTCTGTCTTTGAAGTCAGATTTTAGCAAAAGTAGACTGTTAAGTACAACTTTTTTTAAATTATTATGGAAGATTAGAGTCTGGCGCAGTTTTTAGATTAACTTAGGAGCCATGAAACTACCTATTAAGATTTTAAATTTAAAGTTGAAAATTTAAGACATAATTCACTAAGCGTATTTTTTCACTTTGTACCAACATTTTTAAAACTTCCATCTAAGATACGAATACGAATGTTTTAAGCATTAAAGTACAATTCATTAAAATTGAGTTGCAAAAAAAATATCTCAAAAATGTCTTATACTTTTTTTTTATAATTTTTTAAGTTGTTTAGGTCAATTATTCTCAAAATTTCAGTAAAAAAATCATAACTCGAAAACTATAAAAAATCGCGGAACATATATGGGGGTGTTTCGGATGCGCCAAGGGGTGTTCTATCTCAGGACTTCCGCTTGACACTATTTTCTGGGACACCCTGTATAACCAAAACTGGATCTAAGTCTATGTATGTATTAAAGTCTGTCTGGATCAGTCTCTTCACAACCATTCCGTACCCAAAGGATGCCTGGAAGAAATTGCATTTAAGCACTAAGGCCGCCTTGTTGTACACTATGCCTATATATTGTCATACTTCCTGTATTTGTATGTTCTTGTGTGCAAATAAAGTTGTATTGTTGTATTGTTGATGGCCGGTTCTGTCGAGTGGTAGTGGCGCTGCTTCTTGATCGACGGGTCCTGGGTTCGAATCCCAGTCGGGGCAAATATTTGTGTAAAAAGCAGATATTTGTTCTCGGGTCGTGGGTGTTTGTGTCTGTCTTTATGTGTGTTCCGAGGGACCTTAATGTGGGCCTTTGTGTGTACATTGGCCACATTAAGTAAAACAAAATTAATTGACTAGAATTGGAAATTCAAGTTTAGCACTTGCTCGTCTGAAAATTATAGCCCTCCATGTATCTCGAGTATGCTTTTGTAGCTTCTCAAACAGGCCTCTCTTGTATGAAAAATCGTGCAATATCCCTAGACCGTGTTGATGTGTATATTATTTGATGACGTTTTAGTTTGTAAGTATTTTGATTTTTTTAAAAAGGACTGAATCTATTTCGATAAAATTTATATAGGACTACCTCAGGATATAGTCTTTCGAAAAAAATCGCTTCCGTTACAAACAAACAGTAAACGTTTTGATATTTTGTTAATACCTTAACCAATCAATCTACAGGCAAATAAATTAGCTGAAAGTAAAATTATTGCAAAACCACAGTTGATTTTGAAAGGTGGAAATAAAAGCTATCTATTAACAAGTGGCAACCCTACAAGGTGACCAAATCACGTGCTATGGTGACACAAGGTGTGGGCGTTTACCACGTGTGGAGCTGAATTTAATAAACATTTAACATTACAATACAAAAGTTATAATATTATTGACATTTATCACCATTCATATACTCGTGTGTATAGAAAAGAAGTTGGTACTGTCACCACCGCAAGCATTGTTGCAAATCTCGCATAATAGTCTCTTATGTTTCTAAAAGAATCATAAAAGTCTTTGAAACGTGTTTATTATTATTAAGAGGAACCTAACACTGTCTCATTCCCTCTGAAGGATTAGCAGAAAAAACCCAAGCGAGGCTAGCAACAAACGGCCAGGATTCTATTGTTATTATTAAATTCTTTATTTCACGAAAAAGCAGGACATCACAGAGACACGGAATTTTTTTTACAGAGGCTAGCGCATCAGGTTACTGCATTTTCATTGCAAAACCGTTCTTATCACAACAACACAGAGTGCACGCGTGTGGTAGCCTGAGTTACGGTCGTCCTCACAATAGGTGGCTTTATTGCTAAACAGCAATTTTTTCAAGGCAACCGGAGAAGTCTGTGCAGCAGTTTATGTCTAAACCCGAAGACAGCCGAAACAAATTTGCCGAACCACAACAAAAAATAGAAAAAGTGTATAATTTAGCTCATTCGGGAACGCATCATTTCGGGTCTAATTCCTTACCAGCAGCTCTAGCACGATAACGACAAACTCGCGCTCGGCTCACGCTGAAACTTCACTTTGATTGCGCGAGGGTCCCGCTCAAAGGCTTGCTCGCCCTATGGCGTTGTCAATGTTGACATTTTGACATAGGACCGCGGTGTTGACGCTTACAATTTTGTAAAAAGCAGAAGATGCTTCTTGGGTACGTGCTCTTTTCTGTATTTGTTTATGGCGCGGGAGACCAAACGTACCAAACGTACAAGGGAAGAAACCTCAGTACGGGTTTATGAGTGTCTTTTTTTTAAAGCATAACATGTGTTAGCTTACTAAAGTCATTGTGTCGACCCCTAATACCTATATTGGGTGACACTAGATAACTCAGCGAAAATTAAGGAAGTGAATCAGCCAACTAAACTAAACAACTGTAGCCATGAAAAGCATTGGCGTATCGCGGGCCTGGTGAAAACAAAAGCCCTAGACCATACTGGGGTGGGCACGGCCCAGCCACCCCCCCCCCCCCCCCCCCCCCTATATACGCCTATGATGAAAAGCAGTCGAAGATTTTAAAAATTCACCGACATTTTTTTTTTGAGAATTCATGTGGATATCTCGAAAAAATATGTTTAGTTTCATTGGTACAATCGCTTACAGTTTCACTAGGTAGGTTACAGGTGACACTATAAAACCTAGAATTTACGATCGGTTTATACCACGTTATTTTTTCAATCAGCATACGCATTATGAAAATTTAACAGACCCGTATTTTTTTGTTTTATATCGTTACATATCAAAATTTTAAGCTAGATCGTCTGAAGCATGAAAATAAATCAAATTTTTTTATGGAAAAAAATAAACATATTCCAATTGACTTGAAACTTGATAACAGTATCTTCAACACAATTTGTGACACCCGTGTTTCTGTGTTTTACAAAATTCATACTCTAAGACGTTAAACGGGGATATCAAAATCTAAAAATTTTGGAAAAGAACATTTTTTTCGTACTTTTTTACGTTCTATCAACGTTTTTGACACCGTAAGGAAAAATAGCGCACTGATTAAAAAGTCACCCTGAATAGTAATGTATATATTTTTTTTTAATAACTACGCTGTTTGTAAACAAACGTATTAACCAGCGACATATGGATATTAGTAGCGGTACGATGTGAACATTTTATTGGCATAAATATAAATTTCAAGGCTAATTTGCATTGTGGTGTAAGTGCAATATATATCATAATAATGCTACTGCATTTAATGGTTACGATTTCTTGATCTGTATATAAATACCTAATAATTTTAATTAAAGAAAAATGTGCGGGAGTTTCATTCCCTAAAATTATTTGCGAATATCCCACACTCGTGTAAGCGTTTTAAAAATACATAAGATATATATGATTTCGAATTCTGTTATCATATCTTAATACTCGTATATATATTTATTTTCTTCTGTGCGTGTGTATGTCACTGAACTCCTCCTAAATGGCTGGACCGATTTTAATGAATTTTTTTGTGTGTGTTCGGGGGGGGGGGAACGAGGATGGTTTAGATTCCCAAACAAAAAGAAAATCCTTAGATTCACAAAAACAAAGAAAATCCACTGGGAACGAAGTCGTGGGCGGACGTCTAGTTATGTATGTTAATGTTTTATCTTATGGGCCACGTTAGAAATGGTCTTGTGATTACGAACTTGTCATATCTAGAAGAAAAAAAATTAAGAAGTGGTCCCTAAACGCCTGAAGGATATTAAATATCAGGCATCTACCCAATTATTACTTTAATTTTTGATATGTCACCAACTGAAAAAGGTTGATAGCTACTCGATTTCATTGCTAAGGACCTTTTATTTATTCTGGGGCACTATTTTTGAATCACTCGCCTCGTTTCGAGCGATATCTTTCGTTGATTTGCGTCGATGCTATTGAGTTTTTATTTTTTTAGCTACTAAATTCCATGAGTACTAAGACCTTCTCGCTGAAGTGTATTGATAAAAAAGTTCTGAAATCAATAGAATCCGCGCAAATCAATAAAAGATATCGCTCGAAACGAGGCGAGTGATTCAAAAATAGTGCCCCTGTGCCTTTTCATAAGCCCTGTGCCCTGTGCCTTCGCCTAATTAATTACGATCCAATATAAACAATGTTTAAACCCAGTTGAATTACATTTTTTATATAATTTAGTAATTTAGATATCCTGATATCTAATCAAATCAGTTAGGTATTCGTTTTTACAAATTATATAATAGAAGTTATCATTTAAAAAAAAACCTGTTAAGGTCTTCCAGTAAAAATTGATAAGATTAAACATGCCCAATATACAAGGTGTTTCAAAAAAACCCAAAAAAAATAAATTCCAAAATTTAATTTTAAAAGTGAAATAGTCGCAACTCTAGTATCAGTTGCACGGTTTTACATCTTTCAAAATGAAAGTTTCATATAATTAATATGAAATACTTGTCATATTTGTAATAGAGCTGCGCAATAAGCTAAATTTTTATTTAATTTTGAATTATCTTTTTTTTGTTTTTTTTTTAAACACGTTGTATACCTATCTAATCAATTCATAGATTCGTACGAATATGACAGTTTAAAATTCTCTTGATAATTTAAAATATCTGGATAATACTAATACTAGTTATTTATATGGATAAAGTGTGTGATTAGATTAATTAAAAAGAACGCAACTACCATTTGTTGATTATTAGCTTTCAGCAGTTCTACCACGATAACGACAAACTCGCGCTCGGCTCACGCTGAAACTTCACTTTGATTGCGAGAGGGTCCCACACAAAGGCTTGCTCGCCCTATAGCGTTGTCAATGTTGACATTTTGACATAGGACCGCGGTGTTGTCGCGGCGCTGTCAATATCGTACTCGGCCTGCAGCCCGATGAAAATTGTAGACAATTACAACAGCACTTAGACAATTTCTACTGACTTATGTCATTTTGGTGAAACTGACAAATGCCGAGTTTGTGTTGTTGTTTAATTTATCCCTTACAGGAAAGTCAAAGGAATTAGTACGTGCGAGTATAGCGGTCAGTCAATCGACTACAAAACTGCAAAAGCCTTGCGTCCCACTTGCTGGCTCCTACAGTATGCCTGGGAAGACTTGGCACCTAATATTCGTCATCGTCCTCAGCCCTTTTATATGTTCCCACCAAGGGATAAGACCTCTCATCAAAACAGTAAAGGGGGTTAAGAATGGATAGAAATCTATTTAATTTAAATAAAGGCATAAGGATCAGATATTTAGTTTATGTTTTGGTTTTAAAGTTTTATGCTACTCGTATTATTCACTAGCTTTCCGCCCGGGACTTCGTTCCTGTGGGAACTGGAAAATTATGTAGCCTATGTGTTAATCCAGGGTGTCAGCTACCTCCATACCAAATTTTATCAAAATTGAAAGAAATCGAGGCAGTTCACAAATCGAGCGATTTCAATCTTACTAGGTAAACTTACAAAATTAGCATCCATACTCAAGCAATGTTCAGTATATCAACGTTACGGTGACATACTGAACATTGCTCGAGTATGGATGCTAATTTCAAACTCGTATCATTGCCGCATTGCTTAATTTCATGTGTCTGTGCATTAGATATTTTTTTTTTACTGTAGTGTTTTTTGCATCCACAAACATGATGTCCGTGCATTTGTTTGCTAGTAATATCATAAATACTTGTTTATTATTTTTTAATAATGCTCTCTTTTTGTATCTTAGGCATATTACAGAAGGAGTCTCAAGTCTTGATCTATACTTAAGCATTGATTGTCTCTTTCTCTCACTATGAAAATGACAAAAACGACTGCTACTTAAGTATAGATAGCGTTTGAGTCGCGTTCTGTAATACAGACCTTAGATTAAGCTTTTATAAGTTTTTCAAAGAACTTTCTCATTTTATTTTTCTTTGTGAAGACGTCGGCGCCAGTTTGAACAGGACCTAGTTTAATGAAATAAGTATTCGCACAAGCTTTTTGGCAGTATAAAAACTAAGATAGTTATGCCATGCGAGTAATTGTTCGGCGCCGACGTCAAAAAAAAAATCCTCTCTATTTACCATATTCCGCTATGAATTCACCTATTTACTGTTTTACCCGTAACCACTACTTACTCGTGAACATAGCTTTAAAAAATTATTTCACCCTTTTTAAAGGCGGGTCAATTTTTTGTTAAATATATTTTATTTAGTTTAATTTCTTATTTGTATCAATTTGATTTCTAACGTTTTATTTTAAAGATCTTAAGTCATCTGATATGATATGAGTGAAGATGAGGGTGGTGACTGATATAGAATACAAGGAAATTGATTGGTTGCGACACCCTAAAGAAATTAGGCATAGCGCAGACGAATGTCGACATTATAAAATTTGTCATCAAAATCCTACCATTCTACATAGTGTTTTTCTGTGATTCATGACAGCTGTAACTAAATTTTAAAACGCATATACTGGTACTTATAGGCAAACCTATACATATTTATATGTAAATATAATTTTCAACGCTCTACGCTGATTATGTTTGCTTAACTTTCTTTATAACAAAATATTATACTAATATTTACTCTACCGTGCTGGACTGGGAGTAAAAATAAAACATCGAAAGTGTCAGTTACCTTCTCTTCCTAGGCATACTGTGAAAGTCAGTAAGTGGGACGTGAGGGTTTTGTTGTTGTAGGCGAAAGGCTGACAACCTCTCACCACTTACATCATTATTTACATGTTTCATCTTATAATCCTCTAAATTTATGTCAAATGTGTCATCAGTGGTGTTAAAATCACCTATGTATGTATATATAAATATTATACTAATGTAAAGGAAAACGGAATTTCGCAAAATTTTACCAAAAAAAGTTCAATTTCGTACTTATGGTAAAAGTTGTTAAGTTTTACAACACGATCGCATAATCCGCTAACAAATTTCCAAAAACTATTTTTCTCTCATTAAATAATGATTTTATGATACCCTTTAACGATTTATAATATATATATATGTGTGTATATATAATTTTATAATCTTTTATGCTTTAAGAATATTACTTAAAGCATTTATTTTTCAGTCCATTGACGTCCCCACCAAGATTTACAATTTTTTATCTAACTCTCTAAGAAAACTGTTAAAATGCTAAGTATATAATTATGTAACACTATCATTCCACCCGGGACTTCATTCCCGTGGTAATTTGGGAAAATTATGTAGCCTATGTCCATCAGGAATAATGTAGGTAGTATTCTAATGGTGAAACAATTTTTCAAATCGGTCCAGTAGTTTTGGAGCCTATTCAATGCAAACGAAAAAACAAACAATCAAATCTTTCCTCTTTATAGTATTAGTATAGATATAGATTAACACAGGCCGAATCTAAACCAAAGAAAATTCTAATTTCCTAGATATTAATTTAAAAAATTCGCCATTCCATACAAAATTGTGCGTCAGTCAAGAATTAAGTATTAGCTTCTTATGAAAAGTTGTTCAATTTTCTGGAGAAACCTTGCGTTCTATTTCTATTTGTTCAAAATCACCACAGATAAAAAACAATCTTACATTTAGGGTTAGCTAAAAACTTACTAAAAGGCATAATAATGAAGGATTCCGTTCTTTAATGGACAAGCGTGGAGGGAAGTCGTTGCATAATCAGATTATACAGGGCTTTAGGTATCTCGTTCAACCTCTCACGTGGTTAATCAGTCCATCAAACTGAACAACTTCTTCAAGGAACATAGGTCAAAATGCGAAATAAAAAATTTTGATCTCCCATACAAAATGCGCTATATGCTGATGAAGTTTGTATGGGAACTCAATTTTTTTTTTTCGTATTTTGACCTATGCTCCTTGGGGAAGTTGTTCAGTTTCATGGATTGATTAACCACCCGAGAGGTTGAAAGAGAGATACCTAAAGCCCTGTATACAAACGCTGCTCAAGTGATCTAACAAGATGCCGGTCGGTTTGGTCGAGTTGACGGCCGGTTTGGTCGAGTGGTAGTGGCCCTGCCTCTCGATCGACGGGTCCTGGGTTCAAATCCCAGTCGGGGAAAATATTTGTGTAAAAAGCAGATGTTTGTTTTCGGGTCATGGGTGTTTGTGTCTGTCTTTATGTGTGTTCCGAGGGACCCACGACACAAGGGAAAACCTTAATGTGGGCCTTTGAGTGTATGGCGTTTAAAAAAAAAAGATGCAGAGGCCTATGATGAAACTAAGGCCCCGTATTACAGAAGACTCAAATCTTGATCAATACTCAAATATTGATTTTCTCTTCCTCTCACTATCAAAATGCCAAAGACGACTGCTATTCAAGTTTAGATCAGAGTCTGAGTTGCGTTCTGAAATACGGATCTAAGAACCTACCTCAGGATAAAACATTTTGCTTGCTTCAAAGGCGTCCAATGTCACAATCACAGAAAAATATTCGCAAGTTTTTAACAGTATAATGTAATGTTTGACATTAAAACTTGTTAAATAGGTAATCAGGCAATGCGCATGAGCAAATGAACATAATCAACGAATTTAACTCGGTAAACGATAACTCGTACGGTTATAATTACAGAGGCATCAGCTATTGTTCGTGTTTAGGAAAAAAAGTACAAAATACACTGACTAACGAACAGTTACTTTTGTCAGCCCATATATGTCCTCACCGAGAGACATGGATAACTTTTATATGACTTTAAATTATCTGATAGAATTTAATGTCATAATTCATTTCACCAAACTTAATGTCATAATTCATTTCACCAAGGAACATGAGTAGAAATATGAAAAATAAAATAAAAATGGTATTTTTTGACTTGTGCAATCAGCTGTGTACTTCAGTATGTAAAGGCTTCTTTAACAAAGTTATTTAGTTGTATAGGGGTTTCATTTTTAAAATGTTTGCAGACTAATTTAAACTCATATCGGTAGGCTTCATCATTTCTAAATGATGACTTATAATGGGTGACATCAACTGACATAACAAAAATGAAGGATGTTCATCAGCCCACAAAACTGAACAACTTTCTCATAGGATGACATAGGACATAGGATGAAAAAAAAAATGTTTAGTCTATCCGTACAACTTGTGAGATCCGCTGATTGTATCTGTACGGCAAGTCGAATTATTTTTCAGAATTTTTCCTTGGGGAGAGATATTCAGATACATGGGAAAAATCACTTCCTAAAGTTTCGCAAACAAATTTAAAGTCAACTCATATAAATATCGAAAAACATAATTTTCACAGTGAATTTTTCACTGTTTTGTTAAAATTTTGGCAGAATTCACTGCCACGGTCTATAATTATTGGCGCGAAATTGCAAAACAAACTTCTGGTCGAATCATTATGGAAAAATTCAAATATCTAAGAGCTAAAATAGTCGCCAGCATTTAGAAAAAAAAAAATTTCTTACCTGTGGCGCGAAGCCGAGGAAGGACAGCTTTCGTTTTCCGGAGCTCATGTTTGATGCGCACGCGCACTGTTAGCCGCGTGCGAGTAGCGCGCCGGCGCCGCGAGGACTGCCTGCAGCGCCGCGGCCGCCCGCCACGCGCCGCCCGCCGCTGCGCAAACGCACGCGACCCAACCACCCCACGCCCACAAGGCAGCTCGACTTTGTTGCCTATAAGAAGAACCACTTATAAAAATTTATAATAAAAAAAAAAGTCATAAGTAAGTAGGCGGGCCGCGATCGCTGGTTTTGTTAAATGTGCAAATAAAGTCTTGCGGCCGGTTTGGAAGAATGACAGCTGGTTTGGTCGAGTAGTAGTTAGCGCTATCTCTTAATGCAAAAATTAACACTTAAACAAGTGTTCAAGTCTTATTTTTGCACTTTTAATGTGTTAGAATGGTGAACATGTTGGCGAGAATGGTGAACCCACAATTTTGGACATCGCTCACAGCAAGAGCTGAGCTGGGAGCGATGTCCAAAAATTGTGGGTTGTTATTTTGCTGCTTTTGGAAATTATTCATTAGAAAGACATACAAAACCTTTACATACATACATTAGATCACGCCTTTGTCCTATTGGTGTAGGCAGACACCACAGATTGCCACTTGCAGCTATCCAAACACACCTTTTTCGCTTTCTCTACAATCATAATTTGCTTCATAACGCTCGTTGGATTCGGGTACTCCTAACGGCCTTCACGTCGCCTATTTGGTATAAGTACGTTCGCCTAGAGCGCCCTCTTCCAACCCTTCCAAATACATTCGCACTGTATATTTCTTTAGACAATCTTCTTTCACTTATTCTTTCCACATATGTACAAACCACTGCAACATTCCTTTCTCTATCCTCTTTCATACCTCATCGCTCTCGAATTTCGCTCTTTCTCACTCTATCACTTAATCATGTGTGATGTGTGTGGTAGGTACATGCTTCTCAAGGAAATTTAAGTGTATTGTTTGTACTCCCTTCACGTCGTACGATACCTGCAGAGATACTTGACCACCCCTACCGGATAAAGATGAAGTTGTCTATGAAAAAACTAAAAATTTTTAAATCGTGATTCAGCGTAATTGTTTAGTTGACAAAACTATATTAATATACAAAATATCATTGAAATACCTAAAATATTCCGAAAAATAACTTCATCCTTATTTCATAGTGGTCAGGTATCTCTGCAGCTATCTGTACGTAGCGGTGCAATATGAAAAATGGACATGATTTTTTTAGCACAAGGAAAGTTGAAAGGTTATTGCATCCATCACTACATATGACACTTTTCCACGCAAAAGTCACGGAGGTCAGATGGTAGTCGTGAACCACGAATGAAAGACATGAAGATTAACCTAGGATGAAGATTATAATTGGTTCGCAGTGGTTTGGGAACATTGACAGGGGTATACGGAGCCATAACTTTGAGAAACATTGATTTAAAGGGCTCGGATGGGACAAAGATTCCTTGGATGATGTTGTAAATAAAGAACAGAGTGTTACCTTACCGCAATCCTCAGGCAACACGGCGACGCAGCTACCGCCCCCGCGCGCCGACTCGTCAATGAATGCGGCGGCTGTGGAGGCGAACCCAACTTCTTTCACAATGCGTTTTCAACTCTCAGATTCAGGCACCACAACTGTAACACACGACAAAGTCCTGTTAGACATTAAGGCCCGTATTTCACATGGAGAGTCAGGTCTGGTCTGTCAAAGTCATAAATAGCTTTATTTCAAAGAACATTCTGAACGTTACGTACAAAAGAAGAAAGTAGTGAATTACATTGGCATTTTTAATTATTTTATTTTTTTATTTTATTTTATTTAAAGATTTGCCAACGCTTACATCGCTAATACATAAGTAAACATACAATCTTCGAACTAAAAACTAAACGAGTACACAATTAAAGGCAAATACCACATTCGATATTAAGAACACGTTTGTGTGTTACAATAATAACAGTACATTCTTTTACAAAATTAACAAAGATTTAAATGTTTCTAAGCTGCTGCATGACTTTCTTACAGAATTGTGGCAAAGAGTCCTCAAAGAAATCAATTGCTTGGTACTAAGACTTACTCAATCAATTGCTTGGTAAGAGGTTGCTTATTTGCTAGGTTACTAAGACGCGGAACAGGAGAGTTGACGCCAAGGACAGTCCTTCTAAAAGGAGCACTGAAAGGAGCGACGCTGGATCTGGGGTAATTGACCGATATCCTAATGTTAATTTGGCTGAGAAGTTGGGGACAATCTATTTCATTACGGAGCAGTTTGTATAAAAATATTAGATCCAATAGTTTTCTACGCGCTGTGAGTGCTATTATGTTGAATTTATTTAGTCTTTTCTCGTAAGAGATTTTTTTTCCCGATAGTCCAACCGAAAAAGAGAGGTGCCATAAAAAACGTTTCTGAATGCGCTCGAGTCTCAGAGAATGCACTGCGTAGTGTGGTCTCCAAACAACGCTACAATATTCTAAAATACTTCTAACGTAGCTGTTGTATAAAAGAATCTTTGTCTTGGGAGAACGGAACACTTTACTATTTCGCATAACAAAACCCAACATTCTTTTTTTTTTATCACATTTTCAATATGCGGAACAAAAGTAAGTTTCATATCTATTATTACTCCTAGGTCTT
The DNA here is from genome assembly GCA_949987775.1 of Aproaerema taeniolella. NCBI lineage: Eukaryota > Metazoa > Arthropoda > Insecta > Lepidoptera > Gelechiidae > Aproaerema > Aproaerema taeniolella. The sequence goes on along the minus strand of OX465242.1, from coordinate 32,984,805 downwards.
TCACTGTGTCCAACTCTGCCAACGGCTTAACTAAAAAATAAACTATACAATTGGAAAAAAATTGTATAGTTTATTTTTAAAAATATTAAAGTAGTGTAAATGGAAGTAGTTATACTTAAGTACTGATTGTCTCTTTCTCTCACTATCAAAATGACAAAGACGACTGCTACTCAAGTATAGATCAGAGTCTGAGTTGTGTTCTGAAATATGGACCTAAGAACCTACCTCAGGATACAACATTTTGCTTGCTTCAAAGGTGTTCAATGTCAAAGGTGTCCAATGGCAAAAGTTAACACTTTCAAAAGTTAAGTGACGTATTAACTAAAAAATAAACTATACAATCTGAAAAAAAAAAAGTTGCACTCCGGGAGTGCCGGCAGAAGTGAAAACTTGAACATATATTACTACCTTGCGGTCTAAGAAGTTTTCACTTCACACTCCGTCTTACGAATTTTCGATCAGGATCACGTCAGGTGTCTGAGGTGTCGTCCTATGGTCTCATGCGGTGTGGTAGGCGCTGTAAAGGGCCGTCTACGTCCTACCGAAGTCCGTCGCCAAACAGCTTGCTGTGTTCCGTCAGTTCGTGGGAGTACCAGTGCCTTTATAGGCATTTTGTGGGTTAACTCGCTCCATCGTCGACCTCATCTTTGACCTTATGGTCAAGATTGAGGTCAAGAGTTAACCCATTAAAAAAAAAACGTGACCCTGACGCGAAAAACCTGCTTCACTAAGATATCGGGTATTACAACATAAAACGAATTGTTATGTTTGAAAATTAATGATAGTCAGAATTCTTTGTAATCATAACAATGATAATGTAGAGTCGAAACACCAAGAATCAAAATTGGAGAATGTTGTACTTACATCTTAATTGATCGTTTTTCTTTATTAATACTAGAAAAACTGAAGAATACGAATCCTCTCCATTAACTGAACCACTGGTAGTACCTCATTGATATCAGATAAACACGAAATTCACAAAGCCTTCCAACTGTCCAACGCAGACTAATTTAAAATAAAAAACTCGTGTATCGTCTTTCACAGTTTGTTCAATTTAACGGAATAAAATCGTTCGGCACACGTTTTCAACGCTCTGTTTGTAGAATAGGGCATAACTTTTTCGCCTTGTTGAAATCGTGAAAGAAAAATTGTTCTATTTAAATCAGTATTCACTTGAACTTGAACGAGCGCGATACTTGATAAGCAAGTAGGTACTCTATTACTCACTAGCGCGCACGTGACATTTTTATAAACACTTCTATTACGTGAATAGTTCCCTTTAGCCCTAGAGTGACTGAGGCCAAAAGAAAACGCGTCAATCCGAGTGAAGCCTTGTCTACTACACTAATTATATTGTCTAGTTCGACTCCTTCCACAAGACAAGGTCAGTGAAATTAAAAGATATCTATTGGTCGACTTTAAATTAGTTAGCAAAAATTGAGTACGGCAATTAGCCTACCATAATGGAACATAAGTCCAAATATGAAAAACAAATTTTGCTTCTCCATACAACTTGTGGGATCAACTAATTATACGGGTGATTTTTTTATCAACATCCAAATTTTTCTTACGGTGTCAGTAACGTTGATAGAACGTAAATAAGCAGGAAAAAAAATTAGTTTTTCCAAAATTTTCAGATTTTGATACCCCTTTTTAACGTCTCAGAGGATGAATTTTGTAAAACGCAGAAACACGGGTGTCACAAATTGTGTTGAAGATTACTATTACAAAGTTTCAAGTCAATTGGACGATGTTTTTATTTTTCCATACAAAAATTTTGATTTATTTTCATGCTTCAGACGATCTGGTTTGAAATATTTATATGAAACGTAGAAACAAAAAAATACGGTCTGTTAAATTTTCATAAAGTTTACGTACAAAAAATTTGGATGGTGATTTCTTTGTATGGGAAGCCGAATTTTTTTTTCACAATTTTGTATAATTTCCGTAGATGAAATTATTGAGTTTCATGGCCAGAATCACCCCTTAAAGTTTCATTAAAACTGAACAACTTTCCCCAAGGAACACTCTAAAAAAAAGAAATTCTAAAAAAAATGACTTCTCGTGAATTTTATGACGGCCGGTTTGGTTGAGTGGTAGTGATGCTGCCTTTTGATCGGCGGTTTATGTGTGTTCCAAAGGACCCACGACATAAGGTCAAACCTTAGTGTGGGCCTCAGAGTGTGTAGCGTTTTTTTTACCAGAACATATTCGTCCCCACCGAATATAAATAAACGCGAGCGCCAATCCGCATTAGGCCAAATCCCCGAAGGGGATTTAGGCCATAGTCCACCACGCTGGCCCAATGCGGATTGGCGCTCGCGTTTATTTAAATTTATTTAATTTTGACTAATCAACTGATCGCTCACTAATCAATCTTCCAAGCTGGACTGGGAGTGAAAGAAAAACTTAGAATGTGCCAGCTGCCTACTCTTCCCAGGCATACTGTAAAAATCAGTAAATTGCTGTATCATGAGCGAAAGGCTTACTACCTCTTACCATTACACAACATGTTCCATCTAATAAACCTCACCATTTGTGTCAAACATGGCATTGGTTTTCTGGAACCACCGATGCTCTGCCTACCCCGTTAGGGATTGCAGGCGTGAGCGTATGTATGTATGTATGTAACTGATCGCTCAAGTTGTTACTTCATCCGAAGTTCAAAATAGTTGTGGATGTCCGCGGATGTGACAGAAGTGGGTCAGACTCGTGAAGCAGCGATTAACGAAGAGCAAGTAGAGCTAGAAATTCAAACGAGTTGGCGAGAGGTTTTGACGTTAATACAGGATATAGGGGACAGCTAAGCAAATACTTAAATGGTGAAATCTACTCGTAACTTTGGGTAAAAGTAGTTTTTTTCCGGAATTATCAAATTAAGGAGTTTTTGTATGGCACTATGCAATGTGCTTGCGCGTACTTCAAAATGCGATGTATATTGCTGGTTTGCGTTTATTACGCTGTTCTATCTATCTATCTATACACTCACGCCTTTAATTCCTTTCGGGGTAAGCAGAACGTCATGCGGTTCTAGAACCACTGAGGGTTATTAGATGGAATATGAGTATTGTATTGTATTGTATGAGTAAAGTTGTGATAGGTTCTCAGCCTTTCGCCTATGATAAAGCAAAACCCTCGCGTCCCACTTACTGGCACATTCCAAGATTTTCTTTCACTCTCAGTCCAATATTTTTATTTTTATAAAAAGTAACAAAACAAAAACCAAAAAAGTCAACTTACACTTAAAACTTAACAAAATTAGATTAAATCTAACAGTCAAATAGCCCGCCCCTAATCGTTCCTGGTGCAAAGGTGCCCATTACGGCTGCCGCGTTTCCGCGCTGTATGGCTATAGACAGCCTCTGCACCAAAAACGATCCAGCGCGGGGGTCTTCTCCCATTTCCCTAAAACGACGAACAAATTCTCGAACGAATTGCTTCGCATCGTTACCCCAGCAGCCAGTAGTCGTTACCCCAGCAGCCAGTAGTCGTTACCCCAGCAGCCAGTAGTTATTTTTATTGAACAAATGGTGTGTATTCGAATTTACACTCAAATTTGAAAGAAGAAAGTATTAAAAATATTTAGAAAATTTGCCTTTCGATTTGATTTTCCTGAGGAAAATCATTCAGATGATATGGTGTGAATTAAGGGTTTCTGTTTTTGCTAACCTGACTCTTACACCCTGCATAGTTCTTAGCTTCGACTAACTTGGAGTGCAAGCTCTCTTTGGCAGTGAGTTACCATTATCAGCGAACATCTTGACAACCTTGGTTCGATTTTTTTTTTAATTTTTTTATGATATGAGTTAACTCTTGACCCCAATCTTGACCAAGGTCATAGATGAGGTCGACGATGGAGCGAGTTAACCCCGAAAATGCCAATTAAGGCACTGGTACTCCCACGCACCGACGGAACACAGCAAGCTGTTTGGCGTCGGACTTCGGTAGGAGGGTCGATTCCTGACCAAGTATATTTGAAAATCATATTTCTAATGATTTTTAAGTATTTGTGAAAGGTCTGGGCGTACAGTTGTTTGGGTATGTATTTACAAAATATAGGTATGTAATTATGTATGTCTTAAGTAGTAATATATATCAGTTATCTAGAACCCAAAGTATAAGCCTAGCTTAGTTTGGGGCTAGTTGACGTTGTGTAAGTTGTCTAATATCTTCTTTGTACATAAAATTGGAGTTCCTGATTCACTGACTCATCAACGCCCAGTCCAAACCCTCAAGCCTCGAAAGTTGAAATTTAGCTAAAAGGTGTATTTTATGACGTTAGCAAGCACTAAGAAAGAGTTTTTCGAAATTCCACCCCTAAGGGGGTGAAATGGGGGTTCAAAGTTTGTATGGAGAAAACAATTTTTTTGGACATTTAGACTCTAAACTTCGTCAGAATATACCTTGAAGCAAATAAACGGACACGTGTTTCGAGATATTTAGAAAATCATCCCCTAAGGGGTCAAGAATGAAATGGGTGACTAAAAGAGTTCTTTGCCCGAGCGAAGCCGCAGGAAAAGCTAGTTTATTATAATTATATGTGTTATTAAAACCATTGTCACTATCGTAATACCATGCGTATATTATAAAACAAAGTCCCTCGCCGCTTCTGTCTGTCTGAACGCGATAAACTCAAAAACTACTGAGCGGATTTTCATACGGTTTTCACCAATGGACGGAGTGTTTTAAGAGGAAGGTTTATGTGTATAATTCATTCCCGAAATTTCCATGGGAACGAAGTCCCGGGCGGATTTCACTAGTATTTATAGCATTTGTAGTCTTACTTGGTCTAATTTTCTTTATAAGTAAGTACGAGTATGTAATAAAGTATTTCTCTATACAAGGTGTTTCAAAAAAACCCAAAAAAAGAAAATTCAACATTAATTAAAATTTTATGAAACTAATAAAATTTTATAAAATTGTATATTATCGTTATATGAATAATTGTCTCTATTACTAACGAGGGATTTAGAGTAATGGATGTCTTTAAAAAAAGTAAACGAAAATTAAGGATGTTAGTTAGCCCACAAAACTGAGTAAATTTTACTAAAGAATATATATGTACTTACATCGAAATATTAAAAAAAAACGTTTTGCTTCTCCAATACTGGAGCAATCAACTGATTGCCTTAGTATCAGAAATCAATTTTTTTGAGAATTTAATACGGGTGGGTTCTGTGAGAAAAGTTGTTCAGTTTCATGTAAAAAATCAACCCCTATGTATCTTTACATAGAGGCTTTAAAGAGCGGTGATAGCCCAGTTGGTAATGAGCAAGACTTGTAATCCGAAGGTCGTGGGATCAAATCCTGGTGCGGGCCCGTGCCACTAAATTCATCTTTTCGGATTTATGTACGGGTTTCTAATTATCACCTGCTCAAAAATGAAGGAAAACATCTTGATGAAACCCGCCCGTCCAAGAAAGTTTTCGAAAGACGAGCGGTCCATCAACCCGCATTGGGCCAGCGTGGTGGACTATGGCCTGAATCCCCTCGTGTTTTGAAGGGAGGCCCGTGCCCCTCGGTGGGGACGTATATGGGCTGGTATGCCAAAGTTCCTTGAACCTTGCCTCTATAAATGTATTCTAGAAACTATTAAATGAATTATTATTGAGAGAGGAAATAAATGATTGTTACTTGCTTAGTCGTCGGCGTAAGGGCTCTTTTATTGTCATGCGATACCAGACATTTTATTGTCTGGTATCGCCCCTGACACTCTGATTTCTTATAACTTTTAAACGGACGAACCAATTTCGATCCAAATCGGTACATTCGTTTAGGAGCTATGATGCCACAGACAGACATACAGATACGTCAAACTTATAACACCCCTCCTTTTGTCGGAGGTTAATAAAATACCAAATTAAGCGCTTGTAGCAAAGTGGCACTCGCTGATCTGAGCTGATCAATAAAGTCAAGCAACATAAATAAGGGCAGTGAATCCAATGAGTGATCGAAGTGGAAATTTATCACGAGCGTTTCCGTGCTTTGGAGGGCACGTAAGTCGGTCCCGCGGCTGTTTTTCATCAATTACATTCTTTAAAAAAAGTCAAGAGGCGATTTGGCGGTTTGAAAACTCCGAGTTCGCCACATACACAATCTTCTTCTTCTTCCTAGCGATTAGTCCCGTTTCTCATTCGGGGTACGCTTGACCATGATCCAAGGTTTGGCAGGTCAAGTCATTACAGTGGAGCAACTGGTATCTGACCTCCGCGACCCTGCTAATAGGGGAACCTGACCGAATTGGATCATGGTTACGCATTCAGTCTCCTGAATGTGTGCAGGTTTCCTCACGATGTTTTCCCTGACCGTAAGAGCTTCGGTTAGTGTGCAAATAATGTACATAACTCGGAAAACGAGTCATTGGTACGTGGCAGCACTGGGGATCGAACTCGGTACCTCGCGCTTAAGAGTCCAACCCACTAGCCGTTACACTACCGACGCTCTCGCCACATACACAATAAGAAAGTAAAAACCAATACCAAATATTATTTGACCTAGTTATTTTGAGTTATTATACGTCCCACAGTATTTTAAGTGACATTATTTATCTACTAATAGTAGCTGTATCACAGATTCTTCCTTGGCAAATTTACTATGAACATAGAAATCTCATTTTCTTCAGCTCTTAATAAATTCAATAAATTTCGATAAACCTAACTTCTAGAAATCTGTTTTAGAGCACATCCTTTTTTTTTATTATGAAATGGGTTAACTCTTGACCCGAATCTTGACCAAGGTCATAGATGAGGTCGATGATGGAGCGAGTTAACGAAACACAGCAAGCTGTTTGGCGTCGAACTTCGGTAGGAGGGTGGTTGCGAACCAGACGGCCCCTAACAGAGCCTACCACACCGCATGAGAATATAGGACGCCACCTCAGATTCAAAACAAACTGAGATGTCGTTGCCTAAAATGGATTACTAGGAGACAGGTCTCATTTGAGTTTCCTTAGTCGCCTCTTACGACATCCACGGAGAGAGATGGGGTGGTGTTATTTTCGCCCGATCACTACTCGGCGAAAATCCTGGATGGAGATTAAGTTTATTAACCTCGATACTTTATTAAATAAGAGTAGGCGTTCTAGAGCACGTGCCATCAGAAACAAGGTGGTACAGTAAGTTAGATCTGACTACAAGCTACACACAACAACCCATCACATTTTATTTAGGTGGCTTTGAGTTAGCTAGCGAAACTTTACGGGGTGATGTTCCCTGTGAAACTGAACAACTTTTCTCAAGGAACCTATATGAAATTCTTAAAAAAAATCCACAGTTTTGTGCCTCACACGACCATCAAGCGCATTGGAAATGAATCTACGGAATTCGAAAAAATATTCATGTGAAAAATGTCGTTCTGACTTTTTGACTTTTTTCAAAAAGGTTAGGCTACAGGGCAAACCCTTAACCCGATCGTCTTTGTTTTAGGCTCAAATTGTAGCTGACTAAATTTTTCAGAGGAATTTTTCTCAAATTTTTGATACCATTCTTCGTTTCTAAAACATGATTTTTTTTCACTATTTCGACCATAAATGTTTTCATTTCTGACTTTCTCGAATAATTTTTGTTGGACCTTACAGCTCTCGGGAATATGCGTCTTTTGAGCCTGTTTTTGAATATCTCATTTTCACAACTCTCCGAGATATAAAGGGATCGTACTTTTTCGTGAAATCGGAAATTCCTGGAGCGAACAAAAAGACATTTCCAGTGTTAAAATAGATTTCCCATACAAAGGTGAATCAGCTGATCGCACAGGTAAAGGATTAGGTAAAGGAACATAGGTCGGAACATGAAAAACAATTTTCGCCTGTGCATACTTACTTATGTTTTATAAATATTTAAATGAAAAAATGTATGTAGAATAATGTAGATATATAAAATAATCATGTAGTATATACAATGTCAGACGCGACACATATAAACCCGACAGGGTTTTGGTGTCATATTATGTACATAGTTTAATCATATCGTTAAAATTCTTTCATAGTCGGTCTAAGGTTAGGAGTGAAGACTGTACAACCGCATCCTTGCAGATGTGGACAGTCGAACGTGTGTGAGTTGGGTCACCACGGACTAGCATGCAGGAAGAGTGCGGGTCGCATCCCACGCCATTCCATGCTGAATGATGTACTCCGGCGGGCCCTTGCCTCGGCGAACGTTCCGGCTACGTTAGAACCAAACTTTTTATTTGTAAATAAATGTATCGGTTTTTGGATTGTACTCTATGGTTAAGTTTTACTGTCATGTTGTAAAAGTGTTTCTAATAAACTTTAGTTTTATTAAATAAATAAAAATACAATAAAAAATTGAACTTGAGAGTTCAGCTGATTGCCTTAGTATGATTTCTAGGGGAAAGTTGTTGAAATTTAAAGTCACCCCATTTACTGTACCAAGTTTCATCTGAACTAAATCTGATTGTCATTGTTAAGTTGAGCGTCCTTCAAAAACGTTGAAATTGATCCAATTTCAGAAATGTATTAAATCGAATACCGTGCTGTGATAAAATTTTTGATTATTGTAGACATAACGCAAGTGCAAATAATAAAAGAAAGACCGGCTTTTACGGTGCCCCTTTTCCATTATGTGCAACTGTAAAAAAACTGGTCTAAACTATTTCGTTGTGGGGGCCTTGCTACTGTGACTTACTCGGAAAATATTAAGTTTGTAGAAAATCTTCTTGAAGTGACCATCTACTTAAAACTATGTTACTTGAATTCAGATTGAACTTTCAAAAAAAAGCTTAAAAAAAATATTACAAACAAACATTATACTTAACAAAAGTATAGTTTAACGAGAGTATAGCAGATTCTCAGTGCAGTTTAATAAAAAGGAATGTTTTTAGGAATTTTTGAAGTTTTATAGTGGGGATCAAGACGCAGTTATTTGATCGTTTGTACCGGGTGAGGACACCTTGATTCTTCGCTATGATCCTTCATCGAAAAGAGATCCGATCGGCGGCAACGAACGAGAGAACCAGCTTAACTTGACCGAAAGCACTAAAATGCTCATGGCTTCAACGTAATGCAGTTGTAAACGCAGCTTACTAATGCTAATTATTGTGACAGATATGCTAGAAAGCAGTTAAGAAAAATTAATAGTTTTGAGACAAGAATTTAAGATTCTTGTCCAAAAGTAGTAAAACAGCCGCGTTTCAATAAATATTTTTTTAGCGGGTTTGGCCTACTGAGCAGTTTACATTGCAGAATATTTTATAGCTATTGTGGTAAAAAGAAATATTTTGTCTCTACATAGTGTTTCTTTACGTCATGTCGCTAGCATACGTCATAGGTAAGAAACCCACAACGCGTACATGTAAGTCAGAAAATTGATGACGTAAGCTGGAAGTATATTTCGGCCGAACTCGATTTGAGATCAAACTAATTTGCCCGAGGAGAACCTAGTTTTAAGGTATCTAATGATGTTTTAAAGTTTGAAGCTCAAGACTACCCGGGGCTCTTATTTTTGTATGTATTATGGAATCTAAAACAATATATCCCTAAGCCAAAATAGGGGTAATCGTTTTTGTTTCCCATTAACACTAGTTGTACGTTATCGAACTAATACAACTATCGCAAGATCATATCTTATTTTTATGTAATACAGGTCTAGATTTCCGTATTTTTGCCATGTAATATTATCAGTAAAATATTACAAAGGTTGAATGTAAATCATTCAAATCAAATTAAATAATTTATTAATAATAAACATTAGAACAAATAAATATTTTTGTAACAATATACTTAAAATTAGGGCAAAAATAATAACAAATATGCCTGAACTAGGATGTTCCTGTGTTTCAGGCGAAGAAGGACTTAACTAATTAAGATTAGGTAGTTAACACTTTTCTTCAAAGTCAAAAAGAAATTAAATTCGGGTGAATCGACACAATTGGGTAGTAAGAATTTCAAACGAGCGAAGGGGAACTGAGCCAAAGTGGGACTAAACAAAATATTCCTTGGGAAAATTCTCAGGAGGGTATTCACAAGCTAAAGTTTCGCTTACTAAGTCACTCTATATCCATTAAGATAGTGACGTATTTGTCAATCCATCTTTCTCAGTTTTTGTCAGAAAACCGTGACTGTCTCTGCAAAAATAAACTTTCTGAATTGGTTCGTACTGTTTATGCAATAAATTTATGTGTACAATAATAAATGTGTTTGTACAATAAATGTATGTGGTAAAGGTAAAGGGCCTTGGAATTATTAAACTTCGGAAATGTCAAGTATTACGAATGTCGCGATAGGATAAGCAGTAGGTTTTAGCTACCGTGAATAATATAAAAAGTGAGATTAGTTATCTCCACATCGCTTGAAGAGCTGATAGCTCGTGATAATGTCTAGCTCAATGCCACATTTGCAAATTTTGCGTCGCATTATTGAAAATTAGTTATTAATATATGGTGAAATAATGTAATAAAAGCTAGGATCACAATTTTTAATTTCTTAGATTTATTTATAGACCAAGATCCCAGGGCCGCCAGACCTTACTTAATTTCTTATCAACCAAAAGTGTGGGAAAGGGTAGTGCTAATATGTACTATTAAATACCTGCTAGCCTGGGCCGACTGCCAATTTTCAGCTACCAGTTTCTGAAGGTACTTACTTCCAAAAATTGCTCACTTGTCTTGAAGTCTGGGTGCTGTAAAAAGTATTGTTATAGTACCCTGAACATCATATACAAAAATCACGGCTCAGATTGTGGGTAAAGGGTCTGGCAGAAATTACAGCTGACGGAGAATGTCGGCGGTGTTGATCATATTTTTTTTATATTTAATGGATTATAGTCTATAAGATATCAGCAGTCAGACTTCAAGACTAGTGAGTAATTTTTGGAAGTACCTTCAGAACCTGCTAGCTGGAAATTGGCCGTCGGCCCAGGCTAGCAGTATTCATATATGTTCATTGTAAATATTAGCACTACTCTTTGCCACACTTTTGGTTAATGAGAAAATAAGTAAGGTCTGGCGGCCCTGGGATCTCAGTCTATTACTACAGTTACTGACAATTCAATACATCTTTATATAGGCGTCTCCAGGGCGAGTTTCTTTGTCCCTAAGCTAGATTGTGGTCAAGAGCGAATCACTTTTAAGAAAAAATAATCGAAAAATATTTAGGCTGAGCTTTCTTATAGAAATAAAGAACACTGCATCGATTGCCTCGAATTCACAGAATAAACAGTAAGTATAATTTAAAAATAATCCGAGTAAGATCAGCGTTGTTATGCCGTTGGGAAAGGCCTGCTAACGCCAACTCTTTTGGTATGGAGTGAACAACTTTTCTTTTGATGGCCGATTTGATCGAGTGGAGCTGACTCTTGATCGACGGGTCCTGGGTTCTATTCGCAGTCGAGGCAAATATTTGTGTAAAAAGCAGATGTTTGTTCTCGGGTCATGGGTGTTCGTGTTCGTGTCTGTCTTTGTATATCTTCCAAGGGACCCACGATACAAGGAAAAACCTTTGAAACCTGTAGTGTGGGCCTTTGAGTGTGTAGCGTCTATTTTTTCTTTCTTTCTCTTTTATGAGTCAATGTATACGATTCTATTATAAGATTCTCATGTGTATTCAAAACTTACCTTTAAAAAAGAAATTAATTAAACAAACACTTTGTAAAAGGGGCTATTATAGAATTTCTGATTATTAGATAAGCAACCAGGAATAAATTGCTCAGCTCCAGAGTTATTCAGATATTAAGTCAAATAAAAATTGAAAAATAAGGTTTGTGTGATTGAGTTTTATGAGCAACCCTCGGAATGTCTTGCCTATTCTTCTCTGGGGGAGACTGCACCTTTGCGTAATAGGCAAAAAGTTAAAAATTATAATGTAATTCACTATTTTGACTTATTTTAAGTAACATCGTAAATGTTTTATGAAATAAATCAATTTTTGTTGACTTTGTCTTGACGCTCTTATAAACTTTCGGTGCGCATACTATACACACATCAAAAAAAGTTTGCGATCACTTGGAAAAGTGCTAATATTTTTTATTGTAGAAGAATAAAACTTAATAACTTTTTATCTTTTGATTCCTTATTTAAAAATATGAAATTTAAATATAAAATAATTTCGTAATTAAAATGTTTTTTCATTTAAAAAGACAATCAACCCTTGCTTGCTTTCATTCAGAAATCTGACATAGTCGCAACTTATCAATATTTTCAATTTATTCAAAAAAAAATTAAGTTGGTAACGATGCCGAGAGGATTAACTGCAGTTTTACGAGCCAGAATTCTAACTATAAGTGGAGAAGGCTATTCCACGAGGGAAATATCACGCAGAGTTCATGTATCCCAATCCTGCGTGGTGACCACGTTGGAGAGGTATCAGGGCATGGAAGATTTAGCTGATCGACCTCGCAGTGGTCGCCCAACTGTTCTTACTGCAATTCAGAAGCGATATATCAGATTACTGGCTGCCCGTGACCCAACAATGAACGCTACTTAAATGAAAGCAGAGCTGCGAGCTGCCACCGGCCGCGAAGTTAGCACCCAAACGATTAGAAATTGCTTACACCAAGCTGGATTACGAGCAAGGAGATCCTGGCGAGCACCTCTGAACTCACAGCAACGGAAGCGGCGCAGATTGCAATGGGCTAGGCTCCGTCAAAATGAAGAAATTGAGGACGAAAGTATCTGGCAGAACTGCTTCTTCGTTGACGAAACGCGGATCAGTACACATCCAGATAACCGACGTGTCCGTGTCTGGAGAAGACCTGGCGACTCTGAAAGGCAGAGAACTGCCACTGGAACCGTTCAGCAGGGCGGGAAATCAGTGTCCTTTTGGGCCGGGATAATGATTGGGGCTAGGACGCCCTTAATCCCGTATCAAGGCACCATGACCGGAGCCATGTACAAAACGATTGCAATCGATGGATACGTCAGACCATTCCGCATCAACCACGGGCGCCAATTCATAATGGTAGATGATAATGCGCCCGCACATCGAAACGGACGTGTTGATGCTGCTCTCCAGCAATACGACATCACCAGGTTAGACTGGCCTGCCGGCTCGCCTGACTTAAACCCGATCGAGCATGCGTGGGATGCTCTTAAGCGAGCTGTTTGGAACCGTCAGCCACCTCCGCGAACAGTGTCAGAAATCAGGGCAGCTGCTATTGAAGAGTGGGACAGGTTACCACAAGAAATGCTAGATAACTTAATTCTTAGCATGCCCAGAAGGGTTTCCGCATGTGTGCGAGCCAGGGGAGGAGTCATTTTATACTAACTATTAATTTTTTCGTAATAAATTTTGTTTGTTTTTTCATTAATTTAAATTTTTCATTACATTACATTTAAGCCAAAATTGCATTTCCTAGCTTTTGTTAATAAAAAGTAAATAATTAATAATGATTCTTTTATTTACTTAGTGCATTTTCATTATAAAATCATAAAACGTAAACAGTTTCTTTAAATAATTTATATTTTAAAGAATACACCTGATTTTGCTACTGATCGTAAACTTTTTTTGATGTGTGTACATTTCGGCCATTCTGATCAGATTTCCTAACTTACAAAACGCCTTTGTATGCAAATTGTCTAAGAAGCATAATGTCTAAAATGGAATAAGCCTAAAGAGGAAAGTAGCTAGATCTAATAATGCCTAAGACACAAATTGCCTAACTTTTATAAGGACTAAGCAGTAGATAATAACCTAAAGGGGGTTTAAAACTAACTCATAATGTCTAAGTTGTAAAAAGTGTAAAACACATTACATCCCGCGGTTTCATCTGCAGCATCAACAAACACCACGAATGGGTACAAATGAAACTACTTTGTATCGTTTGCACTTTGCGAGACCCCATCTGCACCTTTGACTAGCAACATCAATAGCAACTAGTATTTAAGTTAAAAGTACTAGGCTCACATAAACCGTTGGAATTGTTTATTTAATAGGTATAAGGATTTTATTACTTTGCTTACACTTAAGCAAGTACCATGCTCCAAAAGGTAATTTTTCCCCTCTGGCCTCTCTTACAATTCGTTATTTTGTTACCGAACCAATAAATTCCTATACTATGTTATACTAGTGGCAATTGATGGTGCAAGTTTATGGTAAAGATGACCCCACGGGCATTATATCCGTGTGGTCTGCAATAAAATTAAATGAAACCGCATTTAAACCTATCGGATAATAGCTAGCTATTGTAGTCATTCTGCTATGTAAACGTATTTGTATTCTAGACGTTGCAATTCTCAGGAGTTTCGCATTTGAGGCATTATACGTTTTAGTCGTTATGATTTTTAGACAATTGGCGTTTTAGACATTTTTTAATTTGTACTTTAGACATTATGCTTCTTAGGTAAATTGCATGCAAAGCCGTTTTGCAAGTTGGAGTTCTCATCAGAATGGCATTTCGGCCCAGCTGATTTCCCTTTTAGCAGAGTCACATGACTACAGTCATTAAACCAAGTCAGAGGCCAACTGAAAACTCTGACCCCAGGGTTAGCCAAGTTCCTCACACACTTGACTATAGCTACACGATAATAATTTTCCACGTTAAAAACGTAAGAGTCACCGACTTCAATCCCAACAACAGTTGGCACAAAGTAGATAACTAGTATTTTTTGCAGACTACAATGCCTTCTTCTTACCAGCCCATATACGTGCCCAACGAGGGGCACGGGCCTGCTTTCGAAACAAGAAGGGGATTAAGGCCATAGTCCACCATGCTGGCCCAATGTGGGTTGGTGGCCGCTTGTCTTTCTAAAATAAAATTTCTTGGACGGGCGGGTTTCATCACGATGTTTTCCTTCACCGTTGAGCAAGTCATAATTAGAAATCCGTACTTACATAAATCCGAAAAGACGAATTTAGTGGTACATGCCCGCACCAGGATTTGAACCACCGACCTTTGGATTACAAGTCTGGCTCATTACCAACTGGGCTATCAGCGGGACTACAATGCCTATTAGCAGATAACCACAAACAAAAAGGTCACTCATTTTTGTTTAGTTGATTTTTTAAAAGTTTGTAGTATTTTTTGTTTTAGTTGATTTTTTTTAAAAGCGCTGAATAATTCACGATAAAATGTATATGGGACCATCTCTGGAGTATACTCTTTCAAGCAAAAAAAGAATTTTGAAGATCGGTCCATAATTGGCGGAGAAATCGGTGAACATAAATTAAAAAAATATATACCTACATTCGAACATAGAACCTCCTCCTTTTTTGAAGTTGGTAAAAAGAAGAAGAAGGTTCTAACATGACCCTGTGACCGTTCTCATGTTAGCAGGGCACTAGAGATCTACTAATTCCTGGATGACTATCAGGGTACTCCTAAAAAGACCCTACCTACCCCCTACCGCCCCTAACATGACCCTTTGAAACGCCAGGAGGAAGACAAAATGTACACACGGCAGCACATCAGACTAAACATGTTGACCAATCGTCACGCTTAACTCCCTCCTAATAGCGTCGGCTTTCGTAGTATACAAATGGGTAAGCTGAGGTGTTGCTGTCTGTACTTGTAACATATAATTTAACCCTTAGGCTCGTTTAACACATAGCACTTGCACTACCAGTAAACTCGGAAGGTGTCATGGCGGCGCGCGCAACAAAATCACGACGTTTACAAAAGTGGTTATTACTCAGAAAATACTCAATAAATTTACTTTCTGCAAAAAGAATCCATTTTATGATAATGTTTTTATCATAATATCCCAATTACAACAGCGATTAGTGCTTGTATCGATTTATAATTCATGTCCGAAGTCAGCGAAACATAATTTGCATACCCTTATTGTATAAAAGTACCTTGTACTGTAATGTTGTTACTTTCGAGACATGTAATGTACTTTACAATAAGTTGAATGAATAGTGTATCAACCTACATACTTGAATTTTATTGATTCCTAAAAGATAAAAGTTACAAATGCCTTAGAAAAAATCCTCACTTCTCAGGCTATTTTTCAACATAACCAAACTTTTTTCCACAGATTACAAACCACAAGTATTATACGTCAAAATAAAGAATACTTTATGCTCTCTCTTATTTACCTACAACTCCAATAGCATTAGACAAAGAGAAAAGATAAATTCGACCAATTTCACGCGGTAGCATTAACGTATACATCTATACGCGTTCCGAGCTTAAGGTAGGAAGTAATGAACGTATACATGTATACGCGTTCCGAGCCAAGGGGTTAAATTAATTTGTGTTTACTTAGTACTTACATCAGCGGAATGAACATCATTGTATAGAGTCCTCTAAAGTAACAAAATGTTAAATTAAACTTACCTAGCAAAACCGTTCAAGATACACTCTCCAAAGCATAACCACTTTAGCATATTCATGGCGATTCCCTTATTTTTTTCTTTATTTATTTGTAAACAAATCCGACAAAATCCTAGTGACATCTTGTTGAAAAACTGTGTCAAATGTTGTCAAAGCCCGTCAAGTTTTTTTAATTTTTTTTTTAAAGCTTTGGCAATCGTGAATGCAACCTTCTTATGTATTTAACAAACATAGAGTCTGGCTATCAAAAGTAGTCCCTGGATATTTTTGCAAACTTTTTACAAATGAAATTGTCAACGTCAATTCCCAAGTTGTCGGTTGGTTGTCATTACTATTATCTTATCTTGTTTTATCGATTTACGGGTGTAAAAATGAATAAAACTATTGAAAGCGAAGTGCGGAAGATGTTGTTTTGCATGATTTCAAAGTTTAAAGAAAAACAACAGGAGAAAGACACCGAATTCAAACAAAAACAAGATTGTTTACGCGTGGTGCTTGATTTCTTAAGTTAGTGTTACGCAATTTTTTTGATACTTGGTTTTTTATTAACTACTTTTTATCTATTTTCATAAACTTTCAACAATTTTTTCATAATGGGTTCAGTAAACACCACAATGATAGTATACCTTCTTTATATGGAGTTACTGAAGGTTCGGAAGCTTTGCACTCGATGAATACCGCATGATTTAACGGAAGACCTGAAAGGACTGCGTGTAGAGTGGTGCCGAAAAATTATACATAAGTAAAATGGAATGCCCCGAAACATAATCTAGCTGCTTTTAGTGGGGAAATGCGTAATTTTTGAAAAATCTAGATTTTAAGTTTTGAGGTTAGATGTGGCAAAATCGCTTTCTTTGAGACGGATGAGCGGAACTTTGATAACCGTTTAACGCAATCAAAGTCGTTTCTGGCACTTCGCCGGCCGCTGCCGCGGCACGCTCGCTTCGCTCGCTCGGCTCGTGCGTTGGGGGTCGCAGTTCTAACCTAACCTAACCTAACCAACCCTTAACGGGTTGGTTAGGCTAGGCTACTAACAAACCTACTTGTAAAGAAGCCGAATGACTTATAAACAGACAAAATAAAACATTAGAGTGTCTCTAAAACATTAGAGGACGTCTCTTTCTAACCTAGTTCAAGTTGTTTTTTCAACATAACAAATATTTTTTTGCAATCTAACCTCAAAAACTTCATCTTTTATTGTTGTTTTTAAGCTGATGGCCTCGTTGCCAATGCTTTATCGAAATTAAAAAAAAAACTAACCTCAGAACTTAAAATCTTAAAAAAAAACGTATTCCATAAATGATGTTAGAAAGAGACAAATATATGAGGTCTATCTAAGGGTCTGCAATAGTTATCTCGTTCACTCATTTGTGTTAGCTGATATTCTGAAATAACCTAGCGGTTACGACCAAAATTATTAAATTTCAAATTTAAATATCTCCGTAAATAAACATTGCCTCACTTTGGGAATGGTATCAAAATTAAAGTAAAATTATGCGTAACAACGGGGTATAGTATCGCCCGATTAATGTATATCTCGCAACTTTTTAAAATGAAATTAATTAATTTTGATTTCAAACGTAAAAATAATACTTGTATCAACTTCGTTTATTCAGTGTATAGCCAGTTTGGCCAGCAGCAGATTTTTTGATTTTGCCGCCGTTTTTCAGGGACAGCTTTCATTAGCCAGACTCTAATTATGCTTTAACACATTAAGAAAATGTTTCATTACTTACTATAACTTTATCAGACACACAATAGTTTTTTGCCTCCAACTTCGTTCCCGTGGGAAATTAAAAGAAATATAGCCTGATTGTGATAGGGACACTAATTGACTGTGGCATCAAATGATAAGTACTGGAAATTAATACACGACCCGAATTAATCTTCTTCTTCTTTCGTGTCAACAGCAAATCAAACATGTTTGGCCACAACCACCATAGCCACAACCACAGCGCTGTTATCAGCGGTCATGAGCTCTTCGCTAGTGCAGGTGTTAGGGCACGCGGTGCTCGAGATCAAGTGGTCCATGGTCTGCACTGGCTCGCCACACTAACACCGGAGGTTGGAGTCATCAGTGAAACCCCACCTGAACCGATTTATCTTTGCTTCGGCCGTTTTGGGTTCAGAGACGGTTTAAGGACTTCCAAATCGGCCGTGCGAGGTCGTGTCCAGGCAGGAAGCTCTCCGAAGGCGATAAAA
The DNA here is from genome assembly GCA_949987775.1 of Aproaerema taeniolella. Lineage (NCBI taxonomy): Eukaryota > Metazoa > Arthropoda > Insecta > Lepidoptera > Gelechiidae > Aproaerema > Aproaerema taeniolella. The sequence continues at coordinate 32,966,377 of OX465242.1, read as the reverse complement.
TAGTGTGGGCAGCAGACTTTCTTGGCTCCAAAGGTGTATTCGACTTTTGGCGGCGTCGTGTTCATGGTCGGCATTGGTGCATCCAAAAAAATAAGCATGAGTGTATAGATCAAAGTGGTTGAGTCTGTGGGTACCTAGACTTACGAAAGGTATTTAAAGTGGAATAAAACAAACCCAAACTTATTAATTATAATTATAATATTTATTCATTAATGCTAATAGTAAGTTATCGTTGTAGAATCGCTTTTGATTCCGTAGATCTGTTCACATGTCATATTTTGGTATCTTTTACTGTAATGTGCGTTTGTTTGTATAGCTTCGTAGAGGTCAATTGCTGGACTGCTTGTAGAAAACATATCCCTTGCTGCAGTTAGAACATAGTCAGGATGCAGGTAACCTGATTCCACGCCTTCTGAAAGTAGAAGCTTCATTCTAACTATCTGTGCCTCTGTCAATTTGGTCTTGTACTTCGATTCTTGGCTGTATTCACCTTGAAACAAAAAGAAAGTAAGTTTAAAACCGTAAAGATGTAAAAGTTTTGTCCGAAGTAACCTCAGTGCTATTTCCAGGCTAAGAAAATCGAATAGCGAAACTTGAATTTAGTGCTGTTGCATAAAATACAGTTTGTTCGCTCAATTAGTGTGCATGGGTAGCTGTCAGCTGTCATCTCGAAATGTATGGCGGTACAGGGAGCAAGAAAACTTGAATGGTAATTCATATCTTCTATCTCTTTCTACTAGTTATAATACGAAAATAATAATATTTTGTGGTCTCTGTAAATATTTACATGGATTAGTATAGCTATTTTTTGAAAGAAAAATATTCGTACCTATGTGAAAATAAAATTACTTAACTGTAAATAAGATCCTTGATTTTATGAGACAGTACAAAATTTCCATTCCAGAGCCAACCCCAACCATTCCAGTGCTGCTGGATATTGTGAAAAAGGCGGACATAGAAAAAAGATATGTCATTGATGAAATAGCAAAAATGAATGGTTGTGAGGTGGTGCGTCTTCCACCATACCACTGCATTTTTAATCCGATAGAACAAGTGTGGTCTAAAATTAAACATGACCTTAGAGCCAACAATTGCGACCCCAAAAACAGCAGTGCCGTATATCAATTGATCAGGCAGGTCATGTTGAACGTAACATCTGACTTGTGGGGTAAATATATTGCCCACGCAATCAAAGAAGAGAATAAGTACTTTAATGTAGACCAGCATGTTGATGTTACCGGAGACACTTTCATAATAAACACACAAAGTGATACAGATGACTCTGATTCGGAATAGCTAGATTGATTTTTTATACTTATGCTACAAAAATAGCATATATGTTTAAGTTGTAAGATGGCTATTTAATTTTAATTTTTATTAAAAAATTTGCATTTGTGGACGAGTCACATTTAAGTTAAAGAATGGTCCCAATATACCGTGCGCCTGTACTGCACACTAATTGCCCGAACGAACTGTAACTATAAATTAATGTTCTTAGACAATCCACAGAGCGCCATCTAACCCCAAACTAAGCAAAGATTTGTACTATGGGTGCTAGATCTATTCCACTAAAACGAATGGTGTTATAACGGCGTTTGAATGACAATGTAGGCCATTTTATCTGTTAAGGTGGCGAAATTGAGAACTATTCAATTTTCATATACTTGCTGACAGCCACCCTAACCAGCAGCGCCACTGCCAACCGAACGTAAAGTTGCAAACTACCTAGTAACTGAAAATTCAGTTGGCGGTGGCGCCACCAGTCAAAGCAGTCGTCTTTAGATGTATGAAATTTTGATAGTTCTCAATTTCGCCATCTGAACAGATAAAAAGGCGACCACCGTCATTCAATCGCCATTATGACACCATTGGGTAGTGGAATAGCCATGATATATTTACTACAATTATTTGTAGAAAATATCATCGGAAAGCATTTTTTCGGAATCGGTCTAAATAAGTACAGTGATTCCAATGTAGGCTATCACAGATACCAAAACATCTGCAGACGAAGTCCACGAATCTATTAAGGTAAGATAATTATCGAATAAATTCATGCCTTTTACCAGTGTTTGGTTTTCAGTACTGAAAAGCAACTGAAATAAGTTTAGTTGGAAACTAAAACTAACCAGAGTAATAAAATAACCATAGAAAAGATATTTTTATTTCCCTGTAATAGTAACACTTATATAAATTTAGACTTAACAGTCACATTTAGCGTTATAACGTTGATTAGGGATGTTGACTATTTTTTTGGTATTGTTTTTCTTAAAAAGGACCTGAAGCCAAAACCCAAACTATTGAAAAATAAAAAAGTTACAAGCTATTAAATTTCAATAGAGGGGGAAACTGTCAAACAATGAAAAAGAGATGCACTTACAGGAATGTGACGTCACCGCCATTTGTTTGCGTAAGTAAAAACGTGATAGCTAGCTCTCCCCACAAAACGAGATAGCTTCCTTACAATAATATAAAATCCAATAACTTGTTCATTTATAAACCAATTTTAATGTTTTTTTCGGATATTAATATATTTCTAGCATTATTTTTTGTTTCACATACATTATTTCATAAAATCAAACACTGCCAACATCTCTATTGTAAAAATTTAATTTGTATTCTGAACACATTTGTTAGCTAATTCAGCGATACTACATTGTACTATAATGTTCCTTCTATTCACCTGAATCAAATGCTTGTGAACTTGCTTTTGAACTTTGAATTTAGTTACTTGTACATAGAAAATAGCGGGCCAAAACGAACGTTCTGTAGCGTTAGCAAGAGCCAAGGCCAAATAAAGTCGCTTGACACATATTAGGCGACTTTCAATTAGTTTGTGAAAATAAAAGTTGTGAATCAGCCCACAAAACTGAACAACTTTTCCAAGGAACATAGGTCGAAAGTAGCAATTTTTCGATTAACTCGCTCCATCATCGACCTCATCAACGACCTTGGTCAAGATTGAGGTCAAGAGTTAACCCATCTTATAATTTAAAAAAAGAACGCCTCATACACTCATTTATTGTATTACCTTAAAGTTACATTTGTAGAATTAACTAACTATAGTTACCTAGGAAGCCAATGCTGATGGCACAAGGGTCGTATTGGCGACTGTTGCTACCCACGACGCCCCAACCACTTGTCTCATACACCCGCCCGTCATTTCCGATTATGAAGTTGTACCTACGAACAAATTCCTCATGAAAACAGAAAATATAAAAAATTAAGAAATCAATAAACCGAACACCAAGACAGATTTTTAAAAATCGGGTGCAGCTGTGTCGTGGCGTGGACACGAATCCTCGTGCAACATAGTTATATAGCTAAAAATAAACTCCAAAGCCTAGCTCATAGACGCAAAGTAGCTTGCCTATAAGTTTTGTACAAGATGTACTTCGGAGGGCGTGCTCACATCTGTACGAAGGCTGCATTGAGTTTATTCCGCCTGCCCCTTTCTTTTACGGGACGTCCAGTTACAGCGAGGTACCACTTTTACCTTGTCGAGATTCCTCGAATCCGTACTGAGCCCTTCTCTTCATCTTTAATATTGTGCACCGGTAAGGAATCGAATTCTCTGCTTTTTGGCTACATATAACCTTTAACCTTTTCACCGCCAAAGTCTGATATGTCAGACGTTTAAGTTTCATGCCCTCGCCGCCAAAGTCTGATATATCAGACAATTTTTTTTAAAACTTTAATATCGTTCACTAAGCGTTCGCCATACGTCACTACATTATTTTTTTTTTTTTTTTTTGATGTCATGGCGTGTGGTGGGCGTTTTTGACCAAAACTCTTGGCGCTAAAAGGGTTAAAGTTAGAATAAATAGGCATCTTCTAGGTGAGCTTTGCTAAATCCTCGACCACCTCTTCGCCCCTGAGCTAGATTGTGGTCAATAGCAAACTCATTTGTTTTTATTTAATAACGCGGAACAAATTCTCTCGAGTGAAGCTCGAGTGGTTTCATTAAAAGATGTAGGTAGATGTAAGGTATTTAGCTGCTACTCAAAACTGTATTCGTTATAAATTTTTAACAGACTTCAAAAAAGGAGGAGGTTCTATGTTCAACTTTATGTATTTCTTTTTTTATGTATCTTCACTAATTTCTCCGCCAATTATGGACAGATTTTCAAAATTCTTTCTTTGTTCGAAAGAGTGTACTCCAGCAGTGGTCTCATATAAATTATATTGAAAATAATTCAGGGCTTTTAAAAAATCAACAAAAACAAAAAAATACTAAAACCAGGAACACATCTAAATAAATGAGTGACATTTTCGTTTGTGGTTATTTGCTAATAGGCATTGTAGTCTGCAAAAAAATAGTAGTTATCTACTTTGTGCGAACTGTTGTTGGGATTGAAGTCGGTGACTTATACGTTTTTATAACGTGGAAAATTATACAAATTGCGTCCCACTACGGAAGAAAATAAGACTTAGTAACGTCAAAGAACACACACAGAAGAAAAGAAACACTGAAAATATAGCTAAAGAAAGGGTCTATAGAAAAAAGTAGCCTTAGTGTTACTGGTAGTGTCATATATATTGAGCTAATCTATGTTTTAACCCCTGTCAAAAAAGAGGGGTGTTATAAGTTTGACGTCGTGTATCTGTGTGTCTGTCTCTGGCATCGTACCTAAACTAAGGGACCGATTTCGATGCAGTTTTTTTTGGTTGAAAATTGATATAGGTAATCGAGATGGTTCTTAGCTATATTTGATCAAAATTAGTTTAGCCGTTTAAGAGCTATATAAGCGGTGAATATCGGAGGTCATAATATTTTTTTTAAATTTTAGAGCTACTGATATTTTTGTAATGTTACTTATATCGATTGTATCTGTCAAGAATCGTTTGAAATAGTCCTGTAGCCCGGGGATATGTATGTTACAAAAAAGATTACCGTTTGTATTTGTGAAATTATTATAGATTTCGCCAATTTATATACCGTAACCATATGCAGGTAGTGTTTTTTTTACATTTTTGAGTTACCGTTTCAAAGGACGTCATTCAAAACGTACCAAAATTTAAAAGTGGCGGCCAAAAAAAGTAAAGCCGTAAAGGAAAATTCGTAAAGGTCGTACAGCTTAGCTATCATACTAAAAAATGTTTAGACTAATATGTTCTTTCGAAATAATAACCTTTTTTTGCCGCCACTTTAAAAATTTTGGTATTTTTTGTATGGGTCGTGAATGATGCCTTATAAACAAGGTGTTTCAAAAAAACCAAAAAAAAAACCCAAATTTTATTTTAAAAGTGAAATAGTCGCAACTCTAGTAATCAGTTGCACGGTTCGACATTTACAAAATGAAAGTTTCATATAATTAATATGACATACTTGTCAATTTGTAATAGAGCTGTGCAATAAGCTTAATTTTAATTAATTTTGAATTATTATTATTTTTGGGTTTTTTTGAAACACCTTGTATATATCTATTAATAGGCACTCTGAACAAACCTAAACCTATTTTAAGATGATTTCTGTGGCCGGTTTAGATTTTAAAACTCATTTGGTCCATGAAGAAGATATGAGTCTGTAAATCTAAACTATCCACAGAAATCGTCTTAAAATAGGTAAATACATGGTTTGTTCAGAGGGCCTATTAACAGATTGTATAAATCTGAAATGGTAACTCAAAAATATAAATAACTAGCATATAAATTATGGAGATTTTTTAACTTATCACTACATATGGTTAAGGCGGGTTACGGTCATTAAGACCTCACTTTTAGTATAAGGTGGTGAAATCTATAATAATTATACAAAGACACACGGTAACCTTTTTCGTAATTTATATGGCCTAAATCCCCTTCGAGTTTCAAAGGGTAGGCCCGTGCCCCTCGGTGGGGACGTACCTATATGGGCTGGTAAAAAAAAATTCCCCGGGCTACAGATCTAAAATATTGGACCATTTTGGAAAGATTTTGGGGAAAATTGTAAATATTTAACTAATATACAATTTTAGACATACCAATTAAAAAGTTTTTTCAACACATTTGCTCATAAAGTGGATCTTATGTCATTGTTTTAAGGTTCATAATGATATAATTTACCTAGCCCGTGAGTAATAAAAATAAAACACTAGTACGTAATGTTTTTTTTCTAAATTTCAGCAAAGATCGTTGTATAGTTGTATTTTTTTATTATTTGGCTGTATGGCATACTTGTCAATGTGAATCTCATTTTGCAAGCGAAAAAAGAGAAAAATAATCGAGCCTCTTTTCAGATGCAATTCAGATGTTTTCACTTGGTTTTCACAAACGGCATTTGTATTCTTCAGATTGTTATTATTGTCAGAAATACAATACAAAAAATGTCTTCTTCAAGTGCAGAACAGGAAACCTACGTGGGTACACCGCCAGAAATACTTTCAAAGGCGCAACATGCAAGTTTTGTGATAGTTTGTTGCCGTCAATATCAAAGGAAAGTTTTTATTTCTTTCTTTCCTCGCAAATGTGTTGAAAAACGTCGTATGACACGCGTGCGCATTGGATATTACATTCTCGGCTCCGTTAAGTCCTTCGCCCCTTCGGCTCGGGCTCTAAACTCGCCTCTAATTTAATATCCAACTTAACACACCTGTAGCATAATGTACTACTACTTACGGTATGTCTCTTTCTTGGAAATTAAACCAGATTTGCTGATGCTGGAGCGTAAGCATACACGTCTCGAAGGTGTGGCACTCACTGCTTACCGAGTTCTGTATAATTACAAGTTTTACTGGCTGGACCTCCTCAGAAAGATTTTGGTAGGGAAAGGACCTTGCTTCCCACACGTCACGGCTTATAAACCATTCGTGAGGATCTGAAAAGCGTGTTAATTAAATTATTTTTTAACTAATTCAAAAACCCACTTCGAGTTTCAAAGTGCAGTAAGTAATATCGACATCATGTAAATTATTTTAAAAATACATTTCTACTTGAATTAAGATTTTATCAAGATTTTAACGACTCTTTTGTAGGTGTTGCGACACCTAATGATAATGAGTAAAGCTAGGCTACCGCTCAGTGCAATATCTGCAAGATGCCTCTAGAAACTGGAGCCATCTGGTTATTTTTGAATAATAACTATCCTAAAAAAATTTTTGTAAAAAAATCGTAAAATTTAATATCACCCTGAGCCATCCTTATTTCACAGGTACTCAAACTAGAAACATGGAGGGCAAAGATTTAAAAAAAATGCCGTGCCGTGAAAATTTAAAAAAGGCCCAAGTGGACCCATCACTTTGCCACGATGGATAGCCACTGCCACAAGGAACGATCCGGAGAAGGTATTACTCCGTTTTTCCCCGATAAACGCGATCAGAGCGCCAACCAACACCCAGTCGGTTCAGCCGCGTTCATACACGAAATACTTACTATATGAGAAAAAATATTTGATTAGCCTAAGAATCTGAAAGGAAAAACCTGAAAGCATTTTCGCGAGAAGGCTTATCTTAGTGCTCCAGAAATGGTAAAAGGAATTCATTTTTTTAATGTTACTGGTGCCGCAGCCTCGCCGCTGCCTGTAGCAATGCTGAGCCAGCGCCTTTTTGGGTTATACTGTTATAGTGATTTTTGTATTTAATTTTAAGTTAGATTTAAGAAAAAATACTGTGTCTCCTAATTTAAATTTCATTAATGAATTCATTCATAAGCATATTTTTACCTGTTTTATCAGTAACATTCCAATGGATCTGGTCACAAGTTTGTTCTTTGTACTTCCGATCTTGAAAGTAATGGTCCCACTTCTGAATGGCTTTGTAAAGGTTGGACCCAGGGCTCTCTGTGTCCTGGAAATCCTTGGCCCCCATCACTACATACTCAGGGTGAATGAACTCGTTTTCCACTCCATACTCTAATAACATCAGTATTCTGTTCAGTTGCAACTCTGTCACTTCGGTGTGTCCGTCAATTTCTTCACGGTAATCACCTGAAACGATATTTTAGGGAACCCCATGTGAATTGCCACTATTGTATTATTTTAAATAATTTAGAAAAAACTCATGAGTACGGACAGCCGCAACTCAGATTACCACACACGTGAATCTGTACTGTTGTGATAAGAGCGGTTTTGCAATGAAAATGGAGTAACCTGATGCGCTGGCTTCTGTACATTAAGTTAAAGTATAATGCTTGTAAAGCCAACAATTAAATAACTTGTTAATGGTTCACTTTTGTCCAGTGCATAGGTGTATTGATAACCGCAATATTTATGATAAATTTCCCTGAATGTATAAGGATCTCTTGTTAAATACAGAGCCCTTAAAATGCCAAAGAATAATTAATGAAGCTAGTTACCAATAAATGCCACGGCGACTGCGCAAGGATTGAGCCACTTGCTGTTCGAGCCGACAACGCCCCATCCTCGACCCTCGTATACTCGTCCATCGTTACCAACCACGAAGTTATATCTGAAAAGAAACAAAATTTATTGTTAACTATCATCAGATCAAAATAATAAAACCGAAATCGATCCAAATAATAAAACCGAAATCGATCTATATAAAAAATTCTTAATCAATTTTCAGCTTGAATGGGTCCAAGAACAGGCAGAGGGACAACGAAGTGATCCTTTCCATTTCGACGTCTCTCTTTACTTAGTCGGTACACTCTTGACAGAGTGGTCGGCCTGATCGTCATGCAGTTTCTAAACGAGTGAACAGTTCCGTTCTGCGGCGCCATTCAATTATTTCAGAACCATCTCAATTACGTCAGCTTTCAAACAAAACAACCACATCGTAATCATTCCATTCGTTACGATGCCACAGACAGACACACACGAACGTAAAACCCTTCTATTTTGTCGGGGTTTTAAAACAACTTACGGGATATCCTGAGACTTTGCATTCAGGCTATTGAACTGTAGTACCCTCATCGCAGCAGCACAATCCTCGAATGTGTAGCATTCAGGAGTGACTGTGTTCTGAATTACGACTACCCTTAGCGGCTCGTAACTTTCTGTGAGGTCGAAATCGGTGACGTCACGAGCCATCCACATATCTCGAGTGACGTTCCAAGGGTACAGTTCTGGAAGACAATTTAAATAATACTTATTTTTTTTATTGTGTAGGTATAGTCAAGTTTGACGGCTTGGTTTGGTCGAGTGGTAGTGGCGCTGCCTCTTGGTCGACGGGCCCGGGGTTCGTCTCCCAGTAGGGGCACATATTTGTGTGAAAAGCAGATGTTTTTTCTCGGGTCATGGGTGTTGATGTTTGTCTTTATGTATGCTCCGAAGGACCCACGACACAAGGGAAAACCTTAACATGGGCCTTTGAGTGTGTAGCGTTTATTTAAAAAAAAAGTATATGGCGAATTTGGGTAACTACTAAAGACTGCGTATCTATAAGTTAACTTTGAATTAGTTAGCGAAAAATAACGGTGTGCATCAGCCTACGAAAGTGAATAACTCTCCCCAAGAAACATGGATCGATTAAAAAAAACAACGGGCTGCACTCCGGGAGTGCCGGTAGAAGTGAAAACTTGAACATATATTACTTCCTTGCGGTTTAAGAAGTTTTCACTTCACCCTCCGTCTTACGAATTTTCGATCAGGGTCACCCTGACGCGAGTTTAACATTTTTACCCATTCAAAAAGTGCACAACGCGGCTAAAGAAGTTTTCACTTCAAGAATAGTAATAACATTTTGTAATGTGACACCAACCGGAATTTATTTCATTACTAACTTTCCGCCCGCGTGGACTACACGTTATATCGTGCCTAGCTGTGGGATGAAATGTAGCCTATGTCCTTTCTCGAGGTCTACCTCTGTACAGAATTTCATCAAAATCGGTTCAGTAGTTTAGGCGTGAAAGCGTAACAGACAGATAGACAAAGGTACTTTCGTATTTATAATATTAGTAAGATGGATTATTAATTTTCGGTCCTATTGTTTGAAAAAAAAGTATTTCAAAAGAGGGAAATCAATTAACAGATTATTGTATTGTATTATGATTAACCCTAGAGTAGTCGCGCCTTTTTTAAAACGTGAGTGGTCGCTTAGGCAGCATTTTGCCGCCCATTATTATTTTAAGCTAATAATCGTTAATTTATATTTTAAATCATCTCAAAAGGGTAGAATAGAACGTCAACTAATAGAAAAATAACATTTATGAAAGATTTATGCTTCGTTTGATTTAAAAAAACATGTTTTGGTAAATATTAGACAATTTAAAAAAAAAAAATACGGAGGTAAAGTGTACAGGGGCAGCTACTGAGAAACTCGATCTTGACAGATGCATCGTTTACAAAATAACACAGTTTCTTTGTCGCGGGCGGTAAAATGCTCATAGCGCGAACACTCTAGGGTTAATAAAGATGATTTTACCTTCTCCGGTAATTTTATCCACCGGGGCGATAACTACGAAGTAGTAGATTCCGATAGCGATGCAGAGCAAGAACAGTAGCAGGGTGACAATCAGGGCGATCCGTTCCGAGATATTAGTACTTTTCAAAAATGACACTATGTTTTGGGGAAAACCTGAAACTATTATTTTTTTAAGTATTTTTAAAACGCTAACCCGCGTTTTTAGGGAAAGAAAAATGCTTAGTGAGGGAATGAGTTTCGCCGCTCGACTTGAAGGCGCGATGGCTCAGTTGGGTAAAGCATTAGGAGATCTCATCCTGGGGTCGTGAGTTCAAATTCCCATTCGCGTCGAACATTTTTCTTTCCCTAAAAAATTAATTAATTTAATTAATTAGTTAATTAATTAATTTAATAATTTATTAATATAATTTAATTTAATTTAATTTAATTAATTAACTAATACTAGCGTAAGTCAACATTGTTACTAACACTATGGGCTAATGACCTGAAATAAAGAATTTGAAATTGAAAATATTTATTTCTTAAATTATTATTATCATCATCATAATCATAATAGACAGAATTTCAGGTCCTAACTCACTGACTCCTCAACGCCCAGCCCAAACCCTTGGACCTAGAAAGCTGAAATTTGTTCCAAAAATTCCTTTCGGAAGAAATTCCCACGGGGACGAAGTCCCGGGCATCCTCTATTCAGTCATTTAATCACAGGCCACTGACGTAATTTGGGGGCCTTAATATTTAAAAAAATATGTATTTTGTCTATATACAATATTTTTAAATATAATATGTAAAACCTTACTAGGGCACAGCAAATAAAGGATTATAATATTATGTCAAATACTACATGTTGTTCTTACTAGGGCACAGCAAATAAAGGATTATAATATTATGTCAAATACTACATGTAGTTTATAGATCCACGCTGAATAGGAGTATAAAAAAAATCCAGCTGCCAATGCTGTGATAGCTACCATGACTACCTTCGATGGCAAATACTTCCTAGGCATACTGTAGAAACCAGTAAGTGGGATGCGAGGGTTTTCTGTAGTGGGTTTGCTATACCTATCACCACTTTACTTATATGTTATCGAATAACCCTCAGTCAAATGTGGTGTCAAGTGGTTCTAGAAACATATGACGTTCTACTTACCCCAAAAGGGAATTATAATGAGGACACTTTCAATTTGCTAGAATTTTTTTAAAAATTATAAGATGGGTTAACTCTTGACCTCAATCTTGGCCATAAGGTCGACGATGGAGCGAGTTAACCCAGAAAATGCCTATAAAGACACTGGTACTCCCCGCACCGACGGAACACAGCAAGCTGTTTGGTGTCGCACTTCGGTAGGAGGGTGGTCGCGAACCAGACAGCCCTTACAGAGCCTACCACCACACCGCATGAGACCATAAGACGACACGTCAGATTCAGAAAAAAATGAAGTGTCGTTGCCTGGGATGGATTACTAGGAGGCAGGTCTAATTTGTGTTTCCTTAGTCGCCTCTTACGACACCCACGATCACCACACGTTTAAAACTTTAGCGGCTGATTCTCTCCATAAAACTGATCAACTTTCCCCAAGGAACCTGTATAAAATGTCAGCCTGATCGCACAAGTTGTCTGGAGAGCCGAATTTTTTTTTCAGGTTTTGACTTATATTCTTTCAGGAAAGTTCTTTCGTTTCTTGGGCTGATTTACAACCGCAATTTTATCTAACTGATTGGGCCTTTTTATTATACGAAAACGGCACGGCAAAATTGTATTACCATTGCCTAGTGATACTAGAAGCTGGAAACATAGAAGGCCATGGTAATCAAATTCTGTCATGCCGTGCCGTGCCGTTTTGAATTATAAAAAGGCCCAATTCATTTAAAGTCACCCAAGATGCGTGCGTGTACGTATGCAGAAGATAGTATTATATAAGAAGATAGTAGAAGATATGTATGCAGAAGATATTCTTTGACAGAATACAGAAAAATCACTGCGATCTGTGATATAGCCCTGCTACTCGTAATGTAATAGTAATTCTTTAATGTCTTAAGTAAATGTCTTATGTAATCTGTTAATAGCTCAGTCTGTAGGTAGTTTTGCATTGCAAAAGGTGGCGTAGAAAATGTTTTGACACAATATTGTGTAGGTATGGCAGGTTAATAAAAATCCAAGTTCTCGACCTTGGAGGACCCAGGCGTTAGCCGCCATCTTGAATTAAAGGTGCCAAAACTAGATATATTTTAAATAACTTCTCAATTGTTTACTAAATCACAAAAGTGTCTATGAAGGGTTCAAAGAAGATAAAATTGCCTACATTTTTTGCATACATGATTATTCTGAAAGTCTTATAGGTAAAAAGTTACATTGAAAAAACTATTGAAAAAACACTCACAGAAATTCTGTTAGCAGTGATTTGTATTTAACATAAGTTTTGTATCTGCAACATGTCTTCTGTATTTGTAGAACACTTGCATAAGAATAAAATTGAGATAATAAAACCTCATGATTGCAAGTTATCATGAGGTTTTATTATCTCAATTTTATTCTTAAGCAAGTGTTCTTGTTACTGTTTTAACAAGAACAATCTCACTGCCAAAAACTTGACCACTGTAGGTTTAAAATACATGTAACTTTTATTGTTTATATCAAGATTTGATTCATATTTAGTAAGTCATAAATTCATGGCTATCCCGACATATAATCATCGGCCTAGTGTCTTTTGCTGACCACACAGTATCTTGATTACAATACGAACGTGCCGAATCAGCTTTACCATTGACGTTTTACCATTGATGGTAAAACTGTAACTTAGCGTCCATTTTGCGGCACAAATAAAATTGATTAAATGAAAATTAAGTGAGCTTTCTCTCTTTCTTTTTAGTGAACACATGCACAACACAAGGCATAAATAAATATGGATTATTGTTTGATTATATTTTTTTAAAAATTTTGTGGTAGGACGCATCTCTGATAGAAGAACTACAACTTCCTGTTAAGTCGAAGTACTTAACACAGAACAATAACATTTTTAGAGAACATTAAGATCGTAAAATTACAAATAAAAAATCAAAATTCAAACTACATTCCTACTTACATTCAACAAGCGACATGCTACATTCAACAAAAAATATTTTAAAACAGTAAAAACAAAACAATTACATATCACAAGTACCAAACTTTACACATAAATACTACGCAAAGCTAAGTATAGCATATGGCAACAGCATAATGTATAGGTAGGTAACTGTAATAAGTATGTACAAGTAGGTAAGTGTTGATATCAAAGAGCAATATATCGGTTCTAAATGGATTCTATTCATTGACTACATTGATGGTTAACAATGTCTCACTGTCCCATTCATGCTTATTTCCTTCTATATAGTACAGTAATTCTATGTAATCAATGTATGGGAAAAACAAACAAATTAATAAAGTTTTGAAACTTGTGTGACATGATACCTTTGGGTGTGATGTTCAAAACGCACAACTCTCCCCTACCTGACGCTACACCCCCCGACACCCTGAAACTTGTCTCTTTTATGGGTTTTTCCACATTTTCTGGAAACTGCTACACATACGGAAAAAATAATCCTCATCAAATGGGCAACAAAAAAGGTCCTACATGTATTTTATAGGCTTGATGTTATTCGAGCTACAGCTAGTTCAATTTTGGTAAAATAGACTAAAGCCAATAAGTTACGCTGCCTGCTCAATTTCTTCATCAATCAGTCTATAACGAATTTTATACGACCAAATTTTCAGAAAATAGGTATTATGATGATAACTATCGTGAAATATAATTTAAAAAGTTAAAAACCTAAGCCACAGTGGGGTTCCCATACGACAAACGTCCAAAATATCGCATTTTTTTAATAACTTTTGTTACTGCTCTATTTCAAAAACTATATAATTAATACATTTCAAGCTCAATACATATTTAAAACATACTTTACACTAATTTACAAAAAAGATGAAAAACAGTCAAGAGTGAGTCGGACTCATGCTAAAGATATTTAAACAGAAGCTCGCACTCGAACTGCTTTTGTGACTTTTACCTGGTTATTTGTCGTAGAATTACTGTTATTATTTACACGATGACTCTGAAATATTAGTATACGTGCGTTAGACGTATATGTCTTCGTTTTATTATATATCACAGTAATTCTATGACAAATAACCAGGTAAATGTCACAAAAAACTCACTCTTGACTATTTTACATCAATTTTTTAGGTTAATATTAAGTTTTTTTTTAAATATGTATTAATTATATAGTTTTTGAAATAGAGCAGTGACAAAAGTTGTTAAAAACTGCGATATTTTGGACGTTTGTTCTAATAGTTTGAAAGATAGAGGGGCTGCGACTAAAACACCAAACGTACATATCAACTAGCGGACGCACTACATGGGAACTCCGTGTAACCTCTTTTAGGAAAGCTTCTACAATTTGTGAAGATCATCTAAGCAAAATTCCAAACTTAGAGCTTCAATAGCTATGATTTTGCAAGGAAATCTTTGTAATAATGACTATACTGTCGTTAACCTGATGACAAATTTGATTATTAGTTTTTAACTAGCTAAAGCTTGAAAAACATTAGGCCTATCATAATAATATGTATGACATATTTGTTTACAATTTAATGAGGATTATTTTTGCTCTTGATACTTTTTTTTTGTATTTATTATAGTTTTCGCAAAAAAGATAAAAAAAACTGTTAACGGGGACAAACTTCACGGCGAAGGGGGGTGTAGCGTCATGTGGGGGGGGGGGGGGGAGAGTTGTGAGTTTTAAAAACCACACCCAAAGTTGTCATACCACATAAGTTTCAAAACTTTATTAATTTGTTTGTTTGAAAAATACAGAATTACCGAGCTATATACTAGCATTCCGCCTGGGACTTCTTTCCCGTGGAAATTCGGTAAAATTATGTAGCCTATGTCCATCGGGGATAATGTAGCTAGTGAAAGAATTAATATTATAAGAGGAAAGATTTGATTGTTTGTTTGCATTGAATAGGCTCCGAAACTACTAGACCGATTTGAAAAATTATTTCACCATTAGAAAGCACACACTATCCCCGATGGACATAGGCTACATAATTTTCCTGAATTCCCACGGGAACGAAGTCCCAGGTGGAATGCTAGTGTATACTAATATTATAAAGAGGAAAGATTTGATTGTTGGTTTGATTGTTTGTTTGCATTGAATAGGCTCCGAAACTACTGGACCGATTTGAAAAATTCTTTCAGCATTGGAAAGCTACATTATCCCCGATGAACATAGGTTACATAATTGTCCCGAATTCTCACGGGAACGAAGTCCCAGGGGGAATGCTAGTATTCTATACGACTGTTTTAAAACCAGGATATGCAAACATTTGTTATACAGCAGCTCGAGCACGATGACGAGAAACTTGCGCGGCGCGCCACTTGGTTGATGCTGGAACTTCACTTTGATTGCGCGAGGGCCCCGCGCAAGAGCTTGCTCGCTCTCTGGCGTTGTCAATGGCATAGAGCGTTGTCTGGCGTTGTCTGGCGTTGTCAATGGCGTTGTCAATGGCATTTTGGCATAGAGCTGCGGCGCATTACGCGCGCTATCACCATCGTACTCGAGCTATAGTGAGTAGAAAAATATCTAACATCAAAAGCAAGAACACTTTATTGCAACAAACTTGTAACGTAAAACATTAGAGATATAACCAATACATAGATGTACAATCTTAAAAAAATAGGTTTCTTAACAATTAAATCCAAAGCGAAGTATGGGCCGACAATCTGGCAAAGATAGAGGGAAGCTGCTAGATTTGGGTGACATCCCAAGTAGAAAACAAGTTAAGAATATCAAAAAACTGAGAGAAGTATTTTTAAAACTTTGTTGTTAAGTGTGCCAGTGTCCTAAAGCCAACATACAAGATGTCTTGAAATCCGTACATTCTTAAATGTGCCTACGAGAGAGAGGTCTTTACTCATTCTCAATTTTTTCTGAAATTCCGTGCCCATTTTTATTAAGCAGTGTCTTGAAGCTCTTAAAAAGGTATTGCACAGATGGTTTCAAGATATCTGCAACATCTTTTATTAAACATTCGTTTGCTACTTGAGACGAAACCGATCGATATGCTGGAGATCCATATCGATCTCCAGCATATCGATCGGTATCCCGCAGGGAGCGACTTACTGCTGACATGATGATTTGCAATCTAAGCTAAAAGAGACACAGTCCTTACTTATAGTAAAACTTAGTAGTATTATAAATGTGAAGGTGTGCTTTGTTTGCCTTTTCTTCACGTCAAAACGAAAGCAACTCTTCAGTTGCTTCATTAGAAGCGTCCTGGATTGCACTCATTAGCTTTATCTGGGTTCCAATGTGACAATGCATTCAAACGTTTCATCACCTTCCACCCTGGGGCTACCACATGCGTCTGTAACTGACATAGGCCATACAAAGAGTAATTTTCTACTAAGACGTGCTCATTTACGAGTGTTTCCAAGAGAATGGATACGTGATCAAACTGGGTCTCGTCAGGGAAATCCTTGCTGTAATCACCAATAAACGATATCGATATGGAATTTGAATCTAAACTCTTCATTACGCGACCCACAACGTTTGCCCCCCTTCCTTCGATCACCCAACCGTTGCCACCAACCAAAAAGTTTGGTACAAGATCCTCGTATCTCGCTTGCAAGCTTCGGTCCTGTAATTCGTGTACTATTTGCCTGCAGGTTGTCTTCTCGTTGCAGTAAGAGCCTTCAGTGTGGGTTATAATAATAGTGTAAACAGGCAACCGAAGGTATTGTCCAACCTCCACATCCAGAGTATGCCAATCTTTCCGACGGAGATACCATGTTACGTTCAGACCTAGCCAAAAGAAAAGTGTTGCGTGAAGAACGTGTAATAATGCTAATATTTTATTTCGATAATTAGGAATTTGAATGTTATGCGCAGGTGTTTTTAAAGGCCATGAAAATTCCTACAAGAAAAGAAAATCTTCCTCAAAACTACCATGGGAATAAAATCTCAATATTTTCCATTTCGAAGGACGGCATAATTTCGTCATAACTTTTTGTATTCAGGTTGGCTTAGTCGCAAATCAAGAAACTTTATGCTCTAGCTAGAGCATAGACACATTTCTATTTTACTCTGGTTGAGATATAACAAATAATTAATAATTAAATACGATAGAATGTAATTTACCGATGTCGAGTCGAGTTTCGAAGGTCGCTGCCAAAAAGAGACCATAGATTGCAAGCGCGGAAGCTACTGCAATGGACCAGCAAACGCACAAGGCTACGCTGCACCTTATCCGACGAGGGTGTCTCTCTGCTTTCAAGTCCAGGCAAAGGCATCCCACTGAAACATCAAGGAACTGACTAACTGGCCTGTGGTTTGGACGATTGAAGGTTGCCAGTTTGTAGATTAATTAGGTATAGCGCCGCGGTGACTATTTGCCTTAAATTTTGTCAGAACGCCTGATACAATTTTACCAGCAAAATTACGATTCGTATAAAAAGGAATCTGTTAGATACAAGGAAAATAATAATAGCTATTTGACCATCATGGGTGACTAACGTATTTTTTTTTTAGATTAGTTCAATAATATAAATCTCTACATACCTAGTATAAAACCATATTTTTCCTGTAAACTGACATAAATATGGTTGTGTGTACGACCTTGGTATAAAAATTGCTAACATAAAAATAAATCAATTTTTTTTTCGTCTTGCTAACAATCTGTAGTACCTAAACCCTTTTCAAAGAATAGGTCAAATTACCAATCGTCCTGTTAGTGCAAGATAGTAGCAAAATGCATTCGCGAATTTAGTGTCACAATAATAATGAAAGTAGAATTTCAACTCATTCTTAATTAGTTACTCGAAAGTAGCCGCGCGTTGATAAGATAAAATAAATTGATAACTACACATTTAATAAAAAAAAGTCCAAGCATAATAAAAGTACTTACTTACAATTTTCGTACGCAGTGGTTACCTCTTCCAACGCTTGGTCACAGTAAACGTGAATTTTGGGTCAAAAGTTTTGAATATTCGGTTCTGGACAATGGGCCTTTTTATAATTCGAACGGCACGGCACGGCATGTCAAAATTTGAATTATCATTGCCACTTATGTTCCTAGCTACAAAAATCCTTAGTATGTAGGAGGCACTGATAATACAATTTTGCCGTGCCGTTTTCGAATAATAAAAACCCCATTTACTCTGTAAGGGCCACTTTCACCAAAAGTGCTAAACGTATTTAACAGCCTAAATACATTTAACTCAGTTGTCAAAGCAACAAAATCTGTCAAATTAAACAAAATTAGTCCTGCTAAATACGTTTAGCACTTTTGGTGAAAGTGGCCCAAAGTCTACGATCAATGGACGACCGATAATTATCATTATCTGTCCCTATCATACTGTATAGCGTAAGACAGAGATGTACTGATATCTGACGTAGGCTAACATCTCTGTTAGCCTTATCTTCTCAGATACCCTGACCAGTCTGACCTTACTCAAATGCGGAAAATAAATTATTAATAGCTTCATCTTGAGGTAAAAGTAATCAAGTGGCAATCTTGACTAATCCTCCAGAGTTTTCAAATCGCTAAAAGAGCTTTGCTTTGTTTTTTTTTTTAATTACAAAATAAATATATCTTACCTTTAACAGTTTCGCTGTTGTTTTCTGTCTGTGTGACCGTGATAACAGTGGGTCCAAAGCGCACGTGTTTTGAGTTGACAATAGAAACAGACGGGTTACAACCGTTGGAAGGACCAGGAATGTCCACTGTCAAGTCCGCTGGGTTCAGAACTTCTCGATTTTCATGTGTTCTGGTCACCTTCCTGCCCTCGTTGGCAACCCTCTGCCCCTCATCCTCGGAGTCGTCTGACCATATATCTTCGACTAGAGGTTCAAAGCGTTTCATCTTGTTAAGATCTTACTATTTAAATACCCTAATGTGTCGTTCCAATCAAAAAAGGAACCTTATGACGGTTTTGAGTTTTGGAGATATCTATTTGTGAAATAATGCAAAAATCTAAATTATCTTTTTTGCTCATTTATGAACTAGCTACTTTTTTCTAAAGAATCAAATCATTACATTTCGAAAATAATAGAAAATGTGTATAATGTTTTGTTTACTAACTCTAGCTTCTAAGTTTTATCATTGTTACTAACACTATTAAGGATGTTTATCTGAAATAAATATATTGAATTGAAAAGTTGTGTAAATCATATACTAATATCTTCAAAAATTAATATCTCCGCAACTACACAGTATTCCTTTTTAAATATCAATAGCATATCAGTCGCAGGTTATAGCGATATGCATAACTCCACACCGGTATCTCCTTGGATAGTCTCACAAAGGTGTCTTCATTTTTAGATCGAAAATACTTAAGCCATAGTTAATAAAACCTTATTTTGCACTATTAACAAATTTTGTAAGCCGTGTTTTTTCCACATTCTCCGTTTCTTATTTTATTTATCTCACTGTGATAACGGAACGCGTCTGGGTTAAAGGAGTGTCATGCTAAGACTAGGTATTTAATGTGTGATTATAACGACTAAGAGTGACTAATGTTTTTATTAAAACACATTATTATCGTATCACGTTGATACGGATAAGGGGTACGTGGAATTCGCTTTGTCGAATTTGTTACTTTGTTGATTGATGAATGAACCATTATTAGGATCAACAATGTTTTTTTGTTACTGTACTCTGTACGCTGACTCTAGACACAGACGACAGCATTATTAGGTTTTGGTAGTACAAACGTATAGCCTTATGCAGAATTTTAGTCTGTACATTGTAAAACGAGTCAGCGATATAATTCTGTTAACTAAATATTATTCTGAAAGCTTAAACAAAGCTCAATGAGTACAATGTTTATTTCACACTAGATTCTAAGAAACCCACTTTACAGTTCAGTAGATAGACATGTCGTACTTTTACTTTCCTCTTTGTTCGATTTAAAATAAGTTTGATTTTTTATTGTAATGGTAGTAAATAGCTCTTGAAAAAAGCTTTCCCAGTTCCTGGTGTTTGATATACTTAAACTTAAAATTTTGAAAACCACTCAACCCATTTTGATGAAACACTATTCTCCAAGTTGAAAGATATCCGATAATTATTAAAATCAATAGTTTACAGGGGTGGTTAGTAATTTGTCTAAGTTTATTAATCAGAGTTATTAATGTAAACTGTCACACACATTTTTGTCAACTTTATCGTATTTTTAAATGCTCCGCTAAAAATCTATTTTTAATTTGAATTTTTCATCAATTTTGTACAAACTTTCAGTTCCTGCTTAGCACACTCCTTTCGTCACCTCTAAGGTTGGCTGGAAGAAACCCCTCTAAGGGTGCAGCCCGTCTTTAGACATTACCTTTTTTTTCAAATCCTTTGCAAAAATGTTTTTAGTACAATGAAGTGTTTACTGCATACATAAAGTGTTAAGAAAACACGTAAATGAGTGAATGGTCTACCCTGCGCGCCCGCCACCAATTTCAACATCACAATCTTTAGAAAAACTAAAATATTTCAATGAAGCGCTCGTAAATCAGTGGCGACGCTGATCTGAACCGATCAGTGAGGTTAAGCAACATACGAACAGTCAAGAAACTTGATGACTGACGAAAGAGTAAATTTTTCATGAACGTTTGGTGCTCCGGAGGGCACGTTAAGCAGTCGGTCCTGACTGTTGTTGATTGACCTATCACGTTGGTCAGAGGCCATTGGGCGGTTTGAAAACTGACTCCAACTTCAGACAAGATCGCCATATACTTGATGATTGATTATACTTATTATACACGAGAAGGAAGGAGTCAATCGATCAACTCTGTCTCTGTCTGTCTGTTGCGCTTTCACGCCTTAAGTACTGAACAGATTTTAATGAAATTTGGTACAGAGATAGATTAGACCTTGGAAAACAACATTGGCTACATTTCACCCCACTGCTGGGCACGACATAACCTGTAGTGATATCGTGCTACTACGCGGGCGGAGCCGTGGGCGGCAAGCTAGTCTCTTAATAATAATTAATTTTTAGAAAACTGAATTTTCCATACTAACGTTTTTGAATTTTTCTCGGGAATGCGAAATCCAAATTTAGCAAAATTTTGTGGGAAGGTTTGGACAACATTAAGTTAATTTTCATCATACTTGCTTTATTAAAAGTTGTAAACTGTAACAACGGTACAGCAAAAATAAGCAATGAAACGGGCAACGGATGAAACATGCTATATTTGAGCTTCTTTTTCAGCAAATAAATCTAAAGTAAGTAAATATGTATTATTTTGACTCAATATCTCCGTTATATGGCCAAGGTTTTAAATAAAAAACAATTTTAGTAATAGCTGTTCAATCAAATAAATTATGAATAAACCTATTATGTGGCGTCTTCTTAAGTAATTTCGCCAATGTCAGTGGGTTGTTGCTTGCGTTTGGATTCCAAGCGTCATAGATTTACGCTAGACCATGCCATCTTGTAAAATTTACAATGTAAATGGTTATACTTATTCTGGAACAGCTTCCAAACAACCATCTCTATAGCTACTTTTCTACCCTATCGTGTAGGTGTATAATCAAATAGGTGACGAACTTGACTAACCCTGGTGTCAGAGTTTTCTTGGTTTAACAGCACAGTGGCACAGGGACGCGAAATTAATTTCGGCTATGGTGTGGTAACCTTTCAGGTTACTTTCCTAACGTTGTTCAGCAAATCTCTTGCTAAAACTACAAAGAACTATGCTAAGACGACATTAGTTCTCAAGCTCTAACTTGCATGCCTCAAACACTTACCTTTGGAAATGGTACCCATGTCGCGATTTCATATGTTCACTTACACCATGCTTACACCAAAGTTGCACCACTAACTGACAATAATTGATTACCGCCACTTCTCTAACTCTTACAATATTGCCGGTCGGTGCTGCCAACGGCAGGAGTTGTGTTCCGCCCGCCTCGCCGCTAATTGGCCACTGGGCCTATTTATAATTCGAAAACGGCAGGGAAAAATTGTATTCAAAAGTCAAAAAAAGTCAAAAGTGTTTATTTCATTGAACATATAAAATGATACTTGAACACGTCAATATTATGAATTACTTACATTAGCACTTTTGACTTTGCGCCTATTCGCAAAGGTGCAGTCTACCTCAGGAGAAGAATAGGCAAGAAACTCCGAGGTTCGCTCTTTTTAGGTCAATCATATAAATTTTCTTACTTTTAAATTTAATTGACTTAATATCTGAATAACTCTGGAGCTGAGCAATTTATTCCCATGGTTGCTTGTCTAACAAATAATCCGAAATTCTATAATAGCCCTTTTAATATTATTACCATTGCCTCCTATGTAATAGTAATACTAGAAGCTGAGAACATAGGGGGCAATGGTAATTAAAATTTTGAAGTGCCGTGCCGTGCCGTTCGAATTATAAAAAGGCCCATTGGTTACCGCCACTTCTCTCTCTTACAATATTGCCAGTCGGTGCTGCCAACCGCAAAACCGAGCCAACTACCAACTTGACCGCGACAGAGCCTACGTGTCTTTGTTAAAAAAAAACCGTTTAACAACATACAGTCGAATTGAGAACATCCTCCTTTTTTGTATTCAGTTAAAATATTTTTATCAAAAAATTGCCCAGCCTTCAAAAAGGGTAAAATAAATTTTTAAAGCTATATTCACGAGTAAATAGGGTAAAGCAGTGAATAGGTGAATTCATAGCGGAATATGGTAAATAGAGAGGAATATTTTTTTTGACGTTGGCGCCGAACAATTACTATTAGACTATTATAGTTTTTATTGGCTATTAAAACTGTCTTAGTTTTTATACTGCTAAAAAAATCTTGTGCGAATACCTATTTAATTAAACTAGGTCCTCTTTTCATAGCGGCGCCGACGACGTCAAAAAATATTCCTCTCTATTTACCATACAGGGAACAACTTCGTTTTTGCTTCGTTTGCATTGATGACCTATCATCCACATTTAACACCGAAAATTTCAGTTTATTTTTATTTTTTAACTAAACCAGGTACTGAACCGATTTCGATAAACATTTTAAGGGACCAATCTGGAAGTAGATGCTTCCAAACTTAAAGAAAATTTTAGAAATCGGTTTATAAATGACGGAGTTTTGAGGTAACAAACATAAAAAATAAAAAAAATAAAAATTCTCGCGGATCAGCTGTTAATCATTTATATTACAAATGACTGCTCTTCCCGAGGCAGGGACGTTTATTGTTTAATAGTTCTCCTACGAGACTAATTTGGCAATGAGAATTTTCTTTCATGAGAGTTAAAACTTCCGAATCAACACAAGGAAAGTTGGACCGTAAATATATAGCGATAAGTTTTCCTTTCTTTTGCGTTTGAAGTTGGACAGTTTTAGTAATTAAAAATAATTTTGTCAACATCGATAGAATGAAAAAGAAATGCAAAGTTTTGCTATTACACTTAAGGTTCGGTTTTCCTTGGCAATCAACACTCATTAGACTGAAATCTCAGTACGCATACTAAGAAAGCTGGTTGTGCTAGCGCCTGCTCATTTTGACAAAGCAAATATTTCGCTCGCTGCAATGCAAATGCAGTTTTTGTGCAAGGAAAAAAAATCGTATCTCGTATTGAATCATGTATGTATGTATGTATTTATTCTTTATTGTACAATGATAATACAGAGGATAACAAGTTTACAGTAATAGGAAGTTTACAAAGGCGGACTTATCCCACGAGGGGATTTCTTCCAGTCAACCTAGTAAGAGTATTTAAGAGAACACAGTACTACTCGGCGTAATGACAAATTAAATATTTTTGTACACAAGAAAAAAAAAAAAAAAAACAAAGAAAAAAAAAGAAGAAAAACATATCAGTCAGTAAGTAGGTAGGTACTTATTTAAAATTATATTATTATTATAAAAACGAATATTATATTATGTATAAGTTTATACTATAATGAAAATATACTACAAATACATATAAATAACATATATGCTACAATATATAATTATAAATATACATATATATACATATAAACATAATTAAGAGAGATGCCTTTAAAATTCAGCTCAGGGCTTCAGCGTTGAAGCCAAAATGCTTTTTCAGTCTCAGTTTGAAGCTATCCGGTGACGGGGACTGACGAACTGATACTGGCAGATTATTCCAGAGCCTCACAGCGTGCACCGTAAACGATCTGCCATAAGTACGAGTTGTATGTGGTGGCATAGTAAGAGCGGAGTTAAGGCCAGAGCGCAAACGATTGCCGCTGATGTCGGCTTTGAGTTGAAAACTTTCCCGTAGATATGAGGGAGCCGAAGATGAGTGGAGGACATTAAATAGGAGGGAAAGAATATGCAAGTCCCTGCGCAAGCGGATGGGGAGCCAGTTTAATCTTGATCGAAACTCCGAAACGTGGTCAAACTTGCGCAGCCCGAAGACAAACCGAATGCACACGTTCTGGAGTCTCTCAAGCTTGTTCACCAATTCCTCAGTGGCATCGAGAAAGACAATGTCGGCGTAATCAATTAAAGGAAGCAACAGTGACCTGGCGAGTAAAGCCTTCGTCTCCAGGGGAAGAAAACCCTGCAACCGGCGTAGTGAATGAAGGGAGCCGAATATCTTACGGCTCACTTCATTTATATGTGGAGCCCAAGACAGGGTCTCATCCATAGTGACCCCCAAATTCCTGACAGTTCGAGAAAGAGGAATTGCTGAATTGTTGAAAAGTATTTGGGGAACCACCATAGCTTTCAATCTAGAGACGAAGGACTGACCACCAATCACAATGGCTTGAGATTTTGCCGCATTTACTACCAGACCGAATTCGCGAGACCACTGAGAAATTGCGACAAGGTCGCGGTTGATTTGATCAAATGCAAGTTTTATGTTATCCAACGTGGCCGATGCATAAATTTGCAAGTCATCTGCGTACAAGTGAAAAGAGGAAGTAAGAGAAGAGGAAATACTATTTATAAATATAGAAAATAAAATAGGGGACAAGACACCACCTTGTGGGACACCGGAGGCCAGGTCACACCAGTCGGAGTGCCTGTCACCGATCCTCACAAGTTGTCGTCGATTAAAAAGGTAGGATCTAAACCACGATATAGCCAAGGGAGGCAAGTTTAATGTTTTCAGCATTGCCAACAGTACGTCGAAATCTACGGTGTTAAAGGCGCTACTAAAATCAAGGAGCACCAAACACGTCAGCTTCCTGTTTTCAATGTTCCAGCGGATGTCTTCTGTAACCTTGACCAAGGCTGTAACAGTACTGTGTCCTGGCCTGAATCCTGACTGATACGGGCTGAGGAGGTTATTGAAAAGCAGATGGTGGGAAAGCCGATCGTGAACATAGTGCTCAATGATTTTAGAGAGTAGAGGAAGAATAGAGATGGGACGAAATTGGGAAAAAGTAAGAGGATTAGGAGTTTTAGGGAGTGGGATGACATGTGCGCGCTTCCAAATGGAGGGAAAAGTGCCAGAAGATAGAGAGAAGTTAATAATGTAGGAAAGAATAGGAGCAATAGAATTAGAAATCGGTTTTAACATACTAAGGCCAATCTCGTCGTCACCAAGGGCCTTCGTCTTAATTTTATTCAGAATTTTGGTAACTGTGTCGGGGGTAATGGTGCCAAATTCGAAGGGTTGAATGTTGGGATTAATAGAACGTTCCAAGAGCGAGATAGAGTTCATTTTGGTGATAGGATCTATTGTACTCGACGACCTGCAAAAGTGCGCATTGAGAGCATCAATGTCTATATTACCTGGATCGGATGCTTGCTTCCCAATGCCAAGGGACTTTAAATAGTTCCAGAGTTTGTTAGAGGGGCAACGACGAATGGAAGAATGAATGTGTGCGCGTTTAGCAGTACGGCAGAGCCGATTACACTTCGTGCGTAAAGCGACATACTTGTTTTGATTCACCTCACTTGGGTCATGGCGGAAACGAATGTGAGCCCTATCACGTTTGGCCATAATGCGTTTGAGGTCTTCCGTAAGCCACGGTGCTGGAAAATGCTTAACTCTGGTGGGTTTAAGAGGAGCATGCCTATCATAAATAACAAGAATGATCCTATTAAACGCACCAACCATGCTATCAATATCCGCGGCTTGCAAGACTGAATCCCAATCCGCTGCACTGAGATCTCGCTGAAGAGCGGCAGTATCCACATCCTTAAGGTTACGAAGCCAGAGAATCTTATGCCTGCGCTTAGGTGGTCTAATTTTGTAAGAGACGTAGATAAGGTCGTGTCTACTAAACCCAGCCGCATTAAATTGACCATGTTTAGCTGAAAAATCCGGGGAAGAAGTAATAATCAGATCAAGTAGAGAGGGAGAACCATTATGGGGAAAGTGAGTGGGACCAGAAGGAAGACAGTATAAATCCAGAGAACCAAGGAGAGAAAGAAGTTTTTTAGAGCGATGGTCATTTTTAATGAGGCAGGTATTAAAGTCGCCCATCAAGATCATATGATCATAATTCGGGCGCAGGTCAGCAAGCACCGCATCAAGAGTGTTAAAATAATTTATGTGGAGATTAGGGCTGTAAAATACACCCAACATTACCTTTTTATGATGCAAAGTAACTTCCAAAAAAAGGTACTCTGGTCGATTGAGGTCCGGAGGTGACTGGGCGATTATTTGACATGGGATATC
The DNA here is from genome assembly GCA_949987775.1 of Aproaerema taeniolella. Classification (NCBI taxonomy): domain Eukaryota; kingdom Metazoa; phylum Arthropoda; class Insecta; order Lepidoptera; family Gelechiidae; genus Aproaerema; species Aproaerema taeniolella. The sequence continues at coordinate 32,939,456 of OX465242.1, read as the reverse complement.
ATTGCGCAGATAAATGGCAACTCCACCACAACCAACTGTCCTCATAGTACCAGTGTTCCCTTTTGGTTTTGAACACGTCCGATCGTTCCTAATCAGACGGAAGCCAGGCAGTGGATATAAAGTAGAGGGCAAAGATGGTTTCAGAAATGTTTCTGACACTAAAACAGCGTGTACAAATGGGTTGGAAAAAGCGGCAAGCATATCGGCATAGCTAGATGCAATGCTTTGGGCATTAATATGGACCACATTGAAGTTCTTTTTATAAGATGAGAAGGTGTTCATTAAATTTTCTCCTAACGAGGGCATATCCATCTCATCACTATGAGCACTGAAAAGGCTGTCCGAAGACGAGCTGAGTGAGAAGTATTCACTATCAGAGCTATCATTTAAAACATCAGACATAATATCATAAATATAATAATATAATATATATATATACCTAATATATATCAGTAAAAAAAAATATGAAATATATACTTAGTAGGTGACTATTAAACTAAGAGCTAGGTACTTCTAAGCTAAACCAATTTTTTATTCTCTTGAATACTCACTAGGGAACATAAAATACAGTGAATGCGAGGAAAACTATAAATTAACCAATTATACGTTCACTAGGATAGCAATAAAAAAAAAATTCGATAAAAAAATAAAAATAAAAACATTTAGAAAACAAGTTAATTATTAGACTGCAAAGTAAATTATTAACAATAACACCTGCCTGAATAGGAAAACAAAATGCTTCCTAAATTAATATGGAAGGATAAAAGGATGCAACACCTAACCTTAACCAGTAACAACATCGGCCAAAATAGCGGTATCAAAGCAAGAAAAATCAAATAAAAGTGATTAATGTTGCAACGAAACACGTACTAGAAGTGTGAACGAAACGCAAATCGAGTAATTATGACATATTTGATAACTGAGTGACATTGACATATTGTGAATTTGTGAGGTTAGAAACAAGATTCTATTTTATAGAATACTATTTTAAGAAAATTAAACGGTATACAAATATAAATTACCAAAATGTAAACATACAACTGATACAACCGACATACAAAATCAAAGGATAGAAAGACTACGTTTCGTGACTTACCTACCGCATAAATAGCCAAAAGGAGTTTAAAGGAATGCTAAAATGAAAATGTTACTTCAGCTTGTTAGTTCGCACAGCGCGAGGCTTAGTGGTTCGCCCGGTATTCCCTGCGGCATTTGAACCCTCGGGCGCAGGTCCGGTGCCTCGTGATCCCGCTGTAGACTGAGTAGTAGACGGGTCAATTGCGTTCAGCTCAGCCATAGTTGTTATCTTGTGGCGTGCACCGTCGGCGCTCACCACGATTATCTTTCCATCTGCGGTCCAGGACTGTTTAACTCCGAATCTCTTGCGAGCAGCAACGAAGACGGCATGGCGGGGACTCGTTAAGAACTCTGAAAACGTTAGCCCACTACCTTTAAGGTTCTTCTTTGTTGACCACACCAAGTTGCGTAGCTTTGTGTCAAAAAACCTGATTAAAATGGGACGGGGTCTACTAGTGTCCTTGCCCAATCTGACACACGTCACGAAAGACTCCGGAGAGACATCTTGCAACATTAACTTATCTCGTACAATACGCACTACAGCTTCAGATGCATTCTCCTTCTCGGACTCCGGCAAACCATGTAGTAGCAGGACATTTTTCCGTGACCGCATTTCATTTGAGTCTAAATAGTTAAAAACAATTTCCATTTGCTGCTTGAGACAGGTTACAGCCCTGTAGATGAACGATTTAAACTCATGGAACTCCGTTGCTAAACCAGGTTGTGGTTTCACAGCTGGGGAAGCCAGGGACTGCTGCATGAGGGTCATCTTGTCTTCAAACATCTTAGTCATCTCGTCCATTTGTTGTCGAAGAGCTGTGATTGCTTCCATAGTGATAGTTATGAAAACTCACAAGTGTATTGTTTCTATGTGAACTGTGTTTTAGGTGAAGAAATAGTGATTTCCCAGTAAGTATTCAATAATTACACTTCACTAATGCATAACTAAGTTGTTATAAGTGCATAAATAAATTTATAACTAGAAATTAAACTTGAAATTTCACAGACAGTACAAAAACGCGTCTAGATAGTTTCACGCCTACCGCCGAAAAAAAAATCATCTTTGTGGTCATCATTTAACTCTCCTTAAATAATTAAAATTCCAATAATCAGTGTCCTTAGGGACATATACATGGTCCTTCGAGCCGGATTTTGAAGTTTTACCAGCAGTATTGTTAACCTGAAGAAATCAAGGACTGAAGGGATTATTTTGGTACAATCAGGTTCACCTCACCGTAAGCTGAATTACTTAGCAACCATACGAGTATTAAAGTAATTCAAATGTTGCTGTAGATTATACTTATTATTGAGTAGGTTGTTCCGGTTGCCATTTGTAGTCTTCATCATCAGTTCCCCTTTATCAAATGGTGCTTTCCACGAGAGGAAATGACCAAATTATTATGAATAACTGCAAAATCATTCATAATAACTCGGTCATTTGTATAACCCTCGACATTTAGGGCCTTACCGTAACAAACAAACTAAAACGTTAAACAATGTTTTAAAATGGGTATGGACATAGATTCCTTTGCCTTTCCCGATTAGAGAATAAATTAAACAATCTCTAAGTGACATAAGTCAGTTTAAGACATTGTCTTAGGACTTAGTACTTTCTCTTTATGCTTAGACCATACACTCTATAGACAGAGCCAGGAGCGTGCCCCTTTTAGATAGAAATAGTTTACCCCTTCCCTGCACCCAACCATACTTCACTGTACAAAAGCTGTACAACAACTTAACTAATAAAGTCTCTTTTCTCACAAATTCACCACAAAAACGAATAAACTTTATGCACAAAACCTTAAAAAACTGTAATGACTGACAAAAGCTGCTGATCAAACGCTTTGTTTGTCACGAATTGAAAATCGTGTCATCAAATAATAGGTTACGCAGAAAGAGATGGCGTTAAAGTAACCTATCTCTTACTGTCTTATAGGAACTCACATGTTTGCATATCTTTCAAAAGTGCTGTGACGTCATAAGTACTCCGTCATACAACTTGAAATTTTAATGGTTGTTCTCCCGTCACGAGGGGGTTTAGTAGCGTTATTCGAGCAACTTTTACTATGGGAACACTAGTGAAATCTTGAGTGAACTTTGTATGGGAAGTCGAATTTTTTTTCTAAATCTCACTAGTGTTCAAACCATTTAATTTTCAAGTTGTAGAGTGTATGGTCTATCTAAGGTCTCAGTGGTGTTTTGATGTTTTGTGGTAAAGCAGTTATTGCGTATAAATCTTAAATGGCTAAACCGATTTTGATTGAATACAGCTTAGAACCACCTCGATTAAATCAGCTTTCAAACAAAAAAAAGCATCGAAATCGGTTCTTTCGTTTAGGAGCTACAATACCACAGCAAACACTCAGGATACACACGTCAAACTTATAACACCTCACTTTTTTGTCGGGTGTTGCGATTGATGTGCCTATACAGGATTAAGATCTCTGAATTCAGATCATCATTCTAAACAATTTTCCAATGAAGTTTTCAGGATTTTTTAAAAATTATTTTATGTTTTTAATATTTTCTGCTATAATAATTGTTTGAATACACTCCATTTGGTTATTAAAAAAATTATAACAGCGTAAAATGGGAAACCCAGCAATGTATATTGCTTTCTAATAGACGTACGTGGCGGGAACCTTTTCAAGAAAAAAAATACAGTCAAGAAAAATAAATACTTGTTGATGGTTATCATAGATATGGTTATATTGTAGTATTATAGTATTCCACCATTATAGTATTTGCTAAGATGTTTTAGAATTTAATTATGTGTTCAAATCGCGAAACTTTTAAGTGTTATGTTTTTTACAGCTTATTAAATGTATATTTAAATAAGTTAGTGAAACTTTATAGGGCTATTTTCCAGTAATGAAATTTTCCCCAAGTAAAAAAAACTGTTGACTTCTCATACTAAGGCAAACAGCTGATCACTGTTATATATTTTTTTTCATATTTCGACCTATGTTGTTCTGTTAAGTGTTTTGATTTACATCCTTAATTTTACTGATTTAAGGACGCCTAATTTATGGAAGATCCCTCCATTTCGTCAGGACTGGGAAGTAAAAAATACATTTTTTTTTAAAAAGAGTCGCTAAGATAATCGTTGAAGCATATTAATTTTACTAATTTCGCCCCCTAAACAGATAAAATGGTCACCATTGTCATTCTACTGCCATTTTGACACCCAGGCTCCATATTTGTTGATTTACGAAGTACAATTAAGATTTTCATTATTTGAGATGGGTTAACTGGGAATCTTCCAATTTTATCTTGTCTATTAGGACTTCGAGGGAAAACTATTTCTGTTGGTCCTACGATTTCTAGCAGTTCCATCAATACATTTGCTGAACTTTTCTTGAAATTCGTGGCGTTACCGTATAAATCGAAAATCTTTGCTAGCGTAGAAAATCTTGTCTCATATAATAGGTACTCACACAGAAAATGCAAAGAAAAACTAAAACAGCAAATAGTGAAGATCGATATAAAAAATATTTAACGAAACCATTAGTTTTACCTTTTTCTTCGGATTGTTGTTTAACTATTCTAATGGATTAATAAAAAATATTAAAAATTAAGACACATAATTTGACCAAACAATTTCTACGTTTATTTTCATCACAAACTCATATGACATCGTTAATGAAATAACATAATATTTTATAATTAATTATTTAAACAAAAAAATAATTGTTATCTTCTCAAAAACAGAGCAATTTATTTATAGAATAGCCTTACTAACACTACGCTATTTAAATTTTATTTTACATAAATTGTAATGCTTAAAATATATTTCTACTGTTAATTATCACGTGGTTTTCGTTACCCTACTGGTGGTACATACCTCGTGTAGTACGTACCTCGGTTTGTAAACACTAAGAAATACTTGCATTCTTTTCATACATACTTTTATGTGACAATAAAAGTATGGATAATGTAACAAAAAAACGAATCTCTAATTATATAGGGATAAGGGTCGACACAATGACATTAGTGAGCGAACCCATGTCATGCTTTAAAAAAAATGGCAAATTGAGGAACGTTGTTTAATTTAGCAACTTTATTCAAATCCTCAAGGATATCTATTCTAAGAGCAATCATGCAATCGCTACTAACTTCTTTAATTGCCTTGTAGGTACCTAGTTCATAACTGGGATATCATTTTGGTTATAAAATGTGGAGATTTTATACAGAAAAGCTGGATAGTAGAGAGATAACCACAACACCAACTAATACAAAATATTTTGTTTAAAATTGTGTAGACGTATAAAATATGTACCTATTTAATGAAATCATGGAATTAAATATGTTTTTTTGCATTTTACATTGTAACATGTTTTGCTAATATATTTGATTTAAATTTAAAATGAAATAACTACGTCAATTTTATACAAACATTTCTCGGTGTCTCAAACCGTGTGAGTACCTATGTGAGAGGTCTAAAAACATCACTCACTAAAAAAACACTTTAACAGACAAGTTTGCAAACTTATATGATAAAAATTGTCTTTATTTTTTCAACGTGCAATAGAATTAAAAGAAGAATTTGCGGAAAATTTGTTCTCATTTTTTAATTCAACCAACATATCTGTAAGTTCTGTACGCAAAGCGGATTCTTATACGAAAGGCCCTACAGTCACTGTAAACTTTTAATTAGCATTCCTAAAATCAAAAATCAATAATTGTAAAGTTTGATCAATAGATTTCCTTACGTATTAAATATCGTACTCGAAGGTACTTATATCTACACAGGGTGTTACAAAAAATGCCTGTAAATACTTGAGATGTAGTAAATAATGTGAATGGTCTTTTTTCGGTACTTTGTTACTTTCTAGAAAGTTGGCGTTTGATAAGAGTATTGACGCGAGGTGAAAAAATACTAGAAACGTGTTGAAGTGAAGTATTTAAAGGTATTTATTGGATAGCAGCTTCCCATCGCCGGCAATTAGTGAAAAGCGAGTAGATCTAGCAACTAGAAACGAGTCGGTTTCTAGTTGCTAGTTGCTTATTTTTTCTTTGAAACCTCTTGAATTGGTTTGGAGCGAATTCTTGTCTGCAGCGTGAGCACATAACAGTAATTCTACTAAAATATTACCCGTTCAATAGTGAAATTGATAACGAACAAAATGTATAAAACGTTTTATGACAGCATCTTTGACTGGCAGCCTCATCGCCAACTGAACGATTTGCTAGTTTTCAACTTAATGTTCCATTGGCGGTGGTGTTGCTAGTCAAGGCAGTTATCATCTAATGTATGAAATTTCGTTAGTTCTCAATTTCACCACCTGAACGGATAAAATGGTCACCATCGTCATTCCACCTGCCATTGAAGACTAACAGTAAGCGGTCAACTATTAAAAGTGCTTCTTTTACCGATTCAGGATCTACATCGATTGTTACGTTTCATGCATAGCTAACATGGACGCGTTAGACAGTTTTGTCGTATGTATCTCGCTCCTCCTTCTCGTTCTATTGCATAGCGTCAATGCGGAACAGGCAGAACGACATCGACATGACAAAAGTTATGTCACGCGTCTGTGTTAGTACTGAGCGTGAAAACAGTTGCTAACTACTTGCTCACTCGTCGGCGTTAAGATAACTATCTAAAGATAAGTACTTAAAGACAACTTGCGGCAAAACTTGCAATGACAAAAAGAAGTTATAGATTAGAAGTTATTGATGTCAGTTAGGCTGTTCAAAGGACCAATGGACACCATTTTGAAAACATTCATTAGTAACATTTAATGTTTTCATGAAGTAAACTGAGATTTTTTTTCTGTAATCCATTCGTCATTGGGCTGTTTACAGTGATAGGCTGTTAACGATTTTGGAAGGGATTTGACCTTTAAATGTTAAAGATAAGATTAATTACCGTTCATTAAAAAAATCTGTTAATTTTTTGTTACTTTCTCGGTAAAAATCCCAAATCAAGATGTCCCTTCCAAATTTTTTTATAAAACACTACTCTTAACGATCTAGAATCGACGTTTTAAGTCGTGATATACTTGTACAAATACTTTCCATATTAACATTGAAATTTCACCTTTTCAAAATAATTATGTTTACAAAAATGTAAGTCTATATGACTTATTTCAATAAAATAAGTATTAAAGTACTTAGTATAAAACTCAGAATTCTAGAATGATGTAAATATATCCAATCACAGTATAATTCTGAATATTATAATTTATAAGGCTTCTTTTTAACTACCACTCTAACATTTTACTTAATTAACTAAGTATAAGCTTAATTCAAAAATATTAAATTATTTGATCTAGGTATATATTACGAATTAAGCTACGGCGATTACAATAATACCTACTATTAATTATAATTGATATTTATACTATTTAATAACACAAATATATTTTATACAATTTCAGCTAAACCGTTTTTGAATGAATATTATATACTTAAGGAATTAGGTGCACAAATTGAAGCTTTTATCTTGTAACTCAAGTTCATTTTATTATGTCGCATAAAGTATGCTATCGTGATCTAGAGATTCTTATAGATCAGTTTTCATTTAACATAAAAGAAATATCGAGATTCAATGTTCAATGTCACATTTTTAAGTATCCTCATAGTTAGATAATCATTTTATTAAAATCCTACCGAGCAGTCTTTCTAGAGTTTTCGTAATCAAGATTTTGTGCGAATTCAACTACAACAACCATTATTATTAAAATACGTTATTATGTAAAATAAATAGTTTTATATAAAAAATAATATAATTTATAAACAGTAATACTCTTGATAATGGATATTAAATAAAATATCGCTAACATTAATGTTATAGTTGTGGTTTTACAAAACATAAAATTTTATAATGTTTTAATTTTAATAATCGGATTTTTCACCCTGTATGAATTGAGTTAGCATTACATCGCAAATGATATTAATTTTATGTAAATTATTGCAAAACTAAAAGCTAAATTTGAAATCTGTAACTAAAATATACTCAACAATCTGTACACATCTAAAAATCGACCTTTATTGGATGTTATTTATTATTCAAGAAAAACAGTAAAAATTAATTTGATAGAATGAAGAACAAAAGGAGTAATTACGCGAATAAAAATCAACAAACACAAGTGTTTCATTATACTGCATTGTGTGACTACGCTTTAAGGTGTCAATTACATCGAATACTTCAAACATACAATATTTTTACTGCTACCTGGATTGTATAGGAATTAAGGTAGGTACTTTTATTTTAAGTCGATTTTGACAGCTTCCTTTCTTTCTCTCTTTTTTACAAAAACAGAAAAGAGAGGCTCCCCAATATTGGTCATAATTTTACAGGGTCTTCCTATCGACTCATTTTCTAATGCAAAGCAATATTATGTATATGCAACAAACTTTTGATGCGGCTATTTTGCATTGATTTGTATACTATAAATAGTTTCCTACCTGCAAAGCACATTCATATCTGAAAGTCAGTTGGTTCGGAGTGGAGTATGTAACGAATGACACATTAGCATACGGCCGGTTCCCGATTTTTATACGTATACAATTTTTTTATATAAAATTCATGTACAGAAAAAATAAATACTTGATATAGACAATTCTAGAATACGAGGAATGTCACAAGACGAAGTCAATACGAGTACCTATTCCATTTTAACAAAAATGTCAAAATATCAGAAATATAACTTTTAAGTCTGGGTATAGGATAGAAAATCACTCGTACAGACATCAGATATGTTACGTTGTTGTTATTGTAGTGGACGTTAGCGCTTGTACTTGTATAGTCTTTCCATTTCGCTTCAATACTAAAACACTTAACTATCGTATAAATAGTTCAATATAAATTCGAGATTACATTCAAAATTTCAGCTTAGTGGTTTGTACCTACTGAATGGTTGTTTGTATGGCATGTGAGAGCGTGGTCGCTCGTGGTCGAATTGTTAATACTTTTCGTATTCGCACACGGCTCGCTGGTCACGTCTTACGCAAGAGACATCAGGTGAGAGAAGGAGATAGCAACCAGTGCGATATTCTCATCTCACTCTGTTGTGCCATCAGTTATTTGTACCTTAAAGCTGTTTAAGAAATGTCAAGAGTAAAACACGTTTAATAAATCTTAAAGATTTTTTATCACGGAAGACACAAAGAATACCAAATTATTCTTCATTCTCGCAAAAATTTCGAATGTGGCTTACAAAAGTACGTCATTAGCATTCTTCCCGCGTCTTCTTTCGCATAAAAGTAGCCTACGACAACTTTCCAGCTCTTTAACAAACCCTGTACAAAGAATCACGGCGATTCGTTGTTCCTTTACGTTGTGAAGAAAGGCGAAACAAACACGCTTTTACATTTTTAAGTAAGGGTTATGTTTTGCCTTGGTCGATTCGTGCACGAAAAACGCGCGTTCTTAAAGAAACAACGTTACATCCGTGAAGCTCAGCGAGTCGTGTGCAAACTTTAGCTCCCGTAAGAGCTGATCTCTTATGAGAGCTAAGGTATATGTTTTATAGACTTAAAGGTGAGTGATCACGATTTCGTCGTCGATCTCGTCTTTTTCGTCGTCTTCCTCCGGAGGCTGTTTGGCTGCTTCGGCGGCTTCCGGGCCGGCTGGGTCCTCCGTGATTGCTTTCTGTCTACGTACCTGAAAAACGAGCGGTTCGTGTACATAACCTTCTTCGTAAACTATACATTATGTCCGTTTGGTTTGAGAGCTCTTGTAAAATCAGAAACTTTTTATTATCTGTAATAATAGTAATAGTTATTTTTGACAAGTCGTATCAGAAAGGGAAATTGTAGGCATAGTCCCACCGAGAAAGAAGCAAGCTAGAAACTCAAAACGAGTCGCTGAATTGTTTTCTTACTTTGACAAAAATACTACGTATTTGACAAACTAAAGGGTGTCTTTTTAATCACTTGTAAAATTTTACCTACATCAAGTACATTGAAATTTAATAGACCCGTATTTTTTTTTTAAAGTTACACTACGCTAGATCATCCGAAGCAGGAATATTTGTTTAAAAAGTATGGGGAAATAAATATCGTCCAATTTACTTGATACTAGTTAATCGGTGCTCTCGAAATAATTCGTGAGACCGTATTTCCGCGTTTCTAAAAATTTTAACGTAAGACGTTAAAATGGGGTAACAAAATACTTAACATTTTAGTTTTTCTAAAGTAGTTATGTTTTTATCATTTATCAGTGATATACGTAAGTAAAAAAATGACTAGTGATTAATCTTCACCATGTGAAGAAGTTCTCGCCGGCATAGGCAGTGTGAACAGGATACTTCTTCTGTAAGCCGGCGAGCGATACTTCGGAGCTTTTTACGTCAGTAAATAACTCTCCTATGCTATCACACATGACAGTGACAGGTAGTGACAATTGTATGTCGGTCGTTGGACTTACAAAATAAATGCCAAAGTAAGGGCTAGCGCGCAAGGGCTACTTTTGTGTCCGTGACTGTTTTGTCACTCTTAACAAGTCCATGGATACGAATGGAGATGCGCGCAGGTTACGACATGACAACTCGGTGAAATCCCCATGGAGTGACAAAACAGTCACGGACACAAAAGTAGACTTTGCGCCCTAGCCCTAACTGTATTTTTTTTTTGCGAGATAATAATTTTGAGTGCTAGATACTAGTCTACAGCTGCCCCTTTTCTGTGTCAGACTGCTTTTCCATGGTTTTGGAGTAAAAATACTTTCGAAAAGCTAGTTTTTATAGCAATAAAGTGATAAAAATATTGTTCGAGGGAAAAGGCTGCTTTCACTAAACTTTCTATCTAGGACCTACATCCTCGATTTCATCTCTTTCCCCTAGCTAGATTGTGGTCAAGAACGCACCTTTTCCTTTAAAAAACAAAAAAAACTTAAAGCGACTCCTTACCTTTCTCTTGTGTAGTATCTCTACAACTAGGTACCCGCCAAAGCCGAGGATTAGGACCACCATCATGACGTAGAGCTTCATCCTGGCGCACAGGTGTGTGGAGTAGGCATACGCAACAACGAAACCCGCACTCTCCCACAGTCTGAAGTTAGAGAAAGCAGCTTCCTTGTTGCGCCGGAACAATGTTCCATATAGACCTGGAAATTTTAATTGATATAGTTGTTTATTAAAGATCGTTGGTCCACTTTGTGGGAGGAAGGGCCTCCCCGCTCTTATAAACGCTCTTTTTCTTTATCAACTCATATGAGTGCTACTGCTGGAAACGGGTCTTTTTTATGGGGAGGACGTGAAATCTTGCGTGCTTCTGGCAGTAAGTGAGAAAAACGCCCGATAAACGTAACATAACTCAACATCGGGAGGATTTTCTCATAATCGCCACGCTGCTGAGCGGGCGGGTCTCCGCTTATTGTGTCTGCAATGTCACTCACTGGTGGTTAATACCATTTAAATCCCATATAGTCACCTCTTACGATATCCATGGGGAGCATCAGGGTGGTGACATTTTGTACTCTAATCTCTACCACATGGCATAACTAAAGATGTTTTTGGCAAAACTGATCAAGCAAAAATTGCAGAAAGTCGTTCGGTGCAAGTACCACTTGGGCGAAGCCTTGGTTCGCTGCGTATCGAAACTTCTTTGCCCCTGATGTATTGATAATTTAATGAAGTAATGAGTCAAGACCCTCTACTCCATAAATGAGCAAAATAATACGTCTGCGATGTATTCATATTTATGATATTTTATTTGATGAAAAAAACAAGTGAAAAAAAATCAAGTTTTTTTTCCAATTCTTATGTTAGTTCGCGATCAATGTTCGTAAAAAAGACAAATCCCAGTCACGACTGATTAGCGCTACATAGACGAATTCACGTAAGCAGTTAAAAATTTGTGTTACTGATAACAAAACTTGGCGCTTAAGTGTTTCAGGTAAATAATTAAGTATGGTTAGAAGTAATTTTAATGTGGAACATGATAAAAACGTGCTTTTTTGTGCACGTGAATATTTATGATATTTTCAAAATGACTAATGAGAAATAGTTAACTTACACGTACCGTGTAACATTACGTATATAGTTTTCTTATCGGAAGGGTGAGTCACATTACGATTCACAACAAAATTTTCAGTCAACTTTGCCAATAAGGGAAGAAGAAACGTATACGATCTCATACGATTCTATAAAACTAATACTGGTTTAAATCAGCTACCTGATCGACTCCTACATAAAGACTACAAAAACTGGCACATCAAAATGATAAATACATAACTTATATGTAGGTAGTTCAATCAGGACCTACTTTTATATAATAGGTTAAATTGTTCATATTGACACCTTAAGGAATACACCTGTACCAATTTTACAAAACTACACGAATTACCAACCCGTATTAGGCCAGCGTGGTGGACTATGGCCTAAGTCCCCTATGTGTTTCAAGGTATAGGCGTTTGAAAATAAGAATTTTGCCAGATAATTTAGTGACATGGTTTAGGCTAATGCGGTACTGTATATTTTGGTACTTCTAGCTTGTCTTATTCTTAATGTAGAAGTGGCTTAAGTTCATTCATTTCTTTTTCATTAAAAGTCTTTTAAGATCCGGTTCTTGCGTACTTAACCCGTCCATCAATTAGACTATCTGTACGACTGACGCAACAAATTGAATTGAGGTCTTCTTGATAATTATGCATAAGTAAAGTATGCAGCTTACAAACAAAACTATCAATGTTTCTTCTTCTCCCATGCATCTTACTTAAATTGTAATGAACCCTAATAGAACACATACCTAGACATAGACATGAAAAAAGTGAGAGTAGACGAGTAAATCGTCAAAGTCGTTAAGTTACCATTTGCCTAGTTAGTATTTACAATTATCTCAAAAAAAAACCGGAATAGTGCTCGCTCTCGATTAAGTACATGTGCTGGTTGGATTCTAAATATAACTTCATTATCTACTCTTTAATACTACTAAACGGATTTTGTTGAAACTTTACTTATGGTTTACGTATAGCTTATAAAAAAAGGCCTTAATAACACTTTTAGACCAATGTTTTACACACCTTTCCTCAATTTTTATCCAACTGTCCCAGATTTGACAGCGTCATTTTCATTTTATTTTTTGATATTTTGTCTGGTTAGCTACTAGATAACTATGGGATTGTAAGCGTGGTTTGACTGTTTGGTGAAAATAGCCTTTAGAAATTATGGAAAAAAGGTCCTGAGTAGAAGGAATGTTTTTTATAAAAACTTGCGATTGCAATTTGAATTTCACTTGTAGGTACTAAAAAAAGGTACCAAAGGAACTAAAAAAAGAAACACTTATAACTAATCCAGATGTAGGTATACAATTTCAGCTCACTAAAGTACTCACTATCCTAATTATTATCTGCCATCATTAAGTAGATTCTTATAACCTACCTACTCGGTGTGATAACTGTAGAGGAAACAATATTTCTTGTCCAGATAGCATCAAAATAATTTGCTTGTTCCGCAAGCGGTACAAATGATTACCTGGAATTATTCTGCTCTGAAGGAAATAAGAATAACAAATGCCGCAGTACATACATATAGGTACTGATTAACAGCATAGGGTGGTACATCATCTGATTAATTATTATGAAATAGAAGAAGTAGTGGTATTAATTCAATACGGATCGGTATTGAATTAATACCACTACTACTTCTTTTTAGTTCATGGGTAAAAATGTTAAAATTGTGGAAAAATTCCGTCAAAGCTACCAACACTGTGTTCTTATTTTGTTTTTGAAATACAAACAAAACTACAATAAAAAAACCATTTAGATTGTTAAACACGATAATTCTAACAAGTAATAGACATGAAAATTAAAACGAAACAACCAATATACTATGTAGTACGCAGTTCTGATTCAAATCATTCTAAGTAATAAATCTGATAATGCATGGACAGAAATTTGTATTCGTATGCATTCGGAAAATTGGTGATTGCCGAGACACAACAAGAAATAAAAAGCATATGAAAAAGCATTGTATAATAAAAGCATTTATCTCCTCTATAATATATAAAATATATGAAACAAAGTCGCAATCCGTCTATTTTTGGTTTTAATACAATTTTCAATGTCATTTAAGAATTTTTGCTTTTCTTTATTATAAGATGGGTCAACTCTTGACCTCAATCTTGACGATAAAAGTCAAAGATGAGGTCGACGATGGAGCGAGTTAACCCAGAAAATGCCTATAAAGGCACTGGTAGGTACTCCCACGCACCGACGGAACACAGCAAGCTGTTTGGCGTCGGACTTCGGTAGGAGGATGCTCGCGAACCAGACGGCCCTTTACAGAGCCTACCACACCGCATGAGACCATAGGACGACACCTCAAATTCAGAAAAAAATGAAGTGACGTTGCTTGGGATGGATTACTAGGAGGCAGGTCTCATTTGTGTTTCCTTAGTCGCCTCTTACGACACCCACGGAAAGAGATGGGGTGGTGTTATTCTCACCGATCACCACACGGTTGCTTCTGAAAGATGACATTATATATGTCACCGGAAAATAATAAGAATCGTAAGTTGATCAACTTTCGAGGTAGTTTATCAACTATCGAAAAATCATACACGGCAGTTGAAATGTATTATTTAACTTATACATTTCCGGTAATTGATCAATTTACGGCGTCTGGCGGTAAAATAATCCGACGAACGAGATGTGTACGCTGATTGGTTGAAAACTAGAGGTGTGCGCTGATTGGTTGAATGTCTCACTTACCGTTTAGGGTTGTTTGGGTTAGGTTAGGTTAGAACTGCGACCCCCAAAGCATGAGCCAAGCGAGTGTAGCGAACGTGCCAGAAACAACTCGACTGTGGTTGCCTTATGAGGTTGTCGCATCAACCAATCAGAGAACAGTGTATTTATATTACGGATGTCAGTTTAACGTAAAAATGTACACTGAGCAGTGATTGGTCCATTCATGTATGATTTTACGTGTGGCAAAATCGTTAGTTGCTAAACTTACAGCCAGGCAGCGTAAGTTAATCAATTAGCTAAAATTTATTGCGTTAAATAATACATTTCAACTGCCGTGTATGATTTGCCGATAGTTGATAAACTACCTCGAAAATTGATCAACTTACGATTCTCTTTTATTTCCGGCGACATATATATATTTTGTTGTTTTCTAAATAAGATAGAACTAATGTTTGGCAATTGAGTCGTCAAAAATCAACAGTATGCGAGACCGGGACGGGTTGCTAGTTGGTCACAAAAACAAATACTATGTTTCCTCGGGAGTTGCATTATGGATAAACCCAGATCCGTTAAAATAGAATCGTGTTAAATATATAAAACAGGCGATTAACAACACTGTTAAATTTTGCAATAAATTTTAATTATCATTTAGTTTGAAAAAACTTAAACCAATATTTGCAATATTTATAGTCTAAGTGCGGACAAGGACAAATATTTATGGGCTTGCAGAATGTGTGTTAGCAGAAATAACTTTATTATTGTTTGAGTTATGACTTGATAATTCCATGGACTGTATCGCAATGGTATTAGTCGTAATATGTAAAAGTAGAAAAATTTGCTTAATTCTGAAACTTCGTATACCTATAGTTATCTTATCATAATACAAAGAAAACAAAATGTAACTCAAGTAATAAATAATTTGAAAACAAGACAGATTTGGAGGATAGCCGAGTGTAACTTGTTTCTTCTAATATAAAAAAAATGAATTACCATTGATCTGTGTCTGCCATACAGCATCCCCAACACCCCAGAGGCCTGAGATCACGAAGAAGGTCGTAGGCGTGTCTGGGCTCGGCCTCCAGATGAGAAGCCACACGATAAGGCCAAAGTGAAGAGCGGCGCCCATCACCAGTATGGGGAATCTCCCGATGTACTTCATTGCTGACCCGAAGAGCAGTGAGCAAAGAGCATTGACGACGCCAAAACAGATCATCACGTAGCCAATCGATCGGATGCCAAGAGCACAGGACACGTACGCCTAAACAAAAAAAGAAGATTTAGCAAAAAACCGCAGTAAATCCGTCATCAAAAAAAGCACACAAAAAGTTCCATTAGACACATCGTTGTTTTATTTTATACGCTAGCAGTTTTATTTAAGCAAAATGATTAATTGTAGAGACGTAACAGTTGACGAAAATTTTAAAAGCCAAACAAGTTGCAAAAAGTTGAGTTAAAAATTGCATTATTTTCAGCACGTTAAGCTGTTATGTGGTTCTTTTTTAAATTGCAAAATCTGGGGGACGACAACTGATTTAGTCTAGCATAATTTTGGCCTTTGGCAGAATTAACAACCTTGTGGTAATACCGCAACATTAAGCTGAGCCAAAGCTTATTTATCTCTTTCTCTCAAAATTCTGAAATTGTATTTCTAAGTTTTTGGTACCTGCGTATAGTCAGCTCCGATGAAAGCTTGCTCCATGCCTATCCACAAGGTGATAGGGATGAGTAGTTGCTGATTGGGTTTCTTCAGTTGGTATGCTGTCGCTGAAAGCAGTTGTATCCCGGAGACACCTTTTGTCTCTGCTTGCCTCTGTTTCTCACCGTACCTGTTAAACAAAAAAATTAAAAATTTTGCTAACTGTAGCAAGTTTCAAAACGCCTGGCATTAAATTAGATTTTTAATACTAGGTCTTAGTTTGAATCAGAGTATGGGTCGCAAGGTTTTGGTCAGTATTCATTAGTATTGCTTCTCGTTTCTTAATATTTGTATCCCAGATGCTGTTTTGGAAATTTTCCCCTTACTTTCTACCGTTAGACCTTGCTTCTTACCATAACTGAGGCAAGAGTGGCGTAACGTAAGCGTAATTCGAGTTGTATTCAAAAAATATTATTCCTTTCTTATGCATCTTGTTTGAAAGATTTTTAAATGTATGTATTCAATTTCTAATTATTTTTACTCCTAGTATTATTTTACTAGAATTTATACAGCTGGCTTACAGTACTCTTGTTATCAGTGCTCTAATGTTTACTTTAATTTTAAATCTCAAAAATAAGACAAAATTTCTCATTTCCTTGAACATTCTTTATCATACATCTGCGAGATTGGATCCTAGGTTAGGTACCTAATTTCAAATTAAACCACGCGTTTTTGAAAGATCTTGAGAAACAGAGAAACGGACAACGGAGGGATCCTAGTAGGTTTCTTTTCTTCTATTCAAAGAGCGGAACCCTAAAAAGACGAGATTACGATCTTCGTAACAATCTTTGGTGCGTGGATAAGCAGCAGGTGGTAACAAAGTGACATGACGTTTGAAGTTCTGACACTTCGCAAAAAGTTCAAACCAAACGTTCTTTATCTATATCTCGTACGAGTTAACTTGAGACCTCGGTCGACGACGTCACTTTAAATCTACGGTGTGCAAAACGATAAAGTATCGAAAAAGATATACAAAGATATAGCATCTTTGTTACGGATACGTGTCTCGACTCTCTTTCGATATTTTATCATTCCGCACACCGTTCACCGAAGATGACGTCGTCGGCCCAGGTCTCAAGATATTTAATAAAAACAATCCTCTTTTTATCTATACATATAAATATAAAAACGAATCTCTATTTCCTTTGGCCATCGCATCACGCGTGAATGGATGGAATTATTTCGCTAATTTTTTTTTGTTGTGTTTATTATTGTCAGGGTAAGGTTCGTATGAAAGAAAAATTGAAGAAAATTGAGCAGAACATTAGAAAATGTAAGAAAACAGAACAACGTCTGTCGGGTCAGCTAGTGAGTTATAAAAATATGTGAGTTAATCCTGTTTTTTATTGCAATAATTCAAACAGTTACAGTAAATAATTCATGTTTGCCGTGGATATCTATGCTCTGCGACTATTTAATTATCACCGTATTTTTTTCTATGCAACTGTTTAATTGAATAGCAATAAAAATTGTACAAAATCACTTATTTTTATAAAATCTTTATTAAACCTAATTAGTTTTTGGTATTACTTCCTTCTCTCACAAGTATGTACACGGATTGTATTCGTATTCTACGCTACGTTTGAAAATTAATAGAGATAAAAAATTGCTTAGTGTTACCTGCCGACCACTCATTCCTCTCAAACAATCAATGGGTTGACTGGAAGAAATCTAAACTGCGTCTTGTATAAATACTCATGTTAAAGAATAAATACATACATGCTTAAACATACGCTCACGCACGTGTTTAATGATGACGACTAAGATAAGTAATTGAGTAATACATAAACAAACAGGGTAAGCTAAATTAAACCTTTTAAAAAGAATTAGACTTTACCTGGAGAGCGGATCAACAAGAAGTGCGACCATAAGTACAGCAACAACAACGCAAGAGAGGTAGATGGCGCTGATTTCGTAAATTTCGCTATCGGGCGGCCGATGTAGATTCTGGTTGTCGTGATGGCCGCCGCCGATCATGCAGAAGTTCGCGCCACAAGACAGCAGCGTCTTGCTGCTGTTCTCAGTTGATGCATTACCACCGTTGTGCACTCCTGACGCGAACACTGCGAAGTAACCAAGGTTTTTAACACATTTGCAACTGAGATTGATTAACTGCCGTACTCAGAGACGTCAATTAAAGTTAAGTACTATTAAACTCTGATGTTGTCATTTTCATTCTTGTTCATATAAACAAGGATAGCATGACATTTAATTACTTCTTAACTTTAATTGACGTCTCTGAGTACGGCAGTTAGTATTTTTTTTAGGTAGGGATTTAAAATTATTACATGATATACATTTAATCTTTCACCATAGCTAAAATCGATAGAGCCAACTGCAGACTTTCCAAGCTTAACACTAAAGTGTATCTTACATCGTTGATCAAAGTAACCTTCTAACCTACCTATCCTAGCCTGGAAACCTACCCTTGACCCAGGAATCGAACCTAGAGTCATTGGATTGGAAACCGTGATTCTTTTGCAATTAGAAACATTTTTGTTTTCAGGCTTGGGCCTGTCGTTAAACGGTACTTTGGTTTTAATTATTCAGCTGAAACTTACCTAAACTTGAGATCAGATTTCCCCAAAGCTCAGCAGTCTGCCAAGCGAGGAAGAAGAAGCCGAAGAATCGCACAATGATGCCATCAACGGCTTGGTCTGTCAGCTTTGCGTATACACTACCAGCTTGCGTTAAGTAAGTAGCCTTCGAGGTCCACATGGGAGCAGCGCCGAGCCCCACTATGACACCGGCTGGCACTAGCGTGTAGAACGCGGGGTAGAACTGCGCGCCAATGTACGGCGCATAGCACATCATAGACAAACACAGTGTCCATTTGACCGTCAGTCTCTTTATCAGGAATGTGGGTACAAATATACAGGAGACGACGAGCGCCGCGTAAATAGAGCTAAGCGAGACTGTGCCCAATCCATCTGCAGCGTTGATCGATGATTGCAGGTTTGCAGTTCCCTGGAAGGCAGTGAATTGCACCATGAAGGCGCAACTGACAGCTGCCACATTCTTTAATATCCTCCATTTCTCGTTTCTCGATAGTTTGACTTTTCCCGTGGGGTATGGATCCTCTTCAGTGGGTAGGGGCGGGGGCTTGATGATGTCGTCGTTGGAGTTCCTATCGTGCTGGTAGCCATCGTTCTTGAAGCCCGTTTTGATTGTGTACACTGAATCCTTATCCGGACGGTCGTCTTCACGTCCGCCACCGTGCGTTGCCGTCATGCCGTGTTATCTTCTTTTACCCTGTGAATGAAATTGCATTCTTGAGTGTAAAGTCAAAAAGTATACTAAGTAACACACAATTTTCTTGGGTTGTTTTTTTTTACATTCATAATAGTAACGGACAAGACTGAGCTATATATATGCGGAGAACTACAGAGGAAGTTTTTGTAACAATTACAATTTGATTCGCGTTCATTGTAACAGTGGAAAACATCGGCTGAGTACATATTGTGTTATTGCGTACCAGTTTCACAAACCGTTTCGTCATAACCTAATCATGTTTAAAATGTGTGATGCTGCTATTGCCTGAAAACTGCGGGATAGTGCAAACGCGTTTCTACGTTTTCTATTTTATTCTATTGTTTGACAGCTGTTTCAACACTGTTCATATTATCTGTAACAAAATCTTTAGCAAATAGAATAAAAGTTTTGTAAAAACAAATCCATGGAAAAAAAAGTCGTATTTCTATTTATAAATCAAAGTTGAAGGTTACAATACAGTTTACTTTAATACAATACAAAGTATAGCATTTACTTGCATTGGAGACATAGGAAACAAAATTATAACATTCGGCAGTAATTTCATCAGAATGCAAACATGTAGACAAGGAACTACAGCTTGCTAACTGTTAATAATTTGAACTATCTTAACCGCATGAAAGACTAGAATGGACAGCTCTCGTATTAAAAGTACCTATGGTCTTTAAGTAATAATGTCCGCGTTAACAAGTAAAGTGAAACTTCCCAAAAACTTTTAGGTAGCGTTAATTAAACCCCGCACTAGAAGAATTGTCAAATCGAAAGTGACACCGAGTAGAAAGTTCGATAATCTGTAAACGATGCAAAATAAGACTATCGTCGAGAATTCACGCTTATAGCTATTTTATTTATTACTTTTATACACGAAAACGACATTTTTCTTCACGCCATCGCCCGTGATACAAAGTCTGTCGTTGGCGAGTCTAGTGACTCATACGAAGCTATAATGCAAAATTTGTACGGCGAACATTATTGTTTTAACAGTCGTTCAAACGTTGGTATATTCCGAAGAGACCATATCGTACGTGATTACGTCGCGTACGTGCCTAAGCAGCTACTTTGAGAAAGGATAACATAAAGTTACAAGGAGACTGATGTGGTGTGTAAGCAAGGTGTTGCGTATCGAAATAAATGCACTGGTATTCAAATCTCGTAGACACCCAAATCAACGGCTATTAAATGTTCCATTGTGCAATCTAATGAGTACGACAACGCACGTGTTTGTCATTACATCTGTATCACACTTCTCTCGGTCCAGTAGGTACCACTCTGAAGATATATACAGGTGTCATACGGCCCCTTTGTTTTCCTAAGAGTGTACTTAAATATATATGTGGTCCGCGCCATGTTCAGCTATGGCGACTTCAAAGAATGAAACAATATATGAATTAACACAGACAAAGTTTTGGACAAGATAAAGCTTTTCTGTCTTTCAGGAAAACTTGGCAATGAGTACATGGAGTGTAACGTCGACAGCTGTTTTGAATAGTTTGCGATATATTTTATTAATTTGTTTAAATTCTCTTCGAGTCCGAGTCTTTTTAAAATTTTTCAAATTCAAAAACATCTTTGTTTCAGTGGATATTAATGTTGCTTAAAATACGTCAATTACACTGTTTTTTTTTTACTCTATATCTGTTCGCAAAAGTTCAGTCTTCCTTTTTTTGTTTACTTTCAAGCCGACCACCACGCAAGCCGCTTTGGGACTATGGCCTAAGGACTAAATCCTTAGGCGTAAGGACTATATGGGCTGTTAAAAAAAAGAATAATAAATACGGCCTTTAATAGTCACCTAAAAGAACCAGAGCATAATGAGGCGTCACAGTTCTTCGCTATCATTGTTCTGTCAGACAGGTTGTTTCCCATAGAGTTGAATAAAGGCTTTAATGCACTATACTGAAGTGACTGGTAGGGTGATTCGCATGTCATAGTAGGTACGTTAAAGTCGATCACATGGCCCATGTTGGTCACATGGCCCATATTGGTCACATGGCCCATGTGATAATATGTTAGCCTGGTAATTTACTTTGTGTTACCTGAGCAGTTTAAATAGCTTGCAATGGTAAATGACTTGTGGCATAATGGTGTTACTGGCCACCCTTATTCGAATAGATATTTTAATCATTATTTTACCTATGATGTTATTTTTAACGTCATTAATCTGTTTTAGCTAACCGATATTCAGAAAATGATATATTTCGATAAGTAGTATTTCACACTGAAATCTTAAATTAGCTTAAAATAACGTAATTTTAATGAACGACTTTCCAAAGACCAATTAATTCATATGAAAAAACAAATTCGCTCTTCCATTTAAACAAGCGACAAGCCGATTTTTTATAATCATTTAATTTTTTCCTCAGGTGAAGTAATTCAGTTCCATAGTCACACTAAAATGCAAAAGTTTTTCTAAAGTAGTTCGCTACATAATTTATCATGATTACACAATAACGAAGGAAATAGAAAAGACTAAAAAAATAATTTTAAACTGGACGTGATAATGATAACACAAAACGCAAAGGTATTTTTTTTTTAATTTCATTAAAACTAAAGATACAAAAGGTTTTTTATGTCCAGTAAAGCTTCACATTAGAGCTTAATTGTGTATGAAAATAAAAATTGGTCAAAATTGTCATTCAAGCGCCCCATTGCATTGAGACTTATTTGATTAGTGTAAAAGACGCCTTTGTCATAATTTATTTATTTATTTATTTATGGCTGAAGTAGGGCCCCGATTTTGTAACTTCAGTTGTGTGTCGATGGAATGGAGACCATTTTTATCTGTTCAGGTGGCGAAATTTAGAACTTTTTAGTTTTCATATACTTTCTGACAGCCAACCCGACTAGCAGTGCCACCAACAACCGAACGTAAAGTTGCAAACTTCCTAGCAACTTAAAATTCAGTTGGCAGTGGCGCTACCACTCAAAGGAGCTATCCTTAGATGTGTGTTATTTTGATAGTTCTCAATTTCGCCATCTGAACGGATAAAATGGCGACGATTCCATCGACACACAACTTAAGTTACAGAATCGGTGCCCAGCTTTGTAACACTAGCTGACATTTTCAACAAGACGTTGCAAAGCATTTGGCAAAATATATTCGTACAGTATATTTATTAACCATTCTTTGTGCACCGCAGCACATTTTCTCCGAAATTTATACCATTTATTGCTACGGCCAAGCTAATTTATTCTAAAAACGATTCGCAATTTTGATTTTTTATTGTGTTCATTGACTGACAGTTATTCGACCTACCTGTCAAGTGCACGTCAAACATATTGAATTCTTGTATGTATGATGTAAGCAGAAAACAATAAATTGCCTTTTGAGATAGTCATACTAAGTTATATACATATAAAGCAGTATCCATAAATAAAGCTAATGGTTCGTGCAGGTTTTTAAACTTGCTGGCTTATGGTGTAGAACCTAATATTGTAATAATAAAAATAATAATGATTAAACAATGACAACACTCTGAACTTGCTGTATTTTCCGATTTGGTAGTCCTTGTTATTTTATTAACCAATTTTTTTAAATATAAAGACTTTTGTAAAAAACAAATTACTTATTAGTGACCATGTTATTATTATGTGCAAATAGGTACTGATTTTGAATAAAGATTTTCTGAAGGCACACGGATACAAAATATGTCTATTCTATGAATTATCGCCTACAATAATTTGAATTCAGAACTGATTTCTTAATTGTAGTTCCATTTTAATTTTCAGGTCTATCGCTAATTATTAACTTGGCCGTGTGGTGATCGGTTGAGAATAACACCACCCCATCTCTTTCCGTGGGTGTCGTAAGAGGCGACTAAGGAAACACAAATGAGACCTGCCTCCTAGTAATCCATCCCAGGCAACGACACTTCATTTTTTTCTGAATCTGAGGTGTCGTCCTATGGTCTCATGCGGTGTGGTAGGCTCTGTAAAGGGCCGTCTGGTTCGCGACCACCCTCCTACCGAAGTACGACGCCAAACAGCTTGCTGTGTTCCGTCGGTGCGTGGGAGTACCAGTGCCTTTATAGGCATTTTCTGGGTTAACTCGCTCCATCGTCAACCTCATCTTTGACCTTATGGTCAAGATTGAGGTCAAGAGTTAACCCATCTTATAATAATAATAATAAAATAAAAAATTAGATTTATCATCTGCAATAATTTTAATTTTAATTTTCGTACTTTCCGATGTTTTATTACAATTTCGGAAACACGAAGTTGAGAGACAATGCGAAAATAGGAGCACTGAGTGGCTATTCCACAAATCAATGGGGTTTGAATGACAGTGGTCGCCATTTTATCCGTTAACTTCATTCTCTCTTACCAGCCCATATACGTCCCCACCGAGGGGCACGAGCCTCCCTTCGAAACACGAAGGGGATTAAGGCCATAGTCCACCACGCTGGCCTAATGCGGGTTGGTGGACCACTCGTCTTTCGAAAATGAATTTCTTGGACGAGTGAGTTTCATTACAATGTTTTCCTTCACCGTTGAGCAAGTGATAATTAGAAATCCGTACATAAATCCGAAAAGTCGAATTTAGTGGTACAGGCCCGCACCAGAATTTGAACCCGCGACCTTCGGATTACAAGTCTGGCTCATTACCAACTGGGCTATCACTGCTTCATTCATTCACTTGATAACATTCAGTTGGCGGTGGCGCCCCCAGTCAAGTTAGCTATTATCAAATGTATGAGGTTTAGATAGTAATAAATTTCACCACAAATTTCGAACGGATAAAGTGGTCACTATTATCATTCCAAGATCGTTGATTTTATTTTCCTGTTCCTGTATGTTTTCTTCAATATGATTCGATTTTTAAAATATTTTCGAGATGAATGCGTCATGTTATTTTTTACACCCAAAAATAAATTCAAGGCTTTTAAGAAATAAGTTACTTTAACTTTCACATCGTATAAAATTCAGTAACTATCCTGATTGTTTGTATTCGCTCTTTACAAAGAAATCACAACAGCATCAGAAATGCTCCCAAATAGATCTGTAGCCGGGGGACATTTATATTACGAAAAAGGTTACCGTTTGTCTTTGTGAGATTATTATAGACCAGCATTCCGCTCGGGACTTCGTTCCCGTGGGAATTCTCAAAAACTATGTAGCCTATGTCCATTGGGGATAATGTAGCCTTCTAATGGTGAAATAATTTTTTAAATCGGTCCAGTAGTTTCGGAGCCTATTCAATGCAAACAAACAATCAAATCTTTCCTCTTTATAGTATGTATAGATATATATTTCGCCATTTTATATACTAAAAGTGAGGTATTAATGACCGTAACCCGCCGTAACATATGGTTAAATCTATAATAATTTACAGAAAAAAAAACGGTAACCATTTTCGTCAGAGAAGGAAAACTTTGCAATTATATCAAAACCCTCGCCAACCCGGCTGCCAAGCGTGGGGTAAATGCCAACCCCTCATGTTATTGAGGAAGGCCCGTGCCCCAGCAGTGGGGACGTATATGGGCTGATGAAGATGAAGAAGAACCATTTTCGTAATATAAATGTCCCTGGGCTACAGATCTAAAAATTAAATTAAAAGAAAATGACGAGTTGATATCTTCTGCGATAGTTCCCACGGTATGAACTTTTACGTTTATTTTATGTTTTCACTTCCTGGTGGTCTCTGTCATTGGCACTATGTAATATAATGGTTCAATCCAAGGCCCTTACAAATTGCTTTTGTCACGAATAACGATTCCATATGAACATTGAACAACCATTGTAGTAGCGGTTGTGACGGAAACCGACTCGCCAATTGGATTGTGGCTAAAAATTGCCAATATTTATAAATAAAACTGCCTATGCAATAATTTACGTAATTTTGGAAGTACGTCACAAACTACGGTTTTCGTAATCGTGTAATACTACGTAATACCACGTGAAAACTTTTTTTTGCTTCTTAAGTGAAGGAACACTTCAGTCGTAGCTGTACAGTGTTTCTACAATTTTCTTATTGTGGTTCGGCAAATTCGTATTTCGAACAAGTAAATTGATTTAAAAAAAAAACAAGAAAGAGACATTAAGAAAAAAATAAACAACACTAGGGACATTAAGAAAATAGAAACACTGTAGGTACAATGCAAACATTTTTTCTTGTGTGTTGGCAATCATCGATTTTCCGAATGCAGACGAAATATGTATGAATTATTAGATTTATCGCCAATAATTTGAATTTATGTAGGTACTTTATTGTTGTTTCGCTTTAAGTTTCATGGCTATTACTGATTTGATTTATCATCTACAATAGTTATTCCTTTCGGGAAAGGCAATTTCCATATCTTCAATGCATTTCTTCATATTGTTTTGTTATAATTATAATTTCGGAAACACGAAGTTTGCTGAGAGATAGTAAGAATAAAAAAAGTGGCACTGTAGCCAAAGCAGGGCCTTAAATTTTTTTCCTTACTTTCGATCCGTCTTGATTCCGTTCCATATGAATTTAAAAAAAAAACAATCCAAAATTTTATCAAAATAACTGTAAAAGTACAGTTACTGGCAGAAGAATTTTATGTGCAAATTTGTATGGCAAGTCCCTATTGAGGTGACAATCAATCAGCTGCGCTAAAGAACCGTACAAGTTGTATGAGATTTGTAGATGACACATAATGATAATGTTATGAATATTTTAGTAACGGACGGTGACAGAAGGCGCAACCAGTCATTGTCAATTGGGAATCCCGTTTGCATTTATTTGCCCTACTTAAAAATGTTGAAAGAAGCATTCAATTTTATGTTTAGTTTTCGTTTAATTTTTGTTCGTAGAAAGTGGAAAATAGGCACATGAAAAACAGGTTGAGAAGCTAAAAAAGGAATTATCGTTAAATAAGGAAATATCAAAGTTAAAAAAAAAATACTTCTTCCAGTATATGCGGTGGCAAACTACTAAAATCCAGTGTTCCTAAGTAGTATCTATCACTACATCACATTTCTGAGCTGCCACCTCGTGAGGTAGGGTTTCGTGCAACGGGAGCTCGGTCTATTCAAGTAGCATTAACTTTAATAGACGTTTCTGAAACTGAGGGTAAGGCCCATATTACAAAGAAGACTCAAGTCTTGATCTGTACTCAAGTATTGTTTGTCTCTTTCTCTCACTATCACAATGACAAA
This sequence comes from Aproaerema taeniolella, assembly GCA_949987775.1. Taxonomy (NCBI): domain Eukaryota; kingdom Metazoa; phylum Arthropoda; class Insecta; order Lepidoptera; family Gelechiidae; genus Aproaerema; species Aproaerema taeniolella. Next base: position 32,912,649 of record OX465242.1, on the reverse strand, counting down.
GACGACTGCTGCTTAAGCATAGGTCACAGTCTGAGCCACGTTCTATGCTAAGGACCATTATCTGCCAAAATATAAATGTAAAGTTATACATTTTAACCTTTGTTAAATAGCATTCTATTCACCTTTGTTGAACTGACTTTATAAATATTATCATTATAAAAATAATAATCGTAATTTGCAACTTCTCTTTAGTTATCTGGGCCATGGGCGTACAATAGCACGATTGAAAAGCAATGAAGGCACGAGATCTCGAACGTATGGCATCTCGCTTAAGACTATAGAACTACAAGAGTCCTCTTACCGCTCGCAGCCCAATAGCGCTCGCTGTTCTCAACCGATCACTGAGATTAAGCAACGAACAGAGAGGCAGAGAGCCTGATGGGTGACCAAAGTGGCAATTTATCACGAGTGGTTCCGTGCTTCGGAGGGCACGTTAAGCTGTCGGTCCCGGCTATTGTCGATGGATTACAGTCGTTAAAACCAAGTCTAGGCCATTTGGCGGTTTGAAAACTCTGACACCAGGGTTAGCCAAGTTCGCCACACACTTGACAATACCTACACGATAAAAAGAAGACTCTTACCGCACCACTAATGGGCCTTTTTATAATTCGAACGGCACGGCACTGCGAAATTTCAATTACCATTGCCCCCTATGTTCTGAGCTTCTATTTATTACTGTTACTTAGGAGGCAATGGTAATACAATTTTGCCGTGCCGTTTTCGAATTATAAAAAGGCCCATTATGGGCGGCTATTGGGACTTTTTATAATTCGAACGGCACGGCACGGTACTTCAAAATTTGAATTAACATTGCGCTTACCTCCCCCTATGTTCCCAGCTTCTTGTATTACTATTACATAGGAGGCAATGGTATTACAATTTTTCCGTGCTGTTTTCGAATTATAAAAAAGGCCCACTCACTAACCAATGGCGTCGGAATGATAATGGTGACCACTTCATCCGTTCGGGATACGAAATTTAGTACTATCTAAACTTGCAATCTGCTGACAGGGGAACCTGACCGGATTGTATCATGGTCATGGTTTTAATTTCGCTTGCTGGCTGCTGACGCTCCATAATGCTAGCTGCTGACGTAGGCTTTTTATACCTTAAGGTTGACTTTTGTTAGGGGTTTTTCCCGTGTGGTGATCGGTTGAGAATAACACCACCCCATCTCTTTCCGTGGGTGTCGTAAGAGGCGACTAAGGAAACACAAATGAGACCTGCCTCCTAGTAATCCATCCCAGGCAACGACACTTCATTTTTTTTTCTGAATCTGAGGTGTCGTCCTTGGTTTCATGCGGTGTGGTAGGCTCTGTAAAGGGCCGTCTGGTTCGCAACCACCCTCCTACCGGAGTCCGACGCCAAACAGCTTGCTGTGTTCCGTCGGTGCGTGGGAGTACCAGTGCCTTTATAGGCATTTTCTGGGTTAACTCGCTCCCATCGTCGACCTCATCTTTGACCTTTATGGTCAAGATTGAGGTCAAGAGTTAACCCATCTTATTATTTAAAAAAAAGTGAGTCTTCTGTACGGTAGTACTATCATGTATTCTGTGCTCAAGCCTCACCCATTCAGGAGGGTCGCGGCAGAGATCAAGTTTAAACCTCATTCGTTTAGTAGGTACCTCTAAGTATTTCACATATTATTTTTAGCAAAGTTTTTTTCAATCAATAATGTACATTTGCACTACGAAAGCCAACACTATTATGAGCGAGATAAGGGCGACGTCAAGGTCAACATGTATAGCCTAATGTGCTGCCGTGTGTACAGAGGCCAGCGCATCAGGTTACTCCATTTTTATTGCAAAACCGCTCTTATCACAGCAGCACAGAGTGCACGCGTGTGGTAACCTGAGTTGCGGCCGTCCGTACATTTATTTTATAAATATATATATACGTCGCTACCGTTTTATTATTCACACAACCGAACAAAAAACTGAACTAGCAATCTGTTTGTAATATATTGCAATATTTTTTAACAACTTGAAATTCCATTCTAAACGTCGTCATAAATTTAATTTGAAAAAAAAAGACATTTGGATTTTACGTTGCTCAGTTTTTATATTTTATAATTTGTTGTGATAATTTTCTGAATTTATTTCCTTGTTTATGGAAAAAGTTACATCTATTGTCAGTGCATCTTAAAGTCAACATAGACAAGAATATTATAAACAAACAATAATGAATTAAGCTGGTTAATATGGGCTTAAAGATAAATATAATATATTGACACAAACAGCAAGGAAAAAATTATAACAATCAATCCGTCAATCTGCAGCTCTAGCACGATAACGACAAACTCGCGCTCGGCTCACGCTGAAATTTCACTATAATTGCGCGAGGGTCCCGCGCAAAGGCTTGTTTGCCCTATGGCGTTGTCAATGTTGACATTTTGACATAGGACCGCGGTGTTGTCGCGGCGCTGTCACTATCGTACTCGGCCTGCTGGATAGAAAAGAAACAAAAACCAAACACTAGAATTTAGAAAAGTACATAGGTCCGAAAAGGTCCCTAAAAAATATGTTTGTCTGATTTTGAATTCTGCTACTTTGCCATCCACAAGTTTATTTAACCACGACCGATGTATTTGTACTATAACTGTTTTGTTTTTCTTGACAAAAAAGAATTAATTCTTATTTTTTAATAGCAATTTAATGCACTGGATAGTGCTATAAGACGTCTTCCACACAAAGATAAAAGTCAAAAGAAAAATAGTCGTACGGATAATATCTAATGGCGCTCGCTGGTTTCAACTGATCAGTGAGGTTGAGTCAACGTACACAGAGGTAGGGAAACTGATGGGTGACCAAAGTTGCAATTTATCACGACCATGCTTCGAAAGGCACGCTAAGCTGTTGGTCCCGGTGGTTGTAGAATGACTACAGTCGTTAAAATTAAGTCAGAGGCCATCGTGGGGTTTCAAAACTCTGACCACAGGGTTTGCAAGTTCACCACACTCTTGACTATACCTACACGATAAGAAGAAGAAGGTAATATCCGACCAGGATTCCATTTTCATATCCACTCGTAATAAGATTCAGAATTTTTAAGAAAAGTTAGATGAAACAGTGTATTTTGGTGATGTTTATGTATCGATGGAATCATTTTGTTTCGCAAGTTGTCACGGATGTCGGTTGATCGTGCGAGCTGCTCACGAAGGTTTCCTAGTCACTGATAGATTGTGCAAAAACTGCCGACTGTGGCGCCACGACTTCTTGTATCAAAATAAATGATTATAAATTAGTAGTCAAGGTAATCCAATGAGAATTGGGCTGGTAATTATCGGTATTACTTGATCGCTCCAACGTAACAACAATTAATAACAGCTACGCAAACTCATGCATCCTTTACTTTGAAAGAGACGTTTCTAAAGACCGCTTGCTGTGCATTTCGTTTGAGAAGATATTACAGGAGGGCCATTCCCAATTATTATTTTATACTTATTGTCATGGGCCTTTTTATAATTCGAAAACGTCACGCCAAAATTGTATTACCATTGCCTCCTATGTAACAGTAACATAACACTAGAAGCTGAGAACATAGGGGGCAATGGTAATTCAAATGTCGAAGTGCCGTGCCGTGCCGTTTGAATTATAAATCAAATCAAAAATGCTTTTTTTTCATAGAACATACAAAGTGTTTCTTGAAAACGTCATAAAAATACATTAGCAAAATCAATATAAATAATTGAGCCCATTGATTAGTGGAATAGACGTCCTTGTATTTCAGCCCACCTTAAAACAAGTAAATGAATGCACATTCAGTGACTTTCCGATTGTTACTCTAAAGGGGAGATATTACCATATTCAAAACTTGTTAAAAATAACCGCGAAATACTTAGTCAATAAATAAATGGGAAAATGATTAATTGTTTATATAAAAATCTTCACTGATTTATCAACACCCAGGCCAAACTCTTAGAACAAGAAGTCTGAATTGACTTATGGTTTTCATTATCATGTAAGTAGATATTTTTTTGAAAGTTTAAATGTATAGGACACATCCTAATTAACCGAGCAAAGCCTTAAAAATACTGTATAAACAAGTTTTGATAGTCCTTCTTTCCTTAAGTTCTTGGGATATTTTATTCAGTTTTTATTATAAATGAAATGAAAGCATTCTGTCAATCTCTTTCTATAAAAATCTCTGCGGTAAGTAACTTATAAGAAACTTATGCTCCAAAGTAACAAAGTTGAAAAACGTAAGATGGGTCAGACAGCCACTAAGTGTATTTCAAAGTTCGTGTGTCGTTTGAATGCAGCAAAGGCATTTTGCATGGTTAGTATTCAAAAGCTTGGTTTGTATAACGGAGAGGCGTTCTCTTAGTAATCGACGCAAGCGACGGGAATCTAAAGTACCTAAGTTGATGTCTCACGCTATGTTATTGTTAGTGACTTTGAGGCAATTAATCCTGGGTACATCGAGCTTGAACCGCCCTGAACTGCCTTGAAACAGTTCATCTGGATTAAGTCAGTTTCGCACTATAGTCGTTGGTCACATTTTTTTGCACGTAAACGAGAATAGTAGATTTTACAACAAGTGCACAAAACGAGCCTTCGGCTCGGGCTGCTATAAGTCTCGGATAAAAATGGTTTTGTGGACGAGTTATAAACTCTGCATTTCACTTCGATTGCGAGGAAATAATAAAATAACATATAATAACAAATTTTATCTTTAAACTTCTGATTATTTTGGCTGTATGGAGTTTTCTATGCCTTACTATAGACCCATTTATGAGTAGATCACTTTGTGCACTAGAGCACAAAATGCGATTTTGTGCAGCCTACGACTTTGTGCAGCCTATAAGCTGCACAAACAAGCACTTTCCTAGCATGAGTAGTGAAAAATATTATGAGTAATTAATAACTGACCGCCTTCAATCAAACACGAACAGATACGGTCTTACATTTGGGGCTCTTTAAATTAGTAAAAGAAAAATAGGGATGAGAATCAGCCCACAAAACCGAACAACTTTCCCAAGGAACATAGGTAGAAATATGAAAAATAAAATTTCACCTCTTCATACAACTTAAGCGTACAAGGCCCCGATTATGTAACTTCAGTTGTGTGTCGATGGAATAGTCACAATTTTATCCGTTGAGGTGGCGAAATAAAGAACTATCCAAATTTTATACATCTAATGACTGCTGCTTTGACTGGTGGCGCCACCGCCAACGATCTTTCGTGGCGCTGCTGGTCGGGGTGGTTGTCAGCAAGTATATGAAAATTAAATAGTTCCCGATTTGGCCACCTGAACAGATAAAATGGCCTCCATTCCATCGACACAGGACTGAAGTTACAGAATCAGGGCTCCGGTGAATTGCCTTTGTAAGGGATCACGAAATTTTTTTGGAGAATTTTATATAAGTTCCCCGGGGAAAGTTATTAAGTTGTATTGGGAGAATCACCAGAATAATACATCTTGCCCGTCACATATTAAACTAGTAACTAGTTTTGGGAAAATTATGTAGCCTATTATTTTAATCCAGTGTGTCAGCTATCTCGATACCAAATTTTATAAAAATTGGTCCAGCCGTACATCCACACGTCCATCCATACCAACAATAATATTACTAATATTACTAAGGTTATGGATGATTTGCTACGTCATCAAAGGTAATTCATAAACTTTATGAATCTGATAGAAGATCACTCTACAAGTATATATCTTACATTATGAAAAAGAACGCGCAACGATTTAAACTAATACAAGTCCAGTGAGAATAATAAACGAACTAAAAACCTGCTTCGCAATAGGTACGAAAAAAGTTGATAGCAGACGTTTTTTTCCGCGGAGCTTCCAATTGAAAACTCCAAGGTCGGACGCTGAAAAAGTGATGTAAACGGTCTCTGATAACGCTAGGCGACTATTCCGCTGATGGCGTTTCATTGGCAGTAAAATGACGATGACGACCATTTTATATTCGTTCAGGTGGTGAAATTGAGAACTAACAAAATCATAAAGTGTTTTCAATTTCGCCACCTGAACGGAAAATATGGTCACCATCGTGATTCCATTGCCATCAAATTAAATAAAAAATACACACTCAAAGACCCACACTAAGGTTTTTCTTTGAGTTGTGCGGTCCCTTGGAACATACACTAAGACAAAGAGCCTTTTTATAATACGAAAACAGCACGGCAAAATTGTATTAACATTGCCTCCTATGCACCAGTGATAGTAGAAGCTGGGAAGATAGAAGGCAATGGTAATACAAATTCTGTCATGCCGTGCCGTGCCGTTCGAATTATAAAAAGGCCCAAACACCAATACCAATGACTCGAGAACAAACATCTGCTTTTTACAGAATTGCCGGCCAGGATGTGATGCTCGTGATGTAATTAAATGATGTACCTATACGGATTTCAAACCGGAAACATTAGATGTGGACCCAAACGCGGGTATTGTATATGGCGACTTGAGTTTGTCATACTTCGGTGGGTGTAGTGTAAAACCTCCGAATAATGGATTAAACATTTACACAGCGCAGGATTTTTAGTATTTTTTGAAGAAATTAACTAACCAGACCTTCAAAGGTATACTAAAGAAGTATATAGTGTGAGTTTACTTAAGAAGTATGTAGCGAACTTGACTAACCCTGATTAAGTCTTGGTTCAACGACTTTATAGTCAATCGACAATTCTTTTCTTATTTCGACTTATGTTTCTTGGGAAAAATTGCTGTGTAGTTGGCTGACTCACATCAATAGTTTTTGCTATCGACCTAACATAAAGTAACACATTAAAGAATACCACAGATGACAATCGTAATTAACTGCAGGGCCCCGATTCTGTAACTTAAGTTGTGTGTCGATGGAATGGAGGCCATTTTATATCTGTTCAGGTGGCGAAATTGAGAACTATTTAATTTTCATATACTTGCTGACAACTACCTCGACTAGCAGCGCCACCGCCAACCGAACGTAAAGTTGCAAAATACCTAGCAACTGAAAATTCAGTTGGCTGTGTGACACCAGTCAAAGCAGCCGTCATAGATGTATGAAATTTGGATAGTTCTCAATTTCGCCATCTGAACGGATAAAATGGCGACCATTCCACTGACACACAACTGAAGTTACAGAATTGGGGCCCTGAACGATAGGAGCTTGTCATCTCGACAAGCTAAGTATTTCACGGTTGATTATGGTATGTTTAGCTGTATGTAATTTGAATGTTTTTAAGCTTATTAAAGGGTTCACGTACCGGCAGTACATAGCCGTTGCCTGCTGTGTAAATTAGAATCAACCTCTCTCAATCAGGCAATCTATTGATTCTATTGTGCATTGGTGATAATGTTGTGGTTCAAATGAACGGAAAACCATCTGTCTGTGGTTGAAAACAGAATGCTGCAGCTTAAGCACAACGTGTCGTGGTCAATTGTCAAAAAAGGATCGAAATGACAACGCCAGAGGGCGAACAAGCCTTTGCGCGGTGCCCTCGCGCAACTAAAGTGAAGTTTGCCGTCATCGGAGAGGTGGGTCACGCGATTTTGCGTCCCCATATCGTTAACTAACACATAGTTTGTAGAACCATCTTTTTATTACAACCTGCTTGCACTGATTTGTTCGCAAAATTTAAACAGTTTTAAATTGAGTTTAGGTATATCTTTGGATGCCTGACTGCAGATAGTTTCGAGAAATTTCTCATTAAGTTGCGCAAGACTTGCGTGGCAGCGCCACGCGCGAATTTATCGCACTAGAAAACTACATTCAGTTAACGCCTATAAATATAAGTTGTCTTTCGATTGGTTTCCCATCGGACTAATGAAATGACCGCTGATATTGACCTGTAGAATGAAACTGGTTACGTTCAATTTTATTTCCTGCTGACGTATCTAATCTGCACAAGTTCCATGTATTTTTAGCTTTTGCTATAAAATTACTGTTATTGCTTTTCAGATGTCGTTGTGAATAAGGTAAATAATAATTGTCCATAACCGGCTTTAAATCCCAACAATGCCTATCATCAAATAGCCAAAACATCATCTAAACAAAATGTGTATGTTTTTTAGGCTTTAGTTTTTTTTAAATGTGCTGAATACATTTTGATAAAATGTATACGGGACCACCTCAGGAGTGTACCTTTATGAACAAAAAAAGAATTTTGAAAATCGGCTGACAATTGCCGGAATTCTCGCGTAATAAACAACAAACAGTTGAATTGAGCCGTTAAAAAAAACAGTTGAATTGAGAACCACCACCTTTTTTTGAAGTCAGTAAATAATTTATTTTGAATCCATAAGTCATCAAATTACGTTTATCGTATTTTATGGATTAAAATTTGTCAAAAGAAAATTAAGGTGCTTGGTGTGCGAGTCAACTCGTCCAGTTTATTTATATATTTTTATTTTATTGTACAATGATAATATAAAGGATAACGAGTTTACAGTAATAGGGGTTGTTGTAAAATCCCCTATTTTATAATAATAAAAAGTCATCAAAATAGCATCAGGATCCCATTCAAAAATAACCCCATTGTCTCTATCAGTAGTTATTATTTGTAACGTAAATGTATGTGTTAAAAAAATACTTAAAGTGCTCTAAAATACATCTATAAGTTGTTAGCTCCCCAAATTAAACAAAATATCGTTAATTGATTTATATATTCTCCAATGTTTCCTATAATCGACTTTTTATACATACGACAAGTTAAATATTCTTATTTTCCTCTAAGTCGAAAACAACAAGGCTATTTACGGCTCTTAATTGTTAAGGAGGGTGTAGATTAGCCCCCTGAAGAGAAAGGAAATTGGCGGTAATTAAAAGCGTCAAAACAAGACTTGGCTACGTCTAGACTGATATTGGCTCCAGTTACACACAGCATGGATCCCAAGTGGATAAACTATGTAACAGTTACTTCGAACAATTGGCTTTAATTTCTAAGCAATGTAGGGTATTAAGCCCCTTTCAACAGCTTCCAATTTTAGCGCAATAGGGATGTTGACAGTGTTTGATTTTATGAATTATTGTATGTGAAACAAAGAATAATTCTAAAAATATATTAATATCCGAAAACAGCATTAAAATTGGTTTATAAATGAACAAGTTATATTATCGTAAGGACCAGCTATCTCATTTTGTGGGGAGAGCTAGCTATCTCGTTTTTACCTACGCAAACAAATGGCGGTGACGTCACATGCCTGTAAGTGTATCTCTTTTTCGTTGTTTGACAGTTTCCCCCTCTATTGAAATGTAATAGCTTGTAACTTTTTTATTTCTCAATAGTTAGATTTTGGGTTTTTAATTCAGTTCCTTTTTAAGATAAACAATAAAAAAAAATTGTCAACATCCCTATTCACCTATAATAAATTACACTGATCTTCTAAAAATCTAATGATTTTTTGTAGTAATATAGGTAGTGGGCGTGTACAAAGCAAATAATCAAAACATTGTTGATTATTTCTTATAATTGTATACCTGTAGATTTCAATTTCTGTTGATGATAGAAACATATTTTTATCAAAATATTTATTTATTGTCCCGTAGAGCATAACTTGTAGCGTTAATTTTAATTCAATACAGGGTGTAAAGGACAGCTTAGCAAAAACTTAAACCCTGAATTCAGACCATCATTCTAAATGAATTCCCGGTGGAATTTTCGATTTTTTTCAAGTTTTTAAATATTTTCTGTTTCAAAATTAAATTATTTATTCGAATACAACGCATTTTGCATTAAAAAACAACAATAACAGTGTAAAACACGAAAACCAGCAATGTACATCGTATTCCGATACTTATAGCTGATCATAGATATGGGTAGATTCCGCCATTTAAGTATGTATCTGCTAAGCTGTCCTTTACACCCTGTATATCAAGCCACTGATTAGAAAAATCCTTCTACATTGAGGACGGACAGACAACGAAGCTATAAGGGATTTTAGGGTATAGTTTTAAAGTACGAAACACTAAAAGTCGTCTGTTGTATGCACAATCATAATTATCTTAAGTGATCTCTACTCTGTTTGTGTATGGTAAATTTCCATTCCTGTTTGCTTCGTTTTCTAAAAATACATGCTTCGTATTTTTAGTAATCAAAGTTTTTGATTTATCAACATTAATATTATACTTACAGAGGAAATATTTGTATTTTTGTATGTTTGCTACGAATAAATTCTAAAACTTGTGGACAAATGTTAAAAATTCTTACGCCATTAGAATCCTACATTATCCCTGAGTAACACAGGTTCCATTATTCCCATGGGAATGAAGTCCCGGACGGAAAAATAGTCTTGTATAAGCCAAATCAAAGAAATATTGAATTAAAACTAAGACATTTTAAAGGCTCCGTACTCCTTCGCTTTTTATGATGTAAGTATAATACAAACTTATTAGTTCATTAGTGTGCTAATAAAAAGGAAGGCTTAAGTCAAGGATAGCATTTAGCACTTCGCAACTACTTGAGAACATCATAAAGTTAACTTATAAGAATTTTATGATTATTACGTGACAAAATCATTGTAAAGAAGTTTCAGAATGTATAACTTTAAACTCTTTCAGAGACTGTTAGGAATAATTTATTAATAATTAATTTACTTACTGGCTCAATGACCCAAAGTGGATCTTGGCATCCGGCACTAAAAAGCGTCAATCCATTTTGTCTTTGCCAATTTTGACCAGTCGAGTATTTTTAAATCTTTTATGTCTTTGGCGACTTCATCCTTTCAGCGGTATCTTGGACGACTCAACGGGCGGCGCCCGGAAGGTTGTCCAAAATATGCTCTTTTGGGAGTCCGATCCTACCCCATCCTCTGTGCGCGGTCGAGCCAGCGAATTCGGGTAGCTTTTATTTCTCCGATAATAGAGTAACTAATTTAAAATTTTTAAATAAAATTATTTACTCGATAAGAAAGGGGGTTGGGCCAGAGTTCGGCAACGCGTTAGGCCTGGCTTTTATGGCCTCAACAAAACATCTCTGGAATGATAAATGACAAACTATTATCTCCGCGTGAGTGAAGTCGAAAATAACCCGAGTTGGCACTGTTAAACAAAAATAAAGTTAGTAAACATCTTGTGAATAATAAACTTGATTGAAATTCTAGTCTATTTTTAACATTGTGTCCATTTGAAGAAAAAAATAGCTGATGATGGCATAATTTGGCTATAAGAAACGTAGTGATAAGTTAGGAGACAAGTAATGTTATTGCGGCGTCGGCGTACTTCTTTACAAAAAATCCTAAAGGCCATTAAAATTTATAGCTTTGAAATTAAAGGTTTAAATTCGTCAACAAGTAGATATAAATAGAGAACCGAAAAACTATGATAAAAAATATTTCCTGTAATTATAATGAACTTGCTCCTTTACTAGAGTTCAGATTCTAGTTTTCGAATTTTTCTTTTTTTTCTTTTGCTATTCAAATAAGGCTCTTTAAACTTGTTTATCATCTTTAGGTTTTTTAATATGTTTATTTTGTATTTAATATTTTGAAATTTTATTAGGTTAAACCCCGGGCAATTAATTTACATTGTTTTTTTATATTTTTTTAAATGTTCCTAATCACATATATTAGCTGAATTTAAATTAGTTAGCGAAAAATAAGTATGTGAACCAGCCCACGGAACTAGGTCGAAATATGAAAAAAAATGTACGATCAGCTGACTTACCTTTGCAGGGGAAATTAAATTTTGTTTCGATAATTTCGTATAGGTTCCTCGGGAAAGTTGTTCAGTTGCATAGGCAGAATCACCCCCTAAAGTTTCGCTAACTGATTTAAAGTTAATATAAAGATGAAAGGCGTGTAGCGTGATTGCGAACTGCATAGGTATCAAAATCCTGGTGTCCGAGTTTTTAAACAGCCAAACGCGCCCAGATTATTAAATGTAGTCAGATAACAATAGCCAGGACCAACGGTTTAACGTGCCTTCCGATAAATTTCCACTATGACTTGAAAGGAGACCATATTGCCACTTAACAAGTTTCAAAAACCACATTAAGTAGGTACGGTGAAATAAACAACTTAACTTCATTACATAGTTTTGCGTGGAACTCTTTAACACCTCTTAAAATACACACGGAGCCATCTGCTGGCGCTGATAAGAACAAACTAAAATTTAAGAAACTGCAATACGATTGAACGGCCATCATGGTGGGTGACCATGCACAAAGACAATTTGTGAGACTATCTACATATTTATCTCCACTTCGATCGGTCCTGCGCCACCCGCATCCAGCGGTTTCCCACAATCTTTACCAGATCGTCGGTCCACCTTGCGGGAGGCCTTCCTACGCTGCGTCTTCCGCCTTGCGCCTTTTTTACATATTTATATAATATTATTAACAAAGAAATTAATATTTATCACCTAATCTACCGTGGCTATAAAATTACTCTAGTAAAATGGCTTAAAACAAAAAGTTACGGTGACATAGAGGCACTCATAAAAATAGGTGAGTAGAAAACAACATTTATAAATAAATTCATCCACAGATATACACACACGCACATACACACTCACACACACATACACACACACAGACACACAAAAATGTGCATTACTATTATTTAGTTTTTTATTTTATATTAACTTCATTAATTTTGGTTTAATTCCGTCGAAATAAAATTGTTTAGTTTGATAACATAATGTATAGTAGAAGAGCGGAGCTTCTAACACAAGTAAATGTTTACTTGAAAGAAGCCTCAACACTGTATTTTGTAAAATTGTTGTCTAGTAAATAAACAAACTTTAATTTTTTAATTTTAATTAATTTAATTTAATTTAATCTCGGCCCACTGTCCGTTGCTTTACCTCGGTGCGATATTGGACACACACTAAATTCAAAAATCATAGATTTAATTGCAATTTTCGAAGTACGTACCTACATGTTTCTACAAGTAGTTACATTAAAAAAATATGGTGTAACTAATGTTGCTTTCAGTTTTTATGAGGAATCCAAGGTCTGACGGAACGATCGTGTTTTCTAAACAAAGGCTCAGGCCTCTTGGCCTGAAGTAGGTAATTTAACACGGCACGCGTCGAAAGTCAATTAAACAGACATTTGTTATTGATTGACAGCAAAACAATGCAATGGCATGGCCCGGTCGAGGTTGTAGCAATTTCCTTTACTTTATTCTTATAAAATCTTGTTTAAAAGTTTTATTTTGCTTCACATTTGCACCAATATGTTCATCTCATATGAGCGTTGAAATAGGGTGAAACCTGAAACATCACTGCTCCCAATTTATTTGCGGTCGACGCAATATTTTTATTTTTCCATTAATGTCTTTGTTAGCCGACAATCTCAATACCTATTTGCAGAATGCAGGAAAAATAATTGAGACATTTCTGAATTGACTTCAAATGGAATTAGAATAAATTTTATCATTTACAATGGTATATTATTGGAAAGTTAAACACATAAGTACAAAAACTTCTACAAAAACATTAAATGGAAGAGGTCACATTAATCATTTTAATTAAAGTTATTTATATCGCTTTACTTTCTTGGTGCTGTTTTTATCAGTGAATGCGGCCAGTTTTTCTTGTCTGCGCCGGAGTGGATAACTGTCACTATATCTTAGACGGCCGCACACAGACAGATCTTGTTTGCGCCAGCACATTCTGTTCATTAAGAATTTAATTTTGATTTCTTAGTTTGGAGAATCGATCGCAGAATATAGAAATCGATTCACTGTTTCGAAGAAAGGCCCGCGTCCCTTTGCGGGGACGTGTAGGTATAGGGCTGATGACGAGTTCGGAAAAAAATAGATAGTTTCCACGAGTAGAAAAATATTCTCATCTAGTTTCAAGTATACGAATATTTCCGTAGTAAAAACAATTATGTTGAATTTGACGATTCGCAAAAAAACTCTTTTGCGGTTCTCCTCTTTTTTGGTTGTGATGGTTTTTTTGCTGTTTTTTGAAGTCGGTTAAAAAAGTCATTATATTGGGCCTTTTTATAATTCGAACGGCACAGCACGGCACTTCGAAATTTGAATTACCATTGCTCACTATGTTCTCAGCTTCTAGAACTTATTTAAGTGCCACTTAAGAACTATTCATCTGATTAAAACATGCTTGTACTCTGTGCTGTTACAACGGCTTTTCAATGAAAACGGGTAACCTGAAGCGCTGGCCTTCGAAACACGAAGGGGATTTAGGCTATAGTCCACCACGCTGGCCCAATGCGGGTTGGTGGACCGCTCGTCTTTGGAGGGGCGGGTTTTCATCACGATGTTGTCTTTCACCGTTAAGCAAGTGATAATGAAAAATCCGTACATAAATCCGAAAAGACAAATTTAGTGGTACAGGCCCGCACCAGGATTTGAACCAGCAACCTTTCGATTACAAGTCTGGCTCATTACCAACTAGGCTATCACTGTTACCGGGCCCCGATTCTGTAACTTCAGTTGTGTGTTGATGGAATGGTCGCCATTTTATGCGTTCAGGTGGCGAAATTAAGAACTATTCAAATTGCATACATGTAATGGCGGCTGTTTTGACTGGTAGCGCCACCGCCAACTGAATGTTCAGTTGCTAGGTAGTTTGCAACTTTACGTTCGGTTGGCGGTGGCGCTACTGGTCGGGATGGGTGTCAGCAAGTATATGAAAATTAAATAGTTCTCAATTTCGCCACCTGAACAGATAGAATGGCCTCCATTCCATCGACAAACAATTGAAGTTACAGAATTGGGGCCCTGGTCTATCAGTGTTATAAATAAAAACATAAAACTTTGTAATGTATGAAAACATTACGCCGATGACTATACAGGGCTTTAGGTATCTCTCTTTCAACCTCTCGGAAAGAGAGATACCTAAAGCCCATAAGATAATCTTAGTGAAAGTGAACTCCAAACGAGTACAAGCCTTTGATTGCTTCATTTATTTATTTGCTAGATATTTAAGGAAACATCGATTGATCACTACATTGGAATGCGACACTTTCCTTACAAAATGTTCATGTAAACCGGTTGGTAGCGGCGATTTGATTCACTACGGAGTCACTAACGGACTAACACCGGTATCAACTAGTAGTTAACGAGATGGCGGCCCTACACTACACATGATCAATTTAACACTCTCACTGCCAGAGTATTGCAAGTTTACGAGTATTACACTCCCGGGCAAAACAACTAGTCACTTACATAAACCCACGACCCCAGAATTAGACCTCCTGGTGCTCTAACCAACTGAGCTATCGGAGACCTATCCTGGGGTCTTGGGTTTAAGTCCCATTCGCGCCGAATATTTTTCGTTCCCTAAAAAATTATTTGTGAATTATTTTAAGCGTTTTAAAAATGCTAAATTAAGGTTTTTTTAAGTACAAAAGTGGTTCAATAAACATAGTTAGAGAGTGCTACACTTTTCATAGTAAAAGTGAGGGACGCGAGGTCGCACCGTTCGACGAACTGCGGGGCCCTTGCTCAGAGCTCACCCAATCAACACCAATTTAAAACAAGTCAATAAAAAGTGGACATTTCGCTGCGTACTCTTCCTTATTGAAATGTTCAAGTTATTTTGTTTTAATAAATATCTTTGCTGTGGCTTCGCATACTTTGCATGTTACTAGTTTGACCAGAAATCTTTGGGTTTAAGACTCTACATTGAAGTCCTACCTTAATAACTCTAAAAAAATTGTGTCTCCCCGGACATTCATTGCTTATAACTTTCAAACGACTTTACCAATTTTGGTCAAATATAGGCTGAGAATCATTTCGATTACTCGCATCAAAATCGGCAATTTCGTTTAGGAGCTACGATGCCACTGACAGATACACAGATATACAGATACACACGTCAAACTTACAAAACCCCTCTTTGTTCTCGGGGGTTAAAAATACAATTTTGTAGGGACTCATTCTTTTTAACAACATTGTAATTTTGTGATGAGATTGGTCCTTTTTGTTATAATTCATACGGCACGACACGGCATTACAGAATTTGTATTACCATTGCCTTCTATGTTCCCAGCTTTTAGTATCACTAGTGCATAGGAGGCAAAGGTAATACAATTTTGCCGTGCCGTTTTCGTATTATAAAAAGGCCCATTAGGTGCTCATGAAATTCAACAAGTAGCGGTAAAATGTTTAGCATAAACTGAGTACATTAATCGTGACAGTAAACGCTCCTAGAATTAATCGGAGTTTTAATGAGAAATGAAAAACAACTGAGAACGAAAAGGTCTTATAACATTCGGCAGTTTTTTTATGAAGTCGAAGTGTCAAATATAGTAGTTATTTGTGTTTTTTTTAAATCGCGCACTATGTATGACTCTCGTACATAGACATAGAAAAAATAAGTTAAAATGCTCTCGTATAACTATAAAAAAGTGACATAACTCTTTATTAAAATCCTTTTGGCGGGGGCTGTCAGACACTTACCTAATGTACTTGGCCTATTTATGCTTTATGTTAGATTTCGGATAAGAGCGTTTTTTTTTCGGTCAGATTCTGAGTAGGACAGATAACGTTATAAATACTCATCGATTTGTTCATTATAACGGAAATAAAAGATTTTGATTAAATGTGTGTAATTTTGTTTAACAAAAGCGAGTAAAATTAAACAATGAATCGCCACAGCAAAAAGGTACCTGGTATTATTTTTTACCGTCTCATATTTAAAAAAATATTGTTTTCTTGAGATAATAATAATATATAAAACTACAATTACATATTAAGTTTCATGTTTGTTATTATCGTAAAATAACAAGGTATAAAATAATGGTTTACAATTGATTTCCTCTGAGTATCTACATAGGGTTGCAGATTTTAATTTTTTTCACTGAATCACTCATTATCAAGTTTGTAATTCTAATACCTATAATTATGTTTAAAAATATATGTTCAGTTATTAATAAATAACTTGACTTTTGATATACAAAAAAGATACGCGGGTCGCGTTAAGATTAAATAGAGTTTATGACATGGTCCTACGGCTGGGAAATGCCTCCACCTTCCCACCAGGTTTTATATAGGACAAGCATAACGTTAGGAATTTATAAAATTTTGGCTCATGTCCATACTTTTCTACAAGACTAACAGGCAGAGCATAACGTAAATATAAACTCCTTGATGTCCTATTAAATTTCCCTGATTTCCTTACACCAAGACACGGTTTTTCATTTCCTTATGTGAGTTCCTGTGTTCATTTTCCGTTGTGTAGTAACCCTGACCAATTACAAGCGACCTGTGCCAGTCTAAGACTCGTACTATTGTTTTTTTTTAATTACAGTAATTTACAAGGCGTGCTCATCGTCTCACACGCGAGGGCTAAAAATATATTCTGGCCTAGGCTTAGTTTTTGCTCCTACTGTGAGATTACGGTCGCGAAGTCTTATCTTGCATTTTATAATTTTCACCATTAAATGATTTTACAATAAATAATAAAATAAAATTAATTTAAAAATAAAAAACCCGACTGCGTATTAAAAACAGAGGAGAAAAAAACAAGTAAGTTCATTAGTCGAGACTTTTGTTATTGTATATTATTGAATAACATAACAATTTTAACAATCGGGACCCATTATGTAGGAACCAGGATTTTTGATGGGTCCCGACTGTTAAAATTGTTATGTTATTTAATAATATAGAATAACAAAAGTCTCGACTAATGGACTTACTTGTTTTTTTCTTTTCTGTTTTTATTACGCAGTCGGGTTTTTTATTTTTTATATTAATTTATTTTATTTTACACTTTTTAGTTTTAGGACCACATATTTAAATTTGTTTATTGATTTTCTCATTAGCTCTTGCATAAAAATTTAACAATTTTCAAATTAAAAGCCTATATTTAAGTGAAAATCGTTACTAACCACTTTACTTCTTTAAAGATACTTAAACGGTAATTCTGATTGAAAAACGGTAGAAGAAACCTAAACATGATTTTTAAATACCTATTCAACGATAACCCACTTGATATAGTTCGTCAATTTTCATTTTTTTTTCACATTATGGCGTCCAAAATCGGCCATTTTCTATGACATTTGCGCCGTCATGACGAATCCAACGACGTATCATTTATCAAAATCGGCCCACGTGTTTAGTCTAAATAGTGCCACAAAGGTAAAACATACATACATACATACATAGGCTGATAAACACATTACGCTCCTTTGCGTCGCGCAGTCGGGTAAAAAGACGTCGGTTGGTAAACTTGCACAAGTTTTCACGAAAACGTTCTAATAAGTCGAAATTTCGAAACAATTTTAGCCTTCACTACCAAAAGGTTAATGAGTGTAACACATAAAAACCGCTTTAACAATTGTAGAATTATATTTTACCTTTTAATATAAATTGTGTGCATTGTGTGAAGTATAATTCAGTCATTCATTCATTCATTTATAGCGTTTTTGAAAAAAAGTTTTGTGATAGCACACGTATTCAAAGTCGAATTTTTGGGAATATAATATCGATAACTTCGGGTAGACTACTATACCGAGAATTTTGATCCTGAAGTTCTCTACATTTTGTTACATAACACCAAAATTACAGTGTATTTACTACCCGAGGTGACATTTTAGGACAAAAATTCCAATCTATCACCGGCGGGACAATGCTAGTGGGTAAATTCGAACATGCCAAAACGATACGACTTTTAATTATTGTGTAAAATTGAGTTTGTCTAGTTATTGTTTTTTATACCTTTTCTTCTTTCACTCATTATTGTAGGGAGACAACGGATTGACATATTACTCAAATCAAAAATAGTGCTTTTATGTTTATTTAACTACATGCCAACTCTTTGCTTGCGACTTCATCTACGTTAAAAAGTGCCTAACCTCTTTATGTAAAAAAAGAAGTTAATTCTTTTATCGTTGAGATAATTTTCGTAATCATGTGGTTTATTAGGTATCCAAAGCCGAGAAAGAACCACCAATTGTAAGTTACTGGGTAGTTCGCACTGGACCGCGAGATGCGGAAGGATGCGGGGGAGGCTATTTCCCAGCAGTGGGACAACATAGTAATACAAATGAAATATATTTCCTTACTTTAGAAGTCTTTACACCTGTGAGTTATTGCTTAACTCATGTTAAATAGATCACCATAGCAATGACCACATTAGCAAGTAAGTAATTTAATTATATTTACAAAACATATGCCAGACACCGTTAGAAAATCATTAAAAGTAATGTGTGTAACGACAACCTAACGCGGTTAAATAAGTCATGTTTTGTGCTTAATAGCTTATAAATTATGTATTAGTTACTCATGGATGTATTGGCATGATTGCAGAACTTAAGTTCACAAAGTTTAAATTATGGGATCCCAATCCTGGGCATCAGCGACTCATAAAATTGGAAATGCTGCACTTCGGAGTTGAATGGAGTAAATTGTTACTTAGCAGTAAGACCGCCGCATTGCAAACTGTAAAGTTATTTTCTCCTATATCGTAACTATTTATTTGCCATTAAGAGTATTGTATTTTTGTCTGGGTTTTTACAATACAATGCAAGTTATTTACTGAACTAACGTTGTATAAGATAAAATCTAAAAATTAATACTAATGTGCCTGAACTAGTTAATGATTACCTTTTAGTCAGTCGTTATAGACCTCAAATAACTATAAAATATAGTACAGACGCCAGCGCATCAGGTTACTCCATTTGCATTGCAAAACCGCTCTTATCACAACAGCACAGAGTGCACGCGTGTGGTAACCTGAGTTGCGGCCGTCCGTACCTACAAAAAAATCCTGAAAAAAGTCGAGAATGGGCCTTTTTATAATTCGAATGGCACGGCACGACATTTCAAAATTTGAATTACCATTGCTGCCTATGTTCTCAGCTTCTAGTATTGCTATTACATAGGAAGCAGTGGTAATACAATTTTGCCGTGCCGTTTTCAAATTATAAAAAGGCCCAATGGTTTGAGGATTATCGCATAAGTATATCCTATGTTGTCTAATTAAACTACGTTATGCCAAGCGTCGAATGAAAACAAATCCGAAAATAAACATTAATTATAACTGTTATCATTTTTGTGGTTACCTTAATTTGAAAATTGTGTTACACAAATAAACTATTAGTTGATTGATATTTTAATTGCCTAAAAAACTGTTCTTTCAACCTTTATTAGGATGTTGTTATATTGATTAGTATCGGGCGTCATTATTTGAAAATTATATACCTATGTTAATTCGCAGATTTTTGTACACAAAAAAAAAGAAAATTAACGTACGATGACTTATTATTTAAGTAGCAGTGACTGTTCTCTTATGTTTACCATCCCTAGGGCCCCGATTCTGTAACTTCAGTTGTGTGTCGATGGAATGGAGGCCATTTTATCTGTTCAGGTGGCGTAATTGAGAACTATTTAATTTTCATATACTTGCTGACAACCACCCCGACAAGCAGCGCCACCGCTAACCGAAAATTCAGTTGGCGGTGGCGCCACCAGTCAAAGCAAAGTCGTTAGATGTAAGAAATTTGGATAGTTCTCAATTGCGCCACCTGAACTTATAAAATGGCGACCGTTCCATCAACACACAATCGTGGCCCCGGGCGTCTCTTCCACTAACCAATGGCGTTTCAATGACGTGGAATGATAATGGTGACCACTTAATTCAGTTGGCGAAATTGAGAACTAAATAAACCTCTTTTATTTTGCCGTGTGGATATCGGTTGAAAATAACACCACCCCATCTCTTTTCGTGGGTGTCGTAAGAGGCGACTAAGGAAATACAAATGAGACCTGCCTCCTAGTAATCCATCCCAGGCAACGACACTTCATTTTGTTCTGAATCTGAGGTGTCGTCCTATGGTCTCATGCGGTGTGGTAGGCTCTGTAAAGGGCCGTCTGGTTCGCGACCACCAATCAGACGGCCCACCGACAAAAAAACTAGCACTAGCTACTTTCCATACAAAGGCAAATCAGCTGATCGCACTTAGTACGTAGTTGTATAGAGGTGAATTTTTTTTTCATATTTTGAAATATGTTCTTTCGAGAAAATGGTTCAGTTTCAGGGGCTGATTAATATCTTTAGTTTTCGCAAATTAATTCAAAGTCACGTAATATTTAAATATGTATTATTTTGAAGAAATAATTGAGATATGTAGGTATTACTGGGCCTTTTTAAAATATGAAAACGGCACGGCAAAATTGTATTACCATTGCCTCCTATGCACCAGCTAGTGATACTAGAAGCTGAGAACATATAAGGCAATGGTAATACAAAATCTGTCATGCCGTACCGTGCCAATTATAAAAAGGCCCACTACCTACTTATAAAACTTTTTCATTTTTTGTGGAGAAAATCTACATAGCATTTGGTAATTTATTTTTATTTTTAAAAACTTCGTCAGATTTGTAGTTAGGTACTTAATTGAAATTTTCTGTCCTTAGAATGTTTTATGTAAAAAGTTTTGCTAAGTACCTATGTAAAAATAAACGTTTTTTACCACCTGTTTGCGTCTTAACAAAAAATAGAGAATGTGACAAAGTAGTTTTTTTGTGCGTCACGACCGACGTCAATATTAAATGTCTTTGTGTGATCAATCATTATTAGAGAAAATAACATGTTACTGTACAAGTGTGATAAAGGTTTATGTACCTACTATCAAAGTGCTTGGTGTTTAAAAGCGACATTCTAAGTGCATACCAGTGGCGAATGAGGCGTGAATAGACTGGACGCTCAAGGTCTGTCGTCGTGTGCCCAATCTAACCGTATCTAAATAAAAGCAAAGTAAAAACTCTTTGTCACAACAGGAATAAGTACACTAGTGCAGTAAGTACTGTTTTACGTATTTGGCAATTGTAATGAAACTACTAACTCGTAAGTTAATACGCTATTTACATAATTTTCCCCAATTCCGGCGAGAATGAAGTCCCGGACAGAAAGCCCACAAAAGCCCCTTGCATTATAGGTCCATTGGGGCACAAACAGAGACGGACTCGAACTCCCAGACCCGAAAACAAACAGCTGTTTTATCCGTAATATTATTAAGTATTCTGTGTTTTCACGTAAATATTTGTCCCGGCGGGGAATCGAACTGTCGATTTAATTTAATTGAATGAAACTTATTTATACCCTATAATAATTGTAAAACTTGTGTGTGCGATAACCTGAAAAATTGACTTACACTTCAAGTGGCACATCATTTCCGGAACTAGATTCTGTAACTACAGTTGTGTATCGATGGAATGATTTCCATTTGATCCGTTCAGGTGGCGAAATTGAGAACTATCCAAATTTCATACATCTAATGACGGCTTGCTTTTCTGTTGCTAGGTTGTTTGAAACTTAACGTTCGGTTGGCGGTGGCGCTGCTGGTCGGGGTGGTTGCTAGCAAGTATATGAAAATTAAATAGTTCTCAATTTCGCCACCTGAACAGATAAAATGGCCTCCGTTCCATCGACATATAACTGAAGTTACAAAATCGGGGCTCTGGACTACTGTGCACTGGTTCAAACCGGCTGTCATATTAATTAACATTCGCACAAAGTTTGTAGTGAATATTAAGTATACGTACTATGTTTGTAGCGGTGTTGCGTTGAAGAAGCCCCGCGGGAGTCAGGCGGGGACCGGGAGAGTGGCAGGCCAGCCCTCGGCAGCTACAACCAGACGACAGTGGTCAGTCCAACTTCAAGCTACTTACATCCACTCGCAACCACTTCGCACCGCTTCGCACAGCTTTAATTCGCCACGCATGCGCACAGCAATCATTTAACACCAGCAATTAAGAATCCTCGTATTTACATTTTTTTTTAATTTCGCACGTCGTTTGAATGTTGTTGTGATTGTTATGTATTTTTAACAAGGTTGTAATTTTGGTAATTTATCATTATTTTTAATTAGGGTATGTTGTTTCCACTGCGGATCGCTGAGCCGGCAATCTTCGATTTTAGGATTAGATTGTATGACTAAGTTTGTTTTTATTCAATTACGGTTTTGAAACCACACTTTGAAACCTATATTTTCCTTACTTATTATGTAAAACTTACATATAATCAAGATTATTTCAGCAATTACATAGTGGTACTTACGAGGTTGTTAAGATCGTATCTTAAAATACAGACTTCTAGAATACTTCGTAGGTATCCTAGGATTTAATTAGGACTATTTAAGCGAATTCTGTATGTAGTTAGTTATACGATTTAATTGTTGTGTAAAACTAAAAATCTTATAAGGGACAACTTAAATAAGATAGTAGAAATTAAAATGATTATTCATACATTATAATGAATAATAATTACATTAATATGAATAATAATTACACTAGGAATAATACATTAGTTACTATTACATTAGTAATAATAGTTCACGTTCAGTGGAATTCCCCATATAACCAACACGAATATGATCTCCAAAAAAATACGCTTTTCTAAACAAGTGTAGGAAAGTTCCTATTTCAAACTATCGCCCATAAAGGAGCGACTTTAACAACTATAATTGGCCGATACTTATTATCACATTTTTGAAAAAAAAAAGAAAATTAAACCACTAATAAACAGCAGTTATGGTTTTAATGGTCCGGCAGTTTAAAATAATCCAATTAAAATAATTCTTCGAATCGAATTATCTTTGTTATGAAATTACAATAATCTCAAACAAAACAATGAATCCGGTTTTTAGTTCTCATAAAAAAACGTATTTTTATTGAATAATAAAATAAAGCTTGCAAGTACGACCTTCATGAACGACGCAATATGGGAACTGATATTTTAAATATGTCCTAAAAAAATGGCAAAGAAGTCTTCGCCTAACATATTTGGGATACTCGACGCATTTACTGAGGTGAATATAAAATACGGTTTTTGCTATGGTAGTTATTTCGGTTTAATTGGCAAACGAAGGAATGAAGTTTGCGAGTCGTTTACCTTCAGATTGTATGATTTATGTGGTGAGGCTCGCGTAGGTCAAGCCGACTGCTTTTGTGCAGTGTCATCTTTAATGATGGCACTCCTAAAAATTCTTAAAGTACTTACTACCCATAAAGTATCTCTCATTCAAATCAGATAACCGCGTTTTTAGATTTATGATGTTTTAAAACAGAATGAATGAAGATTCCGTGATAATTAAATTATTTGTAAAAACGTTTGTTCCAAACTTGTTTGTTTACATATACACAAGGTTCTAAAGAGCATGCAGAAACACAGAGCCTTTGAATGTAGTATTATGAAAATTAAGATAAATTAAATCTGAAAAAAAAAATTAATATCATACAATAGAGTCGTAGTACAAAAATAGAAGTAGATTCTGACAACCGTTACCGTAGTAAGAAGCTAAGTTTTATGAAAACAATCCGACTTTATATGAACTAATTCAATATTTCAAATGATTTAAGTAATACAACGCTGACTTCATACAAATCGTTTTGCTATTTATTTCATTACATGACTAACTATGTGCACTGTAGCTTATGAATACTTTTACACGTGAAGTGAGCCCTAACACGTAGATACTGCTCCTTCGTTCTTAATCGTGAAAATCGTAACTATGTAGGTAATCTTTAGTGACAGAGTTTCCAAATCGCCAATTTATCGTCGTAACACCATAACCGATCGTTTTATGTGTCACCATAAGGTTGTGCTAAAACTGCCACAATGGTGACCCACAGGATATATGTAGTATAGTAGATGTAACCCATTGCACCTCAAGCAGTGGTGACAGATGGATTTGGCGCTCCAGTTAATAAATATTATGATTTTTTATTAGCTGGAGAATTTTTATTAACTTTTGCTGAATCGAAGGCGAAAAGCTGACCTTACACTTTTTTTCAAGAATTTTAAAATAACTCAATAATTTTGTCTGTGGAATCAAGTGATTTTATGACCGCTTGAAGCTTACACAGGCGTCAGTGTGTGTTGTGCTTGTGTTGCTTTAGCTATGAAAAGTATTTTTAAAAGCAGTATTCTCTTTTACTAGCTTCAATAGAATGTTTTTTACAATAGAACGTTTTAATTCGGTTTTTTTTTAATACAGAAATAAAAGATGTCGAGATTTTTTTGCACAAACAGTCGCGGATATAACGGCCTATACTAACAAATCATATACATACAGTCAGATAGTTCTATTAAGTTGTCTGTTTGTCTTGTTTATTGCCGGAAATAGTAATGCAGTTGTTGGGCACACTTGAGTGCGGAAAACTAATGCATACATGGTCATAACTACTGGTGCATCTGTGATGCACTCGGACAATGTCTGTTCCGCTTCTCTTAGCCAATGCACATTGACAGTGCATAGAAAATGCATACAAATCTTAATAGACAGCCAAGGAGAGCTTGGTCCTTCATAACATAATTCCGGAATAGAATAAAGTATAGTTTTAAACGCTAGAATAGAATACCTAAGTTATAAGGAGCTGTAGGATAAGTCAAAGACGACTGAAAAAAATAAACACCGGATTTTTAAAGCAATATAACGAAAATATCTGTAAGTTATTTATTTGATTAGTCTCAAGTATCTGTTGAACACAAATAAAACAAGCATTGTTTTCGCTACTATCCACTTATAGACGTTAATTATTTCTTAAACACAACACTCAAATTCCCACACTAAGGTTTTTTCTTATTTGATGGATCCCTTGGGACACACAAAGTCGACACAACATTCAGACCCGAGTACAAACATGTTTTTTTACAAACAAATGATTCATTTTTAAAGTTGCACTTACCTAATTGGTATCAGATTTAATTATGGTCGTATCTAGATATTTTTTTATCTAGCCTAGGTATATGACCCCACAAAACTTATACAACAAATTTTCCTATTTGTTCATGGGTTATTATGCCTCCGATAATATGCTTGGGTTTTTGCGGTACTATTTCGGAAGATTTAGTAGCAGTGGTTTCAACAGTTTTTTGCTAAACAAACCGAAATATATCCAAAATCTTTATTTAATAAAGCTATTTACGCAAAATAAGCGCTTAAATAAAAAACCATTAAAAAACCAATAATGTTAAAGCATTTAACACTTCAGCGATAAATCAATTTAACGGCAACGGGTGGATTCAACTGGTATAGAAACGAGCTAATATTTGTTAAGACTATTTGTATTTTTCTGTTCAAATAATGTAATTCTGTTGTGCCAGGCACGAACCGCACCACAATGCATCTTCTCTTGGGTATCGGATAAGGGTCTCCAAAACCACGTGAAATAATTTACCCGAAATAAAAACTCCATTCAGATTTAACAGTCTGATCGCGTTACCTGATACCTACCGCACTAGTGTGGTTATGGTATTTAAAGCTTTTTAAACTTAAAAGCAACAGAAGACAAAACTAGTGCCCAAAAATGCAAAGGTACGCAATTTTTTTTGTTGTGCAAATATTTTCCTGGTTTAATTTGTAAAATTGTTACGAACTTGCTGGCTGTAAGAGATCGTTTTCGTTATTGACGTATATACGTTCCCACCAAGAGCTCGGGTCTCTCTTCTAAGCAACGAAGGGGATAAAGATAATAACAAAATTTCAAATATTAAAAAATAAATCATTTAAATTTGTAGGTTATTTCACTATAGCAAAAGCTCAAGTCAGACTCTTTGTTTGACCAATATTTCCTTACCGCGGCAGGAGAATGATTGCCAAGAATGTATCTTAAAAACAAAAAAGTCTAAATACTCACCGTTTTTCTGGAAATACCTCATTCGTAAGTTGTGTACATTTTTTAAATTAACATATTTAAATTTTGTTATGTCAACACGCAAACTTATTACAAGTAATGCTACGTTTTATTTTACTATTATACCGATATATTGAATATTTTAAACACACAACAGTTTGTGTTATTACAATGAATGAAAATAGTATATTTATTATTTACGTTTTCCATAATAATCTGTGTCGGTTAAAGTGAAATAACCGTTATTAGAAGTTTGTCTTTGTGGTGTTTGTAAACTGTATGTACATGAATCAGCATGTACAAATGTACATGTCATTTTGAATTGCGATAAATACATCTAATAGCTTTTGTGTGATAGCAGACTGCGTGCATAATTAAAATAGAGGTTTTTCAAGTCAATCACAGTAATAAAAACGTTAAAAATGTCGACCGTCGCATCAAAGATTAATAATCAAAGAGTTCCATTAGATATCTGCAACTCGAGCACGATGGCGACAAACTCGGGCGGTACGACACCTCGCTGACGCTGAAACTTAACTTTTATTGCACGAGGGCCCCGCGCAAAGGCTTGCTCGCCCTCTGGCGTTGTCAATGTTGACATTTTGACATAGGACCGCGACACATTACTCGCGCTATCACCATCGTACTCGAGCTGCTGTGGTGCTCCATCAGTTCCACTTTAATTAAATGAATACTTTCTGAAAGCACTTGCTAGACTATTGTTGTTTCTTCTTCTTCTACCTAGCGTTTTCCCGGCCTAGTGCTACTGTCCACTGTTCTTAAATTATCAAAATCGCTGTGTGCCTGTGACGCTTAAATAGTTCCCTCAATCACTCGCGGATCTCATTGGGCCGTTTTATAATTCGAAAACGGCACGACAAAATTGTATTACCATTACCTACCTCCTATATACTACTGATACTACTTAGAAGCTGGGAACATAGGGGGCAATGGTAATTAAATTTTTTCTATGCCGTGCCGTGCCGTTCGAATTATAAAAAGTCCCATTATCAGCATAGATAACATAGACCCGAGACATAATTTTGTCGTGTGTATCTCGTTCCGCCCTCTCTTTCTCTCGCATGAGGTCAGTACGGAACAGGCAGAAAGAAGTCTACATGACAAATTATGTCACGCGTCAATTTTAGCAATGCAGAAGAATTACATTAAATTGCTGTGACTAACTATGGTTGTATTATTCAAAGTGAAATTTCATTTTTATCCAATAAATAAATTATTCGGACTATATACTTTCTCCCTTATAACATTAAACGTAAGAAAGTGTTTATTACAAACTTTCATATCCCCACGAAGCAAAGGATCGACGAGTTTTTTTGCTCAAGGATAATTGGAGGGCTGGAGAGTGACATAGGCTACAATTCTATGCTAAAAAAGAAACGAGTGGAAAAGTAGTATCATAAAGATATAATTGGGAATGCTGTCACGCGGCGCGTAAAGCTACAAAAGATAAGTTTTTGGTGAATTTTGGCATTCCATACCCTTTTTATGTCATATATCTTTTTCTTCCTCTTAGCGTTCAGTTCCACTTACTCAGGGTACGCTTGGCCATGATCCATGATTTGGTAAGTCAAGTCATTGCAGCGGAGCAACTGCCATCTGACCTCCGTGACCGTGTTAACCGTGGAACACAGCCAGATCGGATCATGGTTACACATTCAGACGATTGATCGTGCAGGTTTCCTTAAGATGTTTTACCACATCTTAAGAGCATCTGTTAGTGTGCAACTAATGTATGTAACACAGTATAGATGAGTCACTGGCCATGGCGGTGTCGGGGATCGAATTCGGCTCATTTCGCTTAGGGACCATCCATAAATTACGTCACACGTTAAAGGGAGGGGAGGGGGTCGACAAAGTGTGACATTGTGTGACAAGGGGGTGGAAGGGGTCATAAATTTCGAGACGTCACATTTCAAAATGTGGTATGAGTATCAAAACGTGTTAACTATTAACTACAAACTTAACCTCCTCAGTCCCAAGCACTTTTTTTACGTTTTTACTTTGGTTAAGACAATGAGTTTTGAGTTCCCAAAAAAATAACAACTATTAAGTACTACTTTTATTAGAAAATTACAAAAAATGGAAAATATGCAAAATATGTGACGTCACGTCACGGGAGTCTTACAAATGTGACCAGCTGTGACAAGGAGGGGGAGGGGGTCAAAAAATCATGAAATGCGTGTGACGTAATTTATGGATGGCCCCTATTAGTTCGACCCGCTAGCAGTGTTAGACCACCGGCGCTCTCTTGTATAACGTTTTCAATAGATTGTAACTCAAGCAAACTAACCGGTAAAAGTTAATGTAGTTTTACACGCGTGTCAGTGAGCTGTAAAATATTTTTTCACTGCAAAACGTGTCATGGCAAATGACATTATCGTCGCAGCTCTAGAAGAGTATCGATGACCCTGTCGGTTACTTGCGCGAGTGTATTTAATCTGTGTGACTGTTTTTGCTAATATACAGCGTGAAAAAAAAACATCCTAGCTATATTCAAAATCCTGAACCAGTATCACTTACAAAACACTTTATTTTTTTATTTCTTCGGCGGATTTTTTTTTCCTAAGCGTAGATAGCACTCAGGTGCACCCCCCGAGCGCTACCCACACCCCTCGCGTGCCTGGTGTAGGAGTTATATCTACGTTTAGGCAAAAAATGAACAATTCTCATTGAAAAAAAAAATTTTTTTGAGTGATACTGGTTCAGGATAAATAAGTTAGTGAAACTTTAAGGGGTAATTAATCCCGATGATACTAAACAATTTTTCCCCAAGGAACCTACACTGGGCGTCAAAAATAAGTAGTACACTTTTCAAATTGCAATTACTCCTAAACTATAGTAGTTACACTTATGAAATAAAAAGCAGTTTATAGTAAACTTAACGAAGTTTATTAAAGTTATATTTTATTTGGCATGAATAAAGTTTCAAACTTAAAATTAAGATAAATACTAAAAAGTATCAATTTTTAACGATATGTCAACCACTTAATTTTCACGTTTTGGAACTTTTTCACAATTTAATAACTTGTGTTGCCGCCTCGGGCTCTAATTACAGCTTGGATCCGGTTTGGCATGCTGAACACTAAGTTTCGGAGGCGGTGTTGGGGAATATTTTCCCATTCTTCTATCAGCGCATGTTTTAGAGCCCTGAGTGTGGCAGGAGGTGGACTGCGCCTTCTGACTAGCCTCCCAAGCTCATCCCAGGCGTGTTCAATCGGGTTGAGATCTGGGCTTCTCGATGGCCAAGCCATCAAGTTGATGCCAACCTCCTGAATGTACTCTTGTACGTGGTGAGCAGTGTGTGGCCGGGCGTTATCATGCATTAGGATGGCTCCATCACCCATATTTATTAAATATGGCCCTGCATACTCGTTGAGGATCTCCGAGGCATATCTTTCACCAGTCAAAGTCCCATTTTCTATTACCACAAGCTCTGTGCGACTCTCTGAAGAGATACCAGCCCATACGTGTACAGAGCCCCCGCCATATTGGACTCTTTCCGAGATACAAGCTTGAATGTATCGCTCACCGGGTCGTCTGTAGACTCTCCGCCGTCCATCTGAAGTGTATAAAGAGAATCGAGACTCATCTGTGAATAAAACTCTAGCCCATTCTTCTTCGCCCCATTGTACGTGTTGACGGGCGTAGCGTAGTCTTGCTACGCGATGCTCTGTCTCAAGTTTGGGGCCATTTGCTGGTCTTAGAGGCTTCAGGTTAGCTTCAGCAAGTCTTCTTCTCACTGTACTCTCACTGATGTAGTCTGTTCGGGTCCGAAGAAGCTGTTGCTGAACCTCAACTGCATTAAGGTGTCGATTTCTTAACACAGTGGAAACAATAAAGCGATCTTCTCGGGTACTTGTGCACCTGGGTCTGCCATTACCTCGTCTCCTTAGATGGTTTCCAGTCTCTTCGTACCTTTGCTTTACTCGCTGAACCGTTCTTAAAGTTACACCCACCCTCCTTGCAGTACGACGCATACTGATGCCCACTTCGAGAAAAGCTAAGATTCTTGCACATTCTTCTGGTGAAAGAGGCATGATTAGTCAAATTTACTCTCTGAAGATACCTATGCTTTTCAATTACAATTGCTTTATCAGCAGCGAATGTGTCAAACACAAAAATCCTAAGTAAGACAACACCTTTCAACAGTTTAAAAAAAGTGTTTTTATTTATTCGTTTTTTTTAAAGTCAAGCATTATAAGTTCTTATAATGCATGAAGTTTTTATTGAATAAGATTAAATTTTCTTTTTAACCTTTTTTGTTTCAAAGGTCTAAGTTTTATAGTTTGGGAGAAATCGCAATTTTAAAACTGTACTACTTATTTTTGACGCCCAGTGTATATGAAATACTCAAATAAAATATTCCGACGTCCCATACAAAGAAAAATCAGCTAAAGATTTATGGCGAGTAAAATTTTTGTAGTGAAAACTTCTTTACCGGCGTTGTGCACTTTTTGGAATGGGTAAAAAATGTCGCGTCAGGACACGTGGTCTAATCGAAAATTCGTAATCGGAAGTAATATATGTTCAAGTTTTCACTTCTGCTGGCACTCCCGGAGTGCAACCCGTTGTTTTTTTTCAAATTTCGACCTAAGTATATTTATTGGGAAAATAAAAAGTTTAGAAACTCCATAAAAATATGGACTTTCCCGGAAAAATAAAACTACATGCACGATCATAGATTCCACCATTTAAGTATTTGCGAAGCTGTCCCTTATACCCTCGATTCATTAACAATGTGATATTGTGATATTGTTTTGCTGCACTTTTGTTTTAGGTTAAGTGTAATACCGGATAAAATTGTCATAATAATTATGATAGAAAACTTGATGTCTTATTATTAAAACTTGTTCTGTCACGAATCCTATCTCCATGAGTCAGATATGCTCTCTTTCATAATATTAAAGAACGGAACGGTAAAAGCTTAGTCGTATTACGAGTAGAACACTTTAGGTTTATAGTATTAATTCACATCTCAAACCAGTGTACCTACCACGATCGTTTAAAAGCATTTCTGTTTAGGATCTAACTTTGAACTGCTTCGCAATTGGATTTTTTTTTAAATGGTACCATGATGGCGCTGCTTTTGAACTGCTCGGTTGTCTATGGTCCACTTTAAATGTCTACATTAATTGTCGCTGGTCTGCCTTTGAATCGCAACAGCGCCAAAATTGAATCGCTTATAAGCCATCATGGTACGAATAAGCGTTGCAGACTTGATTAGGTCCTAAATTGGATCGCGCAAAGCGATCATGGTAAACCTCCAGGACCTTTTTATAATTCGAAAACGGCGCAGCAAAATTATATTACCATTGCCTCCGACATACTAGGGATTTTTGTAGCTAGGAACTGGGGCAATGATAATTCAAATTTTGACGTGCCATAATATGCCGTGCCCTTCGAATTATAAAAAGGCCCAATGGCGTCTCAACGGTGGTGATGGTGACCACTTCGTCTGGTCAGTTGGAAAAATTTAGTATTATCTAAACCAGCACAGTTTTTGCCGTGTGGTGATCGGTTGAGAATAACACCACCCCATCTCTTTCCGTGGGTGTCGTAAGTGGCGACTAAGGAAACACAAATGAGACCTGCCTCCTAGTAATCCATCCCAGGCATCGACACTTCATTTTTTTCTGAATCTGAGGTGTCGTCCTATGGTCTCATGCGGTGTGGTAGGGTCTGTAAAGGGCCGTCTGGTTCGCGACCCTCCTACCGAAGTCCGACGCCAAAAAGCTTGCTGTGTTCCGTCGGTGCGTGGGGGTACCAGTGCCTTTATAGGCATTTTCTGGGTTAACTCGCTCCATCGTCGACCTCATCTTTGACCTTTATGGTCAAGATTGAGGTCAAGAGTTAACCCATCTTATAATAAATATATATATATATATATATATATACATTTTGAAGACACCTTCCTTCACTGGGGGCGCCACCGCCAACTGAATGTTAAGTAGTTTGGGCGGCTGTCAATCATGTTTCGATAGTTCTGAATTTCGCCACCAGCCGGGCTATTGAACGAATAAAATGGTCACCACTGTCATTCAACTGTCATTGAGTCGCCATTGCTCCCAAGAATCTACGTGGTCGCTTCCGTCCCACGCATGCCTTC
Source organism: Aproaerema taeniolella (assembly GCA_949987775.1). NCBI lineage: Eukaryota > Metazoa > Arthropoda > Insecta > Lepidoptera > Gelechiidae > Aproaerema > Aproaerema taeniolella. The sequence continues at coordinate 32,880,031 of OX465242.1, read as the reverse complement.
CGAAAATTCGGGATTATAGGTCATTAGATAAACGTAATAATATTTTTTTTTATTTATACATTAATTTTTTGTGTAAGTAACTTTTTCAGACACACTGGAAGAATTCTATTTTACTACAATTTTATTGGAAATAGATACATGAAATGGGTGAAATGATACATAATTACCTAAAAGTACATGAGCACACTTCATGTTGTAAGTGCAAAAGTACGTGAGATTTCTCGATTTACGCCTCAAGAACTAAATGAATTTGGATGAAAAGCTAGTAAACAATGTACCTAAGAAAACTGCTGCATCTACTAAGTAGGTATTATGTTCTTTTAGATTTACAAATGTAGGCACGAGGTAATTCATTCACATAAATGAAATAGCTGGGAAGATACCATAAACTTAACTGCAAACTTAATGACGCATTAACAATATCATTCTCAATGAAAATAAACACGTATTTGTGTACATTGTAACACGTTTCGCGAGAAAAATATTAATTACGTATACATTGTACCGAATATGAAGCTGTGTAAACATACGTATTTCTAGAGCCTCATTCACATTACATGTATCATATCTAGTAGAAGTTTATCTATGCTCACAAGAGTGTTGAAAATAAAATACAATTTTTTTCATTATCATCTAAATATAGTAATTTGTAACAATTGGCTGAAGATAAAGGAAAGGTAGTTTCATAGAGAAGAGTGCTGTTCTCCAGAAAAGAGAAGAGAAAAAGTTGTCAATATTTAAAAGACGCGTTAGTCAGCATTGCCAGGCAAAAGACGTGTCAGGCAATATTTTGCGAGTAAAGCGGGCAGCAAAACGACATCAGCAGTGTCATCGGTCGTTTTACGTTTTCATCGCTCGCCGAGCGCCGTACCTAAACTTGTCCTCGCATGCGACGAGCGATGGAAACCTAACATATTGAAACAATGCCGTCGCCGTCGCTCTGCTGATCGCTAACATGCGCCTCGTCTTCATACTCCTTCTCCATTCTCTTTTCGCGAAATTTTTACTCTTCAGGTTTGGCATTCCTAATCCAAATTCGAAATTGAAGAGTAAAAATGTCGTGAAAAGAGAACAAAGTAGGAGGATGAAGACGAAGCGCATGCCGCCTCGTTACAAGTTTACAGCTTTAGAGGATCTGAACAAGATTACAATGATCAGTCCTGTGCAACCCACAGCCAATAACGTCTTATTAATGATCATTGGCCTTCCTATCGTTCCAATGCTGCGCCTACGCGTCCCGCTACGTGGTAGAGATTGAGGACTTCTTGGTCAAAACCGCTAGCAATCCTTTAAGTTTATCACAATTTTAAACCTATACGGTCTCACTTACTTCGAGATTTCTTTGGATTAGGTGTTCAATTACAAAAAGAAAAATCTTCTTCACAAAAGTATTCTTGTTTTATTGTTTACTGGCTGACCCGACAGACGTTGTCCTGTTTTCTTTTTTTTTTCAACTTTCTTAATTTTTTCTTTCATAAGATCCTTCTCCTGATAATAACGAACAGAACAAAAAAAGAATTAGCGAAATCGGTCCAGCCGTTAAGGCGTGATGCCGTGACCAAGGGAAATGGGGATTCATTTTTATATATATAGATTATTTGGGTTGATTATATACGAGTAACTCAGCAATTTAAGGAAAACCTAATAAAAGCGATGTCCAATGCTGTATGTTGTTTTTATATTCTATCTACGATGATGATGGCTTTTCAATAATTTGTAGAGTTGGGGATTTCCTAACTAATGAAGTCATTATTGAGACTGCTACTGTAAAAAGTATGTCGAAAAACATGTTTTATTCCGTCCTTATCATTATTTACTAATTTGCAGTTTTTTTGCTAGAGTAAAAATCTTCGATGGGGATTTCGTCATTGCTGCTTATAAATTCTTATAAGATTTTTATTCTAATCGTTTTTTAAGAATCACTTCGGTTCCAAAAGTTGGGAGTCAATTAAATTATTTAAAAAATGGTGTCCACAATCGCGATTGCCGATTTCTGAGTATCAAAAGTAAAATATAGAATGGCTAGGTCGCCAAAATCAAGTAAAGAAACCCTTGTAGGGTTGTAACGCCAGAGGATCGTCCGTTTATCAGCAGGGTGCACCGTTAGCAAGTGAGAATGATGATTTCGGAGCACTAAGATGGAGTGAGGGTCATTACATCCCAAATTAGGAGTCCGTAACAAGACAAGAAAGGACACAAAGTAGGCTGCATAAATAATAGGTCTTTACCTATGAAATTGCCTTTTTTCATAAAATATTTTTGGAAAACTGAATTTTCCATACTAACGTTTTTAGTTTTTTCTCGGGAATGCGAAATCCAAATTTAGCAAAATTTTGGTGGGAAAGTTTGGACAACATTAAGTTAATTTTCATCATACTTATTTTATTGAAAGTTGTAACTGTAACAAAGGTACAGCAATAATAAGCAATGAAACGGCCAAAGGATGAAACAAGCTATATTTGAGCTTCTTTTTCAGTAAATAAATCTAAAGTAAATATGTATTAATTTGACTCAATATCTCCGTTATATGGTAAAAGTTTTAAATAAAAACAATTTTAGTAATAGTTGTTCAATCAAATTAAATCTATATATATAAAAGAAAGTCGTGTTTGTTACAACACTTATAACTCGAGAACGGCTGGACCGATTTCCATTGTTTTTGATTCGTTGTATTTCTCTCCGTCCCGAATAGCAGAATAACTATTAAAAACATTGGAAAATTGACGGGGAAATTCCTACGGGAACGAAGTCCCGGGCGAAAAGCTAGTTATGAATAAAATAAAGCTAGAGAAAAAATCGGCAATTTCATAGGTAAAGACCTATTATTTTTTTCAGAGAAAAAGTAAAAATTTCAAAAAAAATATTGAATTCACGACCTAGAGTGTCGCTAACGAAATTACACACACACACCTTACAAATTACAGGTCCAACAATTGAATTTTTGTTATGTATTGTCACAGTAACACCGTTCTGTATAAAGTTTATGATATGAACGCGGAAGTATCACTCCTGCTGAGCCGCATATTGACTCCATTTGCCGGTTCAAAGTTGCGTTCAAGTAAATTCACAAAAAAGACTTTTCTACTAATAGGCCTTTTTATAATACGAAAACGGCACGGCAAAGTTGTATTTCCATTGCCTCCTATGCACTAGTGATACTAGAAGCTGAGAACATAGAAGGCAATGGTAATGAAAATTCTGTCATGCCATGCCGTGCCGTTCTGTTAGTGGTTGAATGACATTAGTGACCATTTTATCCGCTCAAGTGGCAAAATTTTTAACTATCGTAGCCTCATATACGAGGAGCTTCGGAACAAAAACCATTTTTTTTATGATGCCAATTTATTGTTCTCTTACATATCTTAACCTGGTCAAAACTGATAAATCGGTCCTAGAAATACCCGGATCTGTACAAAAACCAATAATTCCCTACTAAACAACGATGCGACCGGAACATTTTTTACATATTCTCACAAAAAAAAAACAAATGAGATTTATCGATTTTTGTTCCAAAACTCCTCATACCCCGATCAGCAGCGCCACCGGCAACTGTAAGTTAAGTTGCTAACTACCTAGCAACTTAGTATTCAGTTATGAATGGAGCCCCCAGTCAAGGTAGCTATCATCAAATATTTGAGGTGTGGATAGTTCTAAATTTCGCCATCTGAACGGATGATGTGGTCACCATTATAATTCCACCGTCATTAAAACGCCATTGATTTATGGAATAGCCCACATGGAGCGTTTCTTCTAAATAATTTGTCTCATTATGTTGTCTTTTAATTGCCATTATTTGTCAGCACTGTGATACAGCAGAAAAATACGCTGTGACATCTAATGGGTTAACGCAATATTAATACTTTGAACATGTAAACACATGCCTCACAATTTCAATTTGTCAGGTTTAATTTGTCGGTTCCATTATGAGAATGAAAAAATTGTGATTGACAAAAAATAATTGTCGGTTTATGAGTGAGTTGAGTAGTTTGCATAATTTGTTTGTACAGGCAAACGAACCTTAACTTCATAGTGATTAAACGTATTGCGATAAGAATATAAGAAATATTCTTCTCATTTATGAAAACAGAAAAATGCAATAATGTAATTAGATACACATTTGTTAAGCTTGTATCCGTCTTCGTTAATTGGTTACCCCAACATTCGAAGTCCACGTGAAATTTTTCTATTTCTAAGTAGAAAGAAGGTGTTTCTACCTACCTATATTTGACGGCCGGTTTGGTCGAGTGGTAGTGACGCTGCCTCTTGATCGGCGGGTCCTGGGTTCGATCCCCAGTCGGGGCAAACATTTGTGTAAAACGCAGATGTTTGTGCTCGGGTCATGGGTGTTGGTGTTTGTCTTTATGTGTTTTCCAAGGGACCCACGACACATAAGGGAAAACCTTAATGTGGGCCTTTGAGTGTGTAGCGTTTATTTATTTATTATTATTATATTACTAATGCGATTTTTTATCCATCACGCCTATTAGTCCTTGTCGGGGTAGGCAAAGCATCCTGTGGTTCTAGAGCCACTAGACGCCGCATTTGACATATATTTTTAGGATTATAACATGGAACACGAGTATTGTGGTGATAGGTTGCCAAAACATACCAAAACCCTCGAGTCCCATTAACTGGCTGCTACAGTATGCCTGGGAAGAGTTGGCAGCTGGAACATTCTAAGTTTTTCTTTCACTCCAAGTCCAGCGTGGAAGGAGTTGTTATGGGATTCTTTAACCGTTATTGTGATTTCGTTAGTGTTTAAAAATAAATAATTACAGGTATTAATACTTGTGTGTAATTATTAAAACGCAGGGTCGTTAATAATAAAACAGGATTTTGTTAAAAACGGCGCCGGTGCATTGAAACTGCGATTTCGCATGCAGCGGGCGGGTTCTTTATCAGAAGATATAATCTCGATGTATATACTCGTAATTACAGGACGAAGAAAACTTGTTCGACTCAAACTTAGAAATGAGTCATCCACATTTTTGTATCGCCTAATTACATCCATGTTTGAATAACGTTAAGACGTTCAATTTTAAAATAAGTAAGTACGCACTTCATTTAATGAGATTTATTTAAACAAACATACATACGCTCACGCCTATTATCTCAATCGGGGTTGGCAGAGCATCAGTAGTTTTAAAACCACTTGATGACACGTTTAACATATCAGATGAAACATGATGTAAGTGGTGAGAGGTAGTCAACCTTTCGCCTACAATACAGCAAAACCCTCGCGTCCCACTTACTGACTTTTAAAGTGTGCCTGGAAAGAGTAGGCAGTTGGCACATTCTATGTTTTTCTTTTACTCCCAGTCCAGCTTGGAAGTATTTAAACTTGTCGTCTATGTAAGACTCAGATTTTTGTATATGATGTTCAGGGAACTATAACAATACTTTTTATAGCACCCAGACTTCAAGACAAGTGAGCAATTTTTGGAAGTGTTCAGAACCTGGTAGCTGAATGTTGGCCGTCGGCCCAGGTTAGCTGGTATTCATACATTACTAGTACGTACTAGCACTACTATTTCCACACATTTGGTTTATGAGAAAATAAAGTAAGGTCTGGCGGACCTGGGATCTTGGTCTATTAGTGTGTAGCGTTTATTGTATTGTTATTGTTTATTGCGTTTGCATTGGGTTAACCTTGCCTGCAACCAATACAACACTCTCCATCCCGCAAGCCCTTCCAACTAAAGAAGACTCAACTTCGAGCGGTTATGAGCGTAATTACAGGACATGGTATGTTCAACAAACACCCATATACTTTAGATGTCAATAACAGTCCTCTATGCAGAGCATGTATGGAGAAAGAAGAGACAGCCACCCACGTCGTCCTAGACTGCAAGGAGGTGGCCAGCTACCGGGCAAAACACCTGGGCACACCCAGGTCCCTCCCGGAAGTGATAAAAGACCCTAAGGGGTTTCTGCAGTTCCTGGAGGAGCTGGGGTGGCTAGACTGACAGCATCCTAGACAACTAATCACGCAAAATAGGCGCATGTTGACGTCGTGTTGCGGAAACCAGCCCGTCTTACAATTACCATTGGGTTAACCGCACTGTTCAATAAATTCAACAAAACGCGAAAGTCGTTGTGTGGCGAACTTATAGCGAGGCACTAAGCACGTGGGCTGCTTAACATAGTCCTTAGGATAAACAAGAGACTAGAATCTTCGTAAATATAAGAAGGTTCTTCCGTCTGCCTAGTGTAGATAAGCAATCGCCATATTGTTTAATTGTTTGTCCTCACGCAATGTGTTTAGCACATTACAGCTAAATATACAATCTACCCTAGATGACTGATATTAAGTATTACTTCATTTATCATACAGGGTGACTTTTTAGTCAGTACGCAATTTTTTCTTAAGGTGTCAGTAACGTTGATAGAACGTGAATAATTTTTTTTTTCCAAAATTTTTAGATTTTGATACCCCTTTTTAATTTTGTGTAGAGGATGAATTTTGTAAAACGCAGAAACACGGGTGTCACAAATTGTGTTGAAGAGTACTATTACCAAGTTACAAGTGAATTGGACGATGTAATTTTTTTTTCCATACAAAAATTTTGATTTATTTTCATGTTTCAAGACAGCTTGAAATTTTTATATGAAACGATATAAAACAAAAAAATACGGGTCTGTTAAATTTTCATAAAGTTTACGTACCTACAAAAAAAATGCGTACTGATTAAAAAATAACGTGGTATAGTTTCATTCGTGATTTCACATTAGTTTGCGAAAATTAAGGATGTGAATCAGCCTACCAAACTGAACAACTTTCTCCAAGAAATATAGGGTGACATATGAAATTAAAAAATTGCCTCTCTATACAACTAGTGCGATCAGCTGATTTGATTTTGTATGGGATTCCCGGGTATGGCAAGCGAATTCCTTGAATGAAGTGTTCTTTCATTTCAAAAACAAAGGAATGTTTTCTTTTAGTACAATTTTCTATTTACAGTATTAAGAGTACTTATCCTTCAGGTGGCATTACAAAACTCCACCCTGTATTCGGCAATCAATTGATTGCTCAAGTTGTTATAGGGATTCTTTTTTTTTTCATAATTTATATGTCATAGTATAAAAACGGCAAAGGCTGATTCACATCTTTAATTATCGCTAACTAATTTAAAGTCACGGGCGTAGCCAGGGGGGGTTTTGGGGGTTCAAACCCCCCCCCGAAATTTTCAAAATCTTGATTGTTTCTCTGCCCTTTACTCTCTACAAAACACTATAAGTATCATCGACATTATCTGTTGTATTACCTCCCAATTTTTGTGACCAATGCTGAAATTGACGATGCGATTTTTACTCGTCAATGCTTCCCGGAAGAAGTACATCTGTCGTCAAAGCAGAATTTGAAGTGTGGAAAGTAGCAGTGGAAACGGGTACGGTCGCCAAAAATTTTGGCGATTTTATAAACATTATTGTTGTTTTTAGGGTTCCGTACCTCGAAAGGAAAAAACGGAACCCTTATAGGATCACTTTGTTGTCCGTCCGTCCGTCTGTCTGTCTGTCAAGACCCTTTTTCTCAGGAACGCGTGGAGTTATCAAGCTGGAATACTCAGGTCTACTGTCCCTTGGAGCTGTGAAAAAATCAAACTTCTAAGCCAACGCAATTAAAAGATACAGCCATTTTATGCAGCAAATTTCCCACTTGCAAGAGAATCAAAACCTACAGGGTACGTCCCGTGGACTCAGAATCATGAAATCTGGTACGAAACAACAGGTCTTATAGTACAGATAAAGGAAAAATTGCGAAAACCGTAAATTTTGAGTTACATCATATAATAAAAATATTTTTAATAATTTTAAACTTAATTCCCCTTTTTCTCATGAACGCGTAGAGGCATTAAATTGAACTTTTACTTAGATTATACCTACAGGTTTGTATGGAACCCTCGGTGCGCGAGTCCGACTAGCACTTGGCCGGTTTTATTTTCTTAAAACCCCCCCGAAACAGAATTCTGGCTACGCCCGTTTATAAAGTCACCCAATATACAACCTCGACCACTATCGCGATCGCGTGGCATTGTTCCGAATCACGTAACTCACATGCCTCTATTCTTCTCGGATGAAAATAGAAATGTAAATGCATCTCGATACTGCTCTTACGTGTGCTCTGTCTACCGCGATTATCTAGCTCACATTCTACTATCTGAAGGTTTCCAGTTCGATTCCCGACCTACACTATCAATAAATAAAGTAGCAACGATCGTCGTCACGTCGTCGTCGTCACGTCATTGTGCTACCTTAAAGGAAGAGCATTGCTGACTTGGAGCCTTTTTCTGTCACTGCAGTACACATCTACTATTTTTATAACTTCGTAACTACCCTCTGTAAAGTATAGTATGAGTGTTGAAGAACCAAAAATTAATTATGTCTATGTCCATATCTACAGGGCTTTAGGTAAATCTCTTTCAACCTCTCGGGTGGTTAATCAGTCCATGAAACTTAATAATTTTCCCCCAATAATAGGTCAAAATACGAAAAAAATTTTTGATCTTCCATACAAAATGCACTATATGGTGATAAAGTTTGTATGGGAACTCAAAATTGTTTTTTTTTGTATTTTGACATAAGTCACATAAGTTCCAACATAAGTTCCTTGGGAAACATAAGTTCCTTGGGGAAGTTGTTCAGTTTCATGGACTGATTAACCACCCGAGAGGTGGAAAGAGATTTACCTCAAGCCCTGTATACAAAGATTGGAAAATCGTATTTTCAAGTATCCGTATATATGTATAAAATGTATTTCAAATGTTGTAGAACCTTTTGGATGTTACTTATTAGTCACAGTAGTAATTAATGTAATTACATTGGTCATTTTAACTCTACGCCTATTGTTTTATTTCCACATAAAATGTATATAATTTCCGATCTCGTTTTTACTTCATTAATATTATTTAAATATTATTTGAAAAGTCTTAGGGGGCATCTAGCACAATTTAGAGATCGTTTGGATTTTTGCCAATTCTTTTTTTTTGTCAGAATAGCCGAGGGGCACAGGCTGGTATTAGGCTTCTTCACATTAGTTTTTCATTTGACCGCTAACATTTTAGCGTACCAATATTCTTGGCTGTTGTATTATATTACATATATATATGTTGTATTATATATATTATATATATGTTGTATTATTGCACAAAAAACAGGACGTCACAGAAACATAGAAACATGAAAAAAAGTACAATAGGCGACCTTATTGCTAAACAGCAACTTTTTCAAGGCAATCGGAGAAGAGATATCAAGAAGAGAAAGAAAGTAGCGGGTGTAGCAATATTAAATAAACTACATAACAATAAGTAAATACTTATGCGTAAAATAAAATTAAAAATATTTAAATATAATACATACACAAATATATTATTTGCCTTTTTCACATTATATAGGTAAGGTCTTAAAACATAAGTGTTTAATGCGAAACCCTGCAAGGGCACAGCAAACTTAGGAACTAGGTGCATGCACATTTGCAATTTTTCTTAGGTACTGGTACTTAAATTTAGTTTCTGTATATTTTTATTTATTTATATCCTACAATATACATTTACCATTTATTTAATATCTATTTACATTTGTATAAAAACATAATAAAATAAACTATCATAGACAAAAATTGAAAACTATGGCGAGATACCTAAATACATATATATGGATAAGATATTGTATTCTCAATTAAATTCCGGCACTATTGTAATCGTGGGACAATTTGTACTCCAAAGATTAAACTGCAATAGCTCAAAGACATTACAATATTTTGATAATAATAGACCAGTATTTTAATAATATCATGCGCCCATTTTACGATTCAAAATTCTATGTACTTACATCTTCTCTACATCTTCGGGTGTCTATGTCTATTCCACTAATGAATGACGTCTCAGTGGTGGTTGAATGACAATGGTGACCATTTTTAAACCCCGACGCAAAAAGAGAGGGGTGGTATAAGTTTAACGTGTCTGTCTGTGTATCTGTGTATCTGTCTGTGGTATCGTAGCTCCCAAACGGATGAACCGATTTTCGCTTAGTTTTTTTTGTGTCCTAGATAATTTTATCCCGAGTGTTCGTAGCTATGTTTCATGAAAATCTGTTCAGCCGTTTAAAGGTTATAAGCAATCGAATGTCTGGGGTGATTCAATTTTTTTTATTTTAGTGTTATATCCGTTCAGGAGGCAAAATTTTGAACTACAAGGTCAAATCGTCGCTCAAGTTGTATGGAGACACAAAAATATTTTTCTGATTTTGCCCTATACTCCTTGGGAAAAGTTATTCAGTTTAGTGGGTTAATTCACATCCTTAATTTTCGCAAACTAATTTAAATCACTCAATATCCAGGTGACTTATTGTTATTAATCAACGATAACTTTTGTTTTATTTTTCAATATTTTGTTATCACTCTTCGTCTTACGACACACAGATATACGAGTCCCTCGTCGTAATGTTGAAAAGGTTGAAAAGCACTGTTGTCAAGTTTCAAGTAAATTGGACGATATTCATTTGTTCCCTGCAAAATTTTTAACATATCTCATGCTTTGGATGAGCTAGCTTGAATTTTTCTTGTGAAACGATTTTTTTTTTAATATGAACTTTATGTTCGTAAAATTTAACCAGTGATTAAGAAAAATCACCTGTGTAGGATTGTTTATGATTAGAAAAAATTCAAACGACTGGTTTTATCTTTTTAGTGTGTGCAAAAAAAAATGTTCCTAATTCGTCAAAAATGAGGGGCGCCGCCGTTCGCAAATGGGCAAGCATCATGAGATGGTCAAACATAACATTTGGCTGAATGCATGCTTAGGACCGTTCAGTGGTAAAATATTTGAATTACTATCACTCAGTTGCAAAATGGGCCATTAAAATTAATGCTACTGTAAATATCATACTGTACCTTTCTGTGTAGTTGACGTAAACAAGGACGGCATTACATTTAAAGAAGCATTAATTTAATTGACGTTTCTGCACAGCGACGAAAGCGGTTAAGTACGACACCACCATGCAGTCCCGCTCGTGATTATAGAAATTGAAACAAGTCGATTGTTTTATCAACTAATAATTTTATACTAAAGCCTTTTTATGACTTTTAAGTAATTATTTAAGTAACCATTTATCTAAAATTAGCTTTCCGCCCGGGACTTCGTTCCCGTGGGAATTTGGAAAAATTATGTAAACTTTGTGTAAATCCAGTGTATCAGCTATCTCCAAACAAAATGTTATCAAAATCGGTCTAGTCGTTCTCGAGTTCGAACAAACCCGTCTTTTTTTATAAGATGTAGGATGATCCGGGGAAAACCGGAAAAAGTGGGGCTTCAGTGACAGTGACGAGTGTGTCTGTGGATCTGTACAAAGTATGAGGCATCTACTATCTTGCCCAGCTGCCTAGTTACTTGCACCTTGAGTAACTTGTATGACGCCAAGCCAAACGCAGTCGCCTTGGCCACATTTTGGACCAACACCATATAAAATAAAAAACATATATAAATATCCCTACTAATATTATAACTGCGAAAGTAAGTAACTCAGTCTATCTGTCTGTTACGCTTTCACGGCTAAACTACTGAACCGATTTTGATGAAATTTGGTACCTACAGAGATTAAACCTTGGGAAAGGACATATAGGCTACATTTATTCAACAGCTGGCTATGACATAACCTGTACCTAGTCCACGCGGGCGGAGCCGCGGACGGAAAGTTAGTTACTTAATCTATATGTTTTGTATACTAATATTATAAAGAGGAAAGATTTGATTGTTTGTTTGCATTGAATAGGCTCCGAAACTACTGAACCGATTTGAAAAATTCTTAGAAAGCTACATTATCCCCGATGGACATAGGCTACATAATTTTCTCGAATTCCCACGGGAACGAAGTCCCGGGCGGAATGCTAATAATATAATAAAAGTGAGCCTCTTTTTCTTCTGGTCACGCTATAACTTGAGAACGGCTTGACCGATTTGGATGATTCTTTTTTTTTTATTGTGTTCATTATTGTCACGGCCAGGTTTATATTTTAAAAAAAATTAAAATCCACCGGAACAATTCGCACGGGAACGAAGTCGCGGGCGGACAGCTAGTATATAATAAGCCATTGACACGAAAATAAGAAGAATCTAAAATGTTTCCTCAATGTAAGTGCGAATGCGTTGACCTAAGTGGTTAGGACTCGTGCCTTCTGCGCGTGCGCGGCAACAGGCAAATAAAAAAACGGTCACACGGAGAAAGTAAAATGTGAAATCTTCGTCAATGAGTTTCGCACTCAAAATGTATTTGTCTTCATTCGTAAAGGGCTTTGCAAAACAAGTAATCCTCAATATCCTACTAGCTATAAATGCGAAAGTTTGTGAGGATGTAAGTATGGATGTATGAATGTATGGATATATGTTTGTTACTCTTTCACGCTCAAACGGCTGGACCAATTTTGATAAAATTTCTTATAGAGGTAGCCAACACCCTTGATTAACACATAAGCTACAAATTTTCCTGAATACCCACGGGAACAAAGTCACGGGCGAAAAGCTAGTATATTATAAATGTGAAAGTCTGTGAAGATGTTTGTTACTTAATCCCGCTGAAACGGCTGAAGGGATTTAGATGAAACTCTGTTTACAGGTAGACAAAGATCTGGATTGAGAGATAAGGTACACTTACCAAATTCCCACGAGAACGAGGTCCCGGGTCGAAAGCTACTGAGAATATACAGTCGTGTTGAAGGTACGAATTTAATTGCAAAAACTTACTATGCCAAGACAAGGTAGGCAGGACAACAAAAGATCAACTTAAATGTCATCGTTAAAATCAAATACTAGTATTCCACCGGGACTTCGTTCCCGTGGGAATTCGGGAAAATTATGTAGTCTATATTCACCGGGGATACTGTAGGATTCTAATAGTGAAAGAATTTTTCAAATCGGTTCAGTAGTTTCGGAGCCTATTCAATGCAAACAAACAATCAAATCTTTCCTCTTTATAATATTAGTATAGATAAAAAGAATTGTATCAATATATAATATGAATGTTGAGACAGTGAAAGAGGTGTGTTTGGATCGTAGCAAGTTGCAATTCGTGGTCTCTGCCTACCCCAATGGGACAAAGGCGTGAACTTTTAGTTGGATGGATGTATCAATGACTTATGAACGATCCAAATTATACACGATCTGAATTTAAATTTAAATAACACAATATAATTTTTACCATCAATAAACTAGAATTTTCAGAATTACTTTTTTACAGCCCCCACAAAGAAAATGTACTTTTGATAAGATATATCTAATACGGCGTTGGACTTTTATCGTGAGAAAATAGAAAAAGATCCCCTTCCATGCTAAAGGGCTTTTTTAACCGACTTAAAAAAAGGAGGAGGTTCTATGTTCGACTTTATGTATTATTTTTAGTTTTTTTTTTTTATGAATGTTTACTGATTTCTCCGCCAATTATGGACTGATTTTCAAAATTCTTTTTTTGTTCGAAAGAATATACTCAAAAAATGGTCACATATAAATTTCACCGAAAGTAATTAAGCCCTTTTAAAAAACTAAACAAAAACAAAAAAATACTACAAACCAGAACATCATCCAAATAAATGAGTGACATTTTCGTTTGTGGTTATCTAAAGGCATTGTAGTCTGCAAAAAATACTAGTTATCTACTTTTTGCGAACTGTTATTGGGATTGAAGTCGGTGATTCATACGTTTTTTTTACTTGGAAAATTATTATAAATACAATTTTTATTCATATTCCCAGCTTCTAATATCACTAGTACGTAGGTGGCAAGGTAATACAATGTTGACATGCCGTTTTCGAATCATAAGGAAACATCAATATTAACAATATTAATGACGTGAATTGAGTACTTTAAGCTCAAGTGACCTGCTCTGGGCAATTTCACATACTTGAAAACAAAACCAAGGCGATCTAGAAAAAATTCAAGACCACAAGCAAAGCCGCTTTACTTTATTCAAAATAAATATGTCTAGGATTCGTGTGTTTAACATTTGAGTGTTGTTGCGTAGATTCGATAATCCTTACTAATATTATAAATGCGAAAGTAACTCTGTCTGTCTGTTCGTCTTTCACGCCTTAACTGTTGAACCGATTCAATGAAATTTGGAACAAAGATAGATTAGAGCCTGGGAAAGGACATAGGTTACATTTTATTCCACAGTTGGGCACGATATAACCTGTAGTCCACGCGAGCGGAGCCGCGGGCGGAAATCTAGTTTATAATATTTTAAAAAAACATACACCTTGTATATTGTATTGTATTGTATTATTTAGTTAAAACATAACTAAGTAATGAGAAAAAAGTAATGAATCTCGGGGTAAGTGAAACTTTAGGGGGTGATTCTTCCTTACTCCAAAAAACCTATAATTAACACCCGACAGTTATTGCGTATAACTAATAAACTGCTAAACCAATTTTGATCAAAAATAGCTAAGAACCATCTCCATTGCGTCTGTTTTTAAACCAAAAAACACCGCATTGAAATCGGTCCGTTCGTTTATAAGTTACGATGTCACAGACAGACACACATATACTCATGACAAACTTATAAAACCTATCTTTTGTTGTCGGGGGTAAAAACAAATGCAAATAGGTAAACAATAGAACACTCTGTCTAAGGATTAAGATTATTCAGCTACTTTGCGAAAAAACAGCGCTTACACGAATTTTAAAACTAGTTTTTTTTTAGTTGCATAATAAGAAAGCATTTAATGTCTACATCCGCGCGAATCCTCACGGCCACCTGACGGCCTCAGCTTTACGTTTCCTCAAACACAGATGGCATTCTGGCAGATTGATTTCAATTGGAAATAATATGATGTGAAGGAGAGGATCGTGAGAAAACCTCAGTATAATTGTACCGTTCGTTGGTCACGCGAAATATGGCATAAATTAGTCCCAGTTGGTTGGTGCTGCTTAATGCGAGGTAAAATTAACTCTAGAAACTAACACAAAAGTTTTTGTCGCATTAAATGGTATAATTTGTTATCACTGTTAAGTATCAGAGTACGTTCTAATTTGTATCTTATCAGCAACGGACAGAAACTTCGATGGACTGCAACGAATGATATTTTTACTTGAACTTTGCCTTACACTAAATAGTTTACGCTTCGGCAAACGTGATTTGCACCCTTATCCACTCGAATTATGAACGGTACTGGTAAAAACTCGCATACATCCGCTACAAGTAAGAAGTATTAAAAATGTTGCAACTCTTATCATAGCTGCTTACGTTACAATACACCTATGTGGTAACTTGGGCGTTGTTTACGGCATAAAATACGTACCTAAAGGCAATATTTGATTCATTTTCAAAATTAAAATTTTCACTGAAAATACAATTGATACTGATTTCGGTGGTTTGTTTTCTGTTATCGCTGTAAGTCGTTAACAGTGAGCGCGTGTTCGCGCGACATAATAACTGATAGGTACTTTGATTGTACACTAACATCTGCTGCACTGACATAAGTTAGATAAACGTGGCAGTTTTACCATGCATTGTAGTTGGTTTCGCGCCGTTTGCGGTCTACTTATGCATCTGTAGCCCGGGGACAATTATATTACGAAAAAGGTTACCGTTTGTCTTTATTATGAAAAAATCTATAATAATTGTTAAATTATTATAGATTTCGCCATTTTATATACTAAAAGTGAGGTCTTAATGACCGTAACCTGACGTAACCATAATGTAATGATAAGTTAAAATATCTCCATATATGCCACAGTTATTTATATTTTTGAGTTACCATTGAAAATTTATACATGTGTTAATAGGCCCTCTGAACCACCATTTACCTATTTTAAGATGATTTCTGTGGCCGGTTTAGATTTTAAGACACATTTGGTCCCAAATTAACAGATATATACATTTGAAACGGTAACCTAAAAATTTAAAAAAAACACTAAATATGGTAACGGCAGGTTACGGTCATTAAAACCTCATTTTTCGTATATAAAATGGCGAAATCTACAATTATTTCACTAAGACAAACGGTAACCTTTTTTGTAATATAAATGACCCGGGGCCACAGATCTGTTACATGTATTCTTTTCTCTTTTCTACTTTTCTCTATGAAAGAAAAACATGGAATATGCTAGCTGCTTCTCTTTCCGGGAATAAAGAGTCAAGAGGCTTTCAATTGTTGGCGATTGCCTTGAGTAAATGTTTCTTTATATTTTACACAGCATGTGTAGTTAAACACTTTGGAATTTCCAGTAAACCAAATTGCACTTCTGGTTGTCCGATATGATTTAATTTTGTTTTATACGATTGATTTTCGATAGAATGTTCACCACCAATGTCTTAATTTCCTGGAAAACATAACATTAAATAACTCTAATATTAAAAACTTTGTATCATCTCCGAAAAGTATCGCCTATAATTCTAATACTGCTGAATCAATGTTGACCAAATAAAATATACTCGTAGCTTAGATCCATCTCGACTACGTTAGCTTTCAAACAAAACAAAACCGCATCGAAATCGGTCCATTCGTTTAGGAGCTACGATACCACAGAATAGACACAATCACACACGTCAAACTCTCTTTTTTTGTCGGAGGTTAAAAATAACAAACAAATTACACATGACCGACAGTCATATTCTCCCGCTTAAGAGAAAAAGTTGCGCTTAAAGTATCTAGCGCGCTAATGTATACAATTACACAGCTGTAAAAAGAAACAAAGAAAACGAAACCTAGGTTTACAATATACTGAGCACGTACGTATACAAAACTTATATGTATCGAAATATTCACTCATTTCCGCTGCACAAATTAAACTGCAGAGCAGATTGTATTATCGATTTTCACGTTTGATAAGTAATGGTAGAAATTTCTTCGAAAATATGCATTTTTATTGCTATTTTTATGATTGTTTTGTTTTGAATAAGATAAGCAACTTTGCCTTTTTGGTAAGATATATTTCAGATTGAACTACTTTATCATATGTCGTTCAATCTAATATATCGCACCTATGAAACCACCAACTTAAAATTTCGCATAGTTGATCGGATTTTGATATTTTTTTTTAAATTTCAATGGAGGACCAACAGTAAAAGAAAAAGTAATTAAACATAATAAGGGAATTCAAAATTCAAAATTTTTTTATAAATTTCTCCCACAAAGTATGTTAAATAACATTGGTACAAAACGGTTTTTACAATAATTATTATTTGAAGTAGGAGACTGGCGCCCTAACTAAGTTTCCCTGTAGTAAGGGATCACCAGGCCCCTCCCTCGATACCTATTACAGATTTCAACATAAACAGTAACATACGTTGATTTAATAGTTTGTCTAACATTTCACATTAATAGTGAAAATAGCTTATTAATTAATCGTGTGTTTTAGGTGTGTGTGTGTGTGTATCAAAATGTTATATCAAAACTTATTATTCAGTTTCGAAAGCAATTTAAACAAAACTTTTTGTTTACGAACAAGACAAAAAAGAAGAGTAGGCTAAAAAAGGCGAAGATTAAATTATAATATACCACTTCCAAAATTTTTAAAAACGCTTAATGATTCTTAGAAAAAACGGCGCTGGATGCCGCTTATCCAAAACAATGTTTAAATTGGCAAGTTTGTTACAGATAACAGAAATCATTCATTCATTCAAAGACAGTACCGCTTAGAGGCACTTAGTTGTCAAAGAGATTGTATCAATTGATCTCGACCGGACGGACATTGATTCTGCCGCGCAATATCAAGAGTGGAAATAGAATAGATTAAAAAAGTATTTTCTGCAAGACTTATGTCTCTGATACAGGATAGCTGGATTACGTATGTACCATATCATAATAATGACGTTATCAGCCCAGCTTATGAGATACTATACCTACATGAATAAATGAATTCTCATAAGTTTTAGCTCTCAATTCAACAGACCGCCCCTTTGACACCGTATGACCTATTGTTCTCAAATAATAGGAGCCGCAACAAGAAAGATACTTAATATGCATGAACATAAATGAACATAAACACGATAAACATAAATGTAGCAGGAAAAATTATGTACATACAGCAACACGTCAGGTTACCAATTTGCACTTTGAAAGCCGGGGATATAATGAGCGAAATAAGGGTGATGTCAAGGTCAACAGGTATAGCCTGATGTGCTACCGTATGATAATTGTAAATAAAATTCGAAGTTACTTGTTATTCGGTTTGATACGTTTTATTAACATTTTGTGCAATAAATCATTATTTATTATTTCGCGACAGTCAAATAATAAGAACTACTGTGTAATTAACTTTGATTTTTGTCGAATTTCAAAAAGAGAATCAAAGATGCCGTTTTGTAGATATAGGTACAAAATTTCAAATGACCGAAAGTGTCGATGTAAAATACCTAAAGTAAAGAGCAAAGTTCATTCTAATTTGAACCTTATCACCAGCGTACAAGAAACATGGGTGGATACGTAATTGAGGGAACACACTGTACTCAGTATGTAAATATTTCACACATTATGTCGAATGCGTGACTCACGGATCGGCGGGCTCTCCTCACACCTTCGTTTTCTGACGACGCCCCGTCCGGCGGCGTCCCCGTTGCGATATCGCACTTTGGTGCCATGTAAACAGTAATAGGTCAATGGCACACCACGCGTAAAATCAGTGTCTTTGTTTAGGCAATTTAGAAATTAACGGTATTGTTAACATAAGGCATTGATAACGCCCTTGGTCTGTGATTGTTTACGCATTTTTGGAGACATCAAACGAAATGTGTATTGGGACTGTGATTTGTATTTAAACTTCTCTTTAACAATTTGCAGGTCAATTTCAATCTCAAAACTAGAGACTTTGATGTCCAGATATTGATAAAACTGCTGGATTTCATTCGTTGTGCTTTTTCGTGGAGACGGTGGTGAAAAGAGTTTTCTGGGGGCAATTACTTACTGACTACTACATCTATATAGTGTTACCATGACCGTTCTGTCAGTTCGCTGTCATCGCTAAAAAACTGACAGAGCGACCTGCTTTTCCCCTCGCCTCGCCCCGCATACCTAAGACGCGTTACAGCGGTAATAATCAAACTATAACAATAGTCTAGCTCCAAAACAGTGTTTCAATGAAAAGATAAACTAATACAATATTGAATGCTTCGAAAATTGCACATTTTGCTCCTATATTTAACTTGATAAATTAAGCCTATCAAGGACGCAAAATAGGAATTTAAGGCATAATTACCAGTTATTGTAGTTATCCATACATACATACATACATTACTCTGTCATCGGCACGTCAGCGGATGAGTCGGTATGTCAGACGTGTGACAGGGCCGCGAACAAGTCGCCGAAAGAGCCTTGCGGCAAGGTTGTTTCGAACCACACCGTGAGTAGAATCCGAAATAGCCTTGCCAATATGCAGTCTGACTACCTGACGGACTGACCGACACAATTTCCCATTCGATTTCGTTTTCTCATCGACGACAGGGAAATCTCTCATAACAAAAATATGTACATACCCTCACGCATTTAATCCCTGTCGGGGTAGGCAGAGCATCAATGGTTCTATAACCACTTGATGCCACATTTGATACAAATTCTGAGGATTTTTAGATGAAACATGATGTGTAATAGAAAGAGGTTGTCAGCCTTTAGCCCATAATACAGCAAATACCTCGCGTTCCAATTAGGTACTGACTTTTACAGTTTGCCTGGGAAGAGTTGGCAGCTGGTACATTCAAAGTTTTTCTTTCCCTCCCAGTCCAGCGTGAAAGAGTAGTGCAACTTTTATTACGTTAAAAATATGAAATTTACGACCGGTTTGGTATCTGGCTAGTAACACTAACACTGCTTCTTAATAATTATACGGTGCCTAAGTTTGATTCTCAGATTGGGTGGAGCGAACATTTGCGTAGTCTTTGTATGTTTTGTACACAAGGGAAAACCTAAGTGAGGACCTTTGATTATAGATTATTTAATTTTGCATTGTATATGAATAGTTGGTAGTTTGGTAGGCCTTTCGCCAACAATATCCAAGGTGTTTCAAAAAAACCCAAAATTAAAGATAATTAAAAATTTATTAAAATTTAGCTTATTGCGCAGCTCTATATTACAAATATGACAAGTATGTCATATTAATTATATGAAACTTTCATTTTGAAAGATGTCAAACCGTGCAACTGGTTACTAGAGTTGCGACTATTTCACTTTTTAAATAAAATTTTGGTTTTTTTTTTTGGGTTTTTTGAAACACCTAGTAGACAAAACCCATTGATTGAGTCCTTCTTAAAACTCTCCGGGTAGCAATTCTGCTAATCAACTTCCGCAATGAAATGACGAAGTTTATCATTTTATTCGTTCAGATGGTGAAATTAGGAACTAACGAAATTTCGTACATTTGATAACAGCTGCCTTGACTAGCCACACCACCTCCAACTGTACGTTAAATTGCAAAGTACCTAGAACTAGTCTAGAATATTTTTATTGGTATATTGTTTATTTATTTACATGTATGTTATGATTAAAATATTTCGAGTATGCCAGACAATTTGAATATGTTAACGCGCGTATTCGTGATACGAAATAATTAACTATTGGAATCCTAAGAGTTGAAATCCAAATGCGTCGAAAGGAGGCCAAAGGCTGACTTGCGTTATGTTTGTTTATGTAACGATGAAAACCCAGAAGCTGTTTGTATGTTGTCCAATTTGCGCGGAGTTACTAGTAATGTACTCGTCTCGTGGGTACACTCTGTAACTCGAGTAACCCTTTACAGGCCTTTAGTCGCCAGCCGACCTGTTTTGGATGGAGCTACTTTAAGAGAAGAGGCCCAGTTATATTGGTAGAAGGTCCGCTTGTACTTGTAATGATTATGACGACTGTTCATTTTCACCGGGGTGCGGCCGAAACTCGCTGCGGATTCGCAAGTGCAAATGATGTAGAATGAACCCAGCGCGCGACCAACCGGTCTGCGGGCATGGATCGCCAGCATCAGTAAACATCAAATATAGTAAGTCCCAAGAATGTGACCAGAGTAAAAATTAAAAGAATTAACAAAACGGTCCTTCCATTGCCTTTGGAGCCATTTAATAACCTATTTTTCTTACGTTTGTGTCCAATAAAATCTTGAATATTAGCGAGTGTTTTTTTTTGATAAATTAATTAATTTTGACATTTAATTATTATTATTATTTATACAATTTTAAAATATTTATTTATATTAAATTAAATTTTGAACTTTTAGAAATGTAATGAAATGAAATGTACTGATGAGCAACTGTTAGCTTGAAATAAATGATTTTGATTTAATTTGATGTTTTTCTAAGTTACAAAGACCGAAGGACATAGAAAATCCAGATTTAGAAAGCTTTAAAAAACAATCGCCAGACTGCTAGCATCAAGCACTTTAACTTCATACTTAGTACCTACTGTTCTTATTACGTCCGTGTAAGGGGGAATGTTTAACTTAAACTGTCCACCGCTGCTTTTAAAAGTACAGAGGCTGGGCATCAGTTTAACCCCATTTTCATTGCAAAACTGATCTTATCGTAACAGGAAAGAGTGCACGCTTCTGGTAACCAGGGCCCCGATTCTGTAACTTCAGTTGTGTGTCGATGGAATGGCCGCCATTTTATCCGTTAAGGGGGCGAAATTGAGAACTATCAAATTTCATACATCTAATGACGGCTGCTTTGAATGGTGGCGCCACCGCCAACTGAATTTTCAGTTACTAGGTAGTTTGCAACTTTAAGTTCGTTTGGTGGTGGCGCTGCTGGTCGCGGGGTTGTCAGCAAGTATATGAAAATTAAATAGTTATCAATTTCGCCACCTGAACAGATAAAATAGCCTCCATTCCATCGACATACAACTGAAGTTACAGAATCGGGGCCCTGATGTGCTGTTCTCTGTACCTACATAACCACTGTTTACTCCACAGCATAAATATATATTGTGAACAATAACTTCAGGTGAATTACCTCCAATTGGGTTTGACAACTGTTATATACGCGCGTTTATTTTCCCATTAGTTATACCCACTAAATGCTGTTTTATTTTAAAGTAAAAGGTTTATTTTTTAACTTGTTGTTTTGCTTGTGTTTATCTATAATTAGCAAACTTCTTACAATTTTGAGGTGTCATATGACATATGCCTTATGGTAGATAGTTTTGCGGCCTTTAGCTTGTTAAATTAAATGTCGTGTTAAGAGGACTGTAAATGATCAAGGCTTCCTATAGACCGACTGTATACGAAATAGCAATGAATTATTTAATATTCGTATTTGTTGTTAATGTTTATAATGATATCACAGCTCAGTATATTTTTTTATACATATTCATAAAGAGGAAAGATTTGATTGTTTGTTTGTTCGTTTGCATCGAATAGGCTCCAAAACTACTGGACCGATTTAAAAAATTCTTTCACCATTAGAATCCTACATTTTTTTTTTTTTTTTATTAATAAAGAGGAAAGATTTGATTGTTTGTTTGTTTGTTTGTTTGTTTGCATCGAATAGGCTCCAAAACTACTGGACCGATTTAAAAAATTCTTTCACCATTAGAATCCTACATTATCCGGCATGGACATAGGGTACATGATTTTCCCGAATTCCCACGGGAACGAATTCCCGCGCGGGAAGCTAGTATAATATATAATTGGTGTGATCGTTGCTAAAAAGCAACATGTTATCGGCAACCTTTGGGTATAATTTAGATTCATCACCGTACTGTGCTATTATAATAGCTACTACATAGGCAATTATGAAACAACTCTACGTTTAAATATATAAACAAATACGTTTACATGTTGCTAAAATTAAACATTAACACACATCATTCATAGTGTAACGAAATTAATAATAATAACCAAGATTTCCGGCTCAATGCCCGAGTGAGAAGCGCAAAGCATGAAATATTGATTAACAAAAAATTATACATGTGACTAGTACAGTCAATGGCACAAGTTTTAAAGTTTAGCTGTATTTCTTTTCTGTGGTAACCTGCAGTAAAGCTATTGTTTTTTTCTATGAAAAAACTTGACACTATGTTTTATTTTATAAAATTGTTACTGTTATTTTTTTTTTCAATTTTGCTGGGATGTAATTACTTTCTAATGATTAATGTTCTTTAGTGCCAATTAATTCTGTCCTCAAAAACATTTAAAAGAGAGAAGAAATAAAGAACTGGTTGCATTTGTGTGAGTCTTTGAATGTCTGGCGTTATTTTTTTTTTTAAATCAACAAACATAGTAATTGATGTTGACAGCTAAACTTTTTGTAGCCACTTAACCAAAATACTGATTTGTCTAAATAATGAGTCGTCTCTATGTTTTTGTGAACACTTTAACTTTGTTCCGGTGGATTCAGCCATTGTCTCACGGTAATGTATTGCAAAAAAGCAAAGGTTTCTCTAACACGCCAGATTAACAGAGGGATTTACGTGGCTACTTAATTTTGTTTCTAGAAACTTTTTACTAAGTTAGGTATTGACGCAACTTAGTGAGGTGTGATGGCGTCGTCGGTTCGGTGACGTCATCCACAGGTAATGGAGGCAACCAAGTTTACGAGTCAAAAATTGATCTTTCTTCAGAACAGGAATAACCCGGCATTATTCGTGGAATAGAATTGAATAGAATAGAAAAACCTTTATTTTATAGGACATTCATAAAACAAGTCAAGATTACATGAAATACATACAAACTTACATACTGGGTCTACAGGATCTCCTTGCTATACAGCTTGGACCACTAAGCTAGATTAGCTGGACTACTAAGCTAGGAAGGCTACCAGATCTCCTTGCTATACAGCCTGGACCACTAAACTATATTAGCTGGACTACTAAGCTAGGACGGCTACTAGATCTCCTTGCTATACTTACAGCCTGGACCACTAAGCTAGATTAGCTGGACTACTAAGCTAGGAAGGCTACACGATCTCCTTGCCATACAGCCTGAACCACTAAGCTAGATTCGCTGGACTACTAAGCTAGGAAGGCTACTAGATCTCCTTGCTATACAGCCTGGACCACTAAGCTAGATTAGCTGGACTACTAAGCTAGGAAGGCTACTAGATCTCCTTGCTATACAGCCTGGACCACTAAGCAAGATTAGCTGGACTACTAAGCTAGGAAGGCTACTAGATCTCCTTGCTATACAGCCTGAACCACTAAGCTAGATTAGCTGGACTACTAAGCTAGGAAGGCTACTAGATCTCCTTGCTATACAGCCTGAACCACTAAGCTAGATTAGCTGGACTACTAAGCTAGGAAGGCTACTAGATCTCCTTGCTATACAGCCTGAACCACTAAGCTAGATTAGCTGGACTACTAAGCTAGGACGGCTACTAGATCTCCTTGCTATACAGCCTGGACCACTAAGCTAGATTAGCTGGACTACTAAGCTAGGAAGGCTACTAGATCTCCTTGCTATACAGCCTGAACCACTAAGCTAGATTAGCTGGACTACTAACCTAGGAAGGCTACTAGATCTCCTTGCTATACAGCCTGGACCACTGAGCTAGATTGTGTAGTCCATTCCAAGTCCAACCATTCTATAACTCTAAAATTACAAATTTTGTATCACCTCTGACATTCGATCGCTTATAATTCAGCGGCTGAACCGATTTTGATCAAATATAGCCAAGAACCATTTCGATCAGGTCAGATTTCAAACAAAAAAAACACTCCTTACGAGTTATGATGCCACAAACACACACACAGATACACATATACACACGTCAAACCTGTTAAACCCTGTAAAAAAGAGAATATTTTTAGTATCCTTAGTTTTTCAATGGAATTCTTTTCCTAGCATTAAGTCCCCTTTCTTATTCGGGGTACCGGGTCCCGTACGTAGTTTCGAATGACGTTGAAGCGACGCACGCTGTACCCTATTGACCGTTATTCAGACTTTGGCCAGTCAATGTAAGAGCATCGGTTAATGTGCAAGCATTACTTGCAGAAAACCATTAACAAGGTAGCACGGGGATCGAACTCAGTACCTCGGCATTCGAGTCAGAATCGCTAGCCGTAAGACAACCTATGCAACGCTCTCTATATGGAAGTCTTTGGGAGTTAATTTTTGTTCAGTACTGGACCTCTCCCTATTGATATGACAACGAAATCGGTTAATTAATCATATCATCTTTACTTAACTACACAACATTAACATAATACCAGCATAATCACTCATGAGACAACTCATATTACAAATTACGCTTTTTTTACGCTAATTATACGTAAGGCTCTATGTGAACCATTGTTGTATTTAGAACCCCGTACAAAAGCAACGGAAGTCGAAAATAAGGCTTATTATGGTCAACACAAAATTGCGACTCATCTATTATAACTTATAAGGTTACCGGTTTGAATTGACAAAGTGTTCCCTGAAGCGGTGATAAGGCCCATTTTGCATCATTTGTCATGCTAATTTCAATATTAAATCAATATACCCATATGAAAAGTTAAATAGGTTTTTATTTTATGAAACACTAGCTTTTCACCCGGGACTTCATTCCCGTGGGAACTCGGGAAAATCATGTACCATGGGTTAAAACAGTCTCAGAATAATCAGGTCAATTGCCAAAGTTTAGTGGGAGACCCCTGATAATAAAGTGGTGGCAGCAACAGTAAGCAATGCATGGTCAAGGTTTTGGTACATAGATGGTTAGGCACAATGTCCTGAATTACGAGCGAACAAAAGAGAAGACAGGTAAGCGCAGCAGTAATAGATGATGATAATATGAGGTGCGTACATTGTCGAGGTTTGAAGGGCCCTGATAATGAGGTAGTGGTAGCAACAGTAAGCGTTGCTCGGTTATTGTCAAGGTTTTGGCGCATAGATGTATCACATGGTAGATTTAATTTAACTTTTAGCAGTATTAAGTGATGAGATGAGGAACATTCCCAAGCTTTGGAGGGCTCTGATAATGAGGTGATGGTAGCAACAGTAAGCATTGCACGGTCATTGTCAAGGTTTTGGCGCATAGATGTATCACGTGGTAGATTTAATTTAACTCTTAGTAGTAAATAGGTGATCAGATGAGGAACATTCCCAAGCTTTGGAGGGCTCTGATAATGAGGTGATGATAGCAACAGTAAACCACAGTCAAGGTTTTGGTGGCTATTGGCAATATGTAGACTCATTTTTAAGGTGATTATATTTTTTTTTACCTATTTTGTCCCACTGCCTTTTTCTCCGAACTATAGGGGCATTATGGGACTATAAATTATTTATAGAAATTCAACGACGTGAATTAGCCAGCTAAATTGACTTTCCCAAAGGAATACCTACGAGTATTTTGGTAGAAATTTAAAAAAAATGTATTTTTGCCTCTTTATACCACTTCAGCGATCATCTGATTGACTTATAGATTGAGCAATTTTTTTTTCTATCATGTGATATTGGATCCTTGGGGAAATTTGTTCAGTTTCGTGGAGGGAATATAAAGTCGTCCCCACCAAGGGCACGGGCCTCCCTTCGAAGCAGTGAAAGGCTCATGGCATGGGAGTCTCTGATAATTATAGTCCGCAATCTTCTGGAGACTGTACTAGGATAAGCATTATTTCTTCGTCTATGTTTAACTCGCAGCTTTATCGTGCTCGTAATAATTGTAGATTTAGGTCATAGCTAATTGATGAATGTACTTATTTTTTGCTAGGCAATAAGCACACGCTATTCGCCGATCGAGGATTCAAGAAACATATTTGACCATGCCCTCCTTCACTACACATGCATAACTGGATTTAACGAATCGTATATATTTAGTCCTAAACTACTGTCCTTATATACAAAGCTATTTTGTATGTAAAAACACGTTTAGGTTACAAATCTGTTTTAATTCTCGCTGAACGGACCGTAAAAACAAGTTAGTTTTGAAGCCAAAAAGTATTACACACTCTTCAATGCTTCTTTTTTCGGCAAATTTCGTATTTTGAATAAGTAACTTAATTAAGAAAATAGAAGCACTGTATATGACCGTTTTTTCAACAGCCTTGTGGCTTATAACTTAGTCTTAGAGCAGTTAGTTTAGAACGGAATATAGATAGATTTATTTAATTTACATTTATTTCTTTGCTTTATTACCTCTCGGAAAATATTTTTACCTAAAGGTTGCCTGGAAGTGATTACTACCTTAGCAATAAAGCCTACTTTTTGTACACTCTGTTTGCTTGAATTTTTATGTTTATCTACTTTTGGTTTGTCTTTAGTGTGAAATCTTTCCTTTTATGTATGGAACCCATTCTTAATTTTTTTTTTAAATGTATGGATGTTTGCGAATGCCCCATTTTTTTCATATTGACGTACTCTTTTATAAAATTAATGCAACCTATCCGAACTTAAAAAAAGAAGTCACGTTAGTAACTTATCCCATTTTCATGCAGGCGGGCCTCAAAGTTTCGTATATTTATAATTGTACTAGGCAAATTGTAATATCGCGGGAGACTATCATTTCACTAGTGAATTGCATATTACGGGTTTCACAATTTTCCGGTGACATACGCAACTATAGGATACCCGGCAATTCGTTCCTGTGGGATTTAATAAATTCTTTTCTTACTCCTTGCCTACGTCATAAACGGAAACTTTGTGCCTCAGCTTTCTATGTCCAAGGGCTTGAGTCAGTGAGTCAGGACCTCTAAATTTATATGGAGAAAGAGGATGTCAGAGAATGAGTATATCTTAACTTTAGAAAAAATTAAGACAATAATTTTAAAAAAACTTTGTAAAAAGGGCTATATTATAGAATTTCTGATTATCTGTTAGGCAAGTAACCATGAGAATAAATTGCTCAGCTCCAGAGTTATTCAGATATTAAGTCAATTAAAATTAGAAATAAGGAAATGTATATGATTGACTTAAAAAAGCGACCCTCGAAGTTTCTTGCCCATTCTTCTCCTGTGGAAGACTG
Source organism: Aproaerema taeniolella (assembly GCA_949987775.1). Lineage (NCBI taxonomy): Eukaryota > Metazoa > Arthropoda > Insecta > Lepidoptera > Gelechiidae > Aproaerema > Aproaerema taeniolella. Next base: position 32,852,185 of record OX465242.1, on the reverse strand, counting down.
CACCTTTGCTAATAGGCGCAACGTTAAAAATGCTAAATTGTGACACTATTTTGACTTATTTTAAATAACATTATGTATAGATTTTGAAATAAAGCTATTTTTAATAAATATTTTTTAAACTTTGACTTCTGAGCTTGTTGCCGTTTGACCAATATATCTCAAGAGTTTAAATAGATCGAAGAATGTACACGGGGAACCCGTTTATGTCTTTTGTACCAACTGTACCGTTGAACACACTTCTTAATATCATTTACTAGGTATTGTACGTTTCATAGTATATAAGTTAGTGAAAATAACGGACTTGAATCAGCCTAATAGACTGAACAACTTTTCCCAAGTCGAAATGAGAATCACACACCGCGCAAATGCTTGCTCGCCCTCTGGCGCTGTCATTTTGACGCTTTTGTCATTTGACCAGATTGTCAAATGTTAAAAGCGCGGTAAGTGAAGTTTTACCGTCATCTGGCGTACTGCTCGAGCTTTGCTGTTGCACCGTTCCGACGGAGTATACATATAACAGCTTTTACATTATGATTTATTAGTATGGATAGTCGAGCAATGGCGGTGTCGTACTACTGTAACAATAACCGCGAAACATCCTGTAATACCTATTGTATAGTGTTGTGTCAAACATTACATTGATTTAATTGTATACACACGTGCCCTACTGCCTATTTAGGTAACTGATCCATTGTGTCTTGCTTGAACTGTCGATATTTGAAATTTAGCAGGAAGAAGATGTACTAATCCGCCTGGGAAGTAGCCAACTACTTAGTGTTATTAAAATACTAATTTCGCTCTGGACTGGGAGTGGAAGAAACCTATAGAACGCGCCAGCTGCCAAGTCTTCTCAGGCATACTACAGAAACCACAATAAGTAGGACGCGAAGGGTTTTCTGTATCGTAAGCAAAAGAATGACAACCTATTACCAACTAAATATACTAATTTTTAACTCCTGACCTGTTTTTAATAGGTCTTTTTAGTTCGTTTTTGAAGAAAGGTACAATGTTTGACATTATGTCTTAAAACACGTAGTTTATGCAAAAGTAAGTACAAAATATAATAAATGAACCAGTTTTATAGATTATGATTTTGTATGGCCACGTGAATGTTTTTAATTATAAATTCTTACTTTAATATTCAGCGATACGAACTAAGGAATTTCTGTGATTGATAAATAATAGTATCGTCCGCTTTACCATTAACGTGCACTTTATGTTTTTTTTTAAATAAGCAACGTTATTTTATAATTTTCATTAACTTATTTAAAGTCAACCTATATATCGATACTTTTCAGAGTTTAATGTGTAATTTCGTTCAATTGCCTACATTTAAAATTCTTTGTCAGTAAGTATTAGTAAGATAAATTAGAATGCATTTTATAGTTCTAAATTTCGAATAATCTCGCAATATATTGACCAACAAAGGTTTTGTACCAATTAGCATCTAAATTTGAATTTCAACACCAATTAAAACAAAATGAAACGCGTCACTGAAACCAGTAATTATCAAAACCAAACGAGAAGAACAACAAAATATGTTGGAAGTTTTTTAATTTTTTTTAGAGAACAGAATAGCTATAAAATTAAAACTTGTTGCTTGCAAGATAGACCTAACCTGTTTGGTGTAAACGGATTTTGCCATAAACATGCACATCCCCACGACTTCGGCGACTACATGACCGCTGATTGGGTTTGGTTCACCAAAGTTATATCTAAGATAACATCTATATATTATAATGCAATTGAAACTGTCAGTTGTGAAACTTTCACTGATAACGCAAGCAAATTAAATGGGTGGTGAACCTCACGACCAATGTAACCTTGTTTTTGAAGAGAACTCGTGTTATTTATCAGAAAATCTAATGTGTATTAAGTACATAACCAAACTGAGCGTTTATTCCACTAATCAATAACGTCTCAATGGCAATTAAATGAAAATAATGACAAAAAGATGGGTGTTATAAGTTTGATGTGTGTACCAACGGCTATGTGTCTATGTGGCTGTGTATATGTATGTCTGTGTATCTGAGTCTACCTATGGCATCGTAGCTCCTAAACGATAGGACCGATTTCGATGCGGTTGTTTTGTTTAAAAGCTGACGTGATCGAGGTGGTTCTTGGCTTTATTTGATTAAAATGAGTTCAGCCGTTTAAAATTTATAAACAATCGTATAATTTGTCATCATTAAAAATTGACGACAAATTATAAACTCTAAAGATAATTTTTACATGACTATAAATATAAATTGAAATAATATAAATATAATACCAAAATAGAATAACTATTTTTTACTAATCTTAATAATTTTGACTTTGTAATTACATATAATTTAAAAAATAACATAAAAGTTACTATTAAGCCGGACTTAGTGTGTAACGCACCAGTAATTAAATTAAATAAAATGTTATACATCCTTATTTATATTATATAAAATCAAAGAATTGACTATTGCAGTGCCCTAACAGGGTTTCATGTTGACACATACGCAAACATTTGTAAGAACACAATGTACACATGGAAGAAATAAAGAATTGAATTGAATTGTAAATTGAATTGAATTGGGGCTGATACAAAGTTTTTAATAAACGTTCAGGTGGCAAAATTCAGAAATATCGAAACTCAGCAGCTAGCAACTTAACATTCAGTTAGTAATGGCGCCCCCACTCAAAATAGCTCTCATAAAATGTATGAAGTTTAGATAGTTCTATTTGACCACCTCAACGGATGAAGTGGTCACTATTATCATTCCACAGGCAACCGAACGTTATGTTGCAAACTACCTAGCCACTGGAAGTTCAGTTAGCGGTGGCGCCACCAGTCAAAGCATCCGTCATGAGATGTATGGCTTTTAAATATCCCCAGAACCGGAGGCTGTTAATACGAGTACATAACTACGACGCTTAAAGAAATAGGTAATTTTACGATTATGCGCGCACCAAATCAAAGCCAAAAGACAATTTGCCAAGCTCAAATCTTTACGCGAATAATATGTATTAGTACACTTTAAAACAGAACGTTCTTATTTCGTACGTTAAAGTCGAACTTCCAGCGTGAGCTTCTCCTCTTGAGTGTAGGATGAGTCAACCGCAACTTGAGTAATAGTATCAGGGCTCCGATTCTGTAACTTCAATTGTGTGTCGATGGAATGGTCGCCATTTTATCCGTAAAGGTAGTGAATTTGAGTACTATCCAAATTTCATACATCTAATGACAGCTGCTTTGACTGGTGGATGGCGCCACCGAATTTTCAGTTGCTAGGTAGTTTGCAACTTTACGTTCGGTTGGCGGTGGCGCTGCTGGTCGGTTGGTTGTCAGTAAGTATATGAAAATTAAATATTTCTTCATTTCGCCACCTGAACAGATAATATGGCCTCCATTCCATCGACACACAACTAAAGTTCAGAATTGGGGCCCAGGTGAACTGTAACAAAATCAAATTGTCAACGCCTATCTATAGATTTTGATCTGAGGTTCTAAGTACCTAAAATTTAAAAGCAGCGTAGACGGCACTAAAAAATTATAGAAATATTAGTGTGTGCGTGAGTAGAAATAGCTGTCGACCTTTTACGAGCCGGCAGAATACACCAGACAGCTTTGAACTTCAAATTCAGCGAAGCCAAAGTGTATTTTTTGCAGAAGGTCAATTGCCTGACCTCGTAAAATTGGCTGGACCACTTAAACTTACATTACAAGCAACATCGGCCTCATTTGTTTCAGGCTTTGTGTCGGCCATTCAATCTTCACGCAACTCTTAGTCGCATTACTTAGAAAAATAATCTCTCATATACTCGTATGTATACAATTCTCGTGTCACAATGTTAGTAACCATACTCCTCCGAAACGGCTTGACCGATTTTTATGAAATTTTATATGCATACCTAACCTATTCAGTAGGTCTGAGAATCGGCTAATATCTATTTTTCATATTTAAAAAAAAATCCACCGGGAACGAAGTCGTGGGCGGACAGCTAGTAATAATATATATTTCATTATCTATCTACCTATCTACAGGGCTTTAGGTATCTCTCTTTCAACCTCTCGGGTGGTTAATCAGTCCATGAAACTGAACAACTTTACCGAGGAACATAGGTCATAATACTAAAAAAAAAATTGAGTTCCCATACAAACTTCATCAGCATATAGCGCATTTTTTTACAGGAAAACCCGCGCGTCACATTCTAAGTTTTTCTTCCACACCAAGTCCAGCGTGAAAGTGTAGCAGCTTTAACAGGAAAAAAATATATTTAATATATTTCTTTATTCTGTTACACTGTGTTTCAAACTATTCTCTTTGAAAGCGATAGGTACCTACTTAACGTAAGTAGGTAATAAAGTTTTATTATAATCGAAACGGCACCGAATTAATGTTTTATAAAGAAATAACGAATAGCCTGGTTCACCTCAGCCATGACATGACCCTGCAAAAGCTGGATATTATGAATAGTGGTTTTCTTGGTAAAAGATTTAATGGATTTCGATAAAGACGTAAACAGAGTAGAAACGGAACAAATGGCTGGCTGCATGAACGAACGCTACATCGAATTTCTCTGCGCCCGCGCAGCCTTTACTACTCGAACACGTGACCGAACACAAATGTGACGTCGACTTTAAAACTACCGGAACTTAAGCAGGTTTAGATTCTAGATAAAGACACTGCAAGTGTTAAAATAAAAGTGTTACGCCCTTGCACATTACTCTAGCTAATTAAATAAGAATAATCCATACACTCAAACGCCAACAGGTTCCTGGGTGTTATAAGTATTTTGGAACACGAGGTTTGTAATTTTTTTAAAGAAATATGAAGCACAATTTTCTTTTTACACAACCGGTAATGGAACCTAGAACCGTCTATTAATCACATTGTCACTACTACTTTACAAAGCCGGTAAATTAAACATTTTCTGTAGTAAAAGCATCAATTGTTTTTTTAATATCTCGTCGTCTTTCCAGTTATTTCTAGACTAACGTAAATAAAAATTATTTAATTTCTTCAGTAGATCGCGTTAATGAGTCGTTTCTGATATTCATGCGCACACGCAAGTGACATGAGTTACGAGACTTTATATTTGATAACAGCGGGCGATTAGTTATGTTACGCTACGTTAAAAAAAATTAAATGCTTGCGTAACCAAATTTTATTCTTGGTAAATGTGAAAAATAGTGTACGATCTGTCTTCGTTTAATGAGGTAAGTAATAACTTACCTATTCTTTGTAAAATTTAGTAGGATTCAACAAATTATTGACATAACTAATTAAGCTAGGCCAATGGCGTCTCAATGATGGTGAAATGACAATGGTGACCATTTTATTTATTCAAGTGGCGAAATGAGTCCCCGGCAGAGTAGAATAGGATCACCCTCTCTCTTACCGAGGTGTCGTACAAGGCGACTAAGGTAAATATGCCAGCAAGTTCATCTGCACACAGACGAGAAGGAAAACTGTGCAATTATATCAAAACCCTCGCCAAACCGTCTGCCAAGCGTGGTGAGTATGGCATTTACCCCTCATGTTATTGAGGGAGGCCCGTGCCCCAGCAGTGGGGACGTATATGGGCTGATGAAGATGAAGAAGTGGCGAAATTGAGAATTATCGAAACCGCATACACTTGATGATAGCTACCTTAATCTGCTACTGGTCAGCCGGCTGTCAGCAAGTGTTCTCAATTTCGCCACTTGTACGGATATAATAGTCACTATTGTCATTCCACCGTTTTACAGACGCTATTGATTAGTGGAATAGATGCCCGGGTACACTGAATAAATCTTAAATTCTATGGAAAATAGTATGAACAGTGGACACTGATGCATAAGGTTGCTTAGAATAGTGTTGTGTGCTGTTGCTGTAAGTATATCATCTAAAGACTATTTTTTCGCGTACTGTAGTTTGGTATACTCTAATGCGGTCAGACTTTGAGCCATAACACAAATTATAACTTAAAAACATTTGTACGCTCAAGTAAGTAGAATTTGGAGGTCCTTCTATTATTTTTAACATCTTTTGTATTTTACAAATAAACTATTTTAATTTTGTGTTTTTTTAAAAGCACAAATTAGGACAAAAATAAGGAAATCTCAAGATGACATTTTAAGAGAAATAGATATGCATGATTATAGATGAAGACAGACACAATCTATTTAAAATTTAGAAAATTTCAATTATCTTTGTTATAGATTACAGTGCAACATTATCACTTTATCAACTTTATAATTAGTTATATCGGTGTAGCTAAAATGTATTGCGCACGTTCAGTTTTTATCATTTATCGAAGATTTGTCTCATGTTACGCTTGAAATTGATAAGGCAGGTGTTAGTAAGCTGAGATGGGCTATCATATCATAGTATGAGGTGGTCTAGCTAGGCCATCGGACCGGAATGAAGTGTGGCTATCCATTCATCTGAAGTAGCCCCGATTCGAACCATGTCAGACGATCTGTGCCAACATAACGGTGCAACTCCTTGAATATTTACTTAGTCCGTCAAGTTAATTTTTGTCACATGTTTACTTATTTTGTAAACGACGTTGTAAGCGAAATGAATACGCTTACTTTATGTAAGAGGTTTTTTTTCACTTAAGGAGAAAATCTAAGCTATACTTGGGCCTTTTTACATTCGATTGGTACGGTAAAATTGTATAATGATGCTAGAAGCTGGGAACATTATAGGAGGCAATGGTAATGCAATTTTTCCGTGCCGTGCCGTGCCGTTCGAATTATACAAAAGGCCCATTATTATTATGCGCTTTAATCATTGTTATAATATAAATAGGATTGTATTGTAAATATTGTGGCTTTGAAGTCAGTTACTTGCCAAATTTTTAGTTAATTATTGTTCTCGTGATTCTAGGTTGGATAATTAGATAAACAGTTTTTACTCGCTAGCCTGATACTATCACCTATTTATTTATTTAACTTTAAGCAAAAAGGTAAAGGTACAGAGGTGGTACAGAGGTGGACTTAATACCCAAAAACATAAATTAAAATAATATTAAAACTCCCTTATTAAACTATTAAAACTCAACATTAAGACCGTTGTTTTTTTTAAATCTAAATTAATGAAAATTTTAACCGATATCACAATGCTTTACCCGATATTTTAATTATTATGGATGCATAATATCCGGAAAACAGATAGCAAGTATGGCAACCCTAAACCACGAGACGACTTCAATATTCAAAACGATCTCTTCAAAAGTGCTCTCCACTTCGCATTTGCTGATGTCACATTAACACTTGACTTCTAAAATAGGCAACCAGACAAATATTGAATGTTCATTGACTATGTCCAATGCCAACAGTGTTTTGTATCAATGGCCTATATTTTTCTTATATTTATTGTAAGCAAACTCCACTAAGTTCAGATGTCACATTTCCGTAAAACTCAATTGAGGAAAATTTACTAAGCTAATGAGCTCAATATGATTATTTGACAACTAGAGGATACCCGGGACTTCGTTCTCGTGGGAATTACGTAAAAACCTTTTTTGTTCCTTCTTTTTACTTTATAAAAGGTACCTTTAACCTCCTGAGGCCCAGAAGTCTTTGGGTCGGCCGATTTCGTTGAAAAATCACAAATGGTTTAAATAATAATTATATGTGTAGAAAAAAATAAAATAAAAAATATACCTTGGAAAACTGGAGTTTTCTCAATGTCGTATATATACGACATCAGTGCTCAATTACTACTGAATATAACATTTTCTTTAAATAAAAATATGTTTTTTTAAAGAATTATTAAAATATAAAAACTTTTTTGAATTCTAATGTAATCATATAAAAATCAACATTTATATACTTTTATATTTAGCACAAAAATCAACTTTAAGTTAGGAATATACACAGTAGGAATTCAAATCACATTGAGCAGATTAGGCTTAGGTAAGTTATCTTTAAAATATTTCACATTTGTACATTTTCTTAAAATAAAATTTAACGTCAATTAAAGTTGGTTATTATATCTTAGATATAGTAAGCAGAAATATCACCATCAAATTCCACTTTCAAAGTATATCTGATGTAGAAAAATCTTGCCCTTGTCTTTGAATCTTTGATTATTTTTACTCCGTAATGTTTCGACCACAGTACAATAAAATTTTCGGCAAACTAATAACACCCATGACTAAAAATAAATATTATTAATTATTATATTCCAATAAATACTTTCAGTTCTTTTAGTGTGATTTTTTTTTTCATTTCCTGTTTTTAAAATCTAAGTCCGGTTCGTAGCATCCACCATCTTCTCCAAAATATCATTGTTAATACCTATATATTGTTGAAAAAAAAATTTAGGTGTATATACAACTGATTGTCAATCATAGCATATCGCTTTTGAAAAATTTCCGTTCCAGCCGTTTATGTTTGGCTGTGGTTGCACCGCAGCCGCAGCATTAACACGTCCTCGTCCATCTCTCGTCCTTACTCCCGCACCTTTGCTTTGAACGACCGCCTCGCATTCTAGCTCCACTTCTCGTTCTTGTGCGCCCAGTGCCCACGACATACTGACTACGAAGTAGATATCTGACAGCGGCCGAGAGTCAGACTCTGACTCCGAAGAGGAACCTGAATCAGTCACTAGGGCCATTTTCTCTCGCAACAGATTCTCTAATTCTATGGGTATTCTTGATCATCATTATCGAGATCTGAATCATCCAGTGCTTCGGTTATCTCTACATCTCTCAAAACTGAAAGAATTACAGAAGAATAGCTCAGTTAATGTTATGTCGTACAGATAATACATCGGGCCTCATGATTAACGGTTCTGAATTGAGACCAAAGGTATTATATATACGACATAAACGACAATATTCTAATTTACCCAAAGCAATGATCGAAATAAGTAAAATTTTACAATTATTTCAAAAAACATTTCCTAAACTTGGATGTGACATCAATAAACTAAACAAAAACTTATTGATTACTCAAAAATAAAACAATTACTTACCACGTGGCGGCGGTCGTGACGACATCGTTAGCTGCATATCGTAAAACGTCAAAAAACAAGCAGATTCTCCAGCCAATCGCAGACTAATATGGCGAATCACTATATTAACAGTGATTTAGCGTTAAAGGTACGGCCATAATCTCATAGGTGGCAGCGCTAGATTTTTTAAAATTCAATGTCGTATATATACGACTCCAGGCCTCAGGAGGTTAAGCCCAATTTTAGCTTTCTAGCTCCAACAGTGTTGAAAGTGTTGATGAGTCAGTGAATCAGGACTTCCATTTTTATATATTACAAGATAATTTGTTTATGTTTCGGATACACAAGATAAAAATAAATACATCAGCCTAATAAACAAATGACCAAAGCACTAGAAAGTAACGCATGATGAACAATCCTATGTGAAATTTCACAATAATCGAGCCAAATACAATCTGATGACTTTCCGAACGTGGTATTCTTTTCAACAACTACTATGCTGGATCGGAGTTTTTTTTTGAAGTGATATCTTGTTTAGCGGCGTTGTGCACTTTGAAGTATGGATAAAAAATGTTAAACTCGCGTCAGGACACGTGACCTGATCGAAAATTCGTAAGACGGAGGGAGAGTGAAAACTTCTTTAGCGGTGTTCTTTTTGGGATAGGTAAAAAATGTTAAACTCGCGTCAGGACACGTGACCTGATCGAAAATTCGTAAGACGGAGGGATAGTAGACCGCAAGAAAGTACTAAGAAAGTATGTTCAAGTTTTCACATCTGCCGGCACTCCCGGACTGCAACCCGTTGTTTTTTTTAATCGGTATGCTCTTACCACAATCCACATGAGAAGTGGTCACATATGTAACAAGTTTACCCAGAAGAAGCCTATTTACTCGAACTTTACAGACTCGGGTTTTAAGGACTCAGAATTGTAAATCATGCTTTAGCATTGCTTTTGTGAAAGATGATGAAGCGCTTAGTACGTTAGAATCTACGGGATTTCGAATAGGAAAGAATGGTTTCTTGCAAAATGATATTAAGAACAAAGCGGAACTACATGCAGAATGATTTCGAGACTAAGCGAGAAACACTCCTGTGAAACTTGACCGTCTTCTTGAGATTTTGCCTTCAAAAAGGGTGAGACCATAATAAATTGACAACAGTCTACGATAGGAAATTCATCGTTACCTAAACAGTTCCTCTTGTAAAGATAAAAGGAAATTAAAGTGACATGTCGGTAAGTTCCGAACTTCTAGACAATGTCACATTCTTTTAGAAAGAAAATTGAAAGTTATGAAATGTAATTGTCAGATTTAACAGAAAAGTCACGTGGTCAGTCCATGTCAATTCCATATAAACTCTCGATTTAGTAGACCTCCTCTCTTCCTATCTACTTAGACATCAAGCTAATTTAAAAACCATTAAAAACATTTCTATTTTACATTTCATATTTACTAAGTAAATACGTGATTCCAACAGTGATCCCTAACTCTTAATTCTAACTAAGTATTTGTAATAAATAGATCATTATTTTTTCTTAGTATTTGTACCATAGTTCTAATATTAAACTCATGTTTGCGTGTCTAACAACGACTTTTAATAACGATCTCTTTCCTTGTTAAGATTACTATGCAAACTTGGTTCTGTATATTCTTTGATGAAGACTACAGGAAGGTATTTCATATTTTAATTTATTTGTTATTCTATAGCGGAAGAGTCACTGTATTTATAGCAGCTGTGAATGAAGTTGCCAAGAAATCAAACATTATCATCATGAGTTTTTCTATTGTAAGTAATACAAGAAACTATTAAAAGCAGTTATTCAGTTGGTATAACCAACTGAATAACTGCTGTGTTGCATTTGAAATATTGTCGTATTTAAAAAATACGTTTTTATTTCAGAATCTATAGCGATTTGCGACTAATGTCTTATCTCGTAATGTTATAAAAGCGAAAGTTTGTGAGGATGGATGGATGAGTGTTTGTAACTCCTTCACGCAAAAACTACTTGATGAATTTTGATAAAACTTTGCATTAAAATAGCTTAGATATCAAAATTATACATAGACTTGAAATCTTCTCAAACTCCCACGGTACCAAAGTACTGGGCTTCGTTAAAAACGATAACGATTCGGTTTGTCTTTTTATTAACTCGATACCTAGATATAAATTAAAAGGGGTGGTACCTTTCGAAGCTTTCAAAAATTTAAGGATTTATACTTTAATCTATGTGTTCATTCGTGAAGCGAAAGCTTTGAATCATCTTTGAGAAATTATACGGCTAAATTTAGTAATCCCCCAACTCTGTGATTGGTATCATTAATATTATCATCATTTTAATGATTAATACAGTAACATCGACAGAAGTGCAATTTGTTAGTATTAACAGTGCATTTATAACTGATAGAGGAAACTGCTGCCGTTGAATTAGAATGCTAATGGAACAGCAGCTGACCTCTGGGCTGGCTCAAAAGGAAGATAGGCTTGTTTGTATCAATGCCAAGTAAAGATTGATTAAAAAAACATATTTTAATTACTAGCTTTCCGCCCGGGACTTTTCTCCCCTCATAGTTTGGGAAAATTATGCAGTTTATGAGTTATTTTACTGCAAAATTTAATTAAAATCCGTACATCAGTCATTGCTTCAAAGAAAAACTAACATAAATTCATCCATCCATGCTCATAAAAAAGACACAAATATGGTGTTAAAACCCTATATTTTTCGAATAATTGTATCAAAACGTTTTGTAGTTACTCAACGTTTCAAGTTACTCTACTGAGCGAGGGTACTGAGTGTAGCAATTTACTCTTCATAACATAAAAAGGAACCCTGTATCCAGCTGGTCCGTGTGATGATCGGTTGAAAATAACACCACCCCATTTCTTTCCGTGGATGTCGTAAGAGGCGACTAAGGAAACACATATGAGACCTGCCTCCTATTAATCCACCCCAGGCAACGACACCTCAATTTGTTCTGAACCTGAGGTGGCACGTCCTATGGATTCATGCGGTGTGGTAGGCTTTGTGAAGGGCCATTTAGTTTGCGACCACCCTCCTACCGAAGTCCGACGCCAAACATCTTGCTGTGTTCCATCGGTGCTTTATAGGCATTTTCTGGGTTACCTCGCTCCATCGTCGACCTCATCTATGACCTTGGTCCCTTTTGTAGCTCAAAAAAAGAAAAAAGGTCCCTTTTTGTAGCTGAAACAAGTTGGCGATAGGGTAATCAAAAGCGATCACGACATTGTTATTAAACATATATGGGTGAATCTAACTCAAACACGCGTGTTGTTGCCGTTACGAAATACACTGGTAACTGTTATATATAGTAAGAAATAAAAAGCGTGCAATTATGTAACCAATAGCAATGGGTTTCCGATAACATTTTGGAACACTTGCCGTTTGGGCCTTTTTATAATTCGAACGGAATTTCCGGGCACGGTAAAGTCTATTCAATTCATTTAATCAGACATAATTGTATGTACATATGATCTTAATATTAAAAATAAATTCACAGGTTCAAAAACAATTTTACCCATTACCATTGCCCCCTATGTTACTAATGTAAATTACTAGGAACGTACCCCCCTATGGTAACACAAATAAGCCGCGGCGTTCCATTCCGTTCGAACTATAAATAAGCCAAAACATAAAATGTGACAGATAATAAAAAAAAAATGATGTAGACAATGTACTAAAAGCTTAAAAATCACCAAGTCATCACACCACTCCATCAATCCAGGGTATTGATTACACAAAAAAATAAAATAGTTGGGCGTGTGTTTCTATTTCTAGGAAGTACTTATAAATGTGATCCACCATTTTGTAGCGGCGGCCATCTTAGATTTACAATGATACCGAATGTATTAAACTATATTGTCGTCAGAACTAAAGGTGCTTACCAAATTTCCGATCAATCCGTAAACAGGAAGAGGGTCAAATTTCAATCACTAGATTTGACCCAAACAAACAGGGCAAGCTAAATAAAACCATTTAAAAATACATAAATTTTTGTACATACTTTAAATAAAAAGCGACAAGTGTCTACCTAATCATAGACCTCATTAAAGCTACTAATGATCTAGTGAGTAATCGTCATTACATGTAACAACACATTATTGTATACTATCGGTCTAACATTTTTAACTGTGTTCTAACATGTTGTTTGATTTGTTTGTACACAGTCGGTGTCATCCATAACAGTGTGGTATACACTCGAACTGCTCTGAAAACACATTATCTTCTTCCAAGAATTGAACAAAAACTACCGTTGCACTTTTCCGCTGTTCTAAGACAAACATTTAAAATAAACGATTCATGGAACTTTTCCATACCCATTTACATGTTCTTTGGCCATCAAAGAATGTCTCACTAGTTATCTTTATGAAAAAGTTTGTATTATTCGTTTATACACACACCGGCAAATTAAGCGGAACAACTTATGTTTTTCATACAATTAAGTCAACTTTAGAGTTTATACATTGAGATTTTTGATTGATGCTGTTATTAAAATTTTACGCTTAGTTTAGGCCAAAAAATGGCTTTTTTGTCTGTTAAAATCAAATATAAAACATACAAAAAGTTTTCAAGAATGTGCCGCAAGGCCAAAAGATAACATTGCAAAAACCTTTTCATACAAATTCGTGTGAAAAGTTTAAAGAGTTTTTTTTTCTATTGACTACATGAGAGATTTTAGGCTTTTTGTCAGTTTTTGTAAAAAAAAGAGAGAAGACCATTTAAAAAAATTATTTGCATAAAAATCAGTGCAGTTACGCACGTAAAACGTATATTTTTAGAATTCCCAAGCTAAGTCGATTGTATGAAAAACAGAAGTTGTTCCGCTAAATGTGTGGTTTAAAACGACATTTCAGTTGTATTATATTTGCTTATAAAATATTTGCATTTGCAATTTTTTCAAAAAAAAGGACATATTAATGATAAAACACAGCTATTGATGTTGACCTTTAATCAGTTGTGAGTAGGATTCAATTCTTTGATCGTAGAATCCGGAAAGACACGGAGGCGACATCGAAGTTCTATCGAAACTATCGAACGTGGCAAATAGACTGCTATCAGCAACCGAACGGTTAATGAATGAAATCATTAACACGGCACACATAATATACAGGGGCGACGGCTTAGCAAATACTTACATGGTGGAATCTACCCAACTGATTTAGCTACAAGTAATTTTTTCTTCCCGGAAAAGTCAACTTAGACAGTTTTCGTTATTTGCCTACTTTAGCGCTATACTACGCAATGTATCGCATTGCCGCGCCCCGCGCTACGCTGCTGTCAGAATGCGATGTACATTGCGGTTTTTCGTATATTTCGCTGTTATTATTGTTTTTATTCCAAAATATAGTGTACTCGAATAAATAATTTAATCTTTAATATTAAAAAAAATTGTCCTTAGGAAAAATCCACTGGAAAATAATTCTGAATGTTGGTGTCTAAATTTGGAGTTTCAGTTTCGCTAAGCTATCCATGCTAAGCTGTACATCTTGTAAAAAAAAAGCGCTACATCTTGTATAAATAAACATTCTTTAACACGAGGAGCCCAACACGTATTACACCTTTTTTCATGATACAGTTCTATCGGGGCGCCGATTCTGTAACTTAAGATGTGTGTCGATGGAATGGAGGCCATTTTATCTGTCCAGGTGGCGAAATTGAGAACTATTTAATTTGCATATACTTGCTGACAACCACCCCAACCAGCAGCGCCACCACCAACCGAACGTTAAGTTGCAAACTACATAGCAACTGAAAATTCAGTTTTCGTCGGCGACACCGGTCAAAACAGCCGTCATTAGATGTAAGTATAAAATTTGGATAGTTATCAATTTCGCCACCTGAACGGATAAAATGCTGACCATTCCATTGACATACATCGGGGCCCAGGTACTTTGAATACATTTCATTTAATAAAATTTTTGGGGAAACATACAGCTGTAAAAACTGTTTAAATTTTCAGCAAAACATGTACTAAGGAGACGTTAGGACGTTAAGTCGGCGGTCCTGGTTGTTGCCGATTGACTGCAGTCGTTAAAACCAACTCAGAGACTACGAGGTTTGTTTCTAAAACAGAAATATAAGGTGGCTATTTCACTAATAAATGATTGTTAAAGGACAATGGCGACTATGTCATCCGTTCAAATGGCGAAATTGAAAACTAACAACATTTCATAAAGATGATGGCTGCTTTGAGTTCGGTGGGCGGTGGCGCTGCTGGTCGGGGTGGCCGTCATCAAATGTGTTTCGATAGTTCTAACCTGAACGGATAAAACGGCACCATGGTCACTCAATCGCCATTGAGACGCCATTGATTAAGGAATAGCCGCCTGTTTCTACAAAACTCTTCGTTATCTCGGCTACCGAAGTTCTCTAAAGACAGATGACCATTTAATGTCATTAAATGTGTGATGAGTTGATGACATTGATGACTATTATTAGACCCGCGAAGTCGAATGAAGTCGTCACGCCATACACATATTATGATTACAAAGAATAGTGAAGGAGGAAGTGTAACGGTTATAAAAATCCATCATTAAATTGTTTTCGAGGGATAAATTCTTCAATTAAAACCAGAATAAGGCAGTTAGATCGGAGCTTCCGCGCGTATGATTGAAACAGCTCTTAGCGCTCATAGCCCAGAGGCACTCACTGATCTAAACCGATTAGTGAGGTTAAGCAACGTACACGGGTGCAGGGAACCTGAAGGGTGACCAAAGTTGTAATTTATCTCGAGTATTTCTGTGCTTCGGAGGGTTCGTTAAGATGTCGCGTCAATCTCGACTGCTGTCGATTAACTACAGTCTTTAAACCAAGTTAGAGGCCATTTCGCGGTTTAAAAACTCTGAACAACGTTTGTTAAGTTCGCCACATACTTGGCTACTTATATCTACACGACTGAAACAATTAATTAAAACATTGAAATGAATACAAACGCGAATCGAATGGTTCGATAACAGTAATTGCGCTATTAGGACGCTATTCACGAATCCGAATAATGATTGCTAATGCGCATACGTTGGTTCAAAATATTGTGTGATCGCCGCTCTAATTGTACGTAAGCCCAGCTTAGGGGTCGTCTATTGATCATGTGATATGATTTGGACGGTTTTTAAGGTCGAAGAAAACTACATTTCAAAGTGGACATCCAAGGGCCAGTTTCGGCCTCTCACAGCACAAGCTGAGCCATCTTCCTTTTGTCACACTTTTTAAATTATTTTTTAAACTAGTTATTAAGTAATTTATCAATTAATCATTTGTATATAGTTGATTTATAGTTGTTCTGTGACATTAAATATTTTTTTTTACTTTTACTATCTAGAAGTGAGGACTTTGGACCTTTTTATAATTCGAATGGCACGGCATGGTAAAATTTGTATTACCATTGCCCCCTATGTTCTCAACTTTTAGTATCACTAGTAAATAGGAAGCAATGGATTTTGCCGAGCCGTTTTCTAATTATAAAAAGCCCCTTTTAATTAGTTCCAACTGTGTTATTAAAACCCACCTCGAAATAAAAATAAAATAAATCACTATGATTAGAGACATTAATTGAAGTTTCGCATTCGGTCGCAATAGAGTGCTTCATCAATTAAGATTGTACATACAAAGTTTAATAGATCGCGGAGTTTCCCATGACCTCTACGATTGAAGTGTGCCGAACTGTAGTATAATACGCGTACGACCTCTGAAAAATGCAACCTAACACGATTAGTAATAATCGTAAATTTTAATTAATGTTTCTATCTATAAATATGAAGACTTTGTATGAAGGCTAATAATGCTTAATTTAAAAAAAAAATGCCTTTTATACATATCTACGGAATTATAAATTAAAAGCAAGAATAACAAGACAAAATAAATAAGACAAGTCAATGGACTTACAATAAAGTATGTGGATGCAAATAATAACTTTAATAATAGCATTTTTCAATATCGCCATGGTGAACAGAAACTTGGCCCTTCCAGAATCTGGTTTGGCTAAGATGCTTATCTGTTTGTACACAAAATATTTAGAAGAAAGGGATTAATTTTAGTTTTAGGCTAACTTTTAACTATGAGTGTCACGATGGGGGTGGCATTCAAGTCAATAAATAAAATTAGATCAAAAATAAACCGCTGTTACTTGGTTGGGCGCGCATCTTCTTTTCCAGTATTTATAACTTATTTTTTCCATGTCTATGAGTATTTATCAAGTTTGAAAACCATGTCAAGAACGTTCAGAAACCTTATCTATCAAGGTTTTTATTTCACCGTATTTTGTCCCTTTTCAATGTCAATTATTTGAAAAAGGGTTGAAGTTAAAAATAATTCAATAGATATTTATTTAAAAATAAAATAATTAGATTAGGTTGTCAAAGAAAACTGCCCACGGTGTTATTTATAATTCAAAAGGCGTGACGGAACTATATTTACATTTACCAGATTTTGTTTTATATAAAAAAATTTTTTGTTTTCATAGTGCATTTTAAAGTTACCCTTACAGTGAAACAAACGGCGAAAAGAAAATTTGGACCTACGTATTATTTACTGCAAAATGAAAATAATTTTAAAGTAAAATATTTTGAGCAGTGATAGCCCAGTTGGTCTTGTAAATCCTGGTGCGGGCCAACACAATTCGACTTTTTGGATTTATGAACGAATTTAATTTCTTTAATTTCCACTTGCTCAGCGGTGAAAGAAAACGTGATGAAACCCGCACGACTAAGAAAATTCGCGGCGCGGCGGCGTGGACTATGACCTAAATCCCCTTCGTGTTTCAAGGGTGGCCCGTGCCCCCCGGTGAGGACGTATTTGGGTTGATAACAACAACATATTTTATGATTAATATATAAATTAATAAACTTTAAGTATTGTAGCATAAAGTTAATTTACCGTAACAAGTTTACTTTATCTAAGTATTAATGCGACTAAGATAATGCGTTATAGGCTCATACTTTTCATCACGATAAATATTAAATAAATGCCGATGAATTTTAATGTCTATGTAGAAATTTAATTGCAGTTAGTTGGAATAACTTACAAATTAAATTATTACACTTTCGAATGTCTGATGTTCGTGTAAATATACTTGTATTATTGAATTAGGTGATAAACTGACGATTAAGGCAACAGTCGATTGGACGTTTTTATAATTCGAACGGCACGGCACGGCACTTCGAAATTTGAATTACCATTGCCCCGTATGTTCTCAGCTTCTAGTATTACTATTACATAGGAGGCAATGGTAATACCATTTTGCCGTGCCGTTTTCGTATTATAAAAAGGCCCAGCAACCGATTATTCCATCTACAGAGTGTACTGTAGGCTTGACGCTTAGATGACCAGTATGGATGGTTCTGGTTTCAATTCCTGGTCAGGGCGAACAATGTCAATAACCAAAAGCAATCTGAGATTATTATTTCTGTCTGTGTTTGTGTCCTTAAAGACCCACGATACAAGGGAATGCATGCTGAGTAACCTTAAGTGTGTGGAGTTGTATTACGACTTTGCCATCTGGCTAACAGTCTCATCGTCTTCATGATTCCAAGAATTCTACTAAAATTAGGAAACACCCTATACGTACAGTGTACAAGTGTACACCCTGTGTGTAACTAAGTTTCGCTGGGTGATATTCTGCCTATAGCGTCAGATTTCGACACGCGTTACAAGATGATTTTTTTAAATAGTAATATAGTGTTTTTATACCCTGGCAGAAAGAGAGAGATGTTATAAGTATAACCTGTGTATCTGTATGTCTATCTGTGGCATCGTAGCTCCTAAACGAATGGACCGATTTCGATTCTGCTTGTTTTTGTTAAAAAGCTAACGTAATCGAGATGATTCTTAACTATAAATAATCAAAATTGGTTCAGCCGTTAAAAGTAAAATAAGCTTTCGAATTGGGGTTGATAATTTTTTTATTTATTTTAGAGTTATACAAAACCTATAAAAATAGCAAATACATAAAATCAACCTCCTGTTTATAAACGATCAATAAAAAGGAAAGGTTCCTTACTGCATAATAAAATAGTAATAAATAGAAAACTGCAATCATAAGAGCACGCAGAGAGAACGGAAGACGTTTTGTTTAAGTATTTATTTTACAGCAACATATAATTACGGAGGATGTAAAAATAATTTTGCGGGTGAATGCAGTAAGCTGCTAATAAACATATCTGGTAACGGTAAAGTATTTGATTTGCCGGCAAATTTGAGGCTTCATGAAAGTCTAGAACTGGTAGGTACAGAATTGTAGCAAATACATATATTTTTTTTATTAATTATCAGTATCATTTTTCTATGTTCAACCGATAAAAAATCTTTTTTTTTCCACCATCAATTTTGTCACTTGAAAAATTTTTTTTTTTGCCAAATTATAAATCTCTATGTTAGTTTATAATAAAATGGTACCTACAATATTTTTTTATTATCTACTTGTGTAATTTTAAAAATACTTTCATAATAACTTTATCGTTGCCAGCTACATCGGTCTGTACTTTTGGTTTTTTGGTTTAATTGTAGGTTCTTTGTTGCTTTTAAAAGGATTCAATTGAGTTAGTGTCAAACATGCGCGCTAAAGACTCCACTGCCGCTTTCGGTTGGCGATTGATGTTTGATGTGTATCAGGGCCCGATTCTGTAACTTCAGTTGTGTATCGATGGAACGGAGGCCATTTTATCTGTTGAGGTGGCGAAATTGAGAACTATTTAATTTTCATATACTTGCTGTCAACCACCCCGACCAGTAGCGCCACCGCCAACCGAACGTAAAGTTGCGAACTACCTAGCAACTGAAAATTCAGTTGGCAATGGCGCCACCGGTCAAAGCAGCCGTCATTAGATATCTGAAATTTGGATAGTTCTCAATTTCGCCACCTGAACGGTTAAAATGGCGACCAATCTGTGTGTCTGTCTGTGGTACTGTAGCTCCTAAAAAAATGGACCTATTTCGTTGCGTTTTTTTGTCCCTATAGACGCTGAAATATGTTAAACTAGCTTTCCGCCCGCGGCTCCGCCCGCGTAGACTACAGGTTATATCGTGCCCAACTGTGGGATAAAAAGTACCCTATGTCCTTTCCCAAGGTTCCATCTATCTCTATACCAAAATTCATCAAAATCGGTTCAGCGGTTTAGGCGTGAAAAGGTAACAGACAGACAGACAGACAGACAGAGTTACTTTCGCATTTATAATATTAGTAGGGATAAACAGAAAATCCTTACTTATATTATAAATGCGAAAGTAACTCTGTCTGTCTGTCTGTCTGTCCGTCTTTCACGCCTAAACTATTGAACCGATTGTGATGAAATTTGGCACAGAGATAGATTAGAGCCTGGGAAAGGACATAGGCTACATTTTATCCCACAGTTGGGCACGATATAACCTGTAGTCCACGCGGGCGGAGCCGCGGGCGGAAAGCTAGTGTGTAAATATGACCGTACATTTAACTTGCGCAAAGTAACCCACTTTACGTGTAGTTAACCACTTTAGGCTTCCATCCTATACGTATTTGCTGATCTATTTAAAATAATATATCAGTAAACCCTTCTAATCACATTTTAACTACATGTTAAAAGTGTTTTTGTAAAAGTGTTATAGGATTTCAGCTAGGAAAGCTCTTGTTCATTCAATTTTTTTTTTAAACTGACTAATATTTTTTCTTCAAACAGAAATCTTTTGACTTTGTTAATTGTAAAGGAAAACATCATAATAGAAGCCCTCCATCTGAGAAAATTTAGTTTTCGAAAGGCGTGCGTGCGGTCAACCACCCTGCATTGGGCCAACGTGGTGGTCTATGGCCTCGACCCCCTTCATTGTTACGAATGTAGACCGGTGCCACTTCGCTGATGACAAAATGACGAAAAGTCACGAACTATCCTAAAGGCACGAATAGAGAATATTGTCAAAAATTTGCAAAATCAGCAACATTCCTTTCCGCACTAATGGAAGGTTGCAGATCCATCAGCAGGCGCAGGAGGTCTACACGAACACGATGACAGGGTTAACTATTTACAGCGAAACCCCTTATACCTACTACTTATATATCTACGTCCGACATACAGCCTGTACTTGTCACTCCTTGTCACTGTCATTTATAAGACGCAAATAACTCTAAAATTTAAAAATCGTTTCCCAACATTCATCGCTTATAACTTTAAATCGGCTGAACCAATTCTCATCTATCTATATCTATCTTCTATACAATATTATAAAGAGGAAAAACTTGATTGTTTGTTTGTTTACATTGAATAGGCTCTGAAACTACTGGACCGATTTGAAAAATTCTTTCAGCATTAGAAAGCTACATTATCCCCGATGGACATATGCTATATAATTTTTCCAAATTCCTACGGAAACGAAGTCCCGG
Source organism: Aproaerema taeniolella (assembly GCA_949987775.1). Taxonomy (NCBI): domain Eukaryota; kingdom Metazoa; phylum Arthropoda; class Insecta; order Lepidoptera; family Gelechiidae; genus Aproaerema; species Aproaerema taeniolella. The sequence goes on along the minus strand of OX465242.1, from coordinate 32,830,904 downwards.
GCGGAATGCTAGTTAAGTATATCTAACTATCTCGATCACGATCCTATGTCAAAATGTCAACATTGGCAACGCCAGAGGACGAGCAAGCCTTTGTGCCAGGACTCATCAAAGTGAAGCTTCACCGTCAGCCGAATGGGGCGTGCCGCGCGAGTTTGTCGCTCATCAAGCTCGAGCTGCAGCTTTCAGCGAAAAAAAAACGGCATTAAAATGGATACATCCGTTTAGGAGCTTCGATGCCATAGATAGACACAAAGATATAATAGTGAAACTATCCTGTTATCCTGTTATCCGTCCTTTTTGTTAGGGTTTAAAAAGATAAGAGATTGTACATGGACTTTTCGCCCCCCGAAGTGTCTCTCGTAGACTTGCATACCTATTATCAGATGCATGGATGAATCCTTGTTCAATGTGGAATTATTTGTAATTTTGTTTTACATGGTAACAAACACTGATACCTTGACTTAATCGAAATTATAATCGGTTGTCCTTATTAACATACTTAACGAGTTTGCAAACAAATATTTTTCCGTGTCCATTTTGCGCGTCCAAAAATACCGTTTCAAATGAGTCATGGCATTGGGAATTCTTAAAGATTTTTGTCACTAGGTTAAAAGTAGGTGTCGATTGGGCATTCTAGATCACTTTGTTCTGAATCACAGTTCACTTCACTTTTTACCTGTTTCTACTAGTTCGAAAACAGCGGTTGAAGATAGTAAAACCGATTCCCTTATATTGATTCTAAAATACTAAAACCGATGTAAAACATTGGTTAACATCACTACTCGAGAATGCCACATTGGCACTGTAAAGTGTGGGAACGGTCCTTAGATAGATTTGTCTACCAAGCACTTTCATGGTTTGTTTACTTTAGGTACAGTCAAGAACATATCAAGCTTGATACAAGGGTGCCTTAAGTCATTGATATAAAGCTAACTATAGTGTTAAGCTTGTATGGCTGCAAAGCGCTATGAAATTTTACATACGCCTCGACACCTACTGTTAAAACTAAACCAGCCTTTACTTACTTATTTATTTTTTGAAAAGAATATAGATTTTTGAAAAGAATATGAAAAGATGAATATAGCTAATACTATGCATGCATTCTTTAAATTGCAGTATTTTTAAGTTAAAAAACATTGCTTTTTATTTGTTATGGAACATTATTTTGACCGTTACCGGTCCTAAATTAAAAAAAGGATTATTCCACACAAAAATTATCCACCTCAACATTGCAGTCGATAGAATATGATATTTCACACATTTTTTATAGCGGCGCAGTAATAGCAACACATGTTGCAATTTGCACAACATTAGAAATGAATTATAAACGGCTAAAGACAGGTCGAAACCAAATGACCGGCACATATCTAAGCATTAGGCCGGGCTATGTAAGCAATAAATCAGTGTTAGTTACGGTCGAGACTTACACGTTTTTAATCAAGAAATCCTTGGCGGCTGCCAACTTGGTACGTCGAGATTGGTACTAGCGAATGCATTTGCTTATTGCCAAATCAATGCGTTTCTGGCGCCGAGAGGGCGGGAGGCGGTCAAACCGACCTGCTGTAAAATAAAAAACCTGTTCTGCTTTATCTCAGAAATACTCGGAATCCGTTTTGCAGACCGGTTACTTAGCCGTATCCCCGGGCAAATGGTTTATTTCAGTCGGCGATGACCTGAAAACTTGAAAACATTCTAATCGTACGGCGGTGTGCCCAATAATAATGCCAGTTTTATATGAACGAAGGAACCTCACGTTATCTTTGGCTGTTCGCTATAATTTAAGTTTTCATAAACAAAAAAATCTTGATTGTATTATGATATCAGTAAAAATATTTTTCGTTTACTAAAATTACAGGTTATGGAGTTGAAATAACTTCCAAAAAAAAAGAAACGCAAATTACTCAGATAATATTTTTTTTGTTGAGGAAAAGTGTTGGATTCTCGCACGCGGCGTGGAATCGATTCTTCAAGCGATCGAATCTCGCTTTCATCCTTCGTCGACGAATACAAAATTAAGTGTTATTTAAACGCGGCGCGGCGCAAGCTTCCCAGCGTTATGCAACAAGTCCACCTTCCACGTTTCTTCATACCACCAAGAACTGACGTCGGCCAACTAGACTATACTAGTTAGATCCAGTTTATTTAAAATAACGACGCACCATTTCAAAGGCTTTTAGACACGGGCCGCATGCCGTCGCGGGTATGTTCAATAAACATGATTTTACTAGCTTATTTTTACGATTTATTATTTCATACATTGTTGTGATTGTAGAAACGTACAACAAAAATGTGAGTGATCTAATAATGTAACTTACTTGATTTATTTCGTCATTTTTTTTTACAAAAAAACATGATTACCGTAAGACGCGGAAGTCTCAAGTCAAGCTTTAATTTTTTTTAATATTAATTATGAAGTACTTATTTTGTTTTAAGTTGTTGCTGTTTTCTTTTTAAAAAAAAAGCGTTTGGTTATAGTATAGTGGTGTCTGTATGGCAGATTTTTGTTTTTTAACCCCATTATGGAGGTCAAAGGCTTCGCAAATTCTCGGTATGCGAGTTTCGAAATCAAACATGTTAGTAAACACGTGCTCAGCTCGCTTGCGCCATTACAACAATAATAGGACTCCAAGTAGGCTAAGGGCTTTATTTATTGCTCTTTAGTAGTTTTTAGCATTTACATCCTGGGGAAAACCTTGCTGAAGCACTCAAGGAAACGTTGAAAATGCTAACTTGTCTATTTATTATGTAAAAATATGTATGTATGTGTATGTATTCCATATGAATGCTTTCGATGTTATTTACTATAACTAACTAAATTTCACGCACTTAAAATTATTATAATTTTTTTGTTGTTTTGGATTGATTGATGTAACCATTATTCGACTGGTATATTTTTTATAATTTTTGCATTCTCTTCTCAAACAAAATCGTCAATACGATACGGATCCTTTTTAACCACCGAAGTAAAAAAAAGAGGGGTGTTTGGCAAAAAGAAGTTTGACATGTTTATCTGTGTCTCTGTCTGTGACATCGTAGCATCTAAAGGAATGGACTGATTTAGATGCGGTTTTTTTGTTGGAAAGCTGACGTGATGAAAGTTTTAAGCTACGAATGGCAGGGGTGAGAACATTATTTTTTTTGAAATTTTGGAGTTATTAGAGTATCGTTTGGTTATGTCTTAAATTAAGATGATTTTAGATCAAAATCGGACCTTAACAATGAAACAAGTTAATTGGAAGATTATAAAAGTATTTTTTTTTTGTACGAAGTGGTCAATTACGAAAACCCTCGAAGCGTTGATTGTTTTCGTCGAGACGAAAATTATTTAATCTCTGGACTACTACGTAGGGGACCCGGACTAAATATAGAACTGGTGAGAAGCAAAACTGGTTGCGTCTTGATATTGACTTTGGACACCATATGACGTCATCGTAACTAAGGACTCGGCTGGAATAAGTAAGTTCAACGCCTTTTCTCGACTTGAGAACAGTTTATAAATGTGTATTAGCTTCCCCATAAGTAAGTACAATTTTATATTGGGCCTTTTTATAAATCGAACGGCACGGCACGGCATGACATAATTTGTATTACCATTGCCTTACCATTGACTCGGTTTAAGACTAATTTACCAGAGAATATAAAAAACGAATCATCACATAAGAAATTTATAAAAACACTCAAATAAATTTTAAATAAAAAATGTTACTACAATGTTAATTAATATATAGTTAACAAATTCCTGTAATTAAAGGTATACAATTTATTTATAACAGCTACAAACCCATTCGAGTAGTTTTAGTAAGAGATAGTTGACTCGTAATAAATAATTAAGTAAATTATTATGTAATTTAAATTTTAATAATTACATTTGAAACTTATTTGTTGTGCCCTCACAGGGTTTTATATTTGAAACTTGTATTATATTATTAAGCCTTTCTACATAATATGGAAATGTAAATAAATTATCAAGTACTAGCATTCCGCCCGAGACTTCGTTCCCTCGGGAATTTGGGAAAATTATGTAGCTTATGCGTTAATTAAGGCTATCAGCTACCTCCATACCAAAGTTTATCAAAATAGGTCCAGGTGTTAGAGCGTGAAAGAGTAACAAACATCCATATATCTTCACAAACTTTAGCATTTATAATATTATAGTAATAGGATGAGTAAGTGACAAAAACCGGGACTGACTGTTTCACGCGCCCCCTGATGCACAGAAAGGGCCTTTTTATAATTCGGAAACGGCACGGCAAAAATGTATTACCATTGCCTCCCATGTAATATTAATACTAGAAGCTGAGAACATATAGGGCAGGGGTGGCCAACCGGTCGATCGCGATCGACCGGTCGATCGCGACTGTTAGTCCAGTCGATCGTGGCAAGGCAAAAAAATAAAAAAAATAAGTATTTTCTCTTAATATAATAAAAAAAATACTACATGATTGTGTACTGAACTATGCTGTTTCAATTAAGATTTCAAGAAGTATGTAATTGGTAGATCGCAAAGGGTTTCGTTAGTAAACAGGAGATCTTGGGTATAATCAAGTTGGCCACCCCTGATATAGGGCAATGGTAATTCAAATTTCGATTTTGTGTTTATCGTCCTAAGTGGAGGGGGGATATCATTCCAGCACTTCGTTGCCATAAAGCGGAAACTCCCCTCAAATGCCACAGTTTTATGCTTGTAACTGGCCAATGGGCGCTTAACTGATCTATAGTATCTCTCACTAGAAAATTTAAGTTGTTTATATAGGTATTCAGGTTTTTTGAATTTAATTACATCAAATACTAAACTTGCCAGATGCAACTGCCTGCGATGATCCATGTTTAGCATAGATGCGCTGTTTAGAAACGGTGTTATATGATTCCGATAAGGCACGTCGAAACAGAAACGACTACACGCATTCTGCACACGTTGCACTAGCCGCTGCACTCTGGGAAGTATACGAGGGCCATATACTAAGTCCCCATAGTTGAGCTTGAAGAGAACCAGACTTTCTACTAGTTTGATACGCGTGGGCAAACTAAGAAGGTTACGTATTTTGTACAATATTTTAATTCTATAGAAACAAGCTCTCACAAGACCCAGCAACTACGTCTCAAAACGCAGCAAGCTGTCAAAAGTAAGTCCCAGGTTTTTCTCTTCATTCACGCGCTCTGTCACTTTTCCCGATATAGCAATCACAGGTGGCTGACCTACGATCTTATCAACCTGCGCCTTAGTCCCAAGCACCATAAACTTGGATTTACCAGGGTTTAAAAGAAGGGCGGTATCGACTGACCATTCCGCAATCCTATCCAGGTCCTCACTCATTTTCTGTTGTGCAACTGCCAACTCACTAGGAGGAGTATAGATGTATAATTGAACGTCATCAGCATAGCAATGATAATTACTGTTCTCTATCACCATAACAAGATCAGCACTATAAATGGCAAAAAGCAATGGACCAGTAATAGGGTCCCGTTTTTTCCCTTTGGGTACGGAACCCTAAAAAGGCCCAAACGCTTGTGATAAACTACTGTCCACTGATCCATGTACGTTACTTAATCAGCTTAATCTCACTTATCGTTTCCAAGCCGTGAGCGCTCCAAGACCCACGTAAACAAGTTTGCTTATTTTGTATTTTCTCGTAAGACGCAGAAAGTTTATAATTCTCCAATAAGAAAGGATTAACAATGTAAGCATAAAACTACAAGATCTAATAAAAAAGAAACAGGGAAAATCATTCAGAAACGAAACAAAAGGATTACCATGGGAACGGATGAATCCAAAAGCATATGATTAAGTACGTAGGGTTCAGTGTTAGTGTTATAGGTACTTTTATGGTGCAACAAAGCAGTGGCTAGTATAAAAAACAATCGACTATTTACTTGACTGTTTTCCGATTCAATATATATTGGTCGTCTGAGATAAGATTTATTATTGAAAATTTTGTTTAAGCCCTAAATTGAAAATTTTGTTTAAGCCCCGACATTCGGTTGCTTATATCTTTTAAACGGCAGAACCAACTGTTATCAAATATAGCTAAGAACCAACTCGATTACATCAGATTTCAAACAAAAAATGCATCGAAATTGGTCCTGGATCCGTTTAGGAGCTATGATACCATAGACGCAGATATACAGATACTACGATACACACGTCAAACTTATAACACCCCTCTTTTAAGTCGGGGGTAAAAACTGTATAGTAGAGTAGCTCTTTTAGGTTCTAGTGATAAATGTATTTATTTTTTATTAAGATGCTCACAACACCTAACAATTTTTTTCTATATTAGATGTAATGTAACTAAAGACCTAAGAGTTTCTACTGCGATTATATGCATTAATATAAGAAATAAAAAAATCTGCAATATAGAAAAAGAAGAAAGTTTGTTTGTCTTCCTTCGTATATTTTTCCACGTCAACGAAGTCGCGGGCAGAAAACTAGCATTTTATAATGAGGTTAAATAGGTGTAAGTAAATAAAAATGTGATGTTTATTTGATAACTATTACTTGTAAATTGTATGTCTATTTAAATAGTTAATCGTACTTATAGATAATTTGTGGCGGAGAATACAGTTATGTCATTATGTGTTTAAAACACATTTTAGTTTTAGAATGGGCCTTTTTATAATTCGAACGGCACGGCACGGCACTTTGAAATTTGAATTACCATTGCCCCCTATATTCTCAGCTTCTAGTATTACTATTACATAGGAGGCAATGGTAATACAATTTTGCCGTGCCGTTTTCGAATTAGGTATAAAAAGGCCCAATAGATTAGTTAATTTAATTTTCAGTCGTGATTGGATTTCAACGTTACTATAGTACGTGTTTTGTAGTTTATATCCACCTGTAGAAAGGCTGTTTTCAAATAGTAACTTGGCAATGGTTTTATCAACTATGGGCGAGTAGCAGTTATACATTAACAGGCCCGTCAATACTTCAATCACTATTTTCGCTACAATTACTTATAATAACTTCAATTGACGATGAAATAGAGACAATACCTAGAGCAAATAGTTTTGTAAAATGAAAGTATTTTTATCAACATAACTTATTCAAAAGACACGTTTTTGAACAAACGCGGCATTGGATAAGAGAAACACAATTTTCTTGCCTATTTCATTAATATAATGCAATAAAAGACGTATTTCTCTGATAAGAGAAGTGATATTCTTGTGCTTACTTACAACATTCAAAAGTAGACGTGTTTAAAAGTACTCGTAAGGCAATAATAAGTATTTCTTAGTAGGCAGCACGATAAATAGTTGTATAAAGCATAATCATTGAGTCATAAAAATGTAAAATATGAATACAGTTTAGTTGGTCTAGTAGACAGCAGGTACAATATGTTATTTTCGTATTACCCAACAGTTCGGCGGCTCGACTAAGTGTTATTAAAATGGGTTTTGTGTTCCACGCCAGCCGGCGGTGAATAATGCGCGAACAAAAGAACCAAACATACGAGTCGAATCGAGAGCCACTTTTCACTGTGACATCGTTATGGAATATTATACAAAATGTCAATTAATTCTTCGAAAACAATAAACAATTGAGAGAAGCCTGACTTCGTAAAATAATCACTTGGAAACTGAATATTTACAAATACCGTCAGAGCTGTTAACAGTACAGCGACGTCGTGTTGTGTACAGATAATCCGTGCCAAAGGGAACGGCTGCAGCCGAGTGTCGAGCTGCGAAACGCCAACGCATATCTGCAAATGTATTGCAAGGCGCAGGCGGCCGCCCGCGCCGCTTCGCCCGCGGCGCGCGCGCTGCCTCAAGGAGCAGGCATTTTGGAAAGTCCGGCCGCCGGGACCAGCGCCGACCGACCCGACAGCAACTCGCAATGCAGAAACACTCGCAACGCCTGTTCTGAAGAGAGGAAACTCACCCGTAAAAATAAATCAGAGGTCCAAACTGTTGCGGATTCCTTGCGGGTGTCTCGTGTCAAGAGAGTAGTCCGGTTTTGCATTCACGTACCGAAGCACGATCACACTGCGTGAGAGAAAGGGCGCGCGTTAACACTCGCGTGCTGAGCGTCGGCGATGCGGAGCGAGAGTGGGCGTGCGCGCGTGCGGCGGTCTCTCGGGTCGGACTGAAGGCCGCGCGGCGCGGGGGCCGCTTTATGCAGTGGCTCGCACCCCGCGGCGCCGCCGTCGCCGTCGCCGGCGCCGCACCACCCGCGCTCCAGGGTGCTAACACCATCACCTACTTTCCTCTGAAAAACAAAAACAAGCTTTCAGGGTTCATTTAAAACCTATTAAGTAATCAATTCCTACAAGATCATACTTAGTTCTTGATCAGCGTTACTTTTGTCCTTCGGCAAATTTTCCACTCTCCAGAATGAAACTTTGACGAAACTAAAAATTTCCAATTTTCATTTTGAGTTTAGTGCAATAATATGCATAACAAGTTTATTATAAGCCTTCGGGATCCTATCCAGAGAAAAGGCTTCAAAGGTTTAAAGTGGTACCTCAAGGTAGGTAGGTCGGTTTCGATACTTCACGACTTTTTTGAGCGTCACTCGTGCCAGCAATTGAAAACAGAACATCTATAGTAATATTAATTATTATAACATTATAAGAGAAAAGTTTTGAGTATTTGTTTGTTTGTTTGCAAAATTTTTCACCATTAGAATGCTACATTATCTGTTAGTAACATATAGGCTACATAATTTTACTGAATTTCCACGGGAACGAAGCCTATATAAAATAAAATATTTTTAACAAAAAATTGACCCGCCTTAAAAAAGGGTGAAATAATTTTTTAAAGCTATGTTCACGAGTCAGTAGTGGTTACGGGTAAAACAGTAAATAGGTGAATTCATAGCGGAATATGGTAAATAGAGAGGATTTTTTTTTGACGTCGGCGCCGAACAATTACTCGCATGGCATAACTATCTTAGTTTTTATACTGCCAAAAAAGCTTGTGCGAATACTTATTTCATTAAACTAGGTCCTGTTGAAACCGGCGCCGACATCCAAAAAAAATCCTCTCTGTATTCCGCTATGAATTCACCTATTTACTGTTTTACCCGTCCACTACTTCCTGGAACATAGCTTTAAAATATTTTTTCACCCTTTTTGAAGGCGGGTCAATTTTTTTGATAAAAATATTTTTTTTATTTTTTTTGAAAGTTATCATTTATCATTCGTAGATTTTTTTTAAAATTATAAGATGGGTTAACTCTTGACCTCAATCTTGACCATAAGGTCAAAGATGAGGTCGACGATGGAGCGAGTTAATCCAGAAAATGCTTATAAAGGCACTGGTACTCCCACGCACCGACGGAACACAGCAAGCTGTTTGGCGTCGGACTTCGGTAGGAGGGTGGTCGCGAACCAGACGGCCCTTTACACCGAGATTACACCAAGATTTATTATAAATCACTAAATCACTCTAGATTAAACAGCGATATAGTGATCAATTACTTTCACCCCACGGAAAGATATGTGGTGGTGATATTCATAACCAGTCGCAAGATGGCAAAAAAGATACGGGGTAGTACAAGTCTCAAACCGATCGCCAGATGGCATGAAAGATATGGGGCGGTGGGTGATATTATCAACCGATCACCAGACGGCAGAAAAGATGTGTGGTGGTAATATACTCTACCGGTCACTAAACGATAGAGCCCCAATTTTTGAAAATTTTTGAAATCGGTGAAAAATTTGAAAAAAATTTTAAAAAAATTTTTTGAATGACGGAGTTTTGAGGTAACAAACATAAAAAATAAAAATAAAATTAAAAATTGAAAGAAAATTCACCCGAATTGAGAACCTCCTCCTTTTTTTGAAGTCTGTTAAAAAGGAGAAATACTGCATCGTGGAGAAAACCCAAGATGCAAGTCAAAAATTAAAAAATAAGGAAATTTTTACTTTTAATGTAATTGCCACTAAGAATCTTTAAAGTCTATGTTCTATGTTCTAAGCCACTGGATGCGGGTGGCGCAGGACCGATCGAGGTGGAGATCCCTGGGGGAGGCCTATGTCCAGCAGTGGACGTCTTGCGGCTGACATGATGATGATGTTCTATTGAGTTTCTTTAATTATTCATGTTATCCAATTAATAAGGACTTGGTGAGTTTGTGTGTGTGGTGTGCCCCAGTAATATTATTTTCCCTTACCATTCTCAGCAGCAATCAGAGGACAATCCGCAGTCCCACAGGAAATGGTTTTGATACTCCAGTATTCCTTTATAGCACGGAAAATCCCCCGATTTCCAGAATCCCAAATTGCTCAGTCTCCCTTGAATTTCCCGTGCCCTGTCAGCATCTGAGACGTTACATAGGTCCGTATTAAGAACGCGACTCAGACTCTGATCTATACTTAAGAAGCTGTCGTGTTTGACATTTTGATAGAGAGATAAAGAGACACTCAATATTCTCTTTATCAAAACCTTGTCCTACGACGAATCAGAAAATTTAATGCTAATTTTAAGATAATCTTAACTAATCTTAAGTAAATTTTAACTTATCTTCTGTAGATAGACCTCAGTTACTAGAATGAACTATTTTATTGTTGTTTTATAATTTTTCCCTTTTGTAATATGAAATAAGTCATAAAGTTTTATGTAGCGCATGAGAAGCCCGAGATACAGGTTTTTTATACCTAGTTCGGGCATACTATTAGTATAGTTAGCACTATAGCAATTTAAGTTAACAGCACTATTTTTATATGTATGAACTTTTTACTAAATAAACAATTTTATTTATGATTATTTATTATTTAAGTATAGATTAATACTCGAGTCTCCTTCTGTAATATGGTCTATAACAAGGCTCGGTCCATGTATTCCTCACCCTATCCCCTGCGCTGTAGAAAAAGCGCCGGAGATCGTCCTCGTGGTCCGCATTCCTCCAGGGTTCCTGTCACGCATCTATGGTCCTCCTCCACTCCTCACGCTTCATCGCCTTCAGTTTCCACTCCACTTTATCCTCGCGCATCGCCTTCATTGAACCAGCCCTCATCGCCTTCAGATCCACAGGCAGCATCTGGTACCTAGTGCTAACCTGCTCACCTTTCGGTAGGCTTTGGTTAACAGGATCAGCGCCGGTCTCTGCGTCCTAAGTAGCTTAGATTAGCGCACGAGATGCAGTCTGACACTTCTATGATTCCTTTTTAACCTCTAACAAAAAGGGGTGTTATAAGTTTGACGTGTGGATCGGTGTATTGTGTCTGTAGCTCCTGAGCTGACAATCTTGAAGCACCAGAATTTATCTTCATGAATTATATCGGTAAGAACCATCTCAAATATGTCAGTTTTTAAATAAAAAACGGCATCAAAATTGTTTTATCGACTAGAACAGCCCTCGACCCTCATCCAAGTCTGAGGTGATTTGGCGGTTTGAAAACTCGGACACCAAGTTTAGTAAGGTTCGCCACATACTTGACAGGATAAAGAAGGATGGAGCGGAATAGCCGTCCTGACAAGTGGCGCTGCAATCGAGAAGGACTACACCTGCTGGGACCGTTGGTATAGATAAAACCGGCCATGAGCGTATACAGCCACATTTAGTGAAGGGCTCCGTAGTTGAAAAAATGCATTTTATTCGACCATTACTCGTCAACTTGAAAAGCCAATCTAAACAAACTAGTAGTTATAGTTTTACTTTTAATTTTACTATAAAACGTGTTTCTAAAAAACCCAAAAAAAAGATAATTCTAAATTAATTAAAAGCTTATTGCGCAGCTCTATTACAAATATGACAAGTATGTCATATTAATTATATGAAACTTTCATTTTGAAAGATGTCAAACCGTGCAACTGATTGCTAGAGTTGCGACTATTTCACTTTAAAATAAATTTTGGAATTTCATTTTTTTTGGTTTTTTTGAAACACCTTGTATTATGTTTTTCTATTGTGATTTTTTTCAAATCAAAATTTTTTTCAAATTCGTTTGCAAGCAACGATTTAACCAGTAGAGGGCACATTTGAGTCTAACAAAAATTATCACAGGCCATCCAAACCGTTCCTTACAAACTCCTTTTATTTTTCAAAAGGATAACTCTTTTATTTTTCAAAAGGAAAAAAAAACACCCTCTACGTGTATGGGAGAGGTACCCGGAAAAAAGTTTAAAAAAACTGACGGTTTGGTCGGTGTTATCAATTAGTATAACCGTGCCAAATTTCAGCTTTGTAGTAACTAAGGGTTTCTGAGAAAAACCGCGGACGACCGGACAGACGGCCAGATGGACATGGCGAAACTATAAAGCTTCGTAGTGTACTACGAAACCCTAAAAAACTACAGTGCTTTAGTTGTATCATTCTGTTTGTATTTTATTAGATAAAAACAGATGTTGTAACTTTGTTTGCGCAACAAAGAAATAAACATATTCTATGTTAAAAACAAAAGGCCACTTGCAATAACTTGTTTTATTTGATTTAAGTCGCAGTAAGGAAAAATTGGTTCAATAGGTTCACAACTAACATTGTTCGAAGTAGGTACTTACCTGCTACGAGAAGGACCATGGAAAATAAGGTTTTTACCGAGGCGGCATGCGCCTCGTCTTCATCCTCCTCCATTCTCTTTTTGCAACATTTTTACTCTTTAGTTTTGACATTCCTAGTCTAAATTCAAAATTGAACGCTTCTAGCTGTCATTCGCTGGAATGACAGACCCAACTGAATTTCCGTCGCTGGCGCACGCCCGCTAATACTATACTGTTTTTATACATTTGTAAGTTAACGTTAAAAGTTTAAGTGTGGATCCAATAAATGTAATCCTGCTTAATATTTATTCCTCATTCCTTCATCGTGCTCCGAGTCTCCGGCACCCGCGCCCCAGTCGGCGTAGGTTGGTATATAAAATAAGGTCTAAGTAATGAGACTTCAGAAAAAAGCGTCGGCCCACGGCGCATCAATTGGACTTTACATTAGTTATTGAAACTTTACACTCTGCATTCTCTCGATCTATAACGTTGTCCCTAAAACAAGAGTTGCCTGGAAGGGGTTGCATTCGGCGATAAGTCCGCCTCTGCGCACTTTTGTATCTAAGTGTTTGTAATTATGCGTTTGTATTTATTATTTTGTGTGCAATAAAATGTTTGTCTCATAGACGCAAAGTAACTTTTCTATGTTTTTTTCCAATATGGACTTCGGTGAGTGTGCTCAGGCGCTGAATGAGATCATTCCACCGGGCCCTTCCTTCTATCGGACGTCAAAATGCACCGCAGCGTACCATCCTTATCTTGTTGACATCCCATGCATCGATTCGCATTGATATTGCGCACTGTAGGGAATAGAATTCCCTGCCTGCGTCTGAATTCCCGAGCTCATATAACCCGTATCTCTTTTAAAGTTCGAGACAATAGGCTTCTTCTAGGTGAGCTGCCTACATCCTCGACCGCGTCTCCACCCTTGCACTACTAGACTGTGGTCAAGAGCGAACCCACTATTTAAGAAAATACGACCCCAGGATTAGGTCTCCTGGTTCTGAGCAATCGCACCTTCAAGGCAAGTGCGTTCTAGTCTTAGACCATACACACTATAGACGGAGCCAGGAGCGTGCCCCTTTTAGATAGCAATAGTTTACCCCTTCCCTGCACCCAACCATACTTCACTGTACAAAAGCTGTACAACAATTTAACTAATGGAGTCTCTTTTCTGAAAAATTCCCCTCAAAAACGAATAAACTTTATGCACAAAACCTTAAAAACCGTAATGACTGACAGAAGCTGCAGATCAAACGCTTTGTTTGTCACGAATTGAAAATCGTGACATCAAAAAATGGGTTACGCAGAAAGAGATGGCGTTAAAGTAACACATCTCTTACTATCTTGTAGGAACTCACATGTTTGCATCTCTTTCAAAAGTGCTGTGACGTCATAAGTACTCCATCTATAGAGTGCATGGTCTAAGGTTCTAGTCTTATTCGCGCCGAACATTTTTCTTTCCTTAATTCCCTAATTATTGCCGTGTGGTGATCGGCTGAAAATAACACCACCGCATCTCTTTCCGTGGGTGTCGTAAGAGGCGACTAAGGAAACACAAATGAGACCTGCCTCCTAGTAATCCATTCCAGGCAACGACACTTCATTTTTTTCTGAATCTGAGGTGTCGTCCTAAGGTCTCATGCGGTGTGGTAGGCTCTGTAAAGGGCCGTCTGGTTCGCGTCCACCCTCCTACCGTACTCCGACGCCAAACAGCTTGCTGTGTTCCGTCGGTGCTTGGGAGTACCAGTGCCTTTATAGGCATTTTCTCGGTCAACTCGCTCCATCGTCGACCTCATCTTTGACCTTTATGTTGACCAAGAGTTAACCCATCTTATAATAATAATTTAAAAAAAAACATTTAATTTTGTGAATATCGCTCACGCAGGTAAGAGTTTTAAAAATGCTATATTTCTTTTTCACTGATTTTCTTAAATGGAGTATCCTTGCTTACCGGGTTATGGAACACGCCTTCCAAACTTTACGTCTAACTAGCGGCAGTTTAGGCTATGCGTTGATCTGTCATTCAGTTAGTCCAGTCCAATTTTTTCAACCGATGGCATATCAGGACATAGCCTTTTATTAATAAAGAAATCAGTATAAAATAAGGACCTTGCTTGTACGCGCCAATCGGAATAGCCTTGCTGTAAATCATTATAATTTGACCTAATAATAAAATAATTGATAGTAGGAAATCATCACTTTCGTCCTTCGCTACTATTATTTTGCAAAGTTCTTGTATGCTTAATGTACATATGACATTGGTATATATTCAAAACGATATTGTCATTCAAGATTTTTTGTTAGGATTGATTGACTAAACAGGAAATATGTATAATGTTATATAACCTTTTCATTATAATTTATGCCATAAATAAATGTGAAGATTTAATTAAGTATAAGATAAAAACATTAACATTTTGGTATAGGTATTATACTACAGGAAAAACTGTACGCTGTCACACAAAAAAACCCAATACATGTTTAAGTACCCACCGTTATTTTTGGGTTTTTGGAGACACTTCAGAGGGTGCTTTAGTAGGAAAAACGTTTTACTGCAATAGGTCTATTTTAACCCTTGGCAGTCCTGGTGAATGAAAATGACATCATTTGCCTGGTAGGTTCTGAGAGACCTTAGTTCAAACACAAATTTAATAGCCAAAAAGATTTGAAAATTCACAAATTTTTGTGAAGATTCGGTTAAAATATTTATTAATGTCCGTTATTAAGAAAAATATAGACTATTTTCACAAGTCACTATTTAAGAAAAATGCATATTTAAGAAAGTTAAGATTCATACTAAAATAAACTTTTAAGAGCACAACAAAAACAAATCATACTATATGCCTGATTTATCTTTTTTAAGGCACTTAACTGTTCATATTTAAATTAGCATGTAGAAAGGATATAAATGCAATCAATCAACAAAATTTTTAAATAGACCCTACCAGAACCATAATCACTATATAGCCCAGTCTGTAGGTAGTTTTGCATTGCAAAAGGTGGCGTAGAAAATGTTTCGACACAATATTGTTTAGGTATGGCAGGTTAATAAAAATCCAAGTTCTCGACCTTGGAGGACCCAGGCGTTAGCTGCCATATTGAATTAAAGGTGCCAAAATTAGGTATATTTTAAATAACTTCTCAATTGTTTACTAAATCACAAAAGTGTCTATGAAGGGTTCAAAGAAGACAAAATTGCCTAAATTTTCTGCATACATGATTATTCTGTAAGTCTTATAGGTAAAAAGTTACAAGCGAAATTCGGAGTCTCTAGACCCAGCGGTTTGGGCTGTGCATTGATATGTCAGTCAGTTAGCCCTCTTAATCCCCTTAGGGGTGGAATTTCCAAAATTGCTGATACACGTGTTCATTATTTTTTAATCATCAGCCTACATACGAAGTTCTAAGATCCTAACTTCAAAATTCATGGACTTTCATACAAACTTCCATCCCCTATTTAACCCTCTTAGGGGTGGAATTTCCAAAAATCGCTCCTTAGTGGATGCCTACACTACATAAGGTATCTATGTGCAAAATTTCAAGTCCGTAAGTCCAGCGGTTTGGGCTGTACGTTGTGTATCCCCCAGTCAGTTTATCATTTTATATATTAGATTTTTGTAAATATTATTATTTCCGTCGCTTGTAACTTTTTACCTTTAAGACTTACTGAATAATCATGTATGCAAAAAATGTAAGCAATTTTGTCTTCTTTGAACCCTTCATAGACACTTTTGTGATTTAGTAAACAATTGAGAAGTTATTTAAAATATACCTAATTTTGGCACCTTTAATTCAATATGGCGGCTAACGCCTGGGTCCTCCAAGGTCGAGAACTTGGATTTTTATTAACCTGCCATACCTAAACAATATGGTGTCGAAACATTTTCTACGCCACCTTTTGCAATGCAAAGGCCTATTTATTTCCCCACAGACTGAGCTAATATGCATGTCCTTCTCGGAAGAAAGTCATATCAGGGTGTAGGAAGGGGATTTTTTACATGTCTAGATCATAATCTGAAGCTACCCTGAGCGACAGTTGACATACATTTATATTATAAAAGATATTATGAAGGATTTTCTATCATGGCGGGTCCCTGAGACCCACCAAGCATGCCGAGGGTTAATATGAAGGTATTAATAGAATCTCATTATGTAGGTAATAGGTATTATAAATATGACCTCCAGGTCGAAAGTTCAACGCCCTTAACACTTAACCACAAACGTACAAAAGATTGGCTAACATTGATAAGGCCGGTTGAAGGTGTGGCAACGCTGCATTCAAATGTATCTAGACGTTAGGAAAAAATTGTTGTCATCATATTCATTATTGACAATAAAAATAACATTATCCCTATTTGTGATTGACAACTACTAAACATCCGCCATCAGCCCATAACGTCCCCACCCTACTTCGTACCTTGGGGTAAGGGTCTTCCTTCGAAACATAATTAGAAATTGAAATAAATGAGTGAAAATGTGAACTCCGTACCCCTCAACTTACTACCGAACCCTACACCTGGAAACCTGCCCCATTTTATTCAAATTTTTCCCAAAAAATGTCACGAGTTTTCCCGAGGTTTTAATAAATCGAAGATTTTTCACGTGAATATGTCTAGAAAACGTCTAATTTGCTTCCGTAGTGGGACGCAATTTAAAAAACTGGTGATAACAAAATCAGGGTACAGTTTTATGTTGCAGCTACATATCTACCATCTGCGCAAAGTATACACATCAACGCGGTCTAGGGATATTGCATAATTTTTCATACACAAGAGGTCTGTTTGAGAAGCTGCAAAAGGATACTCGAGATACATGGAGCGCTATAATTTTCAGACGAGCAAGTGCTAAACCTGAATTTTGAATTTTAATCAATAAATTTTGTTTTACTTGAAATTTGTGAAAACGTGACGAAAATGAAAAAAAATTTGCGTAAATTCGACTATTTTCATACAAAAACAGGCAAAAAGTGCATTTTCGTTTTCTTTTCCGTCACGTTTTCACAAATTTCAAGTTAAAAAAAAATATCAACTAGATTGAAAATTCAAGGTTAGCACTTACTCGTCTGAAAATTATAGCCCTCCATGTATCTCGAGTATCCTTTTTCAGCTTCTCAAACAGACCTCTTGTGTATGAAAAATCGTGCAATATCCCTAGACCGTGTTGAGGTGTGTAGCTTGCCTATGTGTTTTTAGAAGATGTACTTCGAAAAGTGTGCTCAGGAGCTTTCTTCTATCCGACGTCCAGTTGCACTGAGGGGACCCACCCTTATCTAATCACTAATCGAAATCACACTGATTCGCAATCAGGGCTTTTCATCATCTTTTATATTGCGCACTATCAAGGAATGGAATTCCCTGCTTGCGTCTGTATTTCCGAGCTCTTAGAACCCGAATCTCTTTAAAGTTCGAGTGAATAGGTTCTTCTGGGTGAGCTTGCTACATCCTCGACCGCATCTTCGCCTTTGTGCAAGATTGTGGTCAAGAGCATTTGAGATGTTAAAGCGTAACAAACTCACTTATATACTAATATAATAATATTATAAAGGGGAAAGATTTGTATTTTTGTATGTAACGAATAAACTTAAAACCTACAGGACCGATTTTAAAAATTCTTTCACCATTAGGATGCTATATTTTCCCTGAGTAACACAGGCTACATAATTTCCAAGACCTCACTGTGGTAGTGACGCTGCCTTGACGGCTAGGTTGGTCGGGTGATAGTGACTCTGCTTCTTGACCGACGGGTCCAGCTCGATTCCCGATCAGGGCAAATAGTTGTGTAAAAAGCAGATGTTGATTCTGGAGTCATAGACGTTTCGTATTCCAAGGGACCCACGAAAGCAGGTAAACCTTAGTGTGAGCCTTTGAGTGTGTAGCGTTGTATTTTATTAATTAACTAGCTTCCGGCCCGGGATTTCTTTTCTGTGGGAATTTTGGGAGTGAATTATACAAAAAAACTTCCTCTTGAATTACTTCGAAAATTTGTGAAAATCGTATGAAAATTCCGTTCAGTAGTTTTTGTGTTTATCGCGTTCAGACAGACAGACACGCCGCCGGGGACTTTGTTTTATAGAATACAGTATGATATGAAGTATGAAGACATAACGACAGTAAATAATCGAGTCTATGTAAATCTAAACCAACTTTCTCAGAAAGAAACATGAAGGACAGCTGCTGTGTCTATGTTGTCTTCTATATCTAAATCTATACTTCTATATCTATATCTATATCTATACTTCTATATTTATATCTGTACTTCTATATCCATATCTAATAAGAGGAAAGATTTGATCGTTGAATAGGCTCCGAAACTACTGGACCGATTTGAAAAATTCTTTCAACATTAGAAAGCTACATTATCCCCGATGGACATAGGCTACATAATTTTACCGAATTCCCACGGGAACGAAGTCCCGAGCGGAATGATAGTCTTCAATAAACTAACAATTAAAATGACACCTATTCCACGACTGACACTTCGAAGCATCGGATGTCAGTACACACGGCAGCACATCAGGCTAATCTAGCTTGTAATAGCGGTAACTTTCGTAGTGCAAATGTGTAACTTGACGTGCTACTGTCTGTAAATCTGTCTCTTAGGCTGTACAGACGACAGTGACAGATACTGACAAGTGTGGGTCGCATGTCGGTCGTAGCGATTTGCAGAAAAGAAGACGTTGAATCTTTTGTTTATGGTGGTTCTTCTTCTTCTTATCGTGTAGGTATAGTAAAGTCTGTCGCGAAGTTGGCTAACCCTGGTGTCAGAGTTTTCAAACCGCACAACGGCCTCTGACTTGGTTTTAACGACTGTAGTCAATCGATAACAGCCGGGACCGACAGCTTAACGTGCCCTCCGTAACACGGAAACGCTCGTGATAAATTGCCACTTTGGTCACCCATCAGGTTCCCTGCCGTTGCGTACGTTGCTTAACCTCACTGATCGGTTGAGATCAGTGAGTGCCACTGGGCTACGAGCACTGGTGATTAAATAAGACTGATTAGTGGGCACTAATCTTCTCCAAAGAACATTGGTATGTGAAAGATTTTTTAAAATGTTTAACTTTTCCATACAACTTGGGCGGTCAGCAGGGCCCCGATTCTGTAACTTCAGTTGTGTGTCGATGGAATGGAGGCCAATTTATCTGGTCAGGTGGCGAAATTGAGAACTATTTAATTTTCATATACCTGCTGATAACCACCCCAACCAGCAGCGCCACCGCCAACCGAACATAAAGTTGCAAAGTGGCGCCACCAGTCAAAGCAGCCGTCGTTAGATGTATGAAATTTGGATAGTTTTCTTCGCCGCCTGAACGGATAAAATGGCGACCATTCCATCAACATGCAACTGAAGTTACAAAATCAGGGCCCTGATTGATACCTCTGTATGAGAAGGCAATTTTACTTTTTCGTATTTCGATCAATGTTCCTTAGAAAAAGTTGTTCAGTTTCATAAGTAGAATTACTCTAACTAATTTAAAGTAATAAAAAAAAATTACTTGATTTGCATACCTTAATTTATTTTTTACCAATGCCCTAAAGTGTTTCGAAGGGAGGCCCGTGCCCCTCGTTGAGGGGCGTAATTGGGCTGATAAAAAAATGCATATCTTTGTAACCAGTTACTTTTGACATTATAAAACCGAAAATCTAGCCCAGAACCGTTAAATTAATTAATAAATTATCTCTTTCTCAACAAATTACGACTACTTTAAAGTTTTTTTTTTAACTTGACTTCAATCTTGACCTTAAGGTCAAAGATGAGGTCTACGATGGAGCGAGTTAACCCAGAAAATGTCTATAAAGGCACTGGTACTCCCACGCACCGACAAAACACAGCAACCTGTTTGGCGTCGGACTTCTATAGGAGGGTGGTCCCGAACCAGACGGCCCTTTACAGCGCCTACCACACCGCATGAGACCATAGGACGACACCTCAGATTCAGAAAAAAATGAAGTGCCGTTGCCTGGGATGGATTACTAGGAGGTAGGTCTCATTTGTGTTTCCTTAGTCGCCTCTTACGACACCCACGGAAAGAGATGGGGTCGTGTTATTCTCAACCGATCACCACACGGAGTAAAATTGACAAAAAATATTATCATGTTATACATCTGATGTCAATGGGCCTTTTGATAATTCGAATGGCACGGCACGGCACTTCGAAATTTGAATTACCATTGCCCCTAATGTTCTCAGCTTCTAGTATTACTTTTACATAGGCAATGGTAATACAATTTTGCCGTGCCGTTTTCGAATTATAAAACGGCCCAATAACATCATCCATAAAGTTAGTCATTTATTTATCGCTTGCCAGGGCATAAGCATGACCAACTTCCATCCACACTCCATTGTTTCCACTCGCTAAATAAGTCACACCGAATTGTTTTTAGAGATAAAATCTTTGCCATGGGGTTTTACGACTGTGAGCGAGCAAAAACAATACCAAGATCTAAAGTAAAAAATTTGGTATTTGCGCTTCAATAATTGATACGCCTTCGTTGAAATCTTTTGCAGACGTATTATGTACTCCTACTTACAGTAGTTTTTAACTCGATTTACAAACATTATGAACTTAGTTGTGTGTTTGTTTTGTAGGTATTGATACTAGATTAATTGCGTCGTAAACTTTTTGTAAAATGGTATGCTTTTTGGTAGATGTAATAAGTGTAATGTTACCGGAAATGTATGAAATTTAGGAATTGTATACAATGCCGAGGCTATCTAGGAAATTTATAAAATACTGTTTCAAAGATTTTTTACTACGCACATATCCTAGGAAATGTATACAATTTCCTAGGAATTGTATAATTGTATTGTATATACATTTCCTAGGAATTGTAAAAATTCGAAATTGCTTTAGGAAATGTATAAAACTAATACTTTCTGTAAATAAAATGAATAAAATAACCTAAAATAACCTGAATAAGTGACGTGGACTTGTTTTGGCCTTATTGCAGATTTGCTCACTTCATAAAACACTCGAGAATTTCATGAAATGGTCACATTTCATGATATATTTCACTGTCTATTGACCACATCTTGAAGAAGCTCAGCTGAGCGGAAATGCGACATCCGCTTAACGCAACCACAGTCGTTTCTGGCACTTCGCCGGCCGTTGCCGCGGCACGTTCACTTCGCTCACTTCGCTCACTTCGCTCACTTCGCTCGCTCGGCTCGTGCGTCGGGGGGGGCACCCATTAAGGGTTGGTTGGGTTAGGTTAGAACAAACTGGTTGGTTGGGTTATGCTACTAACAAACCTACTTGTCACAGTTCCGTCTCTTGCAATCAAACAAAGAAGTCGAATGATTCATAAACAGACAAAATCAAACATTTTATACATTTCCGATTGATATTTAGGAAATGCATAGATTTCCTAGGAAATGTATCAAATATAATTCATTTCACACATTTCCGGGTGATTTTAGGAATTATATACATTTCCTAGTAATTGTATACAATGACGGATTTCAAACATTTTCGTTAATATATGCATTAATGTGTGGTAACTTTGAATTGAGACTGAACAACGTATCCCAAAGAACATACATCGAATTATGAAAAAAAATTCGTCTCTCCATACAACTTGAGCGATCAACTGATTGCCTTAGTAAGAGAATAGAAAATTTGTTTGAGAATATCTTGTAGGTTATTCGGGGGAAGTTGTTCACTTTCTTGTGGAGAATCACCCCCTAAAGTTTCGATAGCTAATTTAAAGTACAGGGTAACTTTTTAATCACCAGTCAAATTTTTCTTACGGTGTCAGTAACGTTGATAGAACCTAAATAAAGAGGAAAAAAAATATTTTTTCCAAAATTTTCAGATTTTGATATCCCTTTTTAACGTCTTAAACTTCGATCAACTATAAAGAACGTCTTAGAGGAGAATTTTGTAAACACGGGTGTCACAAATTGTGTTGAAGAGTACTATACTATTGAAGAGGACAAGTCAATTGGACGATGTTATTTTTTTTCCATACAAAAATTTTGGTTTATTGTCATGCTTCAGATGATCTACTTGAAATAATTATATGAAACGTAGAAACAAAAAATACGGGTCTGTTAAATTTTCATAAAGTTTACGTAGGTACAAAAAATTTGGATAGTGATAAAAAATTACCATGTGCCTTTTTAATATTTACGAACCGCTAGCATATTCACGTTTTAAGCTTGGCTAATTTAATTGAACAAAGTGGCAAGCAAAAAGTAGTATGTAGTTTATTGTTATTGACTTATTTTCCTCAAAGGTTTTGTAAATTGTTCGAGTATTCAAGTTTTAAATTGACTCTGCAGCCATTTTTATGTTTGTAGTGTTATTTGAAACAGAAAATTACATTTTTTCCTTAATATACACTGGGCGTCAAAAATAAGTAGTACACTTTTCAAATTGCAATTACTCCTAAACTATAGTAGTTACACTTATGAAATAAAAAGCAGTTTATAGTAAACTTAACGAAGTTTATTAAAGTTATATTTTATTTGGCATGAATAAAGTTTCAAACTTAAAATTAAGATAAATACTAAAAAGTATCAATTTTTAACGATATGTCAACCACTTAATTTTCACGTTTTGGAACTTTTTCACAATTTAATAACTTGTGTTGCCGCCTCGGGCTCTAATTACAGCTTGGATCCGGTTTGGCATGCTGAACACTAAGTTTCGGAGGCGGTGTTGGGGAATATTTTCCCATTCTTCTATCAGCGCATGTTTTAGAGCCCTGAGTGTGGCAGGAGGTGGACTGCGCCTTCTGACTAGCCTCCCAAGCTCATCCCAGGCGTGTTCAATCGGGTTGAGATCTGGGCTTCTCGATGGCCAAGCCATCAAGTTGATGCCAACCTCCTGAATGTACTCTTGTACGTGGTGAGCAGTGTGTGGCCGGGCGTTATCATGCATTAGGATGGCTCCATCACCCATATTTATTAAATATGGCCCTGCATACTCGTTGAGGATCTCCGAGGCATATCTTTCACCAGTCAAAGTCCCATTTTCTATTACCACAAGCTCTGTGCGACTCTCTGAAGAGATACCAGCCCATACGTGTACAGAGCCCCCGCCATATTGGACTCTTTCCGAGATACAAGCTTGAATGTATCGCTCACCGGGTCGTCTGTAGACTCTCCGCCGTCCATCTGAAGTGTATAAAGAGAATCGAGACTCATCTGTGAATAAAACTCTAGCCCATTCTTCTTCGCCCCATTGTACGTGTTGACGGGCGTAGCGTAGTCTTGCTACGCGATGCTCTGTCTCAAGTTTGGGGCCATTTGCTGGTCTTAGAGGCTTCAGGTTAGCTTCAGCAAGTCTTCTTCTCACTGTACTCTCACTGATGTAGTCTGTTCGTGTCCGAAGAAGCTGTTGCTGAACCTCAACTGCATTAAGGTGTCGATTTCTTAACACAGTGGAAACAATAAAGCGATCTTCTCGGGTACTTGTGCACCTGGGTCTGCCATTACCTCGTCTCCTTAGATGGTTTCCAGTCTCTTCGTACCTTTGCTTTACTCGCTGAACCGTTCTTAAAGTTACACCCACCCTCCTTGCAGTACGACGCATACTGATGCCCACTTCGAGAAAAGCTAAGATTCTTGCACATTCTTCTGGTGAAAGAGGCATGATTAGTCAAATTTACTCTCTGAAGATACCTATGCTTTTCAATTACAATTGCTTTATCAGCAGCGAATGTGTCAAACACAAAAATCCTAAGTAAGACAACACCTTTCAACAGTTTAAAAAAAGTGTTTTTATTTATTCGTTTTTTTTAAAGTCAAGCATTATAAGTTCTTATAATGCATGAAGTTTTTATTGAATAAGATTAAATTTTCTTTTTAACCTTTTTTGTTTCAAAGGTCTAAGTTTTATAGTTTGGGAGAAATCGCAATTTTAAAACTGTACTACTTATTTTTGACGCCCAGTGTAGTTGACATACATAAATCACCGTTTAGGTACTTAATACCAATGTACAGGGTGGAATTTTTAATGCCACCTGAAGGGAAAGTACTCTTAATACTGTAGATAGAAAATTGTACTTAAAGAAAACATTCCTTTATTTCTGAAAAGAAAGAAAATTACATTCAAGGATTTTCTAAAATTCGCTTGCCACACCCGGGAATCGAACCGACTAATATCTGTAAGAATGCCCTGTAAATACAGGTTCGATGCAAGTTTATTGCATCGAACATTAGGGTCAATTATAAGAATAAAATCTCTCTACTTGGTAAATTAAATGAAAGGAAAACTATGAAATCTTAAATTAAACCATTGCATTTAGCGTGTTGGTATTGACCCATTGAATTTATAAGTCCGGATTTCATGGTTTTCCTTTAATTTAATTTACCAAGTTTGTTAGAGAGATTTCATCCTTATAACTGACCCTAACGATCGATGCAATAAACTATTATTTGTAAGAATACCCTGTACTTACAGGGCATTCTTACAGATATTAGTCGGTCGAGCGAATTTTCGAAAATCCTTGAATGCAGTTTTCTTTCTTTTCAAAAACAAAGGAATGTTTTCTTTGAGTACAATTTTCTATCTACGGTATTAAGAGTATTTTCCCCTCAGGTGGCATTACAAAATTCCAGTCTGTATAAGGTTTCAAAGTTAAACATGGATTTATTCATTAATACAGAATTTTAGCATGCTATAAATAAAGCCCAGTTAAAACATTTTCGGTCAACCTTTACGTTTTTATTTAATTAGAAGTTTTTAACATGAAACGGTGCATTTTATTTTATGATGGTTATAAAAAGGTTCCGTTTATGTCACAGGTTTTTGATACGAATTAATAATTCTAGCATATTCATATTGGGTGGTATAAATCAGCGAAAATTTAGGATATGATTCAGCCCACTAAACTAAACAACTTTCTTACGGAACCTTTTTTCCGACCTATGTCGAATTATGAAAATTTTTTTCGCCTTTTGGGGAGGTTTAGGACATTATCTACAGGGTAATTTTTTTATCACCATCCAAATTTTTTGAACGTAAACTTTATGAAAATTTAACAGACCCGTATTTCTTTGTTTCTTATAAATATTTCAAGCTAGATCGTCTGAA
Source organism: Aproaerema taeniolella (assembly GCA_949987775.1). Taxonomy (NCBI): domain Eukaryota; kingdom Metazoa; phylum Arthropoda; class Insecta; order Lepidoptera; family Gelechiidae; genus Aproaerema; species Aproaerema taeniolella. The sequence continues at coordinate 32,805,439 of OX465242.1, read as the reverse complement.
GCATGAAAATAAATCAAAGTTTTTGTATTGAAAAAAAATATATATCGTCCAATTAACTTGAAACTTTGTAATAGTACTCTTCAACACAAATTGTGACACCCGTGTTTCTGCGTTTTACAAAATTCATCCTCTAATCTAAGACGTTAAAAAGGGGTATCAAAATCTGAACATTTTGGAAAAAAAAATTTTTTTCCTCCTTATTTACGTTCTATCAACGTTAGTGACACCATTGGATGGTGATAAAAAAATTACCCTGTATATAAACACATCCCTCAGTTTATAAGTAACTGTTTATTTCACTGTTATTTACACGAGTTCATAATTAGTGTCTATTAAATAACAACTACCTATTCGCTACGCGCTGCTTGTTCACAATATGTTACACTTATGTACTCGTGTAAATAACAGTGAAATAAACAGTAACTTATAAACTGAGGGATGTGTTTATAGATCGTATATAGATAACTAGCTTTCCGCCCGCGTGGACTACAGGTTGTATCGTGCCCAACTGTGGGATAAAATGTAGACTATGTCCTTTCCCAGGCTCTAATCTATCTTTGTACCAAATTTCATCAAAATCGGTACAGTAGTTTAGGCGTGAGAGACAGACAGACAGAGTTACTTTCACATTTATAATATTAAGTAGGGATATCCTAAAGCTCCCCAAATTGGTGACGCCGACGTGATTTGAACACGCAACCTTCTCCTAGGCCTCTTCATACAACTTGAGCGATGAGCCTTAGTGTGAGAATTCAACCATTTTTTTTTTAGATTTTTTTATGGGTTCCTTGGGGAGAGTTGTTCAGTTCCATGGGGCGAATAACTCCCTAAAGTTTCGATAGCTAATTTAAAGTTACCCCATATAGTGTGTATCAGTTGTAGCACCCATCCTATCCAACTAATATTATAAATGCGAAAGTTTGTGAGGACGTACATGTATGTATAGATGTTTGTTACGTCTGGACAGATTTTGATAAAATTTAGTTTAGAGGTAGCTGACACCCTGGATTAACACATAACGGGGTAGGCAGAGCATTGGTGGTTCTAGAAGTGGTTCTTGAGTTCCCATACGTACTTCATCAGCATTTAGCGCATTTTGTATTTTGTGTTTTAACGGAAACCCTGAATTTAGACCATCATTCTGAATGATTTTTGATTTTTTCAATATAATTTGTCTCCGTTTTTTTTTCATTCATAATTTTAATATATTCTGCTTTAAAATTAAATTATTTAATCGAACAAATTCCATTTAACAATAAAATCAATCATATCAGCAATATGAAACTACGAAAACCAGGAATATCACCGCACTATGACAGCGGCGCGGCCCGGCGAGTGCGTACTTAGCGCCAAAGTAGGGAAATAACGATAACTCCTTAACTTGGTATTTCCGGGAAAAATTATCTTGTAACTGATCATAGTTATGGGTAGATTCTACCATTTAAGTATTTGTCCCTTACACCTTGTATACAAAATAGTACCTTTGTAAACAGCCTGTATACCTAGTTTCTGAAAATAAAAATATGATCTTGTGTTATTAGCACAATATTATGCTATGTGTCTGTAGTTTACGCGAAATTGTCAGTTGTGTTGTGATGTGTACATAAAGGAGGCGGGCATTATTAATCTAGGATTAGGTGATTAGCGTACACAATATAGGCGGAACTTCCCATGCCAGAGCCACGGATATTCGCATTGTGACAGATGCTTATTAAGTTAATATGTCTAATTTATAAACATTACAAAGAATAACTATGACAGTCACGTGCACTCAGATTCACGTTATCTAACTTATAGGTACTCGTGCTTTTATACCCAAGTGGGACAGACAGAGCTATTTTATCTCTCGACATCTAATTTTATCTCTTTGACGTTAGAATCACATTAAGTCCATCACAGAAAAGAAGAAAAAATATGTCCATTTATTTCTTGTAATTTGTACAGAGGCCAGCGTATCAAGTTACTCCATTTTCGTTGCAAAACCGCTCTTATCGCAACAGCAGAGTACACACGTGTGGTAACCTGATATGTTGCCCTCCGTACAAGAAGAGGAGAGGTGTGTTGCCATAATAAAATACTTATATGTCTTTAACATAGCTTGTGTTGGTTTCCATAAGCGTTATAGTAGTAGATCTGTAGTGCGGGGACATTATATTACAAAAAAGGTTACCGTTTGTCTAGTCTTTTTTTATCTCCCATACAAAATACAATATATGCTGATGAAGTTTGTATTGAGAACTCAATTTTTTTTTTGCGTATTTTGACCTATGTTCCTTGGAAAAGTTGTTCAGTTTCATGGACTAATTAACCAGTTTCATGGAGGTTGAAAGAGATTTACCTAAAGCCCTGTGTACTTAAGGTGAGGTCTTAGTGACCGTAACTCGCCGTAGCATACATGGAGATTTTTTAACTTACAACACATTCACTACATGTGGTTATGGTGGGTTACGGTCATTTTATCGGTTTTTGCAAAAACATTTGAAGCTTTAATTCATCCATTTTTAAGGTCACATTTCAAACAATTGTTAATAGTCGAACAGCATGGATTTGTTAAAACGAGATCGACCAGCACCAATTTAGTAACTTACGTCAATAATCGTCAAAGCCGTCGATTCGGGGCAGCAGATTGATGCTGTTTATACGGATTTTTCGAAGGCATTCGATAAAGTATCTCATTACATTTTATTAAATAAATTGCAGTTATATGCTTGGTTTGGTAGCCTCCAGAATGCTTGGTTTTATTATGAGAAATAGCATGAGATTTACAAAACCTCAAACGCTTACGTCAGAAGCACTCTTGAGTATTGTAGTGTAGTCTGGTCCCCACATTACACCGTTCATAAACTTAGAATTGAACACATACAAAAACGGTTCGTAAGACATTTATCATACTGTTCTGCATTACCTAGAGATATGTCTTATTCAATAAAACTTAACTATTACTCAATGCTACGTTTAACAGTACGCCGGGAGTTACTAGATATGATATTTCTCTATAAGGTGTTGAGAGTTCAAATTGATTGTGCTAGTCTATTAAAAGCATTTAATATTAGGGTACCTAGTCGATTACCTCGATGTCCCGTCGGATTATTGTGTCCACCTCGAGCTCCAACTTCCAACAATTTTCTACAATAGCTAGATTTTCCAGGAAATACAATGTGCTTGAACCAGGAATAGTTGTGTTCAGCGATTTACACCGGAGTTTTAGGAATAAAATAATAAAATGTCTTAATGCCAACCTTAATTTTAAAAACCAATAACCAGTTATAATAGGGATGTTGACAGTGTTTGATTTTATGAATTATTGTACGTGAAACAAAAAATAATGCTAGAAATATATTAATATCCAAAAACAGCATTAAAATTGGTTTATAAATGAACAAGTTATTGGTATTTATATTATCGTAAAGACTAGCTATCTCGTTTTGTGGGGAGAGCTAGCTATCTCGTTTTTACCCACGCAAACAAATGGCGGTGACGTCACATGCCGGTAAGTGCATCTCTTTTTCGTTGTTCGACAGTTTAAAATTTAATAGCTTGTAACTTTTTTATTTCTCAATAGTTTTCAAAAAAATTTTCGGTTTTGGGTTTTGGATTCAGGTCATTTTTAAGAACAATAAAAAAAATAGTCAACATCCCTATTGTCTTCATCCTATGTTTTTGTTAAGTGTAACTTTTTCAAACTTTTTCTTTTTTCTTCCTATTCTGTATATCTCTTGAAATTCTTTGCATATTTTTTTTGAATACTAATGTTGTGGCACCTATCTTGGTGGTGCACTTAGTTCTAATTATTTTCTGTGTAATATTTTTTAAGAATTAGTGTAGTCACTACAGGTTGTCCTAAATAAATAAAATAAAATAAATAAGTAAATTAAGACCTCACTTTTAGTATATACGAGTAGAATGACGAAATCTATAATAATTTCACAAAGACAAACAGTAACCTTTTTTGTAATATAAAATGTCCCCGCGCTACAGATCTATAAGGTGACTAGGTTCTTGACAATCAAAATATAAGTAGTATAAGGACATCTACTAATGCAACGGTCACCGGTTTGATTCCCATTCGAAGCAAAATTTAAAAAATATATTTTTATGTTAAATAGCAATTTTTTGAAAAACACAAAAAACCCGAATCTCTTTAAAGTTCGAGTGATTACTTGATTAGTCATCTTCTGGGCGAGCTTGCTCATCCTCGACCACATCTCCACCCCTGGGCTAGATTGTGGTCAAAGACAAACCCATTAGGGACCATCCATAAATTGCGTCACACGTTAAGGGGAGGGGAGGGGGTCGACAAAGTGTGACATTGTGTGACAAGGGGGTGGGAGGGGTCATAAGTTTCAATGTGTTATGAGTATCAAAACGTGTTAACTATTAACGAAAAACTTAACCTCCTCAGTACCAAGCACTCTTTTTACGTTTTTACTTTGGTTGAGACACTGAGTTTTGAGTTCCCAAAAAAATAACAACTCTATTAAGTACTGCTTTTATAAAAAAAAAATGAAAAAATGTAACGTCACGCTAGGGAGGAGGGAGTCTTACAAATGTGACCAGCCGTGACAAGGAGGGGGGACGGGTCAAAAAATCATTAAATTCGTGTGACGTAATTTATGGATGGTCCCTTATTACCTATCTATAAATAATTTTCCACGTTAAAAAAACGTATGAGTCACCGACTTCAATCCCAACAAAAGTTCGCACAAAGTAGATAACTAGTATTTTTTGCAGACTATAATGCCTATTAGCAGATAGCCGCAAACGAAAATGTCACTTATTATTTAGATGAGTTCTGGTTTGTAGTACTTTTTTGTTTTTTTTAAAAGCGCTGAATCATTTTCGATAAAATTTATAAGGGACCAACCACCTCTGGAGTATATTCTTTCGACCAAAAAAATAATTTTGAAAATCGGTCCATAATTGGCGGAGAAATCAGTGAACATACATAAAAAAATCTTGTTTGAAGTCGGTTAAAAAAATGGAAAAACCGTGTTCTTATATCCAACTAGCTTTCCACACGCGGCTCCGCCCGCGTGGACTACAGGTTACATCGTGCCCAACTGTGGGATAAAATGTAGCCTATGTCCTTTCCCAGGCTGTAACCTATCTCTGTACTAGATTTCATCAAAATCGGTTCAGTAGATTAGGCGTGAAAGACGGACAGACAGACAGACAGAGAGACGGACAGAGTTACTTTCGCATTTATAATATTAAATATTAGTATGATGGATTTTATGCGTGTACTTGTATTACTTTTGGGAGCCAATTTCCTCGGACCAAAGTTGTATGGAGAATAATAATAATAATAATAAACGCTACACACTCAAAGGCCCACACTAAGGTTTTCCCTTGTGTCGTGGGTCCCTCGGAACACACATAAAGACAAACACAAACACCCATGACCCGAGAACAAACATCTGCTTTTCACACAAATGTTTGCCCCGACTGGGTATCGAACCCAGGACCCGCCGATCAAGAGGCAGCGTCACTACCACTCGACCAAACCAGCCGACAAAACTTATGTAAGTTTGGGTACTTAAATCAGATGATTCTCGTAATGCGAATTATAGCTTGTCAACAGGCTCCTTATTAATAATGACTTGATGTGAAATATAGCTTCAATCAGTAGTGCAGGTAGGTATTTAAGAAGGGTCACGTTGTGTTGTCTACATTCCAGTGTAGAAGACAATTAGCTAATAAGTAAGTATTTACGTTTCAAATGACAACTGAAAAATAAAGTAATCTTGGCCATTACTGTTCCCTACACGGGAAGTTTACTAGTGGTTATATTTGCTTACATTAAATCCTTACTTCCTTACTAATATTATAAATGCGAAAGTAACTGTCTGTATGTCTGTATGTCTGTCCGTCTTTCACGCCTAAACTACTGAACCGATTTTAATGAAATTTGGTACAGAGATAGATTAGAGCCTGGGAAAGGACATAGGCTACATTTTATCCCACAATTGGGCACAATCTGAAGTCCACGCAGGTTGAGCCGCGGGCGGAAAAGTAGTTATATTTGGTGAGCGTCGGTGGTCTTACGGCTAGCGGGTCAGACTCGTAAGCGAGAGGTACCGAGTTCAAACCCCAGTGCCGCCATATACCAATGACTCGTTGTCTGTGTACATTAGTTGCACACTAACCGATGATCTTACGGTGAGGTAAAACATCGTGAGGTAACCTGCTCATTCAGGCGCCTAGTCCATGGTCCATTTCGGTTAAGTTCCCCCTGGTAACAGGGTCACGGAGGTCAGATGGCAGTCGCTCAACTGTAATGACTTACCCTGACCAAATCCTGGATCATGGTCAAGCGTGACTGAATTAGAAACGGGATTAAGCGCTAGGAAGAAGAGATTAAATTAATAAGTTTGCAAAAATTAAGGATGTGAAGCAGTCCACAAAACTGACAAAGATGTTGGCTAAATTGAAGCATAGGCGACTGCTTCAGCCATGTATAGACATTGTACCAATTAATATATAATGCTGAATAGCTAAGTATTAATAATTTTAAATAAAGAACTTTCAGGAACTTTTGATTGTTGTACCATTCTGAAAAGAAATTCGTAGACAATACTAGTTTTACCTCGATCCTTTAGACACAAGTGAATCGAGAATAATCGATTGTAGGTTTTTAAAGGTAAGGAACAGCACTATTTAAGTACTTCCCGTGTTCTAGAATAAAGTACAAAAAAGACTTTTAATTAGTCAATTAGTTCCTGAAAGTTCTAAACGATTAATAAATACAGAACAATTAATGAATGAATACTTTAATGGTTCGTATTATTATGAAATGTATATACATTGCTGGGGCAGTGATTTAGCCAAGTCCTTTCCCAAAAAACATTGGTCAAATCGAAACATAAAAAAATTTTTGCCTCTCCGTACAAATTGTGCGATCACGAGTAGATGATTTGACTTTGCGTGGAAAGTTTTTTGACATTGGAAATGTCTTTTCGTTCGCTCCAGTATAGGCTCCGATTTCACGAAAAAGTGCGATTCCCATCAGTGAGTTGTGAAGATATGATATTCAAAAATCTCACAAGACGCGTATTCACAAGAGCTATTCGAAAAAGTCAAAAAAGAAATAATTATCGCCGAAATAGTGAAAAAAAAACAAATTTTTCCGAATTTTTTATTTTGGCGCTCGATATTTTGGAAACGATGAATGATATCAAAAATTCTTTGCCATAAGGCGAAAGTGTCTTATCGATGCAAGGCTATTTGACAGATTCTTATCTCCTTAGCCCTGTGTTAAATTTTGAGTTGCATTACAAACTTATTGTTGCAGTTGATTTCAACTATGTCCTATCGTTACAAACCAGCATTGTCGGTTTGTAACGATAGGATAGTTGGTTGTTTTCAAATACCTAGAATAAACCTACAAAGTGGCGATAAATCGAAGAATGTCATGTTGTGGGCAAAATGCCATCTTTCAAAATTGCAAAAATGACATTTGCGGGTTAGCCTTTCGGAAATAGTTTTCAATTGTTTTTTAATAATGCGAGAAATTCTAGCAATAAATTATATAGAAAACAAGCAGCCTAGAGGCAATAGGCTCACGCCACAAAGTACTTTAGTGGTTTACCGAAGTTTCTTCCGCGTGCAATTTTCTCTTTGAATAAATCAGTCAGACCGTTGCCTTACCACCAAAGTAGCTACCGACTATTTTCTCGCTCAATACATCAGCGGCACTAGCAATAGGCGTCACTACGGATTACCTTTTGAAATTCTAAAGTCGATAATTGTTTTACATGCGGATACGATACTTTGAAGATATGTTAGTGAAATTTTTATTTCTATCTAGAATAGCTTCCGTAGTATGGAAACTCATTTCGTGCCAATTTCGGCCTACGTATTTCACAATATAAATCCAGTATTTTTAAACATCAGCGCTTGCGTCAAATCAGGTAGATCTGATTTTTTGCAGACTTGTTCATGGTGTTAGCCCAATGAATAATCCAAGTTTGTGACCTCGTGCGCGGAACGCAACTTTGTCAAAAATCGATAAAACCGCGAAAATTTCGGATCTTTTTCGTATTTTAGCGATTATAACCCTAAAGGACTAGTTTTCAATGATACTTTTTCAGGACGTTTTTAAAGTAGACTAAATTCGCTTCAATATGACACTAGAATTGTCTCTGTAGATCCAATACTTTCCGAGGTTAAGCTTTTCAAAGTTTATAATTTTTTGAACTTCGCAATTTTTTTGAAATATTTTAAAATTCACCTTGTATTCAATATTTCAACCTGTAACCTTAAATGAGAAGCAAGTTTGTAGTAGTGGATGGAGGGCTACTACTTCACAAAGTTATGTGGCCTCGAAGCTCATCATTTGGTGCTATAGCTGACAGATACACATAGTACACTAGCTTTCCGCCCGCGTGGACTATAGGTTATATAGTGCTCAACTGTGGGATAAAATGTAGCCTATGTCCTTTCTCAAGCTATAATCTATCTCTGTACCAAATTTCATCAAAATCGGTTCAGTAGTTTAGGCGTGAAAGATGGTATGTCCGCAAGGAGTGAAATCGAGCAGTTGGAATTATAAAAGGTCCACCTAATTTCACATAAAATACAAATATTCTTTAAAAATTCGAGCAGTAGTCTCCAAACACTGCTGGGTTCGACATGATCAGTTTCAGAAACAAATATAATAGAGATAAAAACTAACATATCCCGAAACAAAGGAAAAATACACGACTTCGTTACGAGAGCGTTTTTAGCCAATGAATCCTCAAACTTCGCTGTTTCATTATGTGAAGAACAAAAAACCTAATTTGTAAATCATGTCAAGGAGTATCTTCGAACCAAATAGCCTGTGCAAAGTTACGCCAAGTCCAAAGGATGGTCCTCAGACTTTCACTTTGAGCATAGGCGTATATAGAGGGGGGGCCGGGTGGGCCGTGCCCACCCCAGTATGGTCTAGGGCCCACCCCAGAATTGATGCCAAAATACTGATAACTTCACACAAAAATCATAAAAAAAATATATTTACAGCTGAGAAATGTACATACTTACTTATTATTACATAATATAATACTGTATTAGTTACTTTTGAATACATAGCCTATTAAGCTAGAGTACATTTAAATTTCGCCAGGCTCGCGGCACAGTATAACAATGGGATTGTAATACTGTGCTCGCGGCCCCCCCTAGAAAATAACCCTAGATACGCCAATGACTTTGAGTGTATGCTGTTCTGTGAAAACATTATTATACACTTTTTGCTGGTAGGTACTAACAAGTCTTGATCATGCTTAAGCTTACTAATGTTATAAACGCGAAAGATTGCACGGATGTATGTGTTTGTTACTCTTTCACACTGAAACGGCTGGAGCAATTTTGATAAAATTTGGTATGGAGGTAACTGACACCCTGGATAATCACATAAGCTACATCATTTTCCCAAATTCCCACGGGAACAAAGTCCCGGACGGAAAGCTAGTTCTACTATATTTATTATGCCACTTAAATAAAGAGTGGCATATACAAAAATTTTTAAGAAATTCCGGTCATTGATTTGGTCTGCGGCAGTTTCAGAGCGAGCTTATAGGGAAATTCCGGGCGACAAACGATACCGCGTTTCAGAATACTAGCAGCTCCATCTAGCGGAGGGCTGGAGGAACTAATCAACATCGACCCTAATAAATGTTTTTTCTACTTTCAGAGGGTACGATTACTTGAAAATTGTATTTCCAACCATAGGGCCTTTTTTGCCGTATTTTAGTTTGCAACGTATTTAATTAAACACTTTTTGAATAAAGACGTTTAAGTATAACTAAAAAATCCATGAACCCGCAACATTGCCTTCACGGCCTTGTTTGTTTACGTAGCCCATAAAAGAAGTGTGCCGTAAGTATTTTAAGAAGTATACATTAATTTTAACTAATCGGCTAGTGGAATGACACCAGGATCTGACGAACTTGACTGTACCTACACGATAAGAAGAAAAAGTAAAAGTCTTTTAACGCTTTTTAACGTCAAAATTCAGCTGCAAATTCTATGACCAAATTCCATTTATCAAATTAATCAAAAAATAAACCGGCAAAGTGCGAGTCGGACTCGCGCACCGAGGGTTTCGTACAAGCCTATAGGTATAAAAGTAAAAGTTAAATTTAAAACCTCTACGTGTTCATGCGGAAAGAGTTAAGGAGTAAGTTTAAAATTATTAAAAATATTTTTATTGTATGATGTAACAAAAAATTTACGGTTTTCGCAATTTTTCCTTTATCTGTGCTATAAGACGTTGCTTTGTACCAAATTTCAAGATTCTGAGTTCACGGGATGTACTCTGTAGGTTTTGATTTCCTTGCGAGTGTCGAAAATTTGCGGCATTAACGGCTGTATCTTTTGATTTCGTTGGCTTAGAAGTTTGATTTTCTATTTGATATAAATTCCAGCTTGATACCTCCACGCGTTCCTGAGAAAAATTCATAAATTTGTCAACAAAATGACAAAGAAAAATAATTAAGCTAGTTTACTGATGCAATTTTATAGACGATCACAGCTAAGAAAGGTAATCGACTACTCTGAAAATGAAATAAAATCATTGGGGTGGGTTGGTACCGTTACAGATCAGACAGACAGACGGACGGACGGACAACAAAGTGATCCTAAGAATTCCGTTTTTTCCTTTCAAGGTACGGAACCCTAAAAATAAGAAAAAAGTGACCAAAGTATTTACAAAATGCAGCACGCGATTGTAGCAAGATAGTGACAGGTTTGAAGAATCAGACACTTTTGACATATGAAGTGTCAGTTAATTTTTTCTATTAGACAGAGTCAACATCTTAAGTCAGCGGCGCTAGCAATATTTAATTTTAATTTAATTTTTATTAATTCAGGATAACAACAGCGTATTACAAATGGAAGAAATACAATATGGTAACACAAATTAGCCAATAACAGTTATCCAATTGAGAGAACTATGAAGGAATATATGCACTATAGTCCACCTTCTAAAAATAATTTTGGAAGATTCGTCTTCTTTGTGTGAATAATTTTCTTGGGGTTTACTGATAGTTCGTTTTCATAATTCTAGTAGCGGTGCTGCGCATAAGATCACACAAGATGTTCTTAAAAGTGTTGCTAACTAGGATTGTCTTTCTTTCGTTTAGACGCCTCGGTGCCTCCTACCATGTTCCATAAGAGGGGTGATAGAACTCCTCCTTGAGGCACCCTTCTACCACTATTCCTCTAGTGGTAAAAGGGTGCCTCTACGTTGAGTTGACTGTTAGTTAAACGGCTCTGAGTACCTAGATTGTGTATTGTCACCGAATACTAGGGCCTTCTGCTTGCAATTAGGACAAGTTAGGTAACGTTATACTTTTTTAGGTACGGTTATGTTAGGTTACATATTAAATACTAGCTTTCCGAGCGCGGCTCCGCCCACGTGGACTACAGGTTATATCGTGCCCAACTGTGGGATAACATCAGTCTGTCCATCTTTCACGCCTAAACTACTGAACTGATTTTGATGAAATTTGGTATAGAGATAGATTAGAGCCTGGGAAAGGACATAGGCTACATTTTATCCCACAGTTGGGCACGATATAACCTGTAGACCACGCGGGCGGAGCCGCGGGCGGATAGCTAGTAAAATAATAAAAATAATAAATATTATAATAATATAGTAAGGAGAAAAGATTATAAAAAAGTCCGTCAATATGAAAAAAAACAGGGCAGTTCACAAAGTACCGAGAGTTTATAAATCTTACCCACTCAAATTACAATACTACGGGTTCGACAGTGTTACGGTGACATATACATAAATAATTACACTATTCGGAGGGGTTTCCTATATGTTGTAAATAAAACTCGCGTTTACAACTTCTAACATATAATGACATAGTAAAAACAAAATATAAAACTATCAAAAATAAATTAAACTCGAAATACAAAAATGCTTACAAAGGAGATCGGCGTTGGCGACATGGCGGACCCCGTGCACAGCACAATTATTGAGGATGACAACGCCGTACACCTGGCTAGGAGACCACCACCACCAACTTCTTCGTGGGCCGCCTAAAAAGGCCCGCGGCAGTGGCTACGTCCGCGACGCGCACCACATTATCTTTGCCCGGATAGACGGCAGTAACGCGACCTCGAGGCCACATACCTCTGGGTAAACTACCGTCGCAAACAATAACAACGTCGCCCACCTTAAGTGGCGGTACAGGGCCAGCGGACGGGCGAGGGGTTAACGAAGGCAAATATTCCTTAACCCATCTCGCCCAGAAGTGGTCCGCTAGGCGAAGCCCTTTACGGTAACTTACCCGACGCAAAAGGTCCACGTCGTCTACCCGAGCAAGTGGCCAATACGGATTTGACGACCCGAGTAAAAAATGGTTGGGGGTGATAGCCTCCTCCGTGCCGGGTTCTACAGAAACATGTGTTAGGGGCCGCGAATTGACCAACGCCTCAGCCTCAAGTAAGAGCGTATACAAAGTTTCCTCAGAGGGTGCGCGCTCCCGAAGCGTCGCCGAGAGAGAGACCTTCACGGACCGCACCAGACGCTCCCAGCATCCTCCCATGAACGGCGCAGCTGGCGGAATGAAATGCCACTCTATGCGTTGGTTAGTTGCTGCCGTCTGCATTTCTTGAGCATATTGGGCTTTCAAAACTTTGTCAGCGCCAACAAAAGAGGTCCCGTTGTCAGAGTAGATTCGAGCTGGACATCCTCTTCTAGCGACGAAACGTCGAAGGGCCATAATTGCAGAATCCGAAGTCAGACTCGCCACCATCTCCAGGTGGACCGCTCGAACCGTGAGGCAAGTAAAGAGCGCAACATATCTTTTCTCTCGACGACGCCCGATAGAAACTGTGACAGGGCCGAAATAATCGAGACCGGTAAAAGTAAACGGCCTCCTTTCGTAGGCGAGGCGGCAAGCCGGTAAGTCCCCCATCGGTGGAGATGACGGAAGACCCTTGCGTAGCTTACACCAGTAGCAAGCCTTCACCACACGACGGACTGCAAGACGAAGATCAAAGACGTAGAACCTCTGCCGCATTTCGTTAACGACGGTCTCATGGTTTGCGTGTGCACACCTTCGATGGTAATCTGCACATAATAACATTGTGACATGATGTGAAGCGCTTAACACGACTGGATTGGGTTGGTGTGCGCCAATGTCTGCAGCAGCGGCAGTCCTTCCCGACAGCAAAATTAATCCATCTTCGCCAACTTTAACATCCAGCTTCCGTAATGGACTTCTTCGAGGAAGCGGAGTACTCGACTGAAGGAGGGCGTAGTCTTCTCCGAACGAGTCCAACTGAGCCCGCAGAAGAAGGTCTCTCTCTGCCCTACCTAAATCGGAGGGAGTTAACAATTTAGAATTTGGACGTTTCTTTTCCAAAAGGCACCGAAAAAGTCTGGCAGCTAAAGATACAGTAGCAGTAGCACGAAGCAAGCGAAGCCAGACACTAAAACGAGAAACATCCGCCACTACCGGTGAAGGTAGTGAAAGCGAAGGATCAATAACTCCCACCTGCTCTGGCGGCTTTATCTCATCCAGATCAGGTGTAGTTGTAAGCTCAGAAAGCTCATTAAAAGGCAACTTGGGCCAATCTTTAAAAGGCAAATTCAGAAAATCAGGGCCAGAAAACCAACGAGATGAAATTTTGAATTTATCGTTCGACCGGGTAGCATCGTCGGCTACATTCAAAGCAGTGGGAACGTATCTCCATTGATTGCTATAACTACGTTCTAAAATTTCACCCACCCTGTGAGCCACGAAAGGTTTAAAAGACCGAGGATCCTTTCGCAACCACCTCAAAACGGTAACGCTGTCACTCCAATAGGCCGTCGAGGCGACAGCGTAACGATGAGCCTCCAAAACGTACGAGGCAAGGCGAACAGCGATCAATGCAGCTTGAAGCTCCAAACGAGGTATAGACACAGGCTTCAATGGTGCAAGCCTCGCCTTGCCTGCTACGAGGGCCAGCTTCACACTTCCGTCAGGATAACAAAAACGCCAGTATGCGACACAAGCGTAAGCAAGCTCGCTAGCGTCGGCAAAAACATGAAGCTGAACCTCACAAATCTCATTACTATTGACATAACAGCGTGGAATAGAACCGGAAGAAAGCTCTTGAAGATCCTGGAACCACGACTTCCACAGAGCTATGAACCGCTGTGAAAGTACACAGTCCCAGTCCTCCACCAGCCTCCAGGTCTGCTGAAAAAGAATTCGGCCTCGAATGATGATCGGTGTCAAAAAACCTAGAGGATCGTAGACCTTCATCAAGTGTGACAATACTGATCGTTTGGTGAACACATCTGGGAGACTACTTAAGTCTCTTAAAAAAACTAAAGAATCATCCTTCACATCCCAAGTGACCCCCAAAACGCGAACGTGACCGCTGGACGGGCCCAGGGCAACCTCACGAACTTCTGGAGCACGAGCATCGTCAGGAAGCAAAGAAAGCGCTTGTTTAGAGTTAGAAACCCACGATCGCATTTCTAAACCAGCTCGCGAATGAACTTCAACTATATCGCGGGCTAACAGTGCTGCCTCCTTAGTGTTGCTCACACTCCCCAAATAATCGTCCATGTAGTGGTTCGTGATGATCTCCTTGGCCGCCACAGGATACAAAGATTTATACTCTTCTGCGTTAAGATTTTTCAAATAAATAGCCGTGAATGGGCTTGAAACGGCACCGAAAATCATAGAAGACATTCTATATTCGCAAATGGGTTCTGTGGGGTTGTTACGCCACAGAAACCTTTGCGCATCGCGATCCTCAACCCTAATCTTCGTTTGAGGAAACATCTCTCTAATGTCAGCGTTAAGTGCTACTAAACCCTCACGAAACCTCATTAAAATACCCAATAAAGGTTGCAAAAGGTCAGGGCCGGACAGAAGCATAGAATTCAAGCTGACTCCTCCAACCCTGGCGGCGGCATCATGGACCACACGCAACTTTTTCTTTTGCGGATGAATCACGCCGAAATGCGGAAGGTACCATTTGACGCTGTCAGAGTTTGGCAGAGCCTCGCAAAGCTCGGCATAACCTTTCGCAATAGTAGCGTTTACATTTTCCCGATAAAGCTGCGCATATACTTCATCTTTTTTAAATTTCGACTCAAGAGAACGAAAGCGCGACAGAGCTAATTTATAGCTATCAGGAACATGCAAATTGCTAGCACGCCACAACAGACCGGTACTGAAACGACCGGAAGGCAAACGGCTGGTAGTATTTTTCAAAATGTTATAAGCGCGTTTGTCTTCGTCAGTAATAAAATCTTTCTTTGAAATGCCAATAGAGTCCAAACTATAATTTTGTTTTATAAGCTCGTCCAAACTTTCTTTTTGAATTTGGGAAGTAATTGTAATGTGATTTACTACATTACTAACTGCGACGGTTTTGCTAGAGGAAAATCCGAAAATAGCCCAACCAAGCAAGGTTTGAACGGCAACTGGTTGCTCGCGCGATCCCTGTCGCACCGCCAAAGGAAGCAAAAGATGCCAGTTGTCAGAACCAATTAAAATAGAGGGCTTTGCATTTTTATAACACAACATGGGAGCAATATCCTCTAAATGCTTATGTTTTCTGATGTCCTCTAGCGAAACCGTCTGCGGCCTTAGGCCAAGGTTCGAGATAGTTCGCACATTTTTCAAAGCATAAGACTCTGAACAACCTCGACCTTTAACAGAAACCTCAACGAAACTGACCTGAGCTTCCTTGGAAAGACCGCTTATGCAGTTTACCTGAATAGAACTAGAAGGGCCTTGTGCGCCGATGGCAGCAGCAACCTCAGTATCTAGCAGCGTCGCCGTAGAGCCATCATCCAGCAGCGCGTACGTGTCCACACTACCCTGCGGTCCAGTCACCGTAATAGGCACTACCTTGAGCAGCACCGGGAATGGCCGCGACGATTCAGGGTAGGAGTGTGTCACTGATTCACCGGGGAGGTTAACCTTTTTATCCGACGAAATCAACTGCGCTCCGGATGTAGTCGCACAAGTAGCCTGCAAACTGGTAGCAAGCACTAGCTCTCGATGAAGAAGCGTATGATGGCTTCGAACACGATGACATTTAGGTGCCTTACAAAAAGGCTGACGCTTACAAGTGTACACATTGTGCGTAGCGGGCCTAAGACACTTCCTACAAATTTTATTTTTGTAAATATACTGCCACCGGTCATCGACACTCAGAGCTAAAAACTTTTTGCAATCACCTAAATGGTGCTTGCCATCTTTGCACAAATCGCACAAAGGCACGACGTAATTCGAGGATTTTTGCATAGATGGCGCAGCTTCCTTAGAAGAAAACGCACTGACCTGAGAAGACTCAACCTCGACGTTTTCGTCACTGACGACAGAGTTATCTATGGCGTGAATTTTGACAGTTGACTTACTCTTGTCATACTGAAAGTCCTTGTCAGGCACAAAAGCGAGCCGTAAATGCAAATCCATTTCCTTAGAAAGATACTCTGCCATTAGCTCCAACTTGGTTTTCCCCACGTCAAGCCTAGGAGCCGCGTAATCTATGAACCGGGCTCTTAGCATCGGCGTGAGCTTTCCCACTATAGCAGTGAAAAGCTCAGGCGACGCCAAGAACTCGGGTCGATCCATCAAACGAATGATCTCGACGCAGTTCCTAACCCTGGACGCGAAGGAATTAAGTTCCTTACCAACCTCGTTAGGGAGCTTAGGCAGAGCACGAATCGCCGCTATCTCGTGCATGACAATAACGTCGGGTTGAGCAAACCGACGCTGTAACTCTGCCATGACCAGGTCGGGGTCGTCCGCGGAAACGATTAGAGCACTAACCGCCTCACGCGCTGTGCCCCGAAGAGCCGCATTCAGGCGTGCCAGGTTCCATGCAGGAGTGAATGAACTTTTCGAGTCTTGATATAATTTTTTAAATAATAGGAACTCGCTGGCACGCCCGTCAAAAACGGGCAAGCGTAAATCTTTAGGGCTATTTGCACCAACCTTATCGTGCGACAGCTTCTCCAGAATCTGCGTGAGGGTTCTCTTGAACCCCCAGTCTTCTTCTTTGGATTGTGTACAAAAAGCTAAATCTTTATTTTGAGAACAATATTCTGCGTTGTGTGTACCTAACTTATATGCATGTGTAGTGTTCTGAGGTTCCGGCGGCGGTGGTGATCGCGGTGGGGACAATGGACAGCCTAAGCCTGCAACAATATTTTTAGATGCATCTAACCATCGCTCCACACTGACGTTGCTGGAAGCGCGGCTCCGGCGAGAGGCGCTCTCGATCGCGGCTAGCTCAGCTTGCAGCTCGAGCTCTGCGATGCTGCGCTCGCGCTCAGCGGCGCGGGCTGCAGCGGTGGCGCGCTCCGCCTCCGCCTCCACTTCGGCGAGGCGGCGCGCGTGCCGCGCCTTGGCAGCGAGCTGCTGGACGATCGTGCTCGATGAAGTGGCCGCCGAAGACACCGCACGGGAGGGGACGGGCGAGTTGTGACCGCCGGCTGCGGCGGGCACATCTGCTGCAAAACCCGTAGGCCCCGCGCCAAAAAGGCGCCGTAGTTGAGGCCTCAGCCTTCCCCGCATCGGTGCGAGCACGCTCCGCAGCTTTGCCTTGGCTACGCGTTTTCACCATATTGTATAACCGCACGTAAAAAATAGAAACCACAAAAAAATAAACACCACTAAAAACTTAAACGCAAAAAAACATACACAACACAAAATACGGATTCTATTAAAAAACTTCTGACACCAAAAATGTTGTAAATAAAACTCGCGTTTACAACTTCTAACATATAATGACATAGTAAAAACAAAATATAAAACTATCAAAAATAAATTAAACTCGAAATACAAAAATGCTTACAAAGGAGATCGGCGTTGGCGACACTATAGTAGAAAATAGACTGGCAAGAACCTTAGACCATACATTCTATAGACGGAGCCGAGCGTGCCCCATTTAGATAGCAATAGTTTACCCCTTCCCTGCACCCAACCATACTTCACTGTACAAAAGCTGTACAACAACTTAACTAATGGAGTCTCTTTTCTCACAAATTCACCACAAAAACGAATAAACTTTATGCACAAAACCTTAAACCGTAATGACTGACAGAAGCTGCAGATCAAACGCTTTGTTTGTCACGAATTGAAAATCGTGACATCAAAAAATGGGTTAAGCAGAAAGAGATGGCGTTAAAGTAACCTGTCTCTTACTATCTTGTAGGAACTCACATGTTTGCATCTCTTTCAAAAGTGCTGTGACGTCATAAGTACTCCGTCTATAGAGTGTATGGTCTAAGATGGGTCTAAGGCAAGAACAAAATTAAAGTACGTCTCGTGTAGTCAACTGCAGCTCGAGCACGATGGCGACAAACCCGCGCAGCGCGCCACTTGGCTGACGCTGAAACTTCACTTTGATTGCGCGAGGGCCCCGCGCAAATGCTTGCTCGCCCTCTGGCGTCGTCAATTATTACATTTTGGCATAAGACCGCGGCGGCGCATTACGCGCATTATCACCATCGTACTCGAGCTTTTGTATGATTTAGAGCATCCACGAAAAACAGAGTAGAACGCTCTCTATCCTACTCAAGCTGTCCGCTGCTGGATACCAGTCACCGTCAGTGATTCCCCAATTGAAGACGTCTTAAGATGACTGGCATTACATTATTTTGTGTACTGTAAAATACAGGGTGTAAAAGACAGCTCAGCAAATACTTAAATGGTGGAATCTACCCACAAATATCATAAGCTAGTAATTATTTTTTCCCGGAAACGTCATGTTAAGAAGTTTTCATTATTTACCTACTTTGGCGCTACGCAACGTATCGTGAAACCCCGCCCCGCGTGCGATACATTGCTGGTTTTCGTGTTTTATATTGTTATGATTGTTTTTTATTGCAAAATGGAGTGTATTGCATTAAATAATAAAAAATGTAAGCAGAAAATATTAAAAAACATGGAAAAAAAAAGAAATTTTCCGGAGAAAAATTCCACTGGAAAATCATTCGGAATGATTGTCTGAGTCCGGGGTTTAAGAATTTGCTAAGCTGTCCTTTACACCCTGTATACATGCTCAAGATAAAGACAGCGGCACGTCAGAATGCCCATTTGTATTACGAAAGCCGGCGCTATTACGAGCGAGATAAAGGCGACGTCAAGGGCATAGTGTAGCCTGATTTGCTGCCGTGTGTACTTGCATCACTGCCGAGTAAAACAGGAAACAACCTGCTATTAATAACCGATTTTCTAGCGAGGTAGTTTTACCTAGCTAACTAGCTTCGTCTTCGTACTTAATTGCTACATTGATAATCGCATTGATCAACAATTAGCTATTTTTCGCGACAACTTAGAGGAAAATTATATCTTTAATCTGCGGTCAAAATTGAATACAACATAGGTTAATGAGTTTAGTAAGTAAATAGTTAATTTTAAACTTAATTAATTTTACTTTTAAACAATAAAAGTAACTGATATAGTCGTGCACTATTTCTAGTTGCTTCTATTTTTATATACTTTATGAGTGCGAGCCATAAATAAGTACAAATGAAAATAAAATGATAACCATTTGATTACAGATTATGGAGTTACGGGCCCACACACATGCTAACAAGGGTGCTTAATACTTAATGAGTGAAGAGTGTGGCACCTAAAATGTTCTCGAATTTTTAACTGCTACTTCTTAACTGATTCAGTTCATAAAGTTTTTCAGGGATCCGTAGTGAACTATGAACCATTATAGTTTCTTAGAAAAAGCTGATATTTGGCACGGTCATACATATTTATTACACTGACTAAACGATAACCAAAATCACAAATTTTGTTTTCAGGTAAGTACCTATCTCCTCCCATACAGGTACTTACTTACTTATAAGATTATGATTAAAAGAAACACAAAACACAAACATATTTAGGCGACGCCGACGCTTTGGTTTGTAGTAATCTGTTGATAAGCATTGTTGGGGTTGAAGTCGGTTTACTTAAGTTTTTAACACACATACATACATACGCTCACGCCTATATCCTCTAACGAGGTAGGCAGAGCATCAGTCCACTCAACGCCACGTTTGACACAAATTGTGAGGATTATCAGATGGAACAAGCTGCAGAATGGTGAGAGGTGGTCAGCCATTCGCTCATTATGCAAAACTCTCGTTTCCCTCTTACAGACTTTTACTGTACACCTGGGAAGAGTAGGTAGCTAGCACATTCTAAGTTTTTCTTTCACTCCCAGTCCAATGGCAAGTTTTTAACGTGACCAGTTATTTATAATCGAGGGATTCTTTTTCTAATTAGGTACCTCTGACTGTATCAAAATAAATTTACTAACTAGTCAAGTTAGCCATTTACTTGATTATACCTATAAATAGAAGAACTAGGTAAACAATAGGTAGGTACTATTAAGTACGCATGGGAAAATCAAAACATGAAAATTATATTTTACTAATGTTATAAATGCGAAAGTTTGTGAGGATGAATGGCTGCGACATACTTATAGTAACCTTCACGCAAAAACTACTCGACAGATTTTAATGAAACTTGGCCACATTATAGCTTAGACATCAAAATAACACACAGACTACATAATTTGTTTAAATTCCTACGGGAACGAAGTCCGGGCGGAAAACTAGTTAGAAATAAGTGTTTGTTAAGACTTTTCATAGTCACATACTACCAGTACAGTATAAAATACAGTATTTCCTCTTCAAATCCTTTTTCATACGTGCTGCCCATTTGTGGAACAGGCTCTCGAAGAGTGTGCAGGACAGTCCAGTTGATAGTTTCAAAACGCGTTTAAAATAGTAATATATTTCGAAAGAGTCATCATAGGCAAGTATTATTGTATTGTATACATATTTGTTTATGTCGTATGTATTTATATTGCATTACTGTTTATAATATACATATTTGAATAAGTTAATGTAGTTCTTTTAATTTTATTTTGAGTTGTTTTATCAAATATGCACTTTTGTCCCGCGTTTTTAAAACAATATCTCATACTGCACCAGGCTGGCTGGCAGAGATCATTATTAATGGTAAGTCCGTCTTTGTAAACATTTTATCTATAAGAACATCTATAAAAAACGACATAAAAGCACTTACTTTCCCTATTACTTACCAGTACAAGTTTCAATCGGGCAATTTTCCGAACATTTTAGCGCTCATAAATTCGCACACAGGTCCGACCAGCGTTCATTATGGCCGTTGTTAACTCCTAGTGTGGAGTTATAGACCATTGTTTGTCGACACAAAGCCCTATCTATAAGGCGAAGGCGAATTATCTCGCGGCTCGTAGAACCGATTGACGAACGGGTGCAATTTGACAATTGTTTATTTTGACTCGAATTTTATTATAGGGGACGTCTATTTGCCAGCATGCTATCATCAGTCTGGTCTGGCATTAATCGCTGAGCCCAGGCCTTTTTCCTCACTGCGGCAGCATATGCAAGCATAAAACTATCGTAACAGCATAAGAACATAAGTTTGAATTTTTTTAAATGTATTAAAAAAGTTCATGACAAACATAATATTTTTACATTTTATAAACATTTTATATTATGTTTGTCTCATGACCGATAATCTCGGACAATTAAGTCCTGGACTTCATTAATTTAATATAATAATAATATTTTTTTAATTAATTGCGTGAGGCGTTTAGGGTGAGGGGGTCGAGTCGAATCTCATCCAATGCCATGCGGGGGAGAAGGGGGTCTGGGCCAATATCATGATATTTCTTTAGACAGTGTATAATTTCGAGAAAACCGAGGATAAATAACATGTTTTTGTAGTAGTCACTCTTACGACTAGTATTCAGTTCTCGTGAACTGAATTAAAATAATTCATATTTACAAATTGACAATATAGCTAATGAGTAAGTATTTGACGGCCGGTTTGGTCGAGTGGTAGTGACGCTGCCTCTTGATCAGCGGGTCCTGGGTTCGATCCCCAGTCGGGGCAAACATTTGTGTAAAAAGCAGATGTTTGTTTGTGTTTGTCTTTATGTGTGTTCCAAGGGACCCACGACACAAGGGAAAACCTTAGTGTGGGCCTTTGAGTGTGTAGCGTTTATTTTATTTATTTATTTATTTTTATTGTGATAGCCCAGTTGGTAATGAAGCAGACTTGTAATCCGAAGGTCGCGGGTTATAATCCTTTTGCGGGCCCGTACCACTAAATTCGTCTTTTCGGATTGATGTACGGATTTCTAATTATCACTTGCCCAACGGTGAAGCAAAACATCGTGATGAAACCCGCCCGTCCAAGAAAATTCATTTTCGAAAGACGAGTGGTCCACCAACCCGTATTGGGCCAGCGTGGTGGACTATGGCCTAAATCCCCTTCGTGTTTCGAAGGGAGGCCGTGCCCCTCGGTGGGAACGTATATGGGCTGGTAAGGAGAGTGGATTGTTCAATTATTAGTAATCTAAAATAATGAGGCAAATGAGGTTTTTCAAAAAATAAATTCATTGCAATGAGGCAAATTAGGTTTTTTTTAAAATAAATTCACGTATTTTTAGTAATCTCACGTGAATTTCGAGGGTGGGAGGTTTTCGAGCTAAATCTCACGACATCTCACATAAAATCACCTCACGTAATTAATGGACCTCATTACCTAATACAATATCTTATGCATCTTCCAAGACAGGAAACTGAAATTTCTTTTCTACCCGGGCGTAGTGTAACTTGAACTCCAATACTGACAGTGTAGTGTGACACTTGTGTGAACTAAAATTCTGTCAGGAAAATCCCTAACTTGGAAGTAACCCGAACAAATATTTTATTGTATCGCCAGGTGGCGTTAGCTGAATTCTAAAACGCGGTATCATTTGTGGCATGGCAGGTCAGATGAAAAACGACGTCTACGACTGACACGCTAGAAGTGATTTTTGAAAACGCGGCGTCTTCCTTTTCCTTTGGAGGTGATGCCGTGTAAGAAAATCTTATCGGTATCGGCGTGTAAGAAAATCTTAGAAATAATTTAAATGTGAAAGTTGATGATGTGTGTTACTTAATCGCGCAATAATTATTTGCATAGTTTTTTTTGAGATGGGTTAACTCTTGACCTCAATCTTGCTTGACCAAGGTCATAGATGAGCGAGCGGTCCATCGGGAGGGAGTTAACCCAGAAAATGCCATTTGAGGCACTGACGGAACACAGCAAGGCTTTTCGCCCTTTTTGGGAAATTGGAAATTAGGTACTATGTAGCCTATGCATGTTTTGTCTTTTCGCCGTGTAGCGATCGGTTGAGAATAACACCACTCCATCTCTTTCCGTGGGTGTAGTAAGAGGTGACTAAGGAAACACAAATGAGACCTGCCTCCTAGTAATCCATCTTAGGCAACGACACCTCAATTTGGTTTGAATATGAGGTGGTGTCCTATGGTCTCATGCGGTGTGGTAGACTCTGTAAAGGGCCGTCGGTTCGCGACCACCGAAATCCGACGCCAAACAGCTTGCTGTGTTCCATCAGTGTGTGGGAGTACCAGTGCCTTAAATTTCCCATTTCTGGGTTAACTCGCTCCTTCGTCAACCTCATCTATGACTCTGGTCATGATTGAGGTCAATAATTTTCAGTCCCAGGTAGTTGTAACTTTACGTTCGGTTGGCGGTGGCGCTGCTGGTCGGGGTGGTTTTCAGTAAGTATATGAAAATTAAATACACTGGGCGTCAAAAATAAGTAGTACACTTTTCAAATTGCAATTACTACTAAACTATAGTAGTTACACTTATGAAATAAAAAGCAGTTTATAGTAAACTTAACGAAGTTTATTAAAGTTATATTTTATTTGGCATGAATAAAGTTTCAAACTTAAAATTAAGATAAATACTAAAAAGTATCAATTTTTAACGATATGTCAACCACTTAATTTTCACGTTTTGGAACTTTTTCACAATTTAATAACTTGTGTTGCCGCCTCGGGCTCTAATTACAGCTTGGATCCGGTTTGGCATGCTGAACACTAAGTTTCGGAGGCGGTGTTGGGGAATATTTTCCCATTCTTCTATCAGCGCATGTTTTAGAGCCCTGAGTGTGGCAGGAGGTGGACTGCGCCTTCTGACTAGCCTCCCAAGCTCATCCCAGGCGTGTTCAATCGGGTTGAGATCTGGGCTTCTCGATGGCCAAGCCATCAAGTTGATGCCAACCTCCTGAATGTACTCTTGTACGTGGTGAGCAGTGTGTGGCCGGGCGTTATCATGCATTAGGATGGCTCCATCACCCATATTTATTAAATATGGCCCTGCATACTCGTTGAGGATCTCCGAGGCATATCTTTCACCAGTCAAAGTCCCATTTTCTATTACCACAAGCTCTGTGCGACTCTCTGAAGAGATACCAGCCCATACGTGTACAGAGCCCCCGCCATATTGGACTCTTTCCGAGATACAAGCTTGAATGTATCGCTCACCGGGTCGTCTGTAGACTCTCCGCCGTCCATCTGAAGTGTATAAAGAGAATCGAGACTCATCTGTGAATAAAACTCTAGCCCATTCTTCTTCGCCCCATTGTACGTGTTGACGGGCGTAGCGTAGTCTTGCTACGCGATGCTCTGTCTCAAGTTTGGGGCCATTTGCTGGTCTTAGAGGCTTCAGGTTAGCTTCAGCAAGTCTTCTTCTCACTGTACTCTCACTGATGTAGTCTGTTCGGGTCCGAAGAAGCTGTTGCTGAACCTCAACTGCATTAAGGTGTCGATTTCTTAACACAGTGGAAACAATAAAGCGATCTTCTCGGGTACTTGTGCACCTGGGTCTGCCATTACCTCGTCTCCTTAGATGGTTTCCAGTCTCTTCGTACCTTTGCTTTACTCGCTGAACCGTTCTTAAAGTTACACCCACCCTCCTTGCAGTACGACGCATACTGATGCCCACTTCGAGAAAAGCTAAGATTCTTGCACATTCTTCTGGTGAAAGAGGCATGATTAGTCAAATTTACTCTCTGAAGATACCTATGCTTTTCAATTACAATTGCTTTATCAGCAGCGAATGTGTCAAACACAAAAATCCTAAGTAAGACAACACCTTACAACAGTTTAAAAAAAGTGTTTTTATTTATTCGTTTTTTTTAAAGTCAAGCATTATAAGTTCTTATAATGCATGAAGTTTTTATTGAATAAGATTAAATTTTCTTTTTAACCTTTTTTGTTTCAAAGGTCTAAGTTTTATAGTTTGGGAGAAATCGCAATTTTAAAACTGTACTACTTATTTTTGACGCCCAGTGTAGTTCTCAATTTTGCCACCGGTACAGATAAAATGGCCTCCATTCCATCGACACACAGCTTATGTTACAGAATCGCGCGGCCCTGTTTGAAGTCGGTGCGAATGAATCAACGCCTAAGGTTTCGCTACTAATTTAAAGTCACATCATACATGTATATGCCACCGGAAAAACCGTAATATTTTAGTCTTGGATTTTTATGAGCCGCCTACATGAAATTAGGCTAAGTCAGGTTATATGTTAGGTTAGGCTTTTTTTGGTTTGGTTACGTTAGGTTGCATTCATGATGTTACTTATCCCTATCCCTGCCAGCTGTAGTCTCTGCTATGCTGGCTGGCAAATCGGCGTAGCAGGCCGTGGTCTCCTTCTGTGAGAGCGTGATGCTCCAGAAGGAGGCCGCAGAGCGGGATCGCCAGAGAGCGAATCCTGTTCGGAGACGTAGACGCCGGGGTGATGGTGGACGCCCCGGCCGCGTCACCGTGTAGCTGCGGATCAGAATATAGCTACGGTCTCCCCCGTCTGTCGTAAAAGGCGACTAAAGGGGGACTCGGGGTCGCGGGCGTCGGCAGCAGGGGCTGCTGCGTCTTAAAATCGACCCCAAGATGGGCGGTGATATGGCGTGACCACAATGTCACAGCACAGTGCACACCTGGCTGGTGCGGGGGCACGTGGCATTAACCTCCTGCTCTGGGAGGAGCCTCTCGGGCGTGATGCTAGGCGGGCACCGGTGCGTTCTTCCGAGATCTCGGAGCCTACCGAAGAGCATCGAGGGTGGTCACCGTGGAGTTTTTTAGTGGGTAGAAATCCCACATAACCTAGTTCCTCCCCCGGGGGCTTGGTAACTGGAACGCAGGTTTTTCTCCACGTAAAACAAAAAAAAGGTTGCATTCATGTTGTGGTGCTAGGTCAGGTAACCTCCAAGAGCGCCCTGCCTATTGCCTTTCCTCTTGAATTCGCTCGGGGGAAAGGCAATAGGTCTGGGACGGTGCACCTTGGGCATCAGATACTGGGTGTCCCATATATAAACAGACAAATAAGAACTACCTGTTTTAGATGAAAAATTGAGCGTTATGTGTCTTGTTTAGTACACAAATAAATTAAAAATTTATGAACTTAAAAAATCTATATCAAATTTGCTCCAGCGTTGCCTTTATAGCAGATTTTTCTCAAATTATTGCTTGCTCACCTCATGACTGCTTTTTCAGACTCTTCTGCCACTTTTTTGGCCAATCTAGTCCATCTTTGTTTAAATGATGTCAATGTTTTTTACTATTCTGTAAACTTTTTATAATCCTTTTTACATGAGCTCAACACATTTCAATACCTCGAGCTTAAGGAAAATTTGAATCATTTTTGGTTTTATATTATCAAATTCAACGTCTGTAGATTCCAAATATCGAGTGACTTCAGTCTCGTAATGGCACGAAGCCATGTCCGGCCAGAACATAACGTCTCCCCTCTGATAATGATATCAATCGTTTTCTAATGCACTCTCTAAGATAAATTTCGGCGTTCATAGACCATGTAGAAATGCAAGGTTCGGAAATATTTCCGTTTTTGTCTATAGCTTACCTAACGAGAAAGGATGATGGGCATTTTGGTATCGGTATTAGTATAGAACTTGGTACCGGCTCCAATTGAAATAAATGATACATCATTCAAAAGGTAATTTTCTGTAGAATAAGAATAACCGAAGCGCTAGTCCTGATTCATTGTCCAATTAGAGCAATGAAGAATAATGTTGCAAAAAAAAATATGAAAAATAAATAACTTTCAAGGCAGCATTACTCTAATTGGACAATGAATCAGGACTAGCCCTTCGGTTATTCTTATGCTACAGAAAATTACCTTTTTAACGATCTATCGTTTATTTCAATTGGTGCCGGTACTAAGTTTCATACTAATCTGCCCATCCTCCTTTATTGAAAAATTAGGCTTATGGTTTGATTTTTTTGTTATAATTAACATTATCACGACTGGTAGTGTGGAAATATTGCTTGCCTGGAACATGGCATGGATCAAATGTTACATAAGTTTCATCATCAATTATTTTTCAAAAATGTTTCATTAAACTCTACGACAACCTCGTTTAGCACGCACTTCTCGGTCTTTCACGTACTTTAGGGTGGACAATTTTATAAAAGCTTTCGTTTCCAAATCCTGAACTTCTATTCTGGAAACGTTTGTCTCGACATATTCAATTAGTCCGCCGCAGTCTTTACGGGTGTTTCTTCAAAAACCTTTTTTACTCCATTCATGTTTCGATCAGTTGTAATGGTAGGTAGCTTGCTTTCCTGCAAATTTATTTAAAACCGCGACATTTAATACTGTGCACATGTGGCTAGTTGTCCTTTTTACAACTGGAAGTGTTAGATTTACGTAGAAAGGGACTTCTAATAAAAATAAGGAAGTAAACAACAAATTAAACAACATCGCCGTTTATTTTTCAGTGTAATATGTTCTTATCGCCGATAAATTAGGATTCGCGGTGCTTATCCAAACAATGCAACATGAAACTTGAAGTCGTTCTTTAACAATCTTACAAAACACCAGTTTACTACATGACTAGTAAAGTGAGGAGTCTCCGTAATCAAATCATGAGACATCATAAGATTTTATGTTAAATATAACAATAAATAAATCACATACTTCGCGTTGCGCTGTTGGGAAAGCAGCTTAAGAATTACACTGATAACGAACAACCTAAAATCAAATTAACTTTTACAGTGGCGTAGAAACCTACAATTGATTATACACAGGGCGCAGCCTCAGGGTTTCTATATTTCGAATTAGTATTGCGCATAATATCTCTATTAAACAAGAATATACTCCTAAAATTTCCCTTACAACCACTATTTTAGAAACTTAGAAAAATATGTATCAAAATACCATCACAAACAATAATAATAACATTGTACAGGATTCAAAATCGTAAACCGCAGAGTTTTAGTGGTCGTAGGTAAAACTTTAGACACAGACATGCATTCATTTAGCACGCGTTCCCATTCGCTCGCCCTGTTTAAATCACAATTGAATTCTACTTATATTATTTTACAATAGATACAGATACAAAGAAAAAATACGATATATTTGAGTAACATGCATAATCTTCCAAAATAGACTTTCTGACAAATACACATCACTAGATGAAGCCGTGATACGCACATATTGTAGTATGTATATACCTATCGACAGGTAAGAACTACATTATAGGCAAAATCCAGAAATAAAGGACTTATTTCCGGGTCATTCAAAGGGGAAATTCATCTTTCATTCAGGTACTTGAAATGACATCGTGCGAATTGAGTAATTACAATGTATATATAAACTGTGCTTGGGCTGCAATACTAAAAAATTTAAAACATTTTAATTTGTTTGATTAACTGATGCTTTAGACAAGTTTAATAGAATAAAATCATATGCACTATTATAACCCACGAACAAGTCTTAAAAACTGATTTTACCATTATATATGGTTGGAAATGGTTTTTGCTTTTGAGGGAAAGAGACCAAACCGGGATGAATATAAGAAAATTTTAATAGATGTTACCATATGTGAATAGGCCTATAATTGTATATTTACATAATTCATTTTTTTTATACAATTTGCATTCACAACAACAAATCAGGTTATAACAAGCGATACACGTTAACTTTAATATGCTTTCATGTGTATATAATGAAAAATTAATCGGAAATCCGACCATATATGATAAAATTGATAACTTATAAAATGCAAACAAAACGAAGTCAATTTTTTTTATGAACAACGGTATAACTTTTTTGAAACTTTTTTTAACAATTTAGCTCAAATAATTATATAATTGATAAAAAAAAATGCGGTATAATAATAAACAACCTTCCATTTTCAAGTTACGAATGAATGTGCAGAAATCCCTATGATTGTGCAGAATTTTGCTATATCTTCAAATTAATAACTAAATGTTCTCTAAAAAAACTGTTTCATAAAAAAAATTGTTGGAATGTTCACAGCTGCCATTGGGAACTATTTCCCTTGTAAAATGCAATTACATCTTAGCATAAAAATACTTTTTAGGAAAATGTTGAACACCACTTTTGTGATTTTTTACCACAGAATGGAATTCGAAGACGACTAAATTAATTGTATAATTTTATTGTAATGCCGTTTCATGGCAAAAATATCACAAAGCAGGTATTAGGAAGTTTTTGTGCTTTGAGATTTTATAGTAAGATATTGTATAAATAATTCAACATATTATAGAGACAGAGCAACATTTATAGACACAGCGATATATAACTACCTCTATATACGCGTTTGGGTGGTTTAAGTTAATGCTAAGCTATATCAGGTAACAGATACATTTTTCTGAATTTTGCCCAACAATACATACGCTTTACGGTGGTATTTGCTACAATTACACCGTCTGAATGTTTTCAGGGGCGTTGACACGACTGCTTCGCCTTAATTTTCAGGATCTATTTTTTATTCGATGATCTGAAATAAATAAAAACAAATTTACTCAATACTCTTATCTGTCTCAAACACGTGTGTTATTTATACTATGCAGGAGATAAGAAGAAGAATGCCGGCTATTTAATGGGTACTACAACGTTTGCATATTATTTCAATACCGCATAATGCTCGCTTAATTTGATAGGATTATATTGTTCGTATAACCTAACCAAATCGAGTGAATCCTATGCGACACTGAAATACTATGCAATACTATGTGTAGCATACACGTATTTCGAAGCATAAAGACCTCCGTTTATTTGGTGTCAACCATACCACAAAATGTTGCGGACCACTAACCATAACTTATAAATGTTAAGTTGGTTGTTTGATTTGGTCAAAAAAGAGTTACTATTACCACTGAACTGGGTCAACACAATTATAAAGTGTATTGCTATATGTATCGCATAAAATAATACCAATAGTATGGCCAGCACAGTAAAAGCCTTTGTACCACTCTTACAATAATACACTAGCCCACTTGAAAGTGTAGCGTAATGGGTTAACTTTAAATTTAAATTAGCGAAAATTATGAGTATGAATTAGCCCACTAAACTGACCCACTTTCCCCAGGGCATATAGGTGGCAATTTGAAAAATAATATTTTTTTGTCGCTCCATACAACTTGAGTGATCAACTGTTTACCAGGGTAAGGGAATAAACTTGTTTCGTGAATGTCATGTATACCTTGGGGAAAGTTGTTCAGTTACATGAGAAAAGTCACCCCCTAAAATTTCGCAAACTAATTTAAAATCACTCCTATACAGTGCTTCTATTTTCCTATTGTCTACCAGCAAAATTCGTATTTCCGAAATTATTACAATAAAGTATGCATCATTTCTATATTCGATTTAATGCTAGACTTGATCATTAAATCGAATATAGGTTAATATAAAAAGGTAAATAATAAGATCAGAATATGTATAAGATTCTGTAATTGTATACTGAGGTACAAAGTTATGTGTACATATTTTTGCAGTACACATAAACGGTGTTTTTGATTTGCTGTTCTGTTTCGGCTACCATTTTTTTTGTTTCTTTTTTTTGCGCGAGAGCCCCGCGCAAAAGCTTTCTCGCCCTCTGGCGTTGTCAATGTTAATATTTGACATATAATAGGACCGCGACGCATTACGCGCGCGAGCACATGGTGTTTTAATTCGGAAATAAGAAGTTTTTCGAACAATAATAATAAGTAAATAAGAGCATTGTATTCACGCATATAGCAGAAAAACAGTAGTTTATAATACTTAGTATATGTATTGTTAACGAAGAGATAGTTCAATGATAGTTAAACTCACTTTTTATGTTTGTATCTCACATTTTGAAAATTTGCTCTTTACTGGCAATTTCTTGTAGGGCGTCAGCGTGTTGCATCTAGCAATATGGCAGAATATCAGTGTTTGGCTTCTTATAAAAGTAAGTACCTTTTTAAATTGGGTATTTGACAATTTTTTTTATTAAAGAATATGAAACTTTTTTATTTTACTATAACAGCTTTGTTTAAACAGTTTTTTAATATCTTTAAAAATAATGAATGGTCAAAACTCTCAATTAGACAGAGAGCGAAATACTAAAATGTGACGTCACAGTTCAATACCGCCATATAAATATAACGAACCCATATGGATCAAGTGAGAAACCATTCTTAAAGGTCATAGTCGGGTCTCCATAGTAAGTCGCCCTTAAATCAATTTGACTCAGGGTTTTTTTGTGAGTACCTCTTATGAATATTTATGCTGAGTATCAACATCCTACTAGTGACAGTTTTTGACTTATGATTTTTTAATGTATTGTTTTTCGAGATGTAAAGCGATTTGCTTCAAATTTTGAAGTGATGTTCTCTATTTAGATATACATCGAGACCCAAAAAACTAATACTAGTTGTCATATAAAAAAAAGAAAAAAGACGAAAAAAGATCATTTTTAATGTGGGTGTGAAGTAGTGACACCTCAATTTTTTTTTCTAATATTAGACCATACATTGGCCTTCTACTTGCCTAAATGTCAACAAAAATCAGCAAAACATGTGGTCAAGTCATGGGTCAAGTTCTGTATTCAATGGGTGTTTTTCAATGTAGTATACAAACTCTTCGATTATGTTTGAGTTTTCTTATCAGTTTGTCGCATTTAAAAGTAAAATGCTAATGTGGTTAATGTCATCGATAAATTCAAATAAATTCAAAGAAAAGAATGACCGACCGTGACATCATAGGCATGAGTGATAATAATTACGAGTGAATATTTTGAATGAAAAAAGTACTAAATAATCGTAGACAAATCTAAAAAAAACTACTTAAGCTTACACTAGTATGTACAGACGGCAGCACATCAGGCTATACATACATTGACGTCACCCTTATCTCGCTCGTAAAAGCGCCCAATATAGGCAAAATCCAGAAATAAAGGACTTATTTCCGGGTCATTCAAAGGGGAAATTCATCTTTCATTCAAGTACTTATAATGACATCGGGCGAATTGAGTAATACGGATGTTGACAATTTTTTTTTTCAACACATTTGCTCATAAAGTGGGTCTTATGTCATTGTTTTAAGGTTCATAATGATATGTATTACCCAGCCCGTGAGTAATAAAAATAAAGCACTAGTACGTAATGCTTTTTTTTTCTAAATTTCAGCAAAGAGATCAGATCTTATTTTATATTTAAAATTGAGTGTAAATATTAAACTATTTGTAAATAAAAATATAATTCCACTAAATCATTTAAATTTAACAGAAAATTATAATTTATTTATGCTAAAAGGTGAAAATATATAGTTAAGTATTTTTTATTATTTGGCTGTATGGCATACTTGTCAATGTGAATCTCATTTTGTGAGCGAAAAATAAAAAAATAATCGCGCCTCTTTTCAGATGTTTAAAACTATTGAGAAATAAAAAAGTTACAAGCTATTACATTTCAATAGAGAGGGAAACTGTCAAACAACGAAAAAGAGATGCACTTACTGGCACGTGACGTCACCGCCATTTGTTTGCGTAGGTTAAAACGAGATAGCTAGCTCTCCCCACAGAACGAGATAGCTAGTCCTAACATTAATATAAATGCTAATAACTTGTTCATTTATAAACCAATTTTAATGCTGTTTTCGGATATTAATATATTTCTAGCATTAATATTTGTTTCACATACAATAATTCATAAAATCAAACACTGTCAACATCCCATTATAATGTGTATATGTCATGGCCATATCGCAGATTTGCTCACTGCATGAAATGCTCGAAAATTTCATGAAATTGTCGCATTTCATGAAGTGGCCAATTTAATTTGACCAGATCATTAAATCGTCAACGTTTAACTATTCTGTCAATAAAAATGTTTCATTTTGTGTGTTTATAAGTCTTCTGGAAAAATGTATTATAAACACACAAAATGATAAGTTTTTTCACCGTTCAGGGTTGGTTGGGTTGAGTTAGAACTGCAACCCCCGACCGAAGTGACAGAAAGAGAGAAGCCCGAAGTGCCGGTGAAGTGACAGAAACCACTGTGGTTGCGTTACGCGGTTGTCACAGTTCCGCTCAGCTGAGCTACTTCATGATGTGGGCATTATTTCATTAAATCTTGACCATTTCATGAAGTAGCCGCGCATTTAGTTGCCCATATCTAAAAACGATTTCTTAACATTGATTTGACTTAACCAAATCATGATGTGGCCAATAGACAGTGAAACATTTCATAAAATGCAACTATTTCATGAAGTGAGCAAATCTATGATATGGCCACGACATATATAAACTGTGCTTTGGCTGCAAATGCTGCAATACTAAAAATATAAAAACATTTTCACTGATGCTTTAGACAAGTTTAATAGAAAATCATACACACTATCATAGCCCACCTGACGTGCTGTTGTCTGTACGTACGTACTACATTACA
Organism: Aproaerema taeniolella; assembly: GCA_949987775.1. NCBI lineage: Eukaryota > Metazoa > Arthropoda > Insecta > Lepidoptera > Gelechiidae > Aproaerema > Aproaerema taeniolella. The sequence goes on along the minus strand of OX465242.1, from coordinate 32,771,897 downwards.
TTGTATCAATCTCCGTTCGCTAGCTAAGGGGCCATCCACAAATTACGTCACACGAATTTAGTGATTTTTGTCACAGCTGGTCACATTTGTGAGACTCCCCCCCTCCCTAGTGTGACGTCACATATTTTGCTATTTTTACATCTAGTAATTATTGAATTAAAACAGTAGTTCCGAAATTGAATTAAAGGCGCTAGGCGCGGTGAGTTTGGCGGCATTTATATTAAAGGAAGTATAGAGCGAGTGGCCGACAAAACAATTTTAACCTTATGTTTATACAGATAAAGTTGCAATTTTTTTTTATCTTTTCGTTGATTGTTCAAAGTTCGTGTTTTGACACTAAGATTATAATACATTTTGAAATGTGAACCCCTCACGAAATTTAGAACCCCTCCCATCCCCTTGTCACACAATTTCACATTTTGTCGACCCCTTCCCATCCCCCTTAACGTGTGACGTAATGATGGCCCCTACATAAAGGTCATTCTGTTTAAAAAAAAAGACTAACTATTGCGTGGCAAGATGAGGGCCTGGCAGTCCGCGACGGAGCACCGATGCAGGTTATTGTGAAAGAGGTACTGGATCGTCAGCTGTTTGTCATCTCCCACACACGGATCGAAGAAGCCTGGCAACTCCGACTGCAAAAATAAAATAAATAAAAATGTACTACAGGGTGTAAGGTACAACTTAGCAAAACTACGCTGATTTCAGACCATGATTTTTCCAACAATATTTTCCCATAAAAATAAAATAAAAATCACCGACTTCAAAAAGGTAGGAGATTCTATGTTTGACTTACTTCGCTGGCTCAACGACCCAAAGTGAATCTTGGCCTCCGACATTAAAGTGCGCCATTCTATTCTGTCTTGTACTAATGTTGACTAGTCGGGCACTTTCAGCTCTTTTAGCTCTTTGGCGACTACATCTTTGTTTTAGCTCTCTATGTTTGACTGTATGTTTTTTTTTTATGTTCGTTCACCAATTGCTCCACTATTTGTAGACCGTTTATCAAAAATATGTTTTTTGTTGGAAAGACTCCTGAGGGAAACCCTCGAATTTTATAGAGACTTGCAATGTTTCTCACGTTCTTTGAATATAAAAGAACTTTTCAGAAAAAAATACGGGCATAGGCCACCCTTTAAAACACGAAGGTACTAGTGATTAATCATCCTTAAATTATTATTTTCTCAATTACTATCTCCTACGGTGGTAAACCTAAGAAGAGTACATATTATAACATAACATACTTGTATCCGCGTTTCCGTGCTTCGGAGGGCACGTTAAGTTGTCTGGCCCGGCTGTTGTTGATTGAGTACAGTCGTTAAAACCAAGTCAGAGGCCATTGTTCGGTTTGAAAACCAGGATTAGCCAAGTTTGCCACTTGACTATACCTACACGGTAAGAATGAGACACATATCGTAAATACTTATAAATAAGTTGTGAGAACCAAGTATATTCCTGTAAGTGCTGTTTTGTTTCGCAACCATTTGAAAAATGGGCCCTCAATCCAGATGCACACATAAATGTTTACTCAAAAAAACAATATACAGTATTAGACTGTATTTAATATAAGGAATATGTATAACCCGAGGCTAGCGATGTTGGTTCCACAATAACCAAAGCTATTTTACCTATACTGGGGCCGTTATGAACTGAGGCGTCGGGCCATAAATCATTTCCCTATGTTTATCTCGCTTGCACTTGCGGGTCTTATGGAGCCTATCTCGTTTGCACTTACGGGCCTTACGTTCCTATCTCTTTGACATTTATGGCCCCACGCCTCAGTTGATAACGGCCGTGGTATAGTTTTTAAGTAAACTTATGTGAAACTGTTTGATGGTCCTTAATAAACAAAAAAACAAAAAAATACCTTGCTAGCCTCTAGCAGTTCGAGGCGAGAGTCTTTGACGAGGCATTGTATGGGGATGGTGACGTCGATGACTTCGGTGAACATTGTCGGCGACTCCGCCGCTCCACCGCCGTCGCCAGCTTCTTCCCCGGACACGTCGTGGTGGTTTGCGCCTGTATGATTGCTTACCTTAGTATTCTAGTTTTATTTTATTTTTTATAATAATTTTACAGCTTCAGACGGTTTCACTAACGTCGTTACTAGCCGTTTTATTTAATATATCAAGATTCAGGGCCGCTAGACTTTACATATTTTCTCAGTAACCAAAAGTGTGGGAATGAGTAGTGCTAATATGTACTATTAACATATGAATACTTGCTAGCCTGGGCCAACGGCCAATTTTCAGCTACCAGGTTCTGAAGGTACTAGAGATTACTAGAGATAAGGGCAACCTCAAGGTCAACATGTACTGCCTGAGTGTGTATAAAAGCTATTTTCCAATAAAAAAACAATTATGACAGCGTAAAACACGAAAACATCGCGTTCTGAAACAACATGGCGCGGGGGACCGCTCGCAAGGCGCGGTACATTGCGTAGCGCCAAAGAAGGTAAATAACGAAAACTTAACTTGACGTTTCCGAAAAAAAGAATTATAAAACAATCATAGTTATGTATAGATTCCACCGTTTAAGTATTTGCTAAGCTGTTCTATACACCCTGTCTTTCAGGCTATTAGAAAGCGTAAATAGGTAGTTAAATAAAATAATATGAACTCATCGGTAAATAGCTGAGCCATAAGGAAATGCAGATTCATTGTTCTCAGTCCAAATTTACTTTTAACTGTAATTTTAACTATCGAAAAAACCACTAATGCTCTGCCTACCCCGTTAGGGATTAAAGGCGTGAGTGTATGTATCTAAAAACTTTAAATGGAAAGTAAAAAATCAGACGCAAGATATATTGACGTTATAGAGCACTATTTCATATAATTTTTCTTACTACAAGAGCGTTTTGACTTTTTTTTACAAAGCATGGGTAAACTCTTGACTACAATCTTGCTGCGTAAAGGACTAAGATGAGGTCGACGATGGAACGAGTTTACCCAGAATTTCCCTTAAAGGCACTGGCTATCCTACTCACCGACGGAACACAGCTAGCTGTTTGGCGCCGGACTTCGGTAGAAGGGTGGTGCGAAGCCAGACGGCCCTTTGCAGAGCCTACCATCGCTTTATGGGACCTTCGACCGTCATCTCAATATGAGACAAATTGAGACGACGCTGTCCGAGATGGCGTATTGTTATGGGGCAGGTCTCACCAATTTTCCCTAAGTCGACTTTTACGACATCCACGGGAAGAGATGGAGTGGTGCTATTCTGAACCGGACACCACACGGTCTAAAAAATTTGATAAAGAGTTGCTGATTTGACTAATGAGGAATCTAACCTATTGTTGCAATCGGGGCACGTAACATTGACATACCGTTGGGTACTTTTCCGTACAAAGCCCGCAGGATAACGAGTCCTTTTTTCTTTTCTTCCTCAGCGCGGATCCTCGAGTACGTCTCTCGCATCAGCTCGACGGTGGCACGGGCTTGCCTTTGCATTTCTTGTAACCTGTAAAGAATATTGACTCAGCATTGTTGACACTTAGGCAGACAAGTCTTGATCCATACTTATTGTCTCTTTATTTTCATGCTTCAGACGATCTACCTTGAAATTTTTATATGAAATGATGTAAAACAAAAAAAGGGTCTGTCTGAGTCACGTTGTGAAATACGGATCTTAACATGGGCCCGAAAAGCAATATCTCCCGGTTTATTGATTAGTTGTTAGACCCATTATGCGGTTTACAAAATTTGTCCATATTACATAATACAAAATTTTAACCTCGCAGGATGTTGCATATCTGTCACAGTTAAAACGCGTTTTAACTAGTAAACACTAGTTTTAACTAACTGCCTTTGTGAAAACTAGAATTCTCTAGTTTTAACTATAATTCACTATTCATTTTAGTTGAAACCAGTACTAGAGAAACTTGTTAGGGATAGGTTAGACTAGGTTAGGTTAGGCGAGATGCTAGGCGGGCATCGGTGCGTTCCTCGGAGATCCCGAAGCCTGCCGAAGAGCATCGAGAGTGGTCACCGAGGAGTTTTTTAGTGGGTAGAAATTCCACACAACCCAGTTCTTCTCCCGGGGGCTGGGTACCTGGCTCGCAGGTTTTTCTCCACGTAAAACAAACAAAAAAAAAGTTAGGTTAGGTTTAAAACTTGTCGAGGATAGGTTAGGTTCCTTATTTTGAACAGCAGTTGATTCTAGTTTTCACAAAGGCATTTAGTTAAAACTACAGGGTGAAATTGAAAACAATTTCAATAGACTTCGTCTAATAGACGTCCCTTTGTAGGGGCTGCCTAGAGGCTGATGAAAGTTGCCCACGTAATCCTGGAATGCGTGGGAGTGGCGAACCAACGGGCAAAAATCCTACCAGATATTAGGTCGCTTCGTGAAACCTGTGAACTCCCCAGGAGGATTCTGAGCTTCTGGTCGGAGCTGAGGTGGCTGGAATAGCCACCGACCCACACGCATAAAGGGCCATTCTAGAGCCTAAATGCGGAAATGGGAGCCCTTATCAACTACATGGTGAAATTGAAAACATTCGACAAACTTTGAGGGATGAATCTACCCATGATTACGAACAACTTTTTCTATGGGACCAACTTTCCTACTAAAAAAAAAACAGTTGTTCCATACATTTTGATTGAGTACGTATTGAACTTTTGTATGAAACAGGTGATTTTTTTTAGGCGACACCTCAGATTCAGAAAAAAATTAAGTGTCTTTGCCTGGAATGGATTACTGGGAGGCAGGTCTCATTTGTCTTTACCCACGGAAAGAGATGGGGTGGTGTTATTCTCAACCGATCACCACACCTTAGCAATAAAGTAGCCATTTTGTACATTTTGTATTCTTTCCCTGTTTTGTCTGTAATCTTTTGTGTTATTTATGGAGTGCAATAAAGTAATGTCTATGTCTTCCCTTTCCATTCTATAGTGGTATCACTAATGATCATCTGCCACATTCGTCCAAAAGGAATTGTCACCAGGCCAAAAAAAATGTTTACCTGTCAAAATTAGCTTCCATAGAGCGTTGTCTGTCCCGCTCCTGCCTCTCCCTGGCAATAGGGTCGAGGACCAGTTTCTTGAGGATGATCCACGAGGCGAGTGGCACCACTGTTGCGTAGAACACAGGAGAGGGCATCACCTCTTCACACAAGTGGATTGGGACTACGATAGTCTGGGAGGAGCACGACCATCTAAACAAAGTGAGCGTCCATTAATTAAGTGAGGCGTTAAGGGGGGGGGAGGTGTCTAGTCGAATCTCATCCAATCTCACATGCGGGAGAGGGGGTGTCGGCAAATATAACGTAATTTTTTTACAGGAAAAAACAGTGTAAAATTTCGAAAAAGCTGAGGATAATTAATTAAAACATTTTTTTGTAGAAGTTATTTTTAAGAACAGTTTTCACGAGTTCTCGTGAACTGAATTAAAATAATTAAAATCGTACTTAATTGAGTAGTTAATACAATTATTACTAATCTAATAATTTTCCACGTTAAAAACGTATGAGTCACCGACTTCAATCCCAACAACAGTTCGCACAAAGTAGATATCTAGTTTTTTGCGGACTACAATGCCTATTAGCAAATAACTACAAACAGAAATGTCATTCATTTATTTAGATGATGTTCTAGTTTGTAGTATATTTTGTTTTTGTTGATTTTTTTTAAATGCGTTGAATCATTTTCGATAAAATTTATATGGGACCTCTTCAGGAGTATACTCTTTCGAACAAATAAAGAATTTTGAAAATCGGACAACAGTTGCCGGAGTAATCGCGTAACAAATATACAAAAAAAAAAAATACCGTCGAATTGAGAACCTCCTCCTTTTTTGAAGTCGGTTGAAAATAATAATTTCTTTTAAAATAAATCCAACGCAATCAAACACAAACCAAAGTAAAAAAAAAAACATTTTAAAATCTCACGTTAATTACTTAACGAGCTACATCTCACGACATCTCACCTAAGGGAGTGGAGAGGTCGAAAAATCGCCAAAATCACCACACGTAATCATAAATGGTGAAATCTACAAGTAATTATTCAAGTAAGCGAAACCGCGCCACACCGCTATTGGAACGTGATGAACATTTCTGGTTTTCGTGTTTAACGCTGTTATTATTGTTTAATAGCAAAATGAAGTGTATCCGAATAAGTAATTACTAAATAATATAAAAAAGTCCTGAAGAAAATTAATAACATAATATTATATGTATTGCTTATGTATGTATAAAATATATGTCTGTGTATTTATATAAATTATTTATATATTATATGTATGTGTAGTTGTATTTTTATGTAGTTTATATTAGTATTTAGATTTCAGTGGTTAATTGTGCACGTCTGTCTTTATTTATTTTACGCCTCTCACTGTCCCAGGTCTGCTGGAAGAAATTTCTTAAAGAAATAAGCTGTGCCTTTTGTGTTCGTTTTTCTATTTGTCTGTAACATTTGTGATTTTTCCTGTGTACAATAAACTGTTAAAATAAATAAATAAATAAATAAAATTCCATTAGAAAATCATTCAGAATGATGGTGAGAATTCAAGGTTTCAGTTTTTGCTAAGCCGCTTACACGCTGTATAGCCCATCTAACGAAGGAAAAATAGGGGAAATAATTCGTGTAAAAGCGATATTTGGCACAGTTGTAGGGAATGGTGTCTGAAGCAACATACTGAAAGTCCTGATGGATAGGGGTGGAGCTAACGGGTCGGGGGGTGTAAAGGTCCCTTTTTTAAGTTTTTCTTAAATAACTCGTAAGGGGCCATTCATAAATTACGTCACACGAATTTCATGATGTTTTGACCCCCTCCCCCTCCTTGTCACAGCTGGTCACATTTATAAGACTCCCCCCTCCCTGATGTGACGTCACATATTTTGTATATTTTCCATTTTTTTTGTAATTTTAAAAAAAAGCAGTACTCTAAGAGTTATTTTTTTTTGGTAACTCAAAACTCGTTGTCTCAACAAAAGAATAAACTTAAAAAGAGTGCTTGGGACTGACGAGGTTAAGTTTGTCGTTAATAGTTAACGATTTTGATACTCATAACACATTTTGAAATGTGACGTCACGAAACTTATGACCTCTCCCACCCCCTTGTCACACAATGTCACACTTTGTCGACCCCATCCCCTCCCCTCAACGTGTGACGTAATTTATGGATGGTCCCTAAACGGCGGCTCATAGCAAAAAACATATTTACTCAAGTAATCTACATAAAATTCTCTACAAAAAGTTTCTTGACACTTTTTCGCTCGGATCAATATTTTATGAGATACGAAGGAAAGAAGAATAGTACAGTATAATTTGGTTTTGACCTAGAAGTTGATAAATTTTACTGAGCGGGACCTTTTAGAATGTGTTCGGAGAATGACACCTGGGAAAGTCCCTATACCTCCCAGGTGGGATTGCCGAGATATCCTGCAAAAACAGGGATTTCCAGGAGCGGGCCTGAACTCGTTACAAATAACGATATTTTTTATTCAATCGCATTTTTTACGGAAAAGACATCTAAGACTTCAGACTTACTTTTCAGTGTCAAAAAACAATGACAATGAGTGATGGCACGACGCCATTTTTAATAGTAAACGACGGTTTAGGGCACTTTCTATTATTCTGAATACGTTCACGTTAAATGTCTTCAGTTCCTGGATTCCAGGGTACCTAGAATTTTACTGGAACGAGCCTTAAATCGTCAAAAATTTTGAGTCCGACTCGCACTTGGCTGGTTTTTTTTCTTTTCAATTTCTTCTTCTTTTCAAATCTTTGAAAGACGTGTATTAGGTTGACCTACAAAGTACCTATACCTATAAAATCAGTTTATATTCACAGTTACTAATGTGATAAACAAATAAATTTAGACGTGTCAGATAATTATAACTTAAAACAGATTGTTTTTGGAGTGAAAACTTCTTTAGCGGCGTTGTGCACTTTTTGGATGGGTAAAAAAATGTTAAACTCGCGTCAGGATCACGTGACCCTGATAGAAAATTCGTAAGACGAAGGGTGAAGTGAACACTTCTTAGACCGCAAGGAAGTAATATATGTTCAAGTTTTCACTTCTGCTGGCACTCCCGGAGTCCAAACCGTTTTTTTTTTAATTTATTTGAAATAAAGATTTCACTAGAGTAGTTTGTAGGTAGGCGTAGCGCTCGCCCTATGAAGTAATTTTTTATTACCTATTTATACACATAACTTTAATTTTATAAATTATAACATAATAATGTACTTTTAACAATAATGCATCGAAAGGTTTGTAAGACGATTTTACAAATCGGAACGCGCCGTGTAAGTCAGCAGTTTGGCACAAGACGTTAAAACGCGAGAACAGACAATAATTAACTTTTTTCTTTTAATATCTCGTCAAATATTAATCCGAGCGAAAAAGTGTGAAGAACCTTTTTGTAGAAAATTTTATATAGATTACTTGAGTAAAAGAAATTTAGTAAAAGAATTTGCTATGAGCCACCGTTTAATCGCTTTTACACGAATTATTTCCCCTATTCGGCAGTAGTTTGTTTTCGTTCATTGGGCTAGTACTGACAATCGCTATACGAAACATAACTCATTCTGTAGTTCCACTATGAGAGGATAGATGTCGCATATTACGGACCTTATTCGATAATGGTTCTCATTTACACTCATTTCTTACAATTTCCTTGACAATCAACGCCATCTAGATAAAATACTCGAAACTAAACGCTCAATGACTTTATTGTATAAAACATCTTGTAGGCAACTTTGTGTAAATTGAATATTTACTTGAGTTTAAGCATAACTCCACTGGGCACGCCTAGCAAGACAGCTGCAGACACGCTGCTATTTTGTGACACTTTCTTCTCCGCTCCGTATTCAGCAATCGCGCCAAATGTACCGAATCTGAAAACAACATAAGATTATCTTCTATGAATCAACCGCCTGTGTAAACTTTTTGTCTTATTCTGTATTCCATGTTATTTAAGTGCAATCCCTTCTAATATTATAAATACGAAAGTAATTCTGTCTGTTTGTCTGTTACGCTTTCACGCCTAAACTATTGCTACGATTTTGATGAATTTGGTACAGAGATAGATTAAACCTTGGGAAAGGACGTAGTCTACATTTTATCCCATAGTTGGGAACGATTTAACCTGTAATCCACGCGGGCGGAAAGCTAGTAAATAATATATATCAATATGAAATCTAGGATGTGATATCACTGAATGAAGAACTTTCCTTTCTTCATTCAGTAATATCACGAAGAAGAAAAGATTGAGTAACGATAAAGTTATCAGTAAACAGTTTGAGCAAATCAACAGTGTAGTTTTAAGCTGTTGTAAATTAAACATTGCAAAATAGTTTGGTATAATTTAAGGTCGTGCGACACAAACAGTGTTTAATTTGTAAAAAAAAAAGTTTATAAAGGGACTTATCACTAATAGTGATCTCTTGAAGCCAGCCTGGTGCAGTATGAGATATTGTTTTAAAAACGCGGGACAAAAGTGCATATTTGATAAAACAACTTAAAATTAAAATAACTACATTAACTACGTATATTAAATACAGTAATGCAATATAAATAAATACAACACAAATACGTATTTATATATACAATATAAATATAAACCTATATATACAATATAAATATACAGCGCACAAAAACGCAAATAAAAATTACGATAATAGATGACTAGGTAAAGTAAAATCAAAATCATTAGACATCATTTACATCACAGACGGACACTCAGTTTTGCGAAGAGATAATCAATTGGCGAAGATATAATATAACATAGCTAAAACATAAAGCCGGACAGTGGCTTTATGTTTTAGCTCTACTCTATAGTATATACAACATTGTATTCGACAAGACGCCAATCTCACTGAGCACGATAATTATATTAATATTCTTGAACAATTCACACAGCGCCATCTAACCCCAAACTAGGCAAGATATACTACTTAAATACATATAGACCAACATCCCAGGGCCGCCAGACCTTACTTATTTTCTCATAAACCAAATGTGTGGGAAATAGTAGTGCTAGTACGTACTAGTAATGTATGAATACCAGCTAACCTGGGCTGACGGACAATTTTCAGCTACCAGGTTCTGAAGGTACTTCCAGAAATTGCTAGTAAGATCAGATCATTACTATCAATTGCATACAGGTCTTGAGAAAGGTTTCAAGTATAACTACTCAAGTGACAAGTGTGACAGGTATCAAGAGTGGTTTATTTATTAGGCACGGCATCTCGAAACAGTACTCAAGTTAGTCTTGAGTAAGATCTATTAATCGGGCCTTAGAGTTCCTCAATTAAGAAACTGATATTTTTTTTTGGAAAAACGGTGATAGCCCAGTTGGTAATAAGCCAGACTTGTAATCAGAAGGTTGCGGGTTCAAATCCTGGTGCGGGCCTGTACCACTAAATTCGTCTTTTCGGATTTATGTACGGATTTCTTATTATCACTTGCTCAACGATTAACGAAGACATCGTGATGAAACTCGCCCGTCCAAGAAAATTCATTTTCGAAAGGCGAGCGGTCCACCAACCCGCATTGGGCCAGCGAAGTGGACTATGGCCTAAATCCCCTTCGTGTTTCGGAAGGGAGGTCTATGTGGGGACGTATATAGGATGGTAAAAATAAAATACTTATTTAAGATGCTAAACGTCAGTATTTTTTTAACAGTTCGCATTATTTGCAGCTATGGAATCTTGAAATACTTATTATTCGCATGGTAGCTAGTTATAATGAGAAAGATTTACGCAAATGTGCCAAAGGCAAAAAAAAAATTATGCCGTCGACACGAATAAGATTCGCATATGCTTGAATCTGAATGTGTATTGTGTATTTTCACCGGAAAATTGTTAAAACCGTAATATTACAATTTCACAAGTAAAATTATATCTCCCGTGATATTACAATTTGCCTATTAAAATTATAAATTTACAAATCTTTAAGGGCAGCCTGCATGAAATTAGGATAAGTAAGGTTAGGTTTTTTAGGTTCTGTTAGGTTAGGTTGCATGAATATTATTAAAAAGTCCCTCAATGTAGAAAAAAAATAGGGCAGTTCACAAAGTACTAAACGAGAGTTTATAATCTTACTAAGTCAAATAACAACATTACGGGTTGACAATGTTACGGTGACATTACTCGGAAAAAAATAGTACAAAGCGGCACTGGGGATGGGCACGATGTGCTCGCGCGCGTAATGCGCCGCGGTCTTATGTCAAAATGTCAACATTGATCACGCCGGAGGGCGAGCAAGCCCTTGCGCAATCAAAGTGAAGTTACACAGTCAGCCGAGTGGCGCGTCGCGCGAGTTTGTCGCGCATCATGCTCGAGCTGCAGGTGGTTCGAGTAGAATAATAGCAAATCTAATAACTTACTTGAAAGCTAATCTGATCTTCATATCGTGCTGAGGCAGTTTCCTCATAATGTTGAGTGATATGAACGACTGAGGATTGCCGAACTGAAGGGCCATGTTGGTGTGGTATTTCTCGGAATCCCTTACGTATATAGAGGTCATGGAGGAGCCGCCCTGACCTCCTGCTCGGTAGGTCAAGTAGCCCACAGAATGAGCGTCCAACTGCAAAGCCATGGCTGGAAAATAATATAAATAAATAAACGCTACACACTTAAACGCCCACACTAAGGTTTTCCCTTGTTTCAAGGGTCCCTTCGAACACACATAAAGACAGACTCCATTTTATCTCATAAGATAAAATGGAGTCTACAGCTTAAGATAAACGATAGTTTGGGATTGTGAGTGTAGTTTAATTTGAATAAGTACTCACTTGAAACAAGACTAGGTGAAATTCCCCGTGGTGTGAACTGCAGAACAGTGCCACAGTTTAGGAACATCAGCCGTGATAAGGTCCGGAAAACTTTGAAACCCAGCAATGGACCGTTACCAATTCCAAATTCACACTCTGTCCAACCCTTTTCTGAACTGAGGTGCCTGTTGGACACGTTCACTGATCCTGTGCCTGTTGAAAAGAAGGTGTTTAGCCACTATGGTGGAATTGAGTTTTCGCAGAACATTAATAATTTATTTTGCAGAAATTGTCACTATTGAATTTCACAGCAAAACAATACATGGTCAAAAAGAACCTCCTAGCTATATTCAAAACCCTGAACCAGTATCACTTAAAGAACACATTTATGAAAAAATAAATACAAAAAATGTATATATTTTTTCAATGGTAATAGTTCTTTTTTTTTCTAAACGTAGACATTACTCGTACACCAGGCACGCGAGGGGTGCGGGTGTCTACGTCTACGTTTAGAAAAAAAATCCCACCAAAAAAAAAAGTGTTCTGTAAGTTCAAGATTTTGAATATAGCTAGGAGGTTTTTCTGTGCTTCAGAGGGCATGATAAGTAGCTGTTGTCGTTGGACTTTAATCGTTAAACCAAGTGATGACTGCCTTTTGCATGTGTCATTATTTCCTTTCTTTGTTTTGTTCATGTGTGCAATAAAAAATTATACATTCAATAATTCAGGTAACTTGAAAATTCTAGCGACAATAGAGTTGAGCAAGTAGGCCACTTACTTGACTATCTACAGTGTAGATTTTACATAAGAACCACAACCTGATTATTATGATTACAAGCCCTCAGGATCCCACTGCTGGCCAAAGGCCCAATATATGTTTTTTTACCAGCCCTCATATGTCCCCACCGAGGGGCACAGGCTTCTCTTCGAAACACGAAAGGGATTTAGGCCATAGTCCACCACGCTGGCCCAATGCGGGTTGGTGGACCGCTCGTCTTTCGAAAACAAATTTCCTTAGGGCGGGTTTCATCATCATGTTTTTCTTTTACCGCTAAGCAAGTGATAATTAATTAAAAATCCGTACATAAATCCGAAAAGACGAATTTAGTGGTACAGGACTACAGGCTTACCAATGCCATTCTGTGTAGATATGTTTCCTGATAAGGTCATTGTATTTCTAAGTGTGATTGGCGCGTCTATTGACTGCTGGATGGTCATTCCTGACACTTCTATATTTGGAATAATTGAGCTGTCTTCCCTGAAATAAAGAGTTGAAAAACGAATATTAAGAAAAAGATGAAATGTGAATCCAAAATTCTGAACAAACGAACAGGTGATAGCACTAGCTTACCTCTAATCTAAAAAAGATAGTAAAAGCTAAAATTTAAAGAGGTTCCTTTTATGATATACAGGGCTTTAGGTAAATCTCTTTCAACCTCTCGGATGGTTCATCAGTCCATGAAACTGAACAACTTTTCACCATTAATAGATCAAAATACGAAAAAAAAAATGTTGAGTTCCCAAAAAAAATGTTGAGTTTCATCAGCATTTAGCGCATTTTGTATGGGAGATCAACATTTTTTTTTCGTATTTTGGCCTATGTTCCTTGGGGAAGTTGTTCAATTTCATGGACTGACTAGCAGCCCGGCCCCGCGTTGCCGTGGCGCCAAAATTATTAAGGCCATGAATCGAAATAAAAACTATCCTATCTCTCAAGTTGGATCAAACTGCACACGGTGTACAAATTTGATTAAAATCAGTTAAGTAGTTTAGGAGTCCATCGCGGACAAACATCGTGACAGGAGATTTATATATATTAAGATTTAGCACCCAAGAGGTTGAAAGAGATTTACCTAAAGCCCTTTATACGCATATTTGTAACAGCTTCACATATTCCTTCCACGCTAGACTGGGAGTGAAAGAAAAACTTAGAATGTGCCAGCTACCTACTCTTCCCAGGCATACTATCAAAATCAGTAAGTGGGACGTGAGGGTCTTGCTGTATCATAGGCGAAAGGCTGACCACCTTTTACCATTACACAACATGTTCCATCTAATAACCCTCACCATTTGTGTCAAACGTGGCATTGAGTGGTTTTCTGGAACCACTGATGCTCTGCCTACCCCGTTAGGGATTACGGGTATGAGCGTATGTATGTATGTTCACATATTCAAAGGGGGGGGACATAAAAATACACACACTCATAAACTCATATGTATATTTCCTCTTGGGGTATGCAGAGCATCAACACTGGAAACCAAAGATTACGGGATTGAATGTAGGGAAAAGTGGTCATACCTATCATCCACTAAACAATCAAGTCTCTTTAAGAAGAACTGGCAAAAAATAAATAAAACAGGTGCCAAAGTCCTATCCACAGTCCTGCATAATCAATGAAACTTCTCTTATGACAGTTCATTGCCAAATAAAACATAACCTAAAAATATCAGCAGAAGGTTACATATCTTTTGCATGCAGTTGAAGTTGACACATGATCATGAATTCCTAGAAGGATGTATGTCCAAATCAAAACGCAAGAAAAATGAAAACTTCTCTAAATCCGAATAGAGTTCCATTTTCCTTGTGTTGATTCGGAAGTCCATACTCTCATGAGAGAAAAGTCTCATTATGTATATTATAAATACAGGGTGTAAAAGATAGCTTAGCAAAAACTGAAACCCTGGACTCATTCTAAATGATTTTCCAGTGGAATTTTTCTCCGGAAATTTTTTAATTATTTTTCATTTTTTTTAATATTTTCAGATTACATTTATTATTATTTAATCAAATACACTTCATTCTGCAATAAAAAACAATCATAACAACGTAAAACACGAAAACCAGAATGTACATTGCACTCCGATAGCAGCGCGGCGTGGGGGTATTGCGCGCGGGGCGCGGTATCACGATACGTTGCTTAGCGCCAAAGTAGATAAATAATGGAAACTCCTTAACGTGACGTTTCCGGGAAAAAATAATTACTTATTGCTGATGATAGCTATGGGTATATTCTACCATTTAAGTATTTGCTAAGCAGCCCTTTACACCCTGTATATCATAAAGTAAATTCCAAATCCAACTTACACAATCTCATATTCATCGTAATACTTCATAAACATATCTGTTGCATTGATCGACAATGTTATAGTGCCACGTGGGTTGGCACTCTGTTGTAGCCTCCGTTCCTCCCTCTCCCTTTTCAATCTGAAAAAAAGGAGATGGATATTTATCCAAATCTAGGTAATGACTATGACACATAATGATTTGACCCCAAAGTATGCATTTTACATTCAAAGACAAGGTGAATATGTTTTCATGGATAGAAAGCAGTTGTCTTGTTTAAATCTTGTAAGTTTAAATTCAAAGAAAATTAAAAGAAAAGGAAATTATTAGAAGGAAAAGAATACGGATCAGACTCAGACTCTGAAGAAGGTACGTAATTAATTTAATAATGATGTGAATAACTGTTAGGGTTATCTCTGTCCTAGCTTGAAATAATGCGAGCTTACCACACAGGTAAGCTCTGTCATGTAGCTTTTTATGATGCGAGTTTACCATACCGGGTACTCTCTGTCACTTTTAAGAACTATACGTTCTTGCAGATGCGGTATCCAGCGAAGAATCAAGCTGTTCTGATGTTACGCAAAGATCACACTTTTCGGATCGTCGATCATACACGCGAACCTATTGCTGGGCCGTCTTCAGCTGCCGATCCCCCCGCCCCGCCTGCCACTCCTGCTACACCTGCAACCGCGGTCTACTGCAACACATCTGGCTGAGACTACACTTGCTACTGCGGCTGCACCAGATAGGTCTTTAGATGATCGCCTCCGTCTCCGTCGCCAGAAACTAAACTGGGAGAGAAAATACACGAAGCGATCGCAAATAGATGGCAGGATATTTTGAACAAGGGATTGCCAAAAGAAACGAAAGATAGGTTGTTACAGGAATATTTGGTGCCAGCTAATTGCGATCTCTTAGTGCCACCAGCTCTAAACCCGGAGGTAAAAGCTGCACTCGCGGAGCCAATGATAAAACGGGACTGGTACACAGAAAAAGCAAAAACAGATTGGAATAGCCTTAGCTGCCTTGTCTAGAGCCACCGAGCTTGTGACGTCGCGAGAAACTTCTGCAGAAAAAATCCTTAAACCCCTCAGCAACGCCTGTCGCCTTTTGTGTGACACTCGTTTTATGGAGACAAAGACTTGAAGAAATTTTGTGATTTCCTCAGTAAGCACTGAGATGAAGGAGACTTTTATAGAGAGCCGTAGAAGCAACCTCTTGTTCGGCGATAATGTTGGTGAAAAAGTGAAGACGGCAAAAAATATACAACGATCGGGAAAAACATTAAAAGGACAACAAAAATCATAATTTAACAAGAACAACTTTACTAACAAAGAGAACAAGAACAAGTCAAACACGAGGGCCCTGCGTCCGAGAAGCGCGGGCAGAAACGATGCAGGGCGAGGTCGCTTCACGTCGTCGAGTCGAGCGGGCACGAGCGGGAGCCGCGCGCCACCGCGCCGCGCTGCCAACCACTCCCCGTCGCCGCGCCGGGCCCCTCCTCGGGTGACAGAGGCAAACTCCCGGGCGTTTACCACACTAGTCCACCTAAGAAACAAGTTTGCCAAGGCTCATCCTTCTATCCAAAAAATAATGGGTTCGTTCCCATACGACTTCATACGAGAATGGATATAATAACTACTCTAATAAAATTTCTATTATTTTGGGAATAGCTCCTGCTGAAACTACTGAACCGATTTTGATGACTTAGGTGTCATTGGAAAGTGGATTTTATGGAGATCTATTACAATACATCAACTTCCTCCTATTCTGCTATGAACTTTTTAAAGTAAAACTTTAAAACCGAATTATAGGTCCCCGATGTTGACTTTGACCTCTACATTACTTTAGGGGTCAAACCCAGCTTGCCTCCACATCTTAAAATGATTACTGTGATATAACCTACGAATGGTAAAAAAATCGCGCTTTTATCACAATGAGAACAATTTTAACGAAAACATTCAATCTGCCTACCACTTTAGCACAGAAGTCAACTTATTGTTGCAATAAGTTAGGTTAGGTTAGGTGTCATTGGAAAGCACGTGGTGTATAGATGTGTTTTCATATGTAAATTTCTAATACTCCTCCAAAATGGATTCATAAAAATACATAAAACGGAGTAAAACGTCATCGAAATTACAATTTGACCTCTAAAATGCGATAGGGGTCAAATCCAGCTTGCCTCCACATCTTAAAATAATCGCTATGGTAGGTTTCATGCTTTTATCACTCAGAGAACAATTATTCAAATTTCCGCCACACTAATTATGTTTTTAACAAATTAATAAAACCCGTAGTGGAATACTTACGACATCATGTCACAATTACACTATTACAAACACTAGGTCTTATAATAGGTAAATCACGAAAAAAGCTGTTTGACACCCGCTACGCAATGCAACTTTTTATTTATGACGCGATTCACCCACTCCCGCCCTATTCACAGACACTACTTACGACTTAGTTCTATACCCACACCCTAGAGTATGAAGGTACCTTCATTAAAAAAAAAAGTGAAATAAACTTTAAACTAATGAATAAATTAACGAACGACAGCGGTAACGTCGAGTGGTAGGGGTAGTAAATGTAGAGGGGGTAGGAAACAGTGATACAAAAAAAGAAATTCTACCTTTTAAATCCGTGCAAGGCTGGTGCGTGGCAACAATACTACAATATGTAAAACGGGTAAATCGCGTCGAATGAAGCTGCTCACATAATTATGATTGAACTTCACTTAAGTTAAGTTCGTTTAATCTTCAATTATACTCTGAGAACAAACAGGCAGTCCTCTGACTGGGTAGTGAGCAGTGATATCTGCCAGTTGTCTTTACAACAAAACTTTTCAAACAGTATCAATTAAAAACATCAAACTTACCTTTCATACTCATCTCTAATTTCTCGAGGAGTACGAGTACGAAAAATGACCTCCCAGCCATCTACTTCTAAGCCTCGTTTTCCTAAAAACAATGTAACCAGAATGTATTCTACTGTCTAATGGTTTGGGGGTAATGTTGGAAAAATATGGTAAAAAAATTATCACACCCAACCTTAAAGCTGATCATCAGAAAGTCCACCTTCAAGAGACCTAAATGGTGTTTTTTTGACACCACAAAACAACTACAACTTGACTACAACCATTTTAGTGCTTAGGCAATAAGTAAATTTCCTTGAAAATAAGTTTAACATGGTTAAACTACATTATAACCCATGTGGCCCCTTGACTTTGATGAACGCTATTTAACTTAATTTATTTTTATTCAAAACTAGCTTTACGCCCGGGACTTCGTTCCCGTGGAAATTTCGGAAAATTATGTAGCCTATGTGTTAATCCAGGGTATCAGCTACCTCAATACCAAATTTGATCAAAATCAGTCCAGCCGATCTTGAGTTATAAGTGGTGTAACTAACACGACTTTGTTTTATATATTTAAGATGTTTAAAGAGGCTTCTGTCATCCCAGGTGACCATGCCAGCTTAATAGGATGATTCCTTTAGTTTATCAAAGTGACAAGTCAGGAATGCTAATAAACTTGAGAGATATCATATCTTGCTAGTTAATTGACAATGTTATAAAAACGTAATGCAGAGGAGTAACCATATTTACTAAACACTGCACCCACCTAATGTATCGTAGATGGCTCTTTTGTGAGAGTCGGAAAGAACTTCATATGCCTCCTTGACTTTATTGAATATTTGTTCGGCCCATTTTTGTTTGGTAGGATCCATACTATGCTTATCTGGATGGAACATCCTGGAGAACCTCCGGTATGCACTGTTGATTTCTTCCGGTGTTGCCTTAAATAAAAGCACCAATTTTAAATGCATAATCTTTATATAAAAAATCTAGTCGATCATAGTTATACATGGATTCTACCATTAAATTATTTGCTAAGCTGTTCCTTACACCCTGTATATTTTCCTCATTAATTCATTGAGTATGGAGGCATTTCCACATTGGAGGAAACAAACCTGAATGCCCTATTAGCATCCATCATACTTGCTCATAGTCAGAAGACTGATTGCAGATGAAAAGAGAAAATAAAATAAAAATTATTGACGATGGATTTCTGCCTAGAAATGCCTGTTTTTATTAATTAGCAATATTTAGGCTCCTTATAATGCTGCTGGTTCCACCTAGATGCTTCAAGTATTTCTTTGGCTTAGTTCACTAGATTGAACGAGGATGGTGCCTTCCAGGATTGACACCACTATTGGTAATAATTGACTGGAGACATCGAAATGATTTGCTACAGTGTCGTATGTCTATATTTGTAACCAGATCTTTTAAGTTAAATGTAACATTTTTTTTTATTGTGTTCCTACCTACCGCAGCAATATTATATTGCACCAGTTTTGTAATAATAAACGTAGACTTTTATCAAGAGAAAAAAAAGACTTCAGTTGCAAGACCGAGACAATCGCTCGTTTCAACAATCAATATAGTATTACAAAGAAAAGAACTTCATTGGAAGGGACTGTTTATAGTCAAAAGTCAAAAATAGCTTGATTGCATACAACATTCAGACTGTTACTTAAATAAGTCAAAAGTAGTGAATTACATTACCATTTTTAATATTGCGCCTATTCGCAAAGGTGCAGTCTTCCTTAGGAGAAGAATAGGCAAGAAACTCCGAGGGTCACTCTTTTTAAATCAATCACTTTGACTTTATATCTGAATAACTCTGACTATAACCATATTCCGATGGCCCCTAGTCCTTATACAAAAATGGCTTATGGTGTGTAAGGTGAATGTTCAGCCTACATAATTCAATGTCTGTATATATGGTAAAACTTTAGATTACGGACCCACGAGTTGGGCATTCCCGATTTTTTTGGAGAAAGGTCTATACCTAGGTAGACTCTATGCAGAATTTCAGCTTCAGGAGATGCCTAGTTTTTGAGAAAAAAAATTTAGAAATCTAGAAAATTTTCATACTAAATTGAACCATTTTTTTCTTTATGGCTTGGCTGTGGCAAAGGTGACAACGGTGAAACAGGATTTTTTTAGGCATCAACATCCAGCAGACAAGCGTGGCCTATCAAGACAAGATGCAGTTAGAGCAACGAAGTTTATTTTTCACTCAATAGGATTATTATTGGAACATTTTTAGGTTATAACATTTGTCATTGCAATCTTTCGGAAGCCCTGATGCAGACCGCCTCGCTTATAATTATAACCTAGAAATAAAAGTCAAACTGTTGTTGCGGGAGCACAAAATCAAGCATAAAGCTTTATTATGCTTCTCAGTACACGAGGGATACTTCAAATACAGACAAAAACATTTTTTTCACGTTATATAATATCGATAATGCAAGAATATTGACGATATTGTAATAAACATTTAGCAGCATATTTACCGTTTTAGACACATTTAATAACTGGTAAAAATTTTCTTCAAGAAGAATACTGTCGCCTTCTTCATCCATTTTAGCGAATTTAGATAAATTTTCAAAACTTAAAAAAATCAGTCACCACTGCAGTGTTTTCAGCCACTAAAACAATGTTGCCAAAAAAGTTTGCTGTTTTCTCTAAAGTTGTTTTCTCATGCATAATTTATCAAAAAATTCTTGTGGTTACAATTTGATTAACGAATTAATAGTATTCAAACTAAAACTTTAAACGAATAAGGAAAATTAAGTTTCTATTGTGCTGGTAATTGTTTTTTTCTTAAAAGTCAACACTGAAAATCAGAAAATAAAAAAAGTACCTACTACTAAATTAAAATAGATGTTGTCTAAGAATGCCGTTTTGTTATTGTGAAATCTACTGATCCATAGCTATACAGCATAAGCGGATAGGATTCACAAAATTGTTTCTTAAACATTTAATGTAATTTTTTATCCAAGTTTAAAACTAATGTGGCTGCACTGTGGAATTTTTTTAGCGTAACAGCGCCATCAATCGACAAATTGAAGAACTGCTAACTGAGCCAGTTTAGAAACGAACCTAAACAAACACAAACACCATGCTCTTGCTCTAGAGGGCGTTATGATACCTTATATCTTGAAAGAAGGGAGAGTTCTCAAATTCCTATAAAGTTTGTTGCCCAGTTGTCCATCATTATTTGAAACTGGCAGATTGGTACCATTTTTGGCCAAAATCCAGTTCTGATTAACGATTTTGATATTTTTTAACCCCCGATAAAAAGAGGGGTGTTATAAGTTTGACGTGTAGGTATATATATGTATCTGTGTATCTGTCGGTGGCATTGTAGCTCCTAATAGAATAGACCGATTTCGATGCGATTTTTTTGTTTGAAAGCTGACGTAATCTACCTACATTGTTCTTAGCTAAATCTGATGAAGATTAGTTCAGCCATTTAAAAGTAATAAGCAATCTAATGTCAGGGGTGATGCAATTTTTTTAATTTTAGAGTGATTATGATTAACCACTCAAGTCAAGCATTTTCAAGAAACACTTGATGGAGTGGAACTGATGAATATGTTAAGTTATGAAATTAATAAAAAAATGCTAACATACACTGACTATAACACTTACTATTTTACCCGACTGTAGGTACTTAGAAGGTCACCGTATCTATTGGGCCTTTTTATAATACGACTAGCATTCCGCCCAGGACTTCGTTCCCGTGGGAATTCGGGAAAATTATGTAGCCTATATCCATTGGAAATAATGCAGTTTTCTAACGGTGAAAGAATTTTTCAAATCGGTCCAGTAGTTTCGGAGCCTATTCAATGCAAACAAACATAAAAATCTTTCCTCTTTATAATATAAAGCTTCCCGCGCGGGACTTCGTTCCCGTGGGGATTCGGGAAAATCATGTACCCTATGTCCATCCCAGATAATAAGTTTCGGAGCTTATTCGATGCAAACAAACAAACAATCAAATCTTTCCTCTTTATAATATGTATAGATAAGTCACAGAATAAATAATAGTACTAACGTAGATAAGTGTAGAAAACGGCACGGCAAAATTGTAATAACATTGCCTCCTATGCACTAGTGATACTGGAAGCTGCGAACATAGAAGGCAATGGTAATACAAATTCTGTCATACCGTGCCGTGCCGTCCAAATTATAAAAAGGCCCATCGTTGGAATTCGCGAAAATTATGTAGCCTATATCCATCGGGGATAATGTAGCTTTCTAATGGTGACAGAATTTTTTAAATCGGTCAAGTAGTTTCGGAGCCTATTCAATGCAAACAAACAATCAAATCTTTCCTTTTTATAATATGTATAGATAGATAGATAGATATGGCGTTACACAATGTCGTGACTTTGCCAGTGTGTAACTATTTTAATCAAAATTAAAATATAGAATGGCGAAGTCGCCAATCAGTAGAGAAACCATTTACGATGACGACTTTGGAGCACTAAGAGTTGACCCCATATACCCCCCCCCCCTCACGTACAAAGAAAATTGTATTGAGGTACATATAAGTCACCTTAGCAATGCCAAACCCGTAATATTGTGATTTGAGTTAGTAAAATTATAAACTCTCGACTTTGTGTACCTACTGTACCATTTTTTTTCACATTGAATGACTTTTTAATACAGGTTCAAAAAGTAGAAATTTTGCGTGACGTAATATATGGACGGCCCCTAACCAAGCCTAAAAAAACCCTTACCTAACTTAATTTCACGCAGTAAATTCAAAATTTTATTGGGCAAATTGTAATATCGCGATAGATTATAATTTCGCTATTGAAATTGTAATATATCGGTTCTTACAATTTTTCTTCTTCTTAAAAGCCCAAGTATCACAATTAGTGCGAAATTGACAAAATTCGCATCCCCTCAATTTGTTCAGAAATTAAATTTACTAAAGGAAATTCAGCAAATGTAAACATTTATTTCATAAAATGTACTTAATTCGTGGGCACAAAAACCTTTGAAACATTTTTGGATATATTTTTTTATTCTGACGTTAAAACCCACCGACATGGTTAGGTATCAGATGCTAGGTCTTTTCAAAATAGACATTCTTCTTATTCTGTCTAATAGATTGAAACATGGAGACATGAACACGCTTGAAAGTCTCAGAATTAAAAAAAAAAGATTGCTTCAACGAATCCGTATCCTATGAGAAGCCTCTCAGCACGTGGATTTAAAAAATGTGATAATGCATACACATACCTTTAATATAAACAATGTAGAAATAGGGCTAAAAATACCATTTTGTCAATACCTGTGCAGCGTGTTTAAGAAAAAATCTGACCAAAGCTAACAAGACGGCCGGTTTGGTCAAGTGGTAGTAGCGCTGCCTCTTGATCAACGGGTCCTAGGTTCGATTCCCGGTCGGGGCAAATATTTGTGTAAAAAGCAGATGTTTGTTCTCGGGTCATGGGTGTTTGTGTTTGTCTATAAGTGTGTTCCGAGGGATCCACGCTACAAGGGAAAACCTTAATGTGGGCCTTTGAGTGTGTAGCGTTTATTTTTTTTTTAACTAAGATTACCGCGCAGCTCTAAATAAATATAAAACAAAGATATCAAACCGTGCGTGCAACTGATTACTAGAGCTGGGACTATTTCTATTTTGAATTTAATTTTTTATTTACTTTTTATTAGGTTTAAAAAAATAAAATTTCTTTTTTATTAGGTTTTAAAATTATGAAACACGTTTTTATTCGGTTTTCATGAAACACGTTGTATTTTATCACAAGTCAATTAGAATTGCATATGTCGACGGAAATTAATAAGAATCGTAAGTTGATAAATTTTCGAGGTAGTTTATCAACTATCGGCAAATCATACACGGCAGTTGAAATGTATTATTTAAGGCAATATTTTAGCTATTTGATCAACTTACGCTGCCTGGCTGTAAGTTTATCAACTAACAATTTTGCCACTCGTCAAATCATACACAAATGGACCAATCGCTGCTCAGTGTACATCTTTACGTTAAACTTACATCCGTATAATACACTGTTCTCTGATTGGTCGATGCGACAACCTCTTAAGGCAACCATAGTCGAGTCGTTTCTAGCACTTCGCCGGCCGCTGCCGCGGCACGCTTGCTCGGCTCGTGCGTTGAGGGTCGCAGTTCTAACCTCACCGAACCCAACCAACCCTTTTAGGGCTACTAACAAACCTACTTGTCGCAGTTCTAAGTGAGACATTCAACCAATCAGCGAACACCTCGAGTTTTCAATCAATCAGCGTACACATCGCGTTTGTCGGATCATTTTACCGCGAGACGCCGTAAATTGATCAATTACCGGAAATGTAAACGTTAAATAATACATTACAACTGCCGTGTATGATTTTCCGATAGTTGATAAACTACCTCGAAAGTTGATTAACTTACGATTCTTATTATTTTCTGGTAACACATGTCAACCTATTAAGAACCTTTTGAACCCCTGCAAAAAAGAGGGGTGTTATAATTTTGACATCTATGTCTGTGTATGTGTATGTCTGTCTGTGGCATAGTGGCTCCATAATTTTCCCAAATTCTCACGGGAAACGAAGCCCCGGGCTAGTAAAAAAATATAAGTTAACCTCACAGATGAATGGATAGATGGATGGATGTTTGTTACCCTTTCACACAAAAAATACTGAACGGAGTTTGATTAAACTTTGCAGTTATATAGCTTAGATATCAGTTTAACACATAAGCTATAGAAATTTATCAAATTCCCACGGGAAAGTAAAAGCTAGTTATTAATTAAAAATTAACTCCCTAGAAGTTAAACTTCCAACTGCTGCCAGTAAAGGATGTTTACTCAGGATTTCGACCGCCTCTTTTATCTCTTCGATTATCATCAGATTTGTAATAGATATTAAAATCAGCAGTAAAAAAAATACTTTAATCACAAGATTTAGAGGCGCAAGCGTCATTTTATCAGACTAGTACAGACATAACTAAATAGTGTTTTAAAATGCTAGAGGACGCCCAGAATCACTCTTCGTCATCATCGTACAGATCTAAGTAACTCTGTGAAATAGTATCTTCTTCTTCAGATTTCCCTTTCCGCGTAGGAATTTTGGGATATTAGTAAAAAACATAACGATTGCACATTGTCACACGATCAAAGATTTCTAACACCGATCCCACAAACTCTACCAATTTTCTCGGTCTCCCGTGGGAATTGCGGGAAACTATATTTTGTGCAGAACTGCAAACTTGCTTTGGCCGTGCATTTTTAACCTGCGACAAAAAAGAGGAGTGTTATAAGTTTGACGTGTGTATTTGTGTCTGATCTGTGTGTCTGTTTGTGGCATTGTAGCTCCTAAACAAATGCACGAATTTCGATGACGTTTTTTTTGTTTGAAAGCTGACGTAATCTTTAGAGATGATTCTTAGCTATATTTGATTAAAATTCGGTTAGCTATTTAAAATGTATAAGCAATCAAAGGGCGGGGGTGACACATTTTTTTAAATTTTAGAGTTACAACTGTTGTAGTCAGGTTTCCGTAGGAATATTTAAAAAAATCCATTATTACAATTGGTGCAATCAGCTGGTTTTAAGTATTTGCCTTTGTATATTTTTATTTTTTAAAGAATTTTTCTAAATGCTGACTTTAAGTTAGCAAAAATTAGGAAGGTGAATCATCCCACGAAACTGCACCACTTTCCCCAAGGAACATAGGTCGAAATGTGAAAAATTATTATCGCCGCTCCGTAAACTTATGTGCGAACTTGTGCGATTTGTCTTTGTATGAGAAGTCGTTTATTTTTAAATTTTCATATATAGGTTCCTTGGGGAAAGTTGTTAAGTTTCATGGAGAGAATCAACCCCTAAAGTTTCGATGGCCAATTTAAAGTCACTGTGGATAATAGTGGTTAAATCAACAATTCGTAAGTGCAACTAACTCAGCTAATAGATTTTATGAAGTAAGTACCTACAACGTTTAACCAATAAAAATAATATAGGTAAGTGTATTTTCTCGTTGCAAGCTTTAGAAATGCTTTAGAATACGGGCGTCGCTTCTTGACCTCTTTACGGTTCGAGGTCATTGAATAGCTTTACAGGCAGACGCAACCGTTTCATGCCGAACAGTAGTCCCAACAAAGTTACGGGCACCGACGACTGAATGCGGGCGCGACACTCGGGTGAACTCGGGTCAACTCGGCAGTGGGCGGGCACATCGCTCGCAGAACGGTCGTGAGTCAGGGCTGCGTTGAGCAACGCTCAAAATTCTAGCTTCCAACATCGGGTTCGGCTTCAGTATCGATTACTTTAAATTTGACAGTTTCTTAACTTTTAAAAAGGGGTAAAATGCTCTCTGGGAAGCCGCTGGTCGCGGACACGGGGAGATGTCATTGTAAACATTCTTGGCACAGGTCTTAGTCCGGCAGATGACGTCATCCGTTTAATCCGAGGTTCATTGCTTTTCTATTGATTACTTACATCCCTTTCTGCACTGCTTTATATACAAGCCTATTCGCTCATGTAGGTAACGCTTTAAAATGACTTTATCCCAGAAGTGCCCTCTTTTGCTTTATCAATAAGTAAATGCCAAGAATCAAAGTTTTAAGAAAGTTAAACTGACTATAACTTTGTTGAAGAATGAACTTATTGGTCTCTGCGAAAAATTAATGCGTACTTAGTCAGTTTCCTTGAATTTCTATGGAAAACAAATATAATTGATTTGTCATAAACATCGCAAAAAGTTAGATCGTAAAAAATGCAGCGTACTGCTTTTTTATCAAGTCTAAAATCTTTATTGTTTATCGAGAGTACTTGGTATTCAGTGTAGATATTATTTTATAACATGTTTTAGAGACATACTCGATATGCTGGTTACGGCGTACAATCTTGAAAACATTATAATTAGGTGAGAAGTTAAACTTGTTACCATAATGATTAAATAATTGACTTCCGTGAATTTTTAGAAAACAATAACGTAGATAAATAAGTATTGTTATTTTTGTTAACTTAAATACATATAGACACAGAAACAAACCTTTGATAATTTCGAGGATAACGTAGTCTGAAACCAACTTTGTATTTTCAAAACACCTGTACTACTGGCTGAATGGAATTTTTTAAACAAAAGTTGTTAAACCGAGTGGTTGCCGGACCTCCCTCATATAAGCTGCTAAGAAAAAAACACGAGCCAGTAGACTAGCACACACGAAGGCAAACTCTGCAAACCTATGCCAATCCTTTACCCAGCGTGGTCAGAGGCACGGCAACATTGGCTATTCGCTGCTGAACAAATATCATGGTCATGACATTCCATCGACATTGAGACACCATTGAGTAGTGGAATAGGTAGTAAGTGAAACTTATTCTCCATATGACACTGAACAGTTTTTCCCACATACAAGTTTTTTTTCCAATATTTCGACCTATTTTCCTTGGCAAAAGTTGTTCAGTTTGGGGGCTGATTCAAATCTTTACCAAACTCACCCCTCGCTATTATCTAGTAGTAGACGCTTTTCTATATTAATACTAATATTATATAGAGGAAAGATTTGATTGTTTGTTTGTTTGCATTGAATAGGCTCCGAAACTACTGGACCGATTTGAAAAATTCTTTCACCATTAGAAAGCTACATTATCCCCGATGGACATAGGCTATATAATTTTCCCGAATTCCCAAGGGAACGAAGTCCCGGGCGGAATACTAGTAGATTATAAATTTAGACATACTCACGCCTATATTTCCCATCGGGGTAGGTAGAGCATCATAATGGTTCACAAACCATTAATTAAGTATATTAAATTCATAGAATTGTTTAATATTTATTTTACTGTTTTAGCTTTTTATAATTAGTGATTATTTAAATTTTATTCAAACTCTTAAGTAACTCAGCAGATTTTCTTGTAGATAGAGACTTGAATATAGAAGAGACTTGTAGCATCTGTTAACTATGTAATTATTAACCCCCGACAAATTAGAGACGTGTTTTACATTTGACGTGTGTGTGTATGTCTATGTGTGGCATCGTAGCTCCTAAACGAATGGGCCGATTTCGATGCAGTTTTTTTTTGAAAGCAGTAGTAATTGAGATGGTTCTTAGCAATATTTGATTTCAGCCTGTAATAAGTTATAAGCAATCGAATGTCGGGGGTTAAAAAAAAAAAATTTTAGGGTTTCACTAAGTATTTTTAAAAGATTCGGGTTGTATGATCGCGGAAACACAGAAAACAATTTCTTTGCTAAAAGCGTCGAAAAGTAGCAGGCATTCACTGAATCTTTAGTGTGCATGAGTACTGTAGTATGCAGACCTTCACGGAGGATCGGGCATAACGCAACTTCTTTCTCATTCGATCATTTCGAAGAAGATAATTCGAATATCAATTTCAAAGGTTTGAAATGGTATTCGATGTCATGATTCGAAATGATTGAAGATCTGGCCTTGCGCCATTCTTTGTTTGATCGTGGTGTATTCAGTGATTATTCATTGAGAATTAATTGTGTTTAGCTCGCGGAGTAATTGTATTCGATGATAGGCGTGCAATAGCATTTTTTAAGCAGGTGTCTATTTTACAGCTGTGATTTTATTATCGAAGTAAATGATTATATAACGAAGAAATTACTGTTGTTAATTATAATCGAGATTAACGATGAATCCAGCTGTTGTATTATTTGCCCCCCTAAGAGACACCTTGCAGTACCTATGGCAAGATATATTGAAAGATTATTATATGTATTATAATATTCATACATTTAATACTTACGAATACGTCATTTAGTCACGATCAAACCCACCGACCAGTGAAATTAAGAAACGTACATGGAGCGGTAAAACTTGATGGGTGACCATAACTAGTGGCAATTGATGACGAGGGCTTCCCTACTTCAGAGAGCATGTAAACTGTTGATGCTGGCTGTTGTTCATTGTTACAGTCGTTGAAAAATAAAGTAGGTTTGAAAACACTTCACGACGTGTGGTGATCGGTTGAGAATAACACCACACCATCTCTTTCCGTGGGTGTCGTAAGAGGCGACTAAGGAAGCACAATGAGATCTGCCTCCTATCAATCCAACCTAGGCAACGGCACCTCAATTTGTTCTGAATCTGAGGTGGCGTCCTATGGTCTCATGCAGTGTGGTAGGCTCTGTAAAGGGCAGTCTGGTTCGCGACCCTCCTACCGAAGTCCGACGCCAAACAGCATGCTGTGTTCCGTCGGTGCGTGGGAGTACCAGTGCTTTAAATATAGGCATTTTCTGGGTTAACTCACTTCATCGTCGACCTCATCTATGACCTTGGTCAAGATTGAGGTCAAGAGTTAACCCTTTCGATACTAAATAAAGTTGATAATTTCTTGTATAGTGTCTCCGCAATTATGGATTTTCCGAATGCGCACGAATACAAAATTCTATATCTCTATGAATTATAAAAAACAATACAGAACTAAGTACTTTATTGTTGTTTCGTTTTGATTTTCATGTCTATTACTTATTGGATTTATCGTCTACAATTATTTAAAAGAATAACTTATTTTATTGATGTTGTGCTATAATTTCGCAACTTTTCGGTTATTTCCCGAGAGACAACAAGAAAATTGGAGCACTGTAATATCCAAATCAATTCTCCAATGAATACAAGGCTATTTTGCGGACACGAAACTATTCCTGCTTACATTTTAACATTGATTTGGTTTGAACGGGCAGCAAAAACAATTTGGTTTTACAAACTTTTTCTTCTATGGTAAGTAAAATTCTTCAACATCATTAAAGGTTTGTGATTGTAAGACAGTTGATTTGGAATACATAAGACCACGTGATATCAAATTCGACATAAATTCTGAGGGTTATTAGATGAAACATGATGTATAGAGTGATAGGTTATAGCCTTTTGCCCATAATACAGCAAAACCCTCGCGTCCCACTTAGTGACTTTTACAGTATGCCTGGAAAGAGTTTGCAGCTGGTACATTCAAAGTTTTTTGATTCACTCCCAGTCCAGCGTGGAAGAATGAATCTTAAGAATGCTCTTAAGTAAGCACAAAGGTTATATAAGTATATATATATATACAGGGTTACTGGTAATACGTCACGATCCCTTCAAGGGGTAATAGTAGAGATCATTAGCTATCATATCTCTTTCGGGTAGATGGGGTAAATATTTACCAATTTCGAAAAAAAATCCTTTGTTTTTATAAAAAAAGTGGGTTTTTACATTGTTTTTGTTAAATAACAACAAAGATAAGGACTTATACTGGCTCGGGTAAAAACAACCATTTACAATAATTCGTAAGTTTCTTTTAAAATACAATTTAAAGAAGTATAACCCACTTTTCTTAAAAAATTGAGGATTTTTTTTTCGGAATTGGTACATTTTTACCCCATCTACCCGAGGGTGATTTGATAGCTAATGATCTCTACTATCACCCCTTGAAGGGATCGTGACGTTTTACCAGTGACGTTTTACCAGTAACCATGTATAATTGTATATGTGTGTGTATAATATATATGTTATATATGCATATAGTACACTACATTGATGAGTCAGTGAGTGACTTCACTTTTTAAGATTTCAACATTTTGATTATTAATGAACCCAAACGCTCGTAGCTCAGTGGCGCTTCCTGATCTGAACCAATTAGAGAAGTTAAGCAACGAACACAGATCCAGGGAACCTGATGGGCCTTTTTATAATTCGAACGACACGGCACGGCACCGCAGAATTTGTATTACCATTGCCCCTAATGTTTCCAGCTTCTAGTGTCACTATAGTGCATAGGAGGCAATAGTAACATAATTTTGCAATTTTGCCGTGCCGTTTTCGAATTATAAAAAGGCCCGATGGGTTACCAAAGTGGCTATTTATGAGAATATCCATGCTTCGGAGCGCACGTTAAGACGTCGGT
This sequence comes from Aproaerema taeniolella, assembly GCA_949987775.1. Taxonomy (NCBI): domain Eukaryota; kingdom Metazoa; phylum Arthropoda; class Insecta; order Lepidoptera; family Gelechiidae; genus Aproaerema; species Aproaerema taeniolella. The sequence continues at coordinate 32,741,382 of OX465242.1, read as the reverse complement.
TCCGGTTATTTTCGATTAAATACAGTCCTTCTACTGTCGTTAAACCAAGTCAGAGCCCATTTGGCGTTTTGAAAAAACTCTGACACCAGGTTTAATCAAACTCGCTACTACTATTCCTTCATGTTACAGAAGGATTAATGATTTTAAGAACTAAACTGACTTATTTCTGATTATCTATCAGACAAGTAGCCATGGGAATGAACTGCTCAGCTCTCAGAGTTATTTCAGGATTAGTTAAAATTAGAAAATAAGAAATTTGTAATGCGATTAAAAAGAGCACCCTCAGAGTTTCTTGCCTGTTCTTCTCTGGGGCAGACTGCACCTTTGCGAATAGGCGTAGAGTCAGTAGGATGAATAAAACGAATGCGTGCGTATGTATGTATTTAAATCCTTTAATGTATGTTTGTATGTATTTCTTGTAATCTTGACTTGTTTTAAGTGGCATCCTGAATGTCCTATAAAATATAGATTTTTTATATTCTATTCTATTGATTAGGTAGGGACGCACAACGAAAACTACTGAAACTAAAACTGTGTAAGTTTGCTACAAAGAGTGACCGACAAAAATACTTTTACAGTTTATAAAAACCTTTATTGCTTGAAACAAAGAACAGTCATGGTTACAATTTTGTAGTAAGACAAACTTATCTTAACTATAGGTGTCTTAAAGTAGTGAAAAAAGAAGACACGGGCGCTGAAAAAAGATTTTGCAGTATTTTACAAAAAAAATACACTTTTAAATAATAAAACAGCGTACAGAGAAAAAACATAACATAAAAAATGTTTGAAATACTATTTTTTTAAAATGTTGACAAAATAACTTTCAATCGTTTTTAAAGTTTTTACAAGCTTTTACTTTTATTTATGTGTGGGACAAATTGCAAGTTAAATTTGATCCACTTCCCGGTTTCCGATTGAGCTGAAATTTAGCATGCATATGTATAACGCGTGACAATGCAATATTATGATGACAGGGAGCTGATCTGATGTTGGAGCTGGAAGGTGGCCGTAGGAACTCCGCAATAAAACGACATAACTCCATCGAGTTTGGGCTCGTTCGATTTGTATTGACGAGTACTTTGCTCCTATATGACAGAAAAGCTTGTCTTAAAAAAAAGTTTTTTTTAATTTTAGAGTTATATCTGTGAATTTGTTCGCCAGCTCCGCAAAAAATACCTAATAGAGATTATTAAATAAAATACGGTAATAGTCTGTGATGAGCCAGACTTGTAACCGGAAGGTTGCAGGTTCAAATCCTCGTGCGGGCCTGTACCACTAAATTCGTATTTTCAGGTTTATGTACGGATTTCTAATTATCACTTGCTCAACGGTGAAGAAAAACATCGCGATGAAACCCGCATGTCTGAGAAAATTCATTTTTGAAAAACGAGCGGTCCACCAGCCCGCATTGGGCTGCATAGTCTGTACTCCGGAGCAAACTTAAGGTAGTTTTATCCAGTTTCAAAAAAGGTCCAGATCTACGTAAATGAAGTCGGCGATAAAAACTAGTAATAATTATCTTCATTTCTCGTTAAAATAATGAAGTTTCCTTATTTTTAACCCTCGAGAAAAAAAGAGGGGTGGTATAAGTTTGACGTGTGTGTCTGTTTGTGGCATCGTAGCTCCTTAACGAATTGACCAATTGCGATGCCCTTGTTTTTTGAACGCTGACGTAATCGTGATAGTTCTTAGCTAGGGATCATTCCACAATTACGTGATCACCGGAAGGGGGGGGGGGGGGGTTCGGGTGCTTGTATATACATCTAGATTATTTAAGGGGGGGGGAGAATCCAAATACGTCATCATTTTATAACTTTTTAGCTAAAGAAATTTTCTAAAGAATGGAAAAAGGTGTTGTAGAAGCTAGAAATACTTTTAATTAATTCTTACCTTTTGCACTTTGACTAATGACACACCCTCTTCCCAAATTTAGTTCATTTAAGACCCTTAGAAACATGACATACGTGTCAGTACTAATAAACAGCCAACATTTTAAGCACGGACGAAGATTACGTAATCAAGGCGAGGGGGGGGGGGGTTAAAAATAAAAGATAACGCTGTGACCACATGGGGGGGGGGGGGGTTAAAAAAACCGCCAAAAATGATCACGTAATTGTTGAACGATCCCCTATATTGATCAAAATTAGCCTAGCCGTTTAAAAGTTATAAGCAATCGAAGGTTCGGGGGTGACATATTATTTTATTTTAGAGTTGTTAGGCTTACTTAGATGTTGTAAGGCCAGTAATATTTTAATAGCAGTGGAGATAACGGTATTCACTAATTCTCGTAGCTCCACTCGTGTCTGTTAGTGGAGACATTAGTATTTTAAAATCCTGGTAGACCCACTGATGGAACCACGCAGTGGGGTGGGACCACCGGACCGTAACGAATGTTTAGGCCTGGATGCGTATTTTTTTTCTTGAATTTTCTCTAGTTTCTTCTTAGTCCCACAATGATCCTGCAACAAAATATTGTTTTTAAAAAGTTGTAAGTAAACACTTTTTATCGTAATTATTATCGGCTTATACACGTAGTAAGGAAATTGACCAGCTAACGACGGCCGAAATTGACGGCCGGTTTGGTCGAGTGGTAGTGACGCTGCCTCTTGACCGGCGGGTCCTGGGTTCGATCCCCAGTCGGGGCAAACATTTGTGTGAAAAGCAGATGTTTGTTCTCGGGTCATGGGTGTTTGTGTTTGTCTTTATGTGTATTCCGAGGGACCCACGACACAAGGGAAAACCTTAGTGTGGGCCTTTGAGTGTGTAGCGTTTATTTATTTTAATTTTATTTAACGAATTTGATGAAACTGGCGAGTGGGGAAATTGACTAGTTACGGAAACTGGCGAGATCTGTTAACTGACCAGTCATAGCCCGACTCGAAGGCCTCCCTGAAAAATGGAGAAGGAGGCCCGTTAACTACTGCAATACAGGGCTCCAGTTATACATTACTTAAGCAAGAATCATTACACGTTTTACAATGCCGTAGCCGAGGAAATAACAAAAATGATATTTCTGTTATTATTCTTTATTGTACACACATAGTTGGATACTTAATTAATAATCAATGTCACAAAGGCGAGCTTATCTCTATAAGAGATCTCTTCCCGCCAACCCATCCGGTGTCAGAAAAGCTATAAATTACGGGCACAAGACTGTGTGCATTAATTATAGTAGTTATAAAAATAAATATTAACAGTTACTACTAAATTACAAAAATACAACATAAAAAATCTATACATTTACACATATATTTCTTTGCATTTGATTACATTAGATGAAACCAAATACATCATCAGTATATCATTTTCATCAGTATTTTTTTTATCTATCTATCTATCTATATTAATTACCTTTTTATTATTTTTTATGATTCATTTTAAATTGAAAATTAAGCTTCAAATTTTAAGATACTAATAATATAACGCTTTTGGTCTTTGAAAGACAGACTATTTGCCGATCAGTTTTAATAAATAAATTAATCAAAAAACAAAAAATAATGATGTAGACCATCTGGACAAACGAATTTATGGGGAAAACAGACCGTTTGTAAAAGTAATAATTTGGACAAGTTTCTTCCATGCTGGACTGGGAGTGAAAGAAAAACTTAGAATGTGCCAGCTACCTACTCCTTCCTACAGTAAAAGTCTGTAAGTGGGATGCGAGAGTTTTGCTGTATAATGGGCGAAAGGCTGACCACCTCTCACCATTATACAACTTGTTCCATCTGATAACCCTCACAATTTGTGTCAAACGTGGCATCAAGTAGTTTGCTAGAACCACTGATGCTCTGCCTATCCCGTCAGGGATTATAATCGTGAGCGTATTTAAGTGTGTTTTTGTATTTCTTAAAATTACTTACATTACATGCGATTTTGGGCTACGTAACATAAAAATTTACAGCCATATTAAAGTACTAGCATTACGCTCGGGACTTCGTTCCCGTAGGAATTCGGGAAAATTATGTAGCCTATGTTACTCAGGGATAATGTAGCATCCTAATGGTGAAAGAATTTTTGAAATCGGTCCAGTAGTTTTTAAGTTTATTCGTTACTAGCTCAGTCTGTGGGGAAATGCAAAGGCCTTTGCATTGCAAAAGGTGGCGTAGAAAATGTTTTGACACAATATTGTTTAGGTATGGCAGGTTAATAAAAATCCAAGTTCCCGACCTTGAAGAACCCAGGCGTTAGCCGCCATCGTGAATTAAAGGTGCCAAAATTAGGTATATTTTAAATAACTTCTCAATTGTTTACTAAATCACAAAAGTGTCTATGAAAAGTTCAAAGAAGATAAAATTGCCTACATTTTTTGCATACGTGATTATTCTGTAAGTCTTAAAAGTAAAAAGTTACAAGCGACGGAAATAATAATATTTACAAAAATCTAATATATAAAATGATAAACTGACTGGGAGATACACAACGCACACCGCTGGACTTACGGACTTGAAATTTTGCACATAGATACCTTATGTAGTGTTGGCATCCACTAAGGAGCGATTTTTGGAAATTCCACCCCTAACGGGGTTAAATAGGGGATGGAAGTTTGTATGAAAGTCCGTGAATTTTGAAGTTAGGATCTTAGAACTTCGTATGTAGGCTGATGATTAAAAAATAATGAACACGTGTATCAGCGATTTTGGAAATTCTACCTCTAAGGAGATTAAGGGGGTTAACTGACTGGCATATCAATGCACAGCCCAAACCGCTGGGTCTAGAGACTCCGAATTTCGCTTGTAACTTTTTACCTTTATGACTTACAGAATAATCATGTATGCAAAAAATGTAGGCTATTTTGTCTTCTTTGAACCCTTCATAGACACTTTTGTGATTTAGTAAACAATTGAGAAGGTATTTAAAATATACCTAATTTTGGCACCTTTAATTCAAGATGGCGGCTAACGCCTGGGTCCTCCAAGGTCGAGAACTTGGATTTTTATTAACCTGCCATACCTAAACAATATTGTGTCAAAACATTTTCTACGCCACCTTTTGCAATGCAAAACTACCCACAGACTGAGCTATACATACAAAAATACAAATCTTTACTCTTTTTGTAAAGTATAATATTGTATTTTAGGCATTGTAAAGTATAATATTGTATTTTTACACACACATACAACAACATGAGAAGATTTGTAATTAGCCTAGTGCAACATATAACCGAAGGCATAGTTTACATTGGCTGTAAATATTCATAGCAAAATTAAATAAAACAGGTTAAACAGGACCAATGGCAATGAAAACAGTGAACAAGGTCGCTTATTGCCTTACTATTCATTCTAACTTAAATAGGTTCGGTTTCTATAAACTTGGAAATACAGATGCAGGCAGAGAGTACCGTTTCTTGGCAATTTGCATTATGGATGTAGAGAATCGTTGGTGCCTTCAATGCCTCAAGTTAAAGGGCCTTGTTCATTCTAATTTGAGTCCTATCCCAAGAATATAAGAAACCAGGGAGGGTATTTAATTAAGGAAACAGACTGTACAATCCGCAGGATGTAGACTAGTTAGGGACAGTAAAAGTAATGTCTTTACTCTATCATTTAATGTTATCCTTTATGTATTCGTACATTAGTGCCATATTTAATGATTAGAGCTTCTAACTGCAGTTATTTTGTTCTAATTATTTTTATGTTTGTCTATATTCCTTGTATCACGGGTAGCTACGTCCCGGATCTTTGCGTGAGGCCGAAGCCAACTTGCTTTATTATTACACAATTTGTAAAGTAAGTTAGTATCCAGTGGCTGAACCAAATTTGATCAACTACGAGTATATCTAAGAACCATCTCGGTTATTACGTCAGCTTTCAAACTTAAAAATCCTCATTGAAATCGGTCCATTCGTTTAGGAGCTACGATGCCACAGACAGATACACAGACACACAGATACACACGTCAAACATATAACACCCATCTTTTTTGTCCGAGGTTAAAAAGCAAATCCCTATCCCTACTTCTTACTAATATTATAAATGCGAAAGTAACTCTGTCTGTCTGTTATGCTTTCACATCTAAACTACTGAACCGATATGAAATTTGGTACAGAGATAGATTAGACCTTGGGAAAGGATGTAGGCTACATTTTATCCCACAGCTGGGTACGATATAAGCTGTATAATACTTTCACGCGGGCGGAGCTGCGCGGGCGGAAAGCTAGTCTATATCTATCTATACATATTATAAAGAGGAAAGATTTGATTGTTTATTTGTATTGAATAGGCTCCGAAATTACTGGACCGATTTGAAAAATTATTTCACCATTAGAAAGCTACATTATCCCCGATGGACATAAGCTGCATAATTTTCCCCAATTCCCACGGGAACGAAGTCCCGAGCGGAATGCTAGTACGTAATAAAGTAAAACATGTAATTCATGGTGGTTAGATTCCTTGAATCAGAAACCCTCTGTGTCACCTCTTATAAGGAAATACGTCGGAATTCCATTTACCCCGATTAGTACACATGCTGAAGATCTCTGCTACACTAACGTAAATTCAATCCGGCTTCAAACCACACTGCGGAAATTTGTTTGCCTGTGTCTCTCTAGCGCCGCTATATCCTCTAATACTTAAGCCACCGATTTAATTAAATTTGCATGAAACTGCAATAGAAGTTTAATTTCAACCTCATGTTCTTTTGTGCCAGTATAGGGCTGTTCAAGTAAATGTGTGGCGCCGTGTCATGTCTAGATCCTCTTCTTAGAAGCATTTAAAACCCCGACAAAAAAGAGGAGTTTCATAAGTTTGTTGTGTGTATCTGTGTTTATAAAATCCCTTTCAATATAATCCGGCAATCATATAAACAAAATAATTTGAACACGATTACTCCGTAATTGCTTACATTTGAATATTGATCCTGATCATATTCACATTCTATGGAACCATACATTGTTCTTCTTTAAGATGGTTTTTTTTTATAGCGTGGCACGGCTTGTGCATATGCCACTAACGGATTAAGAGCGAGGAAACGTATAGATTAAGGAAACAGGAATTTCGGAGCGGAATTTGGATGGATAGGATCAGGATTTTGTAAGTAATTAAATATATGTAGGTAAGTAATAAATATATTCGGAAAAATAAACCAAATTATAATTTAATATTAATTAAAGTAATAAAAGAAGATAGTGAAGAATAAACATTATAAGACAGTAGAATATCATTGGATGTAGGAAAAGGGACATTGGCAGAAAGCAAGGACAGATAGAGATAAAAAATACTCGGACGACGTTTCAAAGATTTGTACAAATTTTTTTACTCATCGAAGTCTTGTTTCTCTTTGAAAAGTGAGTGTTGTTCATCGTTTTTACTCACTATTTGATTTTAAAAAGATGTTATCATTTGAATCAATGAGTCACTTCGAAAAGATAAACTTTAATTATTTTTTATCTTTTTTTTATCTCGAAGTTGCAGATTGCGTGATTTTTTTAAAGGCAAAAGAGTTTTATATCCAGACAAACCATAAACGGAGCCATTAACGGGTAAATATTTTAAAAAAAGTTTGTTAATTCACTCACTGACATTGTCCGGAGTGTCTTGTGCATTTTTAGGGTTCCGTACCCAAAGGATAGAAACGGGACCCTATTACTAACGCTGGGCTGTCCGTCCGTCCATCTGTCATAGGCTATATCTCAAAAACCGTGATAGTTAGACAGTTGAAATTTTCGCAAATGATGTATTACTATTGGACCTATTACAACAAGTATTAAAAACCAAAATAAAATAAATATTAAATAAATATGGGGTTCCCATACAAAAAACCGTGATTTTTTGCTCGTTTTTAGGGTTCCGTATCTCGAAAGGAAAAAACGTAACCCTTATAGGATCACTTTGTTGTCCGTCCGTCCGTCTGTCTGTCAAGACCCTTTTTCTCGGGAACGCGCGAAGGTATCAAGTTAGAATTTATATCAAGTACTCAGGTCTACTGTTCCTTGGAGCTGTGAAAAAATTAAACTTCTAAGCCAACGCAATCAAAAGATACAGCCGTTTATGCCGCAAATTTCCGCAAATTTTCGACACTCGCAAGGGAATCAAAACCTGCAGGGTACTTCCCGTGAATTCAGAATCTTGAAATTTGGTACGAAGCAACGTCTCATAGCACAGATAAAGGAAAAATTACAAAAACTGTTAATTTCTAGTTACATCATATAATAAAAATATGTTTAATAATTTTCAATAACTTAGGGACCATCCATAAATTACGTCACACGAATTTCATGAATTTTTGACCCCCTCCCCCTCCTTGTCACAGCTGGTCACATTTGTAAGACTCCCCCCTCCCTAGCGTGACGTCACACATTTTCAATTATTCGTATTTTTTAAATAAAAGTAGTACTTAGGTAATAGTGGTTATTTTTTTTGGGAACTCAAAACTCAACTCAACTCATTGTCTCAACCAAAGTAAAAACGTAAAAAGAGTGCTTGGGACTGAGGAGGTTAAGTTTGTCGTTAATAGTTAACACGTTTTGATACTCATAATCATAACACATTTTGAAATGTGACGTCACGAAACTTATGAACCCTCATACCCCTTTTTCACACAATGTCAATTTGTCGACCCCCTCCCCTCCCCTTAACGTGTGACGTACTTTATGGATGGTCCCTAACTACCCCTTTCCTTATGAACGTGTAGAGGTATTAAATTGAACTTTTACTTATATCCCTACAGGTTTGTACGGAACCCTCGGTGCGTGAATGCGACTCGGACTTGGTCGGATTTTTTTATAGATATGTCTGTCCGAGGTATCTCAAGAACCGTGATAATTAGACAGTTGAAATTTTCACAGATGATGTATTTCTATTGGTAATATAACAACAAAAACTAAAAACCAGAATAAAATAAATTTTTAAGGGGCTCCCATACAACAAACGTTATTTTTTTGCCGTTTTTTATAGAGAAAATGGTACGGAACGCTTCGTGCGCGAGTCCGACTCGCACTTGGCCGGTTTTTCTGTTTTTAATCAATAATGAAGACTTTTCTTTTTGTATTTTGGTATTAGGACATTTTCTTTTCAATTTGGTTTGACTTATTCTTAGAACGACTTCGTCGTGAAATCACGGACTTTGTTTTGCTTACGATAATGAGTGAGCTGCAACCTAGTACATCAGGGTTGAAGACTCCGCCCGCCAAAAAACGAAAAAAAAGTTCTAGTGAATATCTATAATTATTTAGAAGAATCCTCTTCTGCATATATCCAAAATGGAGTTATATAAAATTACTTCAGAAATTATGGAGGTGTCTCAGCATGTTGTAAGAGATACCATGAAGCAATATTCAGGAACTCAAGAAATACCACAACCAAAGGTAACCTAACCTCTTTAAATTACCAGCCAGATTTAATCATTATACTAGCCTAATTTATGTACCCGTCACACCAAAAAGTATCACATTAGATACAGGATTTGTATCGCACAGCGCGTAAGCTGGTGCGTAATCTTTAACTAATATAACACATCAAGTTATGTTATTGTTTGTTTCTGATTAACTAATTTATTTTTAGGAGAGACCTTTAAATCGAGCAATCCTTGCTAATTTTGATGAATTGACTTTATCTGCAATACGGAGAAAAGTTCATCAACTATTCTTTGATGAAGATTTGCCAACAATTGAAAAAGTTTTGAAGGCAGTCAATGAAGATGACATTCTATTTACATTTTCTTAAACAACTATGCATAGAATATTGAAGTTAAATTTTGCATACTCAAAATGACCCAGAAAAAGTATTTTACTGGACAGTCTGGCGCGTGAAATATGTATTGAAGATAGCTGATTATAGAAAACAGAATAAAAAAATATATTATTTAGATAAAACATGGCTAAATCAGGGTTATTATTATTATTATTTTATTTTTTATAACTAATGGGTTTGCTCTTGACCACAATCTAGCCCAGGGGCGAAGACGTGGTCGAGGATGTAGCAAGCTCACCCAGAAAATGCCTTTTCACTCGAACTTGAAAGAGACTCGGGTTATATGTGCCCGGAAGTACAGACGCAGGACGAGAATTCCATTCCTAAACGGTGTGCAGTATAAAAGATGAACAGAAGCGCTCAGTACGGATTCGAGGAATTTCGACAAGGTAAGGGTGGTACCCCGCAGTGCGTCTGGATGTCCGGTAGAAGAAAGGGGCAGGCGGAATGAGCTCATGCAGCTCATGGGTACACTCCCCGAAGTACGTCTTGTAGAAAACACATAGGCAAGCTACTTTGCGTCTATAAGCTAGGCTTTGGAGTTTGTTTTTTACTGGCTTTTTGTCATCAATGAGCCTCCTGGCTCTGCGGTCCACCGATTCCAGAGCGGCTAGCTGATATTTGGCCGAACCATCCCAGAGGTGGCTGCAATACTCCATGCACGATGTGACCTGTGCCTTATAAAGGGTTTGGAGTTGATCAGGCGTGAAGTATCTCTTAACTCTACTAAGGATGCCCAGCTTTTTGGCCGCAGTTTAAGCTTTGAATTCAATGGAGGTGCCGAAGTTAATGTACTCCGGAAAGTAGGAGCCAAGTTAAAAGGACTCCGTTTCGCGGAGAACAGACACACTTGTGTTTTGGTGGCGTTGAAACTAACCAGAAGTGGGGGACTAAAAAGGAAAAAACGAGGTAATAGGATGAAGCAATTAACAGTGAACTATATCACTCACTTTCACAGCAGTACAACACTATGACCATATATTTTTTTTTTTAAATATCTTGTTTACATGATTGCCGGATTCTATTGAAAGATACTTTTTCAACGAAAGGACCGATTTCGATGCGGTTTTTTTTTAAAGCTGACGTAATCGAGATGGTTCCTAGCTATTAAAAGACCACTTAGGCATAGTCTAACTGACTTATGTCATTTGACATAAGCTGGTTTAAAACATTGTCTAAGTTTTCGTTTTATTTTTTGTAACAGGGAGTCTTACAAAATTTTTACAGTTTACAGTTATTATTACCTTGAAATTTAAAGTGATATGTTTATTCGAGTCAAATCCTGCAAGTGAAATTTAATGCAGTAAAAATTTATTCAGCCACACCCGTGCATTCATATACCTACACCACCTCAGGGCCCCGATTCTGTAATTAGACTAGAAGAATTTTTGAATTTTACGACTTTGAACGGCATGGAATGCAACAGTTTGACACCAGGTTTTTTTAGACTAATTCGACCCTGCTGAGCTCGATTTTGCCCCATGTCAGAGCAATTTACCCCCCCTTACCCCCTCTTTCATACAAAATATGTCCCTCGCAACGGTTTTCTCCGTTTTGTACAAAAACTGTTGGATCTAAATTACCCTACCACATGATATGAATTTTATTTTTAAAGGTCTTACAGTTTTTGAGTAACATCTACACTTTCTAAGTTTTTAATTTTAACTATATTTTCGCCATTTTATAGGGAAACCGCTGAATGAATCAATCTTGATGTATTAATCTACAAAACAAGACCCCATTAACAGTCGTATGAGTTTCGTTCGCTTTTGACTACTTACAGCGCCAACTTGCGAATATGAACAACAATTAACCCTCATAAACTACCTACTTTATATTTCTTAGAGGTAGGTTTCTAAAGATAAGCAAGCAAATCTTTTACAGAGTGCTAGTCAACGATATATATGTGTTAACGGAAATGTATGAAATCCGTCATTGTATACAATCCCTAGGAATATAAAGTAGGTAGTTTATGAGGGTTAATTGTTGTTCACATTCGCAAGATTGGCGCTGTAAGTTGTCAAATATGAACCAAACTCCTACGACTGTTAATGGGTTCCTATTTTGTAGGTTAATATAATTTTCATATAAAATGGCGAAAATATACAGTTAAAATTAAAAACTTTGAAATTTGGGCAGATGTTACTCAAAAACTATAAGACCTATAAAAATAAAATTCATATCATGCAGTAGGTAATTTAATGTAGATTAATTTTGTCATTGACAATTTTCTTCTAGATCTAACAGTTTTTGTACAAAACGGAGAAAACCGTGGGGAGGGGCATATTATCAATGAAAAGGGGGGGAAGGGGGAGGAAATTGGTCTGACACCGGGCAAAATCGAGCTCAGCAGGGTCGAATTAGTCTAAAAAAACCCGGTGTCAAACTGTTACATTAAATGCCGTTCAACATTAAAAAGAGAAGGCTTTTCAGATTATTCTTCTAGTTGTTTGTCGATGGGATGGAGGCCATTTTATCTGATTAGAAGGCAAAATTGAGAACTTTCCAAATTTCATACATCTAATGACGGCTGCTTTGACTGGTGGCGCTACCGCCATCTGAATTTTCAGTAGCTAGGTAGTTTGCAACTTAAAGTTCGGTTGGCGGTGGCGCTGATGGTCGGGGTGGTTGTCAACAATGAGAATTAAATAGTTCTCAATTACGCCACCGGAACGGATAAAACGGCGACCATTCTATCGACATAAAACTTAAGTTACAGAATCGACACCCGGAGCTCTGGCGAAAACGACTTGGTCGGAACAAGTAGATACATCGACCTGTTAGCTGAGGTCTTTGATTACTGTCAGGGGATATGTGTTATCTAAATAAATAATTGTCCACGTCAAAAACGTAAGAGTCAACCGACTTCAACTCTACAGAATAGTAACATTAGATTCATGATCCTAGGAATGCCTATAAGCAGATAACCACAAACCAAAACGTCATCTATGTACAGTGATATGTGTTTTTTGTTTTTTTTTTAAAGTGCAGCATTAATTTTAATAGAATTTAAGTTGGATCGCCTCAAGAGTATCTTTCAGACAAAAATAGAATTTTGAAAATCGGGTGCTAATTGGCTGAGATGTCGCGTAACAAACACAAAAAAAAGAAAAAAACACAGTCAAAATGAGAACCTCATATTTTCTTTGAAGTCGGTTAAAATACATAAAAATTGTGGAACGTGTGTTTTGCTTGATTTTATTTGAAAACCTTGTTGTCCAAAAATACAATAATATCAAATCATGTACATAGAAAATTACAAAATATAAAACATACAACGCGATTCAGTGTCCCTTTTTAATTACTCCCAAAACAGCTGGAGGCTATTTAAAACCATTAAGTGCCCGGCTTTCTAAAAACAATTGGTTTTGAAACGAGATAATGTTTATTGAAAGTAAATTGGTTTGTTCATCAATTATTTACAGAAAATTTTGAGAATCCATTATACCTTCCCTTTATCAGAGAATTCTTAATTGGATGTTTTGATTGGAAAGGGCAACTCGTTTATCATTTTTAAGGGGTCCAAACCTAAAAAGACTTCTTTAATTTTTTAAGTATTATGGAAATTCTTTGATTTAGCTATTTAATGGATTTCTTAAATCTAATTTTGGTTGTGTTATTTTGAAACCTCAACGCGTTAAAAGCAGATCAAGCTAAGCAATTTGGGATATTAATAATAACCCCACGCATGCCTTCCAAAAGTCCGGGACTTAATTGCCCGAGATTATGGGTCATAAAACAAACATAATAATAATAATAACCTGAAGAAAGCCACCATTCTAAACACTTGTCGTATAATTTTTAACATCATCTACAAATTCACAAGATAGAGTACATCGGTATAGGTATTCTTTCTACATCCCTTTCTACATCCTAGCACGCTTTTTTATGCATGTTAGGCTTACCCCCTCTAAAGGGAGAAGAAAAGAAAAAAATACATAACAATAATAATAAAGTTCTCTGTTTTTAGGCAACTAGTCCCATGGATAAAAACGTTACAGACTACAACATCTATATAAAATACTAGCTGTCCGCCCGGGACTTTGTTCCCGTGGGAATTTGGGAATATTATGTACCTTATGTGTTAATCCAGGGTGTCAGCTACCTCCATACCAAATTTATCAAAATTGGTCCGGACGTTTTTTGTGTGAAAGAGAAAACAACAAACATCCATACATCCACACAAACTTTCACATTTTATAATATTAGTAAGATAATGTACAGTCAACGGCACATCAGGTTACCACAAACTTTCAAATTTCCCCAGTGAATAGTTAACTCTAACAACTAGAGATAAAATTGAAAATCGATTGAAGAAATTTGACAGTTTTGGATAGCATGATGTGCTGTTGTCCCTGTACCTAGCGAAATGTAAGTACTATGAGTTATTTCAGATTTAGTTAAAATTAGAAAATAAGAAAATTTGTAATGCGATTAAAAAGAGCACCCTCAGAGTTTCTTGCCTGTTCTTCTCTGAGAAAGATTGCACCTTTGCGAATAGGCGTAGAGTCAGTAGGGTCAAAATAACGAATGCGTATGTATGTATTTAAATCGTTTAATGTATGTTTGTATGTATCTCATGTAATCTTGACTTGTTTTAAGTGGCATCTTGAATGTCCTATAAATTAAAGATTTTTTCCTATTATATTCTAAGACCAGTACTTGTATTTGACACGAATATCATAAAGTGGTAAGGTTTGTTTTTTATAGGAGGAGGGTATTCAATAGAAAGTTACATTATACTTGACGGATTTGTGAATTATAAGTGAGTTTTACATCTCAACCAGTCATGTATACAAGTGTTTCAAAAAACCCAAAAAAAAAAATTAATTTTAAAAGTGAAATAGTCGCAACTCTAGTAATCAGTTGCGCGCTTTGACATCTTTCAAAATGAAAGTTTCATTTAATTAATATGACAAGTATGTGTTGTAATAGAGTTGCGCAATAATCAAAATTTTAATTTTTTTTTTTGGGTTTTTTTGAAACACGTTGTGTATATGCCACAGTAAAATAGTAAAAACCGAAATATTACAATTTCCCTAGTAAAATTAAATCTCTCGGGAAATACAATTGCCTGGTAAAATTACAACTTCACGAATCGTTAAGGGCCACTGCATAAAACTTGCAGAAGTTAGGTCATATTAGGTTAGGTTAGGTTGGTTGTTAGTGGGTAGAAATCCCACATAACCCAGTTCTTCCCTCGGGGGCTGGGTACCTGGATCGCAGGTTTTTCTCCACGTGAAAAAACGATTGCATTAAAAGTATAAAAAGTTAAAAAAAAAATGAGGCAGTTCACAAAATCTCACTAAGTAAAATTACAATATAACGAGTTTGAAAGTGTTTGACAGGAACAGGGAAGGATAGAAGATACTTTTTTGAAACCACGAAGCGGTGCTACGGTTTACGGGCAAAAGCCAGCTAATAAATAGGTAACTTTATCGACGGTACAGTGGTACAGGTGAATACCTACCTCCGAGTCTCGGATGAGGTTGCATTATTAACGCGCTGAATTATTACTGTCCCTACCATATCTCGGCACAGATTGGCTGCATAGTTAAGCTGACTTATGACGTCCTTGACTCGGCGACGGCCTGAGACTTGTTATTGTAAATACGACTAACGTCAATTGTGGTATTGTTTTCGAAAAGAGAAATTGATAAAATCTGAACTTTACGAAAAAAGATCATGACGTGACGTAATAATGACTTGACTTACAGAAAGTTTTACAAATGAGATCGAACCCGGCGTAACGTGTTCGCCTGAGGTAAATTGCCACCTTAAGTTGCTTAACTTCACTGATCGGTTGAGATCAGCAAGAGCTACTGGGCTACGAGCGCTTTTTGTGCTAGGTGCGTGCCTATTGATCTGTTTGAAGTCGGTACGAAGGCGGTATGTATTGCCTATCAAACTTATTCGGCCTGGCAACGTCTTCAAACAGATGTAGGTACTGTGACATCTATTCTGGGAGCGTATAATTAAAAGACTTATTTCTTCTTCAGGTACACGGTTATAATCAAAATCTGCACTTCTGTTACAATTTTATTTCACTTTCCGACACGTCCAGGGTTAACAGAGTTTAGCAACGCTTATTAAAGTGCTAATTGCACGCCTACGAACACATACAAGAACTTCTTCCGCGAGCTCACTACAATGAATTCACAATAATCAATGAATGGCGCAAGACCAGATCTTCAGTCATTTCGAATCTTGACATCGAATACCATTTCAAACCTTTTAAATTGATATTCGAATTATCTTCTTCGAAATAACCGAATGAGAAAGAAGTTGCGTTATGCCCGATCCTCCATGAAGGTCTGCATACCACAGTACCTAACACATTAGATATTTTGTCTTTATTTTTAGTTTTTTTTAAAGTTTTTTTAGTACCTATTGCTATTTTTGAAGTTGTTTTTTTCTTAATAGTTTATTTATATTTTCCAATTTTAGTATAAGTAATAGAAAGTACATGAAAAACATTGAAAGTGCGTAAGTTCGTAAGGATGTATGGATGTTTGTAACTCTTTCACGCTCAAACGGCTGGACCAATTTTGATAAATTTTGGTAAGGAGGTAGCTAACACCCTGAATTAACACATAAGCTATATAATTTTTCTAAATTCCCATGGGAACGAAGTCCCGAGCGGAAAGCTAGTAATAAATAAAAGTTAACCGCTGGCGCTGGTCGTAAAGACGTAAAAATTTGGAGGGCCTTATAAATGATTCCTTATTCATTATAAATGATTTAGGCATCCGATAAGAAAAGATTTTCAAAATTCCCACCGGAAACTGAGAAAATCGGCGAAAATGAAATACGTGTTTCATACGTTCGTCGATTTCGACTAACTATTAAATAGAACACGTAGCCCAGCGGGCTATACGCTTGCCTATTACACGTATAGACAGGTCTAAATGGACACGGGTTCGAATCTCGGTCGGGGGCATCTTTGTTTCTATTAATTTTTCTGTTTTACGTGAACGAAGTATCCTTACCTTTTTTTTATTATAAGATGGGTTAACTCTTGACCTCAATCTTGACTATAAGGTCAAAGATGAGGTCGACGATTTAGAGTTAACCCAGAAAATGCCTATAAAGGCGCTGGTACTCCCACGCACCGACGACGGAACACAGCAAGCTGTTTGGCGTCGGACTTCGGTAGGAGGGTGATCGCAAACCAGACGGCCCTTCACAGAGCCTACCACACCGCATGAGACCATAGGACGACACCTCAGATTCAGAAAAAAATGAAGTGTCGTTGCCTGGGATAGATTACTAGGAGGCAGATCTCATTTGTGTTTCCTTAGTCGCCTCTTACGACACCCACGGAAAGAGATGGGGTGGTGTGATTCTCAACCGATCACCTCACGGTTTAAAACCTATCTGACTAGTAATAATATTGAATTGAATTGAAGTCGGAAAGCTCAAAAATGCTGGTTCCTGACTCACAGATCTGTCAACGCCTAGTCAAAGAAAATTTACGATTTTGAATAATACATATATCCAATTAATATGGTATCAATCTCTCCTAAAGTTTGAATCAATTTAAAATCACGATTATAAATAATTTATCAATTTACTACTTCAATTCTTTCATTGAATTCAATTCTTTCATGCCGTGTGGTGATCGGTAGAGAATAACACCACCTCATCTCTTTCCGTGGGTGTCGTAAGAGGCGACTAAGGAAACACAAATGAGACCTGCCTCCTAGTAATCCATCCCAGGCAACGACACTTCATTTTTTTCTGAATCTGAGGTGTCGTTCTATGGTCTCATGCGGTGTGGTAGGCTCTGTAAAGGACCGTCTGGTTCGCGGCACCCTCCTACCGAAGTCCGACGCCAAACAGCTTGCTGTGTTCCGGTGCGTAGGAGTACCAGTGCCTTTATAGGCATTTTCTGGGTTAACTCGCTCCATCGTCGACCTCATCTTTGACTTTTATGGTTAAGATTGAGGTCAAGAGTTAACCCATCTTATAATTTAAAAACAAATTGAAGTTTATTTCATAGTCGAGAAGTAACTGACTCTTAATATATTTCTACTTGAAACTTTGTAGCAAATTCAAACAAAAACTGAGCAACGGTCTTGAAGCTTTGGAATGATATTAAAAAGTTGAGTAATTTTTTGCTGTTGTTAAAGTAATATTGGGCGACTTTATATATGTAGGTATTTCACTTTGCATTTCTCCTTTCGAAACACGAAGGCGATTTAGGCCATAGTCCACCACGCTGACCCAATGCGGTTTGGTGGAGCTACCGAAAATTATGGATGTAAATCAGCCCACGGAACTTAGGTCAAAAAATGAAACAAATTAAAAATTTTTCGCCTCTCCGTTTAGGTACTTGAGACCGTTTAGGTACAATGGTACATATGAGAAATAAAAATCTTCATATCCCCAATTTTTTTGGTTTCATGAATCAACCCCAAAGTTTTACAAACTGGTTTAAAGTTAAACAAGAAACTTTAACATTTGTGCGTGTGTAGTGTGTGTATGAGTGTGGTGTATGTGTAAGTGTATTTGCCTGTATATATTGTTTGCTATTTTTATAAATAATGATACGGAATCCTTCGTACGCGAGTCCGACTCGCACTTGGCCGGTTTTATTGTTTCTTGAAGTGTTTGACGTATTAAAACAATAAGGACACAACGAGGGATCGACCAATCAGGGACGGTCCTCAATTTCACGAGTGATAAAAACCGTCAGATTGTGAATCCGCTCGTTCTGTTCATAATATCACGGTTTCTGGCGGTTGATTATAAACTAACGGAAAATAATAAGTTAAATTGTGAACTGTTGTTACAGTCCACAATTTTTCGGTAGTTTATAATCTCGCGAGTAAGATTATAAACTAAAGAAGTTCATGATCTTACGATGACATATACAAACGTGAAGGGGAGATATGACTGATGTCAAATGGTTGTACAGAGGGCGGCGCTTTTTGCAGCAAAACTGTTCTCATCAAAACAGCACAAAGTATACGCACATACTCGCATACTATTGTACACCTAATGCGTGGCCCTATTGGTACTTACTTGGAAGCAGCGTGATTGGAAACCCCAATGACAATTATTTCACGGGTGGTGATAAGATTTTAAAAGTACTACTTCGTGAATATGCATAAAGCATTTCACATTTAACCGTTTAAATTATAAATTATGCATCTCACACACAAAAACACAAATTCATTTTTACAAAAAAATAAACTAAATTTCACGATAAAACACGCCAATAATTAATTACATCAACAATAAAGCAGATAATGTTTAATTAAAACACTTCGTAAATTAACATTTACTTTGAAATAACAGTAAAATGTTCACATGGAACATTTCAGTCGAACCGATAATATTTCAGTGCCACAGTATATTAAATTTGTGCAGTTGTTCAACTTGTTACCACTAGTACTTCTGTGATCGCAAACTTCGTGATAGCTGAGAACCAGTGGCTTAAAACTTAGGTTACACAGTGTGAGCTAACGTGCGACCTAATCTACAGGGTGGAATTGAAAACATTCGACAAACTTTGACGGATGAATTTACCCATGATTACCTACGAACAACTTTTTCTATGGGACCAACTTTTCTATTTGAAACACTAAAATAAAAAAATTTTATCACCCCCGATATTCGATTGCTTATAACTTTTAAACGGCTGAACAGATTTTCATGAAACATGGCTAAGAACACTCGGCATAAAATTATCTATGACACAAAAAAAACTAAACGAAAATCGGTTCATCCGTTTGGGAGCTACGATACCATAGACAGATACACAGACAGACACGTTTAACTTAAAACACCCCTCTTTTTTTTCGGGGGTTAAAAAAATAAAACTTAGTTGTTCCATAGATACATTTTGGTTGAGTAGGTGTTGAACTTCTGTACAGTTAATAAAATCGTGTGACCTCATGCGAGTTACTGTCTGGAAGGACTTGGTAAGTAAACGCTACACACTCAAAGGCCCACAGTAAAGTTTTCCCTTGTGTCGTGGGTCCCTTGGAAAACACATAAAGACAAACACAAACACCCATGACCCGAGAACAAACATTTTACACAAATGTTTGCCCCGACTGGGAATCGAACCCAGGACCGCCGATCAAGAGGCAGCGTCACTACCACTCGACCAAACCGGCCGTCAAAGCCGTAAGTAGCTCGAATCCGAGTTACAATAAAAAAAAATATCCCCGCCGAAGGGCACGGGCCTCCCTTCGAAACACGAAAGGGATTTAGGCCATAGTCCACCACGCGAAAACGAATTTTTTATACGTGCAGGTTTCATTACGATGTTTTCCTTAACCGATGAGCAAGTGATCATTAATGAGAAATCCGTACATTAAACCGAAAAGACGAATTTAGTTAGTGGTACAGGTCCGCACCAGGATTTGAAACTGCAACCTTCCAGTTACAAGTCTGCGGCTCATTACCAACTGAGCTATCACTGCACTCGTGACCTTTATCTCGACTAATGTCAATTTTGATAAAATTTCTAAAGGTCTAGCTCTGCAGCATAACTTATTATTAAAAAAAAAAACAATTCAGAACTGACGAAGTAACCGCGTAACAAACATACGAAAAAAGTTTTTTTTTTAATTTTCAACCTCCTCCTTTTTTTTGAAGTCTGTTAAAAAGACAGTCCAACAAAACACGCGAGTTCAAAAGTGGAGTAGCTGTCTACTTTCTCGCCAGTAGCTCGCACTAGTGTGATGTGCTGCCATAGCATAAGCAATGAGACTTTACTCTCATGACAGTCGATTGCCAAGGAAAACACAACCTTAAATATATGACAAGAAGGTTACATTTCTTTTGTATTCAATTGACGTTGACTCATGATCTTGTTAAAAGGGCGTATGTCCAAATCATAACGCAAGAGAAATGAATACTTCTTTAGTCCGAATAGGGTCAATTTTTCTTGTGTTTATTCGGAAGTTTATACTCTCATGAGAGAGAGTCTCATTGCGTATGCTAGGGCAGCTGGCGTGGCGAGTCGAGCTACTGCCATGCGCGCACACGATGGCAATAACTGTCTACTGTCAATTCAGCAGCTCGCACTGTGTAACCTCGGCTTTAGGTCGGTAGGCGGGCCGGAGTTGCGTAGTAGTTGCACAGTATAGATATCTCGCAGCGGACCGCCCAGAGGCGTAGTCTAGACACAGATTATGTCACCAGTCTGCCACCGCTCTGAGAAACCCACGCGGCCTTAAACATTGTATGCAATTTGTAAATAGGGCGACATTTTTAAACAACAACAAAAATAGAAGATTAGAAGAACAGTAATAAAAATACAAAGACAAAGAAAAACAATTACTGATAATTTACTATAAGGTGGCCTAATTGCTTAACAGCAAACCAGCAATTTCTTCATCGATGGCGGTCTTTAGAGATTTCGCTAACATCCAGTTCTTAATGAGGGGGTTGCTTACAACTTAAATGTTGACATTGAAACGGGTTTACAGTACAAAAAATTCGTAACTAGTAACTAAACATTATGCAGTTTTTTTTAGGTAAATTAAATAACTCAAATTTATTGTTTGCAATGACAAGTAAGTAAACTTGTTGGTTAGGGTACCGTACCCAAAGGGTAAAAACGGGACAGTATTACTAAGACTCCGCTGTCCGTCCGTCTGTCACTAGGCTGTATCTCATGAACCGTGATAGTTAGACAATTGAAAGTTTCACAGATGATGTATTTCTGTTGCCGCTATAATAACAAAGAAAATAAACAGAATAAAATAAACATTTAAGGGGGCTCCCATACAACAAACGTGATTTTTTTGCTCGTATTTATAGATAATGGTCACCAGGCTGTTTTACTTTTTTGTTAGATTTAGTCAGAGCAGTCGTATTTTTTGTTTGTTTTTTTTTTCTCTTTGGAGGACCAGCTGTTTAATAAACCGAACTGAGACTTAGTGAACAATGTCGGAACCAATTAAAGGCCCTCGTTGATATAAATTATATTATTCTTATTACTAGCCTGTATTCGTCCCAGGCTGGGCCTCCCTTCGAAACACGAAGGGGATTTAGGCAAGAGTCCACCACGCTGACCGCTCGTCTTTCGAAAACTAAACCCTCATGTCTAAGAAATTATTATAAATGTAAATTTTTGACTGGTAACATTGCTATATTCATTATACTCGTGTTTTAAAGTGCTTGCATAATGGATTTGGAGCACAAAAAACCAGCATTTGCCAGCTCCACTGCTTGAAAACGCTCATAAATGGAAGGTTATTATGTTCACCCATCAAGATCGCCCACGTAACTTCACTGATCTATTGTGAGGAGTACGTGACATTTGGGAAACAATCTATTAATTGGGGAATCCACTTGGTATGGAGAGGCCCTTTGTACGAGAACTAGGGTGGCGCCTGAAAAAAACGGCTCCGATTCCCGCACTGAGTCCTATCTGGTACAATGTATTTCAGGTACACACGGGGCGGGCTCTTAGAGTAGGTCCTAATTTTACGTTTTCTTTGTTTATTTTAATGTAGATTTCTGGCCGCGGTTTCACCCGCGTGGACTTCACGATTTTGGCGGTTTTGTTTTTTCCATTTCTGGTGGAACATTGCAAATTATCCAAACGTAGGGTTGTGCTCACGTCTTTGCTTGAGTAGACGACAAAACACAACAATTTATTTTCTATAAAAACTTTAACACCCCCTTTTACCCCTTGATCTTCAAGTCAAGCGGCGTAAGTTCTCATTCCCTTACTACGCACATTACGTCGTGCGTGTAGGTTAGCGCCATCTGTTTCTCGTACGGCGAACTACAGACTTATACCACTTATTAGACGTAGATTATGACAAGGGTGAAACCTATTAACAATTTTTAATTAACCTACACGAGTACGCCATAAGCACTATGCTTTGATATTCCATCAGACAACATAGGCTGTTTGCTGACAAGTGGTTCTTATCACCGCTCCGTCTATCCTGATATAACACAGGCGTGAGTGTACGCTATATGCATACCTTAAACTAGTTAAGGAAGCTTCTTGAGTTCCCCCCTATAAAACTCAACAACTTTTCCCCAGGAAGTCAAATAAAATTCTCAAAAAAATACTTTTAATACTGATCGCACAGACTGTGTAGAGAGGAAATGTACAGTTGCACAGTTTAGTGGGCAGACCCATACACTTTATTCTTACACACTAATTTAAGATCACCCAATATTGAATAAAAATGTGTAATGTGTACTTTGCTGTGTATCCGCAATGACGTTACTGCTCATGCGCATGTCAAGCGTTGACTCCTCCCACTTTCACCTTGAAATTTATCTCCAGTAGCGCCTGCGTTGGCAAGGCGAGTACTACACTGCAACTAAACTGCATTCGTTTATGCAACTGTACAAACTTTAAAAAAATAAAAGTTAAGGAATTCGCACGTGCGGCCGCACTTTGGGACACCGCGAAGGGTGGCAGCGGGAGTGCGATTTTATTCGATCGCGTGGGGTGTGGGTTGGTGCAACTAGTACGACTGCGCGACTTGCCCCGTCGCCCACTTCCCTAACCCCCGCGACCCTCATCGACCAAGGTTTAAGGGGTGGTTTAAACGTGAGACCGCCGCGCTCATAGGCAGCCCGCTCCTCGCTAGCTTCATTCGCGCCGGTCTGCCGGCGCCGCAACCCGCGCCCGGTCCATGTGCGTCCGCGCTCGCGCCCCGGCGACTCCGACCAGCCACGGCGGCCACCGCGCGGCGATGTGCACCAGCTAATCACCGGCCTGTGCAGCGACCCGCTTCACCCGCGCCGACCTCCTAGCACCAGGTACGTTCAGTCATTCACCTCTGCATTTCTTATTCATAACCCTACTTAGCAGGTTCGACTGCATACCGCTGACGATGTCCCGGTTCTCAGAAAAAAATTGTATAATATTTACTGCAACACCGCCAAATTGATGTGATTCACTGACACAGTTTCGTTTATGTAAGCACGACTGTCGATGCCTACAGAGCAATAGAGGGAGAAGCTAATATTATGTTAGGGATATAGTAAAAAATAAATTAAAAATAAGTAATTCAGTGTATAATAAATTTATAAGAGGTAACCTTTATCTACTAAGATATAAAAAATGCAACGCGAGTGTTCTTTTCCCAGGCATCAGCGAGTGTGAAATGGTGTGTGAATACAGCGGAGGAATCGAGTTAACCCGCCTTGCAAATCCTTGACATCGATAATGCAAATACCTATGCTCTAGTTTTAACATTAGTACATAAAATCAATATTTTTCATGCAGTCTACTTTCCTACATCAGGGTTAAATGTGACTTTATCGTAAAAGTTGATCCTCCACTGTATTTGCTCTAAATATTTTGCTGAGCGCATCCAAAAGTTTGACACTTACACAATAATACTTTATAATTTATAGTAAATATTGCCTAATTTTTAATAATTTACATTTAAACAGAAACTACTACACGAGTGTCAAGCTTTCTAAATGCATGCATAATACAATGTCAACTTTTTTTCTTTTATCAAAATAAAAGAGAAACAGAATGGTCTTTTGTTTTTGATATTAATTGATATTAATATGGCTAGATTGACCTTATGATGACATTATTGTTAACCTTACTGAATATAGTTTTTTTTATTAATCAAAACCACGAGTTTTTTTTCGGATATTTAAAAAAAATCCTTATATTACTTTAGCACAAAGTGATACGGTGTTTGTTAAAGAATAAACAAATTGTGTATGTTTTTGATTATGTGCAAAAGTAATGTAAATGAAACATAACCCTGTCTTCGAAACTGGGCATTCATTCTGTTAATTTACGATTGACACTTTAAAGTATCAGATTATTTATTTTATTTATATACAATTTGGGAAACATACAGTACTAGCTGACCCGACAGACGTTGTCCAATTTTTTCTTGAATTTTCTTATGTGCCGATCAACTTTCTTAACTTTTTCTTTCATTAGAAAAGAAATAGAGATTCATTTTTATTATACACTAGCTGTCCGCCCGCAACTTCGTTCCCGTGGAAATTGTACCAGTGTATTTTTTTTAATATAGACCTGGTCGTGACAATAAGAAACACAACAAAAAAGAATCATCCCTGTGAATCATCCAAATCTGACAGATTTGGATGAGCCGTTCTCAAGTTAAAGCGTGACCAGTAGAAATAGGGATTAATTTTTTTATATTATACATATATAGATTACAATGTTTCTAATTTCTTATTGTATTTTGGCAATCATCGATTTCCCGAATGCACACGAATTATCTATGAATGATAAATTTATTGCCTACAATCATTTGAATTTAGAACTAGGTACGTACTTTATTTTCATGTCTATTATCAACTCGATTTGCCGTAGACAATTATTTTAATTTGGAATAACATATATATTTATTTAAATTTCGGAAACACGTAGTTTTTCAAGACAAAATAAGATCACGTTACATTCGAAAAAATCAACCAATTTAAATCCCAACAATACGTATCAGCAGAGAACCATAAACCAAAACGTGATGTGTTTTTATTTTTCCTGATTTTTTTTATAAGAGACGCATCGGTTTTAATAAGATTTACATGGAACCTCAGAAAAAAATAAAAATCATCCAGTCCAATTTACAATCTCCTACTTTTTTTGGAGTCGATTAAAAATACACATGTACAATTGTACAGTCAGCTGAAGAGTACCTGACCCCTATCCCTACTAATCCCTACTAATATTATAAATGCGAAAGTAACTCTGTCTGTCTGTCTGTCTGTCTGTTACCTTTTCACGCCTAAACCGCTGAACCGATTTTGATGAATTTTGGTACAGAGATAGATTAGAGCCTGGGAAAGGACATAGGCTACATTTTATCCCACAGTTGGGCACGATATAACCTGTAGTCCACGCGGGCGGAGCCGCGGGCGGAAAGCTAGTATTATAAATGCGAAAGTAACTCTGTCTGTCTGTCTGTCTGTCTGTTACCTTTTCACGCCTAAACCGCTGAACCGATTTTGATGAATTTTGGTACAGAGATAGATTAGAGCCTGGGAAAGGACATAGGCTACATTTTATCCCACAGTTGGGCACGATATAACCTGTAGTCCACGCGGGCGGAGCCGCGGGCGGAAAGCTAGTCGGATATAACTGAAGTTATTAATAAAAAAACGTAAATATTTAAAATTGTGAATAAGAGTAATTGTTTACTTGGAAACAGTGTATTAGCATTCAAAATAAAATTTAAATAGGTACCTAAACATTTCGTGAAATAACTTTATCCTTCTGTGAGTTAACTTAGTAGTTGACTGATAGCAGATGTGGTGGGCGATGTGAAAATCAGATTTTTTGGGGTATATACTTAGCTTTTTGGATTCTGCCTGCCTAATTAATTTATAATATTAGGAAATCACATAAAAACACATTAGACTTCAAAGTAATAGCAATTATAAAGACAACAGAAACATCATATCAAAAAAAAAACTTATCAAATTATATACAAAAATGACGCGTTACAAAGAGTTCATGACACTGACTGTAATATGAAAATATTGTTAGCTTCTGCGATAATATTTTATTCTGTGTTTTGGTATGTGGTTATGTGCTGATAGGCATTGTTGGCATTTTTTTTTATACCAGCCCATATACGTCCCTACCGAGGGGCACGTGCCTGCCTTCAAAACACGAAGGGGATTTAGGTCATAGTCCACCACGCTGGCCCAATGCGGATTGGTGGACCGCGCTCGTCTTTCGAAATGAATTTTCTTGGACGGGCGGGTTTCATCACGATGTTTTCCTTCACCGTTGAGCAAGTGATAATTAGAAATCCGTACATAAATCCAAAAACACGAATTAAGTGATACAGGCCCGCACCAGGATTTGAACCCGCGACCTTCGGATTATAAGTCTGGCTCATTAATCATTATTGTTGGCATTGAAGTCAATTAATTGTTACGTTTTCAGCATGGACATTAATTATAAACCGACTTCAGAAAGAGGAGGAGGTTTTTTTGTGTTTGTTGCGCGATAAATACGCCAATTGTATATCGATTTAAAAAAATACTTTTTTGTTCGAAAGAATATACTCGTGAGGTGGTCTCATATCGTCGCTCCCATCACAAACTGACTCAACTAGCAAACAGTAAATTGTTCAGGGCAACCCTTTTTCGGTTTTGGGTTTCAAACTGCACTCCATAACTATTGATTAGCGCGTGCTATCAGGAAACTAAAAATATATTTATGTAAAGGAAAATATCTAGTTTTTTAATATATTAACTGCTATCATTAAGTAGTTTGATTTCTTATTGATTTTTATTTTCGAAACAGATGTGACACTTCGTGATAACTTTGTTTTTCTTAGCAAGGTTAAAATTTGTAGTTAAGTCGATCTTTTTCAATAAATTAACAGCTTTTTTTGTGATAACTAGAACATAAAGACCAAAATTTATTAAACGAAATTAAAAGTATAATACTTATAACCTATTCAGCATTTCCATTTCAGTAATTTACTTGAAACAAGTACCAATTTAAGTTCCTTTAGCTTTTTTAGAGAAATAGAAATATTGAATTTAGTTTAATTATAATTGAAGGTAGTTCAATAATAACTCAGTATAGGTACCTAATAACTTTTATTGGTAATCCCTATCCCTAAAATCACAAATACAAAAACTTCTTGTAACAACTATAAAAATCAGAAACAAAACTTCTTTCTTCTTACAAACAAAAACAATTATTTATAAAATAAACCTTAACTTCTTATCTAATGATTCATTATTTTCTGATAGTGACATCCATAGATAAGCGAAAAATCCTAAGTCTACGGGGACAGCTTACCTTTTATTAAATAAAAACTACTGAGTACTATGTAACAGTCTCAACATTATCTTTTTTGGGTTGGTGGGATCTACCTCCTAGCGGTCAACCCGGGCAACGTCACCTTGGACTTCATTCAAGGTGGCGGCCGAAGATCCCCGAAGCGGTGTGGTAGGCCTATAGCAGTTGCAACGGGCCGCCTGGCTCGCGACCACCCTTCCGCCGGAGTCCAGCGCCAAGCAGACAAGCCTGTCTTGCCTGTGTTCCGCTGGTGCGTGGAAGTGCCAGTGCCTTTGAGAAAGTAAGGACGAAGTCAGTTGTGTTGCTTAAAGCCGATCTTGACTGATGAAAGACACTGTCCCGGGCAGCTCATCTTGGAGGGTAGCGGGATCCTAAGCACGGTCTCTCGCCGTAGGCCGACCGCAGGTAGTAGGGGGCCCAAGTAGTGCGCTAGCCACGTGCAAAAGGCTGCTCCACACACTTTGCGAAAAATCTCGCTATGCTCCACCGTGCCAGTTGGCGACTGGAAGGGAGGACCCGGTGGCGATATCGGGGGGTTAGGGCGTCCCCGCGCGCTCCAAATGAGTTTCCCACCGGTCAGTTGTTTTTCATCAATCTTGTCTTTTGTGGCTGTATGAGCAGTACCTCGACTTCCAATTACTTCCTCACAAACACTCAAAATCAAAAAATGAAAAGCACAAAAAAGAAAAGAATGGTTAAAAAACGGCTGCACTTCCTCCCACGAAAAGTGCACCTCACTAACATCCGAGGTTTGCATTCAAATCTCGAACAGGTCCACCACCACCTTGAGACCAATAAGCCGCACCTATTCTTTCTCACGGAGACGCATATAGCAACACCGTCGGACGTGGCGTACCTCAACTACC
The DNA here is from genome assembly GCA_949987775.1 of Aproaerema taeniolella. NCBI lineage: Eukaryota > Metazoa > Arthropoda > Insecta > Lepidoptera > Gelechiidae > Aproaerema > Aproaerema taeniolella. The sequence continues at coordinate 32,713,075 of OX465242.1, read as the reverse complement.
CAGGGTACTCCCTTGAACATAACTTCAGGAGGAACGCTGGGGTCTGTGTGTACGTCCGTGATGACGTTTGCTGTAGGCGTCTCCGTTGCTTTGAGAAGTCCGGGTTCTCAACTCTCTGGCTCTTAGTTGATACAAGAATTGACAAAACAGTTTATGCCTGTGTCTACCGTTCACATAGCGGAGACCAGGAGACATCAAAACTTTTCGACCACTTGCTTGAGACGGCAGATACAGCCCAACGACGGCACCCAACGTCTGAACTCGTTTTTCTGGGAGACTTTAATGCCCACCACTGTGATTGGTGGTTCCCGTTTCAGAAAACTGACCATGCTGGGAGAGAGGCGCGCAGATTTGCACTTTCGCTGGATCTCACTCAGCTGGTGAACAAGGCGACGCGGGTACCGGACGTTGATGGTCATACGCCTAATTGCCTCGATCTTCTGCTGACAACTGATCCAGACAGACACTCAGTGGCGGTTTTAGCCCCACTGGGAACATCTAACCACTGTCTGGTGAAATCCATATCGATCTGCTCTCCTCCAGACATGAGTCTGAAAGGCACTAGGAGAGTTTGGCGATACGAGTCAGCAGATTGGGATGAGATGAGGCACTTCTTTGCATCTTATCCTTGGAGGCAAATGTGTTTCTCTTCGGATGACCCCTCTATTTCGGCTGATGCGATTGCGGATGTGATACGGCAGGGAATGGAATACTTTATTCCATTCTCCGACATTCCACTCGGTCACAAAGCCCAGCCTTGGTTTAATGTAGAATGCGCACGAGCTGAGGCTCGTAAAGAAGCAGCATACCAGGCATGGGTCCAAGCCCGCGATCGCGGAATCCGGGCTAGGAGGGTTCGCTCGAAGAAGAGGGCATTCAACTCTGCAGCCAAGTCTTGCGAACGGGTAATCCGCAAGGCTCGTTTCGAACACATTAGCAGAATAGGGACCAGATTAGCATTTTATCCTCCTGGTAGTAAGCAATTCTGGTCCCTATCAAAGTCTGTCGAAACCAATTTCTGCCGTCCAATGCTGCCTCCTATGCAGAAACCTGATGGATCGCTAGCTCACTCTGCGAAAGAGAAAGCAGATCTCTTTGCATCTCTTTTTGCAAACAATTCTCGTCTGGACACTGGCTTTCATCAACCACCATCAATAACTCACTCTGACTTCTCAATGCCGGAAGTCACCATACACAACAAAGAGGTTCGCAGAGCTCTTCAGAGTCTGGACGTGAATAAAGCGAGCGGTCCTGATGGGATACCTGCTAAAGTCCTGAGGTACTGTGGTCCTGAGTTGTCTCCTGTACTGACACGCCTGTACCGTCTCTCCCTTAAGACTAAAACCGTACCTAAGTCCTGGAAGCTTGCTAACGTGCAACCAGTACCCAAAAAGAGTAGCCGTGCCGACCCTATCGTCATCACCTCCATACTTTGCAAAGTTATGGAAAGGGTAAGTATTAAACAGCAAGCTGCTGACATACCTGGAAGACAACGACTTGCTCAGTGACCGTCAATATGGGTTTCGCCGGGGACGGTCAACTGGGGATCTTCTAGTGTATGTCACGCACTGCTGGGGCGAAGCCATCGAGAAATCACGAGAAATCCTTATCACTTAGCAAATAACAACTGTTTTTGCAAAGTAAATTACTATAAATAGTCATATAACTGCTTAAAACTGAAATAATATTATAACACTAAATGACTTATGTTACATACGTCTCTGGAAAAAGAAAATAAAAATATTTTTTATCATTACTAATAGTCGTATGATACTTACTTCATATAGTGAAAATAAAAAAATATGTTTCTGTAGATGCGACATTTCTAAATATCGTATAATCTCAAGAACGGTAATACTTAGAGATGTGATACTTCGTGACATTATAAAGCATTTAAAATCATGTATGGAAGTGGTCTTAGTTCAGTTACGACCTTTATGTTAGTTGAGGCAGTTTGTGATGGGAGCGACGAATAACGTTTACCGAAATTGGATCTGTGCTCCTTAAAAAATCGATAAAACTAAAATTTTCTATTCTATTCTATTCTGTACCAAATTTCATCAAAATCGGTTCAGTAGTTTAGGCGTGAAAGTGTAACAGACAGACAGAGTTACTTTCGCATTTATAATATTAGTAAGGATGGGTTCGCTTTACGACTTTTTCATACCTAAAGGTTATCTGGAAGAAATCGCTTGAAGCGATATGGTCGCCTATTTGTAAGCCTTGTAGCATTGTTTTTTAAATTGTGCTATAAAGTATAATGTTTTACTTTAATTTGATGATGTTTCGGTTTGTGGTTATCTGCTGATATGCATTGTTGGGATCGAAGATAGTTAATACAGATGACAGTGACAGGTAGTAAGTAATATCGGTCGTATGTTTGTTGTAGACTTATAGAATGAATGCCCAGATTTAAGCAACACGTATATAAATATTTTTTTGAAAGACTTTTACAGGGCTTCAGGTATCTCTCTTTCAACTTCTCGGGTGGTTAATCAGTCCATGAAACTGAACAACTTCCCCAAGGAACATGGGTCAAAATACGAAAAAAAAAAATTTTTGATCTCCCATACAAAATCCATTCCTAAAACGCGAGGGGTTGAAAGAGAGATACGTAAAGCCCAGTATACCTAATTCAGGAATTTAGTTTCTATACATCAAAATATAGCAGCCTCCCTCTATTGTGTGGTAATAAGGAAAAAGATATTTTTTTTAAATTGCATTTCTTAATCATTTGATCTAGATATAGGAAAAACATCAATTATGAAAAAGTAGCGGTAAGTTTTAGTCGATAAGTAATATTTGCAGTTTGTCGTTCCAATTCATCTAAATTTATGAAAAAAAGATTATTACATACATTTAATTTCAGTTCTTTCATCTACAATACAAACTACAAATATACAACAAGCTTTAAACAAAAAATCATAACAAAGTCACTATACTATACATTATTTATTTACGAGTACATTAGAAGTATCTACCCAAAGCGTAGCATTTTGCTACGACTCAAGCACGTAGCATTGTGCTACCAAACAAGTAAAACTCGTAGCATTTGACAAATTATAATAATTTGATATAAAAACGCAAAAAAGTCACATAAACGACTGCAATAGTAGTAGAATAATTAAAGAGATGTATTTAAATATACCAATACAACCTCCATGGACCAGGCAAACATTCGCATTTTATATCAGTGCGAACTCCATGGTGAATGATAGAAAAAATATAGTTGTCACTAGTTCTCGCCATTTTAAGGACAGTTTTCGGTTAATAATAAATACAATATCTTTTTATTATTGACTTTGTTTCCGCTACTTTAACAGTGATTTCACAAAACTTGCTAATATTCATTAATTTTTAAAAGGTTTTTAACATTAATATCATTTGTGTAACAGCTGGGGCAGGACCGAGCCAAATCATTTAGGTTTAAAAAAATAAAAAAAATAAAAAAAAAGGTTTAAAAAAATATATCTATTATTTTTAGGCAAACTAGCTGCATATTATCAGACAAAGTGGCAGGAAGGATTAAAAGATGTTTAGAAGTAACAACTACTTCCCACGGTGTATAGTTTTAGAATTCATTTAATAATCTTCTATACATATACATAAAACGTAATGTCCCGATTAACATTTCAACGCCCAGGCTAAACCACTAATGATAGAAGTTTGAAATTTTGAGACGATATTGATTTTATACTAGAGGCGTCGTTTAAGAAAGGATTTACGAAACTCGGAGTAAAACTGGGGATGAAAGTAGCAGCCTGGTCGTTTTGACTCCATGCAACTTGTGCGATCAGTTTATTTGCCTTTGTATGGGAAGTCGAAAGTTTTTTTGAGTATTTCATAGAGGTTCCTTAAGGGAAAGTTGTTCAGTTACAAGGGAAGAATCAGTCCATAAAGTTGGCGAGCGTTAGATGACTTATATGCAGTATCTTGTGGACGAGTAATCTGTGACTTTGTTCGCGTAACCTGATTGGAGTAACCCATAGGTATCTATGGTTTAAGGCATATCAAACATCCTATGAATTCAACTTAAGGTTTAGTGAATGGTCGATAATTTGTCAAAGTAGAAATATAACAAGGCTAAGCGTGTTTTGATTAGACGTAGTATACCCATCTAGGGGACTGTATAAATTTTCTATGGTATTAGTAGTTAAGTTTAGAAATTGAAAGCAAATTGGTCTAACTCCCCGTGGAAATCGATCTTACGAGACCTCCAGGATGAAAGGACAACGTGTTAACTATTAGATACGAAAGCAGTTTAGTTTATGCTAATTTCATTAATTTACATGTACCTAATACATTTTTGAATTTATAGCGGTATTTTCAGCAATTTTTGTGATCTACGGACGCAAAGACGCGGATGAAAAGCTATGTTTAGATAATTTGCAATAACCTGCCAGAACTGGAAAAACGAAACAGCCAAAATCTTGTAGTCCACGCGAGCGAAGACACTAGCGGAAAGCTAGTGTTGTGTAGTTTACTACCTAGGTATCCTTTCGCGCAAATATTTATATCGATGGCCCAATTATTGCTTTTTTCATTTATCAACTGAATAAATGATCACATATCATATTTGATCAGAAATATCAATCAATAAAAATCTGAAACTAAAGAATTCATTGAACACAGCTAGCACGGCACGCGACAAACTTGCGGCTTGCTCTGGCCTTGTCGTTTTGACACTTTTTTGACATTTGACCGCGTTTTTTTCACATTGTACCTTGAGATGCAAAGATTGTTTATTACCTATACTAATATATATTTTAAGTTTACATGCCCGCTGCTTGTTTTAAGTAAGCTCAGGGGCTCCAAGACTACAAATTAAAAGTTGGTACAAACGAAACAGGGCCTAAAATAATATTATTTCTCATTCAAATACTTGAAAATAAAACATAAATAAAATTACAATTCAATTACCAGAATTCTTTTGTTTACTATTAAACAGCCAATCGTTATACCGCAACAGCATCTTATTTGAAAACAAATTGGTTTTGCGTTGGAAAAAAAACAAAAGGTCAAAATCTTGTGTTGATTAATTGCGTCCGAGCGATTTCATTTGCGTAAAGTATCTAGTGTAAATTTAAGCTCCTGGTTTTAATAAAGCTAGGAGAAGTTTATTAGTAAACAATTTTAAGAATATATATTTTTTTGTATGTAAAACGCTATTGATAGAGGATGAAAATACGTTTTCCGATATACAAGTACGCTTTTAAGCAATGTGGCACATTGCTAACAAAAACTAACACTACACCACCACTTGTAATTATGAACAATCGCAGCAAACAGTTGGCGGCGGTGGCGGTGTAATAACTTCAACAAAAATTAAAAAAAAAAAGTTCAATAAGACCAGATATTGTGCTTGAGATTGTAAGCTAAACGATCATGAAACAAACATACCGTCTTTCTGACACCGATCAATCAATTTTGAGATGTGGCGTTTCCATTTGCCATATAAAAAAATTGTTATTCGAGTTAAAAAGCCAAGTGTAGTTTCGTCGTTCGCGAGAGAATTAGTAAAAAAGCCGATCGCGACGCTTCCGATCTTTCAATACGCCATTGGAAAGCTAATTTAATAAGGTAATAACAATACCTAATGAGTGTCATCCAAAAATAAGCCCTAGTACACTAAATTCAAGAAACAATCTCGAACGCCGCGAATTAAAAAAGTTGAATATATTTTTACGTTACATACATGTTTGGGATAAATCATTGACTTAGAATTTTAAAAAAATATTTGAATGAGATAAAAACATTTTACAAAAACATGCAGTGTAAAATTACAAAATTCTGCAAAAGATTACTTACTAAAATTCACATATGTAATATATTCTTATTTAGAATTTCAATTGGAAAAAGTGGTTTTATTGCAAAACCTAAATTCCGGGACGTGCGAAATCGCGCAGTGAAAAAACATCAAGTTCTCCTATTTGCTGGTAGCCGACTAAAACCCGGTCGACGTTTGCGAGTTTTCGAACTGACAGTTACGAGCGAAACTTTTGAAATGGAAGCCGAATACAAACAACGATATCGACTCAATACCTTGAATACCAACTTTCATAATTAAAAGTTTTTATTTGGCAAGGTTTTATTTGGTTCATATTTCAGAACGCAATACAGACTCTGATCTATACTTAAGTAGCAGTCTTCCTTGTCCTTTTGATAGTGAGAGAAAGATACAATCAATACTAAAGTATAGATCAAGCCGAGTCTCCTTCTGTGATACAGACTTTAGCAAATATATTCTTTATGGGGTTAATATGGAATTATTGTCTGTACTAGTTTGTATGTACGGGTGCTGTGGGAAGGAAGAAAATCTACATTCTAACACAAGAGCTGTATAATGTAACAACATAACAATGTTGGGTGAGTTAAAAAAAATTAAAAGGATGAAGCGGCGTACTTAGTTGAACAAAAAAAAATTTCACCAACAAACATAGTCTTGAAATGAAAAGTCTAAATCCTAACTGACACGTCAGATGATCTTAATTAACTTATTTATAATTCAAACGGCAAGCAAATTTTTTATTACTATTGCCGCCTATGTGGAAATATAGAACGTAATATTAAAACAAATCCCGGGGACTGACGCACAAACTAATTTTTGCTATCTAATTCGAAATCGCTCAATACAATATTGTAATAATTGGTAAGTTAAAAAGAGTAAACTAAAATTTAAGGTAGGTACTAAGCGGCTCACTAAGCTGATCAAATTTCCCCAAGGAACATATAATCGGCATCAAGTTATGAAACCAGTCTCAACAAGGACGAAAGGAATCAGCCCAGTGTGAAATAGCATTGAGTTGCGGTGCTAGTTCCCAAACACGCCATTCAAAGCTTTGAATCGTTAATTACTTGTCACAAAACTCTAAATTAGTTTGCAGAACTCACGTGCAGACTGTATTTAGGCAACATTGTTTTCCGCTCCGAGCTAATTAAGGGTTTGTATGAAGTGTCTGTGTAACATGAAGGCTTTAATTGTGATGAGGCCATAAACAAAAGTCACGTTCTCGTTAGCGAGGCTCGTGTATGAATACCGCTTTACACATACCGCTCTGAATGCTTGATTTTCGACTTTCATATTGTATTTATATGTAATAGTATATAGTTTGGTTATGGTTCTATATCCACACGAATATCCACGTGATAATTGTATAGACTTCTGAATCAACAACTGATTAGGGACTAACGAAACTATCAAATTTTAAATGAATTAATCGAAATAAGCTGAAATACAAACAGTTGAGCTGAATTACGTACAAACACAAATAATAATACACAATTTCAAGGGACCCACGACACAAGGGAAAACCTTAGTGTGGGCCTTTGAGTGTAGCGTTTATTTAATTATACATTGAAGCCGGTTGGATTAGTTTACACATCTCTTCAATAGTGGAATACTCTATTTAATATTGCAGACGATATTGTCGGATTCCAAGAGGATGCTCGTGCTCTGAGGTAAAACTAATACAAACAGTTATAATAACTGCAGCCAATTGCTTCTCTGGCTGGCTACAAAAGCAATAAGCTATTATTATTATAACTGTATATACGAGTATGGTATGGAAGTAATATGACAAAAAAACTAAAAAAGAAAATAAACAAAAATTAATTAAAATAACATCTAATGAATGACTCAATCTATTTATGTATCTATACACTCTTGCTTATATTTCCTTTTGCGGTAGGCAGAGCTTAATGAGGTCCTGAAACTACTTGCCACCACATTAGATATGAATTGTTAGGTTTATTAGATGGAATGTGAGTAAAGTGGGATAAGTTGTCAGCCTTCCGCCCATGATGCAGCAAAAACCTCGCGTCCCACAACATGCCTGGGTTGAGTTTGCAGCTGCTGCATTCTAAATTTTTCTTTTATTCCCAGTCCAGCGTGGAAAAAAAGATTTAATGTTAAAGAGAAATAAACTAGTAACAAAGCAGAAAGAAAGGAAAACTTTTTGACCAGGATATCCAGGAATTGGCAGGTCAACGTTAGAATGTTGGAGTAAATCACGTGTCATACGAAGTAGTCCAATTTACAAGAGTACTAAGAAAAAGTAATAATGTGAATATCATGTGCATAGCTTAGGTAACTGATAGTACCCAGGGGAGAGCATTTTGTGAACAAGAGAAATGGATGGGCGAATTCAACTAATGTTTGCAAAACTCGAGGATATTCGTACTTCACAGATTAAAATAGTGGCTGTATCATACGTCTGAGGGTCGCTGAAATCGTTTCGGACCCACGGTACCCCTGGCCATACCCCTGGTGGTACCGTGGGTCGTTTAAAGTTAAACGGTACCACCGACTAATAGTGATGCGATGCAACATCTATGGCTGATAAAACACGGTTTGTGGTAGTAACTATATATATTCTAAAGTAACTAAAAATACATTTTGTATAACAAACCATATCACACCTTGGCGGTAAATAAAATGAAACAGAACATACGGCTTTTTAAAGCCTTTCACTAAAAACAAACATGACACACAGACTACAAAATAAATGCATATATAGGTACTAGGTACGTAACTAACGCAATTTCTCTAGTCCATAGCCTACTGATATCTCTTTATTTACAATTTTTAGCTGAATGCTCAATGTGTAATCATCGTTGATGATTTGATCTTTGCGCCTTTTTTTAGGAACCATCTCTAAAGTGTGAACTTGCTCTAGTACTGGAAGCAATCGCATCAACGTGACCGTGTTTTTATTAATCAGTTTGTTTATTTTTGAGTGGAAGGCTTCTAAAATGTTTGTAGTTCGGTGGCGTTCACCAAACACACTAATTATTTTAGGGGAATGAATCTTGAACCAAAACGATTCAAGATATTTTATAAATGCTTCTGGTATGTTATCGGCTTCAGCTTTTATATAGTCTATACCCTGTTGAATGTCGTCTTCAGGAAGAAGCGGCAAGGCACTTGCCAATGCAACAATTCTTCGCCCAGGTTTAGTTTTGGTGCATCCTAACGACTTTCCTTTTTTCTATATGTTGCGAGTCCAATGATAATAGCACCCTCGTAATGTAATATCCGGACATACATTCAAAATTGCATTCATCGCTTCAGCTTTTTTGACTTTTCTTTATCTTCCTCTTCCATGTTATTTTTCTGAGGTATTTTCCAGCACAAATTACTAAGGGATTTATTTTCCAACAATAATTCCCCTTAGGTTTTGAAAATATAAATTGATTTGAAATGACATTGACATTTAAAAGAAGAAAAAATAATACCTAACAAACTTTTTAAAATGCAAGAAGTTGTGAACAGAAGAGGTTTCACAAATCGCATATATACTGCATTCATAGTATTGGAGTCAACACATCACTAGGGTCACTTGATCGGTGGTACCGTTTAACTTTAAACGACCCACAGTACCACCAGGGGTATGGCCAGGGGTACCGTGGGTCCGAAACGGCTGAAATGGTGCTAAAGAATAAGGAGAACAGAAAACTTTGAAACCCCTGATCAAAAAAAAATATTACTAGCTGACCTGGCGAACTTCGTGACGCCTTAGAATTAATTTCTCGCAATTTTTCCATATTTTCTCTGAACTTTAATTTTTATTTCAAGACAAAAATTTGCCAAATCAGTCCAGCCATTCTCGAGGTTTAGCGAGACAAATGAACAGCAATTCGTTTTTTTTTATAAAATAATAATAATTATTATTACAAGCCCTTAGGATCCCACTGTATAAATTATTTACATTTGCAAAAGTTATAACCGGAGATTCTCTACCCGGATTTCCGACGATAGTAGACAATTTAACATTCTGTTAGCGATGGTAAAATGGAAAGTTTAAAATGTATGCGATTGACAGACGATAAAACAGTTACGAGGTCAGTCTACGTCAATTCCATAAGTTTTAGTACTATCGATTTTACAAAACGGTAGCAGAAAGTAACTTTGTTTAGGCCTCTATGTACGAATGCGATTTTCACATCAAGTAGAATATTTCATACTCTCCTGCATACAGATCAATGAAACGCATAATCGCCCATTCGAGAGGCTACGTGCGGAAAACGCCCAATATACCTTCATAACATACATATATATGTGTTTATACGTCAGCACCAAGAGGACTAAGGCCATAGTCTGGCCCAATGCGGGCTGGTGGACACCGCGCCTTTCGAAAACGAATTTTCTTAGACGTGTGGCTTTCATTACGATGTTTTCCTTCTCCGCTGAGCAGGTGATAAATAATGCAAGCCCCATACATGAAACCGAAAAGACGAATTCTCGTCGCATCAGTATTAGGCTATTATCAACTGGGCTATCAAACACAACATATGGAGCGATGTATTAAAAAATCTCGACATTTTTTGAAAATTTTAAACTGCTCACTTTCAAAAAACTTCAGCGTTTCCTTTTGCAGCTATTTTTTCCTTGACGTAAGTGAGACAGATCTATCCTATCCGAACACCAAAACAATAACAAATATAGCAAGATCGTGAATCGTTCATTCATTAGGAATAATTCCAGAAATACGTTTATTTACGTCGTTGATATCAACTCCTAAGCTCCCAACGTAAACATTCAAAGTTATTTATACCTTGGAATTCAAAGTCACCCAGTTACCATCTGACTTCAGTATAAGTTTATTTTTTGCGACTTTCTTTGATTCTTAAAAAAAATACTGATTCAAACTTGTGAATGAAATTCTTCCTTCTGCACTTGGCGAAGGCCGTTCTCGGCTTTTGCCAGTTAAAGGGTTAGGTTGATATGTACAGTAGCAGCTCGAGCACGATGAACTCACGCGCGGAATGAGCCGCGGTCCTATATCAAAATGTCAACATTGACAGCCTTTGCCCGGGGCCCTCGCGCAATCAAAGTGAAGTTTCACCGTCAGCCGAATGGCGTGCCGCGCGAGTTTGACGCGCATCATGCTCGAGCTGCTAGTTTGCTTTATTATTTGGAAGCTGAGACACAAAGCACTAACTGCACAGTGGCTTTTACCTTATTGAGTTAAATTAGTTCAACAAGTTCCTGAGCAAGCGGCAAACATCGGTCTCTGTTGTAAATGTTATTGTGGAAAAGTCTGTTGCTGAGTTAATTTCAAGAGTTATTAAATTATTTAGTGTTATATTAGAAATAGAATCCTCATGAGTCAATCATTAAGGTTTTTTAAAAGCATAGACATAAAAATAAGTACATAAAACGTACAGATACTAATACCAAGTAATTAATTGATAAATAACTAAAAATAATAATTAAAAATTAAATAACACAAACAAACAAAACAGACTGACTCAATTTAATCTTGTATTTGTGCATTTAATTATTCAGTTTCAGGAAGGACAAAGTATCTATAGAAAGAAGAAGAATTTCGCAAACTTAGCGTAGGGCGCCCTGTAACTAGGTGGGGGTAACGACATTTGTAGGATGACAGGCAGTGTTTGGAAGAGGAAAGCTCAAGACTGAGCTCAGTGGTATGCCTTAGGACAGGCCTATGTCCAGCAGCAGACTGCCACAGGTTGATGATAATGATGAATTACTAAAAAAACAAACGCAAGCACTCAGAAAAGAAAAAACAGCGTCTAAGCTATTTTGACAACTGCAGACCCCACACGGCGTGTGGCTCGAGACGCTCTTGGCCGGTTTTTTGCATAAAATTATGTCTAGGACTGATTTACAAAATCAGTAAAACAGTTAAATTACAATATACGTGTAATCAATCAAAAATTAACACTTAGTTATAATATAACTTACTTAATAGAAAACAATATAGTTGCGAATTATTTTGCGATTCCGAGAAACGTAGAACATCGTAACTCAGCAAATAGTAAACCAAATATTAATTGCGTATTCCAATTTGGTTTTCAAATGTGCGTTATTAAACGCGGTTGCTTTATTACCACCAATATTAGTGGATCCGGAAGATATTAAAGTTTAATAACATGATTATTGTTGGAATGGAATCATATAATAATTGCACTTAACTAAGCTATTTTTACTAATAACATTTTTCTGTGTATATGCATAATAACTTTACTAGGTAAGATTTATAACAGCTCAGTAAATTCTGAACTGCCCCAATTTTTAAATTATTTTGTAAGTTTAATTCAACCTAACCTAAAAAAAGCCAAACCTAACTCATCCTAAACTTATGCAGGCGACCCTTAAAGTTTCGTGGAATTGTAATTTTACAGGGCAAATTGTAATGTCGCGGCAAATTATAATTTCACTAGCGAAATTGCAACATTACGATTTTTACAATTTTCCGATGACATATATAACAAGATACAACTACATGTAGCTAAATATTTATAATTGCGCCTGCGTTTAATGTAGCCTAAGTCCGTCAGAAACACCGATCATGTGTATATTTCAGATCCAAGGTTTTATACGTACAACTGTGTATTTGCTCTGTGGTCAGAAATAGCACAGCTATCCATTGATATCTAAATCGGACGACTAATTTAGAAGTGCATGGAGGACGAACACACAAACACAGATATTTATTGATAGGTATAAAAGATATTAAGATTATTGTGCGGAAAGAAGAAGCTGTTCTGACTGACTGACATGTTATTAATGAAAAACCGAAATGAGCTTCAGTTTAAGTTTTCCGAAGGAAAGGATACCCAACACAAGTATTTCATATTACTTAAAAGCAATGCTCCGGTAACATGATACAATACAAATATACTTCATTGCACACCAACATTACAGAACATGATACAGAGTAAAAGTTACATTATGGACGGAAATAAAGTTAGGGTACAAAAGGCGGCCCCGTTGCTAAGAAGCAATATCTTATCGGCAACCTTTGGGTGTGGAGAGGACGATATTACTCCATATAAGTGTAGGTGCAAAAATACATACATAAATATACTTACATAAACTACATTGCACACATACAATATACCTAACATAAATACACAATGGACAAGTAATACCTAACGTTCTACGGAAAGGAAAATAAAGAAATAATAATAACGTAATTAATCTAAGTACTATTTTCCAAAATTTGATTTTTTAAAATTTAATTTCACAATATCCCAATGGGAAACTTTAGAAAACCGACCAAAAAGTAATATGTAATATAAAAAGTAATACTCATACAATTTACCATTTTCTAACAAGAGGTCGTGGTTCAGTGTTTCATAAGCTATTAGGTAAGGTGAAAGTTCCGGGTTTGATTCTCTCATCGCGGCGGGGTGAGAATTTTTCATATTTATTTTGAGTTGCACTATACTAGTAAGACCAAGTAGTTTTTTTTTGTACTAAACAACCAGAACATGTACATTTTACAACCATTTTTACCGACTTCAAAAAAGGAGGATGTTCTCCGCCAATTATGGACCGATTTTCAAAAAATTTTTTTTTCAAAAGAGTTCACTTTCAGAAGTTTTGGTCGAGTGGTAGTAGCGCTGCCTCTTGATCATCGGGTCCTGGGTTCGATTCCGAGTCGGGGCAAATACTTTTGTAAAAAGCTGATGTTTGTTCTCGGGTCATGGGTTTTTGTGTCTGTCTTTATGTGTTCCAAGGGACCCACGGCACAAGGGAAAACCTTAATGTGGGCCTTTGATTGTGTAGCGTTTATAAAAAAAAGAAGTGGTCCCATATAAATTTTATCGAAAATGTTTCAGCGCTTTTAAAAAAATCAACAAAAATAAAAAAAAATATGCAAACCAGAACATCATCTAAACAAATTAGTGAAATTTTCGTTTGTGGTTATTTAGGCATTTTAGTCTGCAAAAATACTAGTTATCTACTTTCCGCGAACTTTTGTTGGGATTGAAGTCGGTGACTCATACGTTTTTAACGAGGAAAATTATAAATTTATAAATTCAGCTTCTACTTTTAAGATACGAGCGGAAATCTAGTTATCTATATTTAAGCATCAGATGAAACTAAGTGCACCCTGCACACTCGATGGCGGTTTCAAACCGCATTAGGTGCATCCGAACGAACACTACACGCTACATGGCCCTCGGGAAATATCGCGTCAACCTCATTGTTGGCTTCACTGCAATAGGGTTGAACATACACAAATAAACGTGTATTTTTATTTATGTAAAATGTCCTATTTTTAATTTATTTCATTAGAACACTAGCTTTTTCCCGCGGCTACGCTCGCGCAAAAAACTCTTTTAGTCATCCATTTCATTCTTGACCCCTTAGGGGACGATTTTCGAAAAATCACGAAACACGTGCCGTGTTGCTTCAAGGTTTACCTTGACGAAGTTTTGAGTTAAAATGTCCAAAAAAATTGTTTTCTCCATACAAACTTTGAACCCCCATTTCACCCCCCTAGGGGTTGAATTTAGAAAAATCCTTTCTTAGTGCTTGCCTACGTCATAAAAGACACCTTTTTGCCAAATTTTAGTTTTCTAGGTCTAAGGGTTTGGGCTGGGCGTTGATGAGTCAGTGAATCAGGACCTCCAATTTTATATAATAAGACTATATTTACGAAGTGTGTGGAGTCATTATAACATCTTAGTTCTGTACAATCGTCATCCTCACCCGCGGTGCACATAGCTGATCAACGGACGAGGCTGTGACATACTACAACCCATAAATGGTTTCTTTACTTGATATTGGCGACTGCACCATTCTACATTTAAATTTTGATTACAATACTCCGACATCGGCAAAATCACGACATCCTCCAAATAATTGAATTTACATAATTTTTTTTCTTTTCCTTTTCTTATATTTCGTTCTCTAGCCAGTTGTTATACTTTGTTGTGGTTTTCCAGAACCACTGATGTTCTGCCTACCCCATTAGGGATTACAGGCGTGAGCGTTAGGGTGGAGCGTCAATGTATGGAGAAAAATAGAAAACATAAAATCCGGTCTGAATACCTGCATTATGTTGCATTTTGGTATAGTGTTACTGAATATATTTTTAATTTATTTTTTTGGTATATGTTTCGGCCCTCTACCTCACCTCAAAGTTTCAACAATTTGATTATTTTGAGTATATTTTCATTTAAGTGCAGGAGCGTATGTATGTATGTATGTGTTATATTTTTTTCACAAGACTCGGGATATAGTCGATAGGTTTGATGGAAAAGTATTTCTAAAAACACTTAAACTTCATTTCGAAGTTTCTACGGAAACAGGAAATCCCTTATGCGAGGGTTAGATAAACCATATATAAGCGCAGATACTTATTGTTATCTCCGGTTATTCGATCATCCGTTATGAAAAGTATTTATCTAAAACATTAAATTAAAGTTGGATTATTTTCAACTAAGGTAAAGTTGGACCATTTTTTTATTTACACTATAATATTGATTTAAAATGACTGGGTTTTTTCAGAAGAAGACGAAAAGAGAAATTAATTTAATAATCCAATTCATCTGTTACTTGTCGTCTAAGTTAGTAATTTTACAGTTTTGTTTGTTTTGAACACTTAAATAAAGTTTAGGCTACAACATTTTACAATTCGTTAATAAAAGATTAGGAACTATGTAGTTACGTATGAAGTCTTAAACTCAAACCTGAAAAACTAAAAATTCTAAAAAAATATACCTTTAAAACCAAAGACGCAAACTCTAAAAATGTAAATAAAGCGCGAGAGAGCATTGTACGTAAAAGCGGGCCGTGAGACTTTAGGTCTGGTAGTAATCGGGCACTCCCCGCGTCGAGGCTTTGAAGGGCATCCTCCGTCCTCTTTTGAAGGTAACCTCAGCCCGCGCAACCCCCTCCTCCCTGCCTACTGCGCAAGTCACGTGGTGCGCCTGTCTCGACCTACTTGTAAAAGTTTAGCGAGGTTTCGCCGCCTTAGCGGAGCTACGAGTTGATTTCGCGAGCTAAGATGCGCTTTTGTCGAAAGATTTTCGTGTTCTCTTTTTTACTTAGATACGTATTCACTTTATTTGAACTTTTAATAAAATTTAAAAACTTTGCTGTCTTAGTCGTAAATAAGAAGTAAGTATTAAAATTTTGGAAATATTTTTATACTAGATAAAATGGAATGCTTATTTTATTTATGAAAAATCTAACATCACCAATATAAGTTGCTAAGTACTTTTTGCTAGTTTTTCGTAAACATAAATTTCACGGTCAATAATTTTACTGTTATCATATTTATATTAATAGGTACTGGGTTTTTGTAGCTGGTAAATTTTATAAAACCGATTAAAAAATGTAAACCATCATCATAAAAAATCAGTTCATTACAATAGTTTTCACTAATGCTTTTGTTCACCATTATTTTATCTAGATTCTATCCTATTTCTCACAAAATGAGAAAACTTTATAATGGAGATATTTACATACTACATTTTATAGGAAAAAATATCCCCTCTTGAAATGAACACTCGCTTTAGAAGCCAGTTTACCGTATAGATTAAGATCCTAGTAACACAATTATGTATTTTAGCTCTAAGAACAAGACTGCATAGGTACTCAGTTAAAAAATAATACAAACGTAAATAAAAAAAAAGTTCGGAACATACGTTTGAGATTGAGAAGCATCAGCCCTAGTTTTATAGGTTAATCCAGGTGAAGCGAACGTCGGTTATTTGTGATTTCGTCACTAATTTCGATACTCTCACAGCTAGTTTCAGAGTCAAATTATTGATAGAGAGATATAACGTTTATTCCCTCATAAAACACAGCACACGATACAAAACAAATAAAGTAAAAGTAAAGGAAAACAGAAGTTCAACAAATTATAATAACAAGAACAGACAAGCAATATAATGTGTATGTGTATTGTGTTGTGACGTCGTGTACTGTGTATGACGTTAAAATTCCCAGGCTCAACATATGTCACAGCAAGCTGCGACGATGATGATTCCGCCTAGACCTGTTTGTGAGTCGTCATAAGTGTGTGATTAATAAAATATAATAAATATGTGTATGAATATAGTATAGAGTCTGCATAATATACAGTGATTATCTACACTAATATTATAAAGAGGAAAGATTTGATAGTTTGTTTGTTTGTTTGCATTGAATCGGCTTCGAAACTACTGGACCGGCTTGAAAAAATATTTCACTATTAGAGTGCTACATTATCCCTGAGTAACATAAGCTACATGTCGCTAGTGTTATTATAAGCTTTTTTCGTTCGATCAAGTAATAAAATGTACATATATAAAAATATGTACATTTTATTACTTGATCGAACATTACTTGTTGAGCTGAAAAGACAACAGTTGTGATAGTTTTCCTTTTAATTATGTTCTACTATTGTGATATTTTCCAGGCTTGACCCTAACAAAAATTGTCACTTTACATCTTAATATTTCGCAAACGGATCGCTAAATTGAAAACCGTTATTAACGAACCCCTATTACCTTTCAAAAATATATCCGATAACACCCCATAGAATGTGTATTTTTATGTATTATTTATTATAAGATGGGTTAACTCATGACCTCAATCTTGACCATATAGGCCAAAGATGAGGTCGACGATGGAGCGAGTTAACCCAGAAAATGCCTATAAAGGCACTGGTACTTCTACGCACCGACGGAACACTGCAAGCTATTTGGCGTCGGACTTCGGTAAGAGGGAAATAGAAGATACCCGAAAAAAAATGTTTTCATAGTTTCGCTTAACCCTTTTGTTGGCGTTATTAATATGTACAACCCTTTGTACAACCGTGTCAAATGACAGCATTGTAGTACAAAGATCTCTGGGTAAAACCGCGGACATGGCAAATTTGTAAGGGTTCGTGCCTTTCATTTTGTAGAACAAATCTTTGTTTGAACGTCAGCTCTAGAATTAAATAGTTAGATAAATAAAAAATAAAATTTTAATGCGACCAAAAGAATTTTGAAACGGCGACAATTGGCGGAGTTACAACATAAACAGAATTACAAAAAAAAACAGTGGTATCGACAACTTACTCCTTTTTTTAAAGTCAGTTTAAAAGTAAACTAATGCGTCTCCAAAAAGTGGAAGAGAAACTTATGTGTCATTGTCATCGCGAAGTTTCTCAATCATAGTACACTTTTCATTGGAAGTACTACACAGAACCAGTTTAAACTAGGTTTTTGGTAATTGTTAGTGTAATACCTCTGTTTGTGTACCTTTTCATAAATAAAAATAAATTAATGGTTTCTTGTTTCGAAGGGAAGCCCGTGCCACTCGGTGGGGACGTATATGGGCTAATCCGTACTTCCCTACTTATATTACAAATGCGAAAGTATCTCCTGTCTGTCTGTTACGATTTCACGCCTAAACTACTGAACTGATTTTGATGAAATTTGGTACAGAAATAGATTGAACTTTAGGAAAGGACATAGGCTACATTTAATCCCACAGCTGGGCACGACATAACCTGTAGTCCATGCGGCCGGAGCCGCGTGTGGAAAACTAGTAAAAAATAAAATAAAATAATTTCAGTAATAGTAATACGTACGAAAGTAAAAGTAATGTTATACATAAGTTACATGTGAGTAGAGTAGTATATATAGGTAGTGTGTCTTAATTGTAGGTTAATCTAGCCGAAGCATCGGCAATTTGCTCTTTGCTCTCTAGACTGCCAGTTATCAGAGTCAAATCACTGTGCATAAAGGGGCTGCCGAATGCATCAACACAGCTATTACACAATATAGCTGCTTTGATAGTTGAGTGGCCTCAATTTACACTCACTTGTGTGGAAACTCATTCCGTTCATCAAGAATTAGAAAACTTAGCTGTACTTAGGTTCTTTTTTTAAAGAACCTTTAATTATATTTTACAGTTTTATAAAATTATGTTATTTCTTTGACAGGTTTGGTCAAGTGGCAGTGGCGCTGCCTCTTGATTGACGGGTCTTGGGTTCGATCCCCAGCTGGGGCAAACAATTGTGTAAAAAGCAAATGTTTGTTCTTGGGCCATGGGTGTTTGTGTCTGTCTTTATGTATGTTCCGAGGGACCCACGATACAATGGAAAACCTTAGTGTGGTCCTTTCAGTGTGTACTTGTGGAGCGTTCATTTTATTATTTCTTTATTTTTGTTTTGATCGACAAACTCGTGCGGCGCGCTACTCAGCTGACGGTAAAACTTCACTTTGACTGCGCGAGGGCCCCGCGCACAGGCTTGCTCGCTCTCTGGCGTTGTCAATGTTGACATAGGACCGCGGAGCATTACGCGCGCCATCACCATCGTACTCGAGCTGCTGGTATCACAAGCCTTGCTAACAATCTTTCTTAAGGCGACTACAGCACCCGATAAAGGCAGCACACATAGGAATAGTGCCATCTCCGTCTCGGAACAGGCCTGGGCCGGCAGTGCGAACAGTGTCGTTACAAAAAGTTTACGGACTATGAAAGCGTGCGTGCATAAAAACATGTTTGAAAGTTAGAAAAATAAGATTTATTGAAAGGTAACAGCTTATATCGAAAAATGCGTTAACTACTTATCGAGAATGTTCAATTTTGATAGCAAATTCAAGTTCCTGTGTGCATTTTACTATCGTTTTTACAGCTTAAAAGATACACAATATTGGGTATTTAGAGGTGACTTTGTGAGCTTTTTCTATCGAACCAAAAGTGCTGAATCATGTTTTCAGCAAACTACTTATCTAGTTTATGTCCTGAATATTACCGTAGTATTTTTTTCTTAGATTTAATGCAGTGCGTCATGCTTATCTACACATCATAAAATCGTAATTTAGGTGCTGTAGTCGCCTTAAACTAGTATTGAGCCCTTGTGTAAGTAGAAAGTTCCTCTTAAACTCCTCTATAAGGTCCTAATTTATTAGTCACTTACCTTCTAAGGCGTTATTGTATAAGTTGATAGTATTCCAAAAAACAACATAAAAATTAATTATCTGAAAATTAAATTTTGTTAAAAAAAAATAAAAAATGAATTTTCAATTTAAAGGTAAAGGAATGGTTCTCTTTCGATTAAAGCCGTCCACTCCCCGCTCGCCCGCTCTACTACTGCCATTATTATTTACGTTTGAATGGATGGGTTTATTCAACATAGTAATGAAAAAATATCATAACAAAATTTTTCAAGACCTTTTAAATTTAATATTATGCTTTTGTTTTTTGACTCAAATGATATATTTTGACCTACACAATAACGTGTTAAAAGGAAAGTGACTAATAAATTAGGACCTTATATAAAACCGTTTTATTTAACTTCCTTAAATTCCTGACCCAACCTAACCTAAGTTTGGAAGGCTAATTTTAGCTTATGTTCACACGTATCTTTAGCCGTAACATACACAAACTACAAAAAGATCGCATCACATCTATCTATCTATATTTATACATATTATAACGAGGAAAGATTTGATTGTTTGTTTGCATTGAATAGGCTCCGAAACTACTGGACCGATTTGAAAAATTCTTTCACAATTAGAATCCTACATTATCCGGTATGGACATAGGGTACATGATTTTCCCGAATTCCCACGGGAACGAAGTCCCAAGCGGAATGCTAGTAGCCAATAAAAATGAAATCAAACAAAAGTTATCTGCAAGTTTCCTGTCACGTATTTACAGAGGAAAAAGTTAAAGTATAATAAAACTAGTTTTGCTAGTTTTAATGTGATTTTTCCTAAGAAACATCAATTTGGAGAAACAATTATGTTTGAGTTGTTTTATAGAAGATTTCGTAAGTATAAAATCACTATTCTTTGTCAAATAAATATCAAAATATAATAAATAAGACATATTTAGTAAAAGGCGTTAAGACAAAATTGGAAAAAAATATTTTCAATCCCCGACAAAAAAGTGGGGTGTTAAAAGTTTGACATGTGTATCTGTGTATATGTATGTCTGTGTATCTGTGTGTCTATCTGTGGCATCGTAGCTCCTAAACGAGTGGACCGATTTCGATGAGTTTTTTTTGTTTAAAAGCCAACGTAATCGAGAAGGTTCTCAGCTATATGTATCATATAGATATATATTTATCAAAATTGGTTCAGCCGTTTAATAGTTATAAGAAATCAAATATCGGGGGTAATACAAAATTTATACTTTAGAGCTATCTATGAAACCGAGCATCCGGAGATTCAAGCTTTTGTCTCACGGTTCTCGAGTCTAATCAATTAAAATTAATATCTATTGAAACGACCAAATTGAAAACAATATAATTTTAGCAATGGAAATAAATTGGAAATGACAGCTGACAGTTAAATAATAATTAATAATTGATATTTCGTACAGTCAGCATGGAAAGTAGCTTATTAATAATTCAGGTATAAACAGGAGACATTATTTAAAGTAATTTTATTGACTGTGGCCAAGTCAGAGGTAATTAATGGCGGTTTATAAACTCTGATACCAAGATAAGTCAAGTTAGCCACATTCTCCATTATACCTACACGATAGAGAAGGAGTGACTCTATTCATCAGTCTATTTAAAAAACTGAAGCTTACTTCTAAATTGAAAATAACTCGAATGAAATTATAGTAGTGGTATGATTAGTTCAGTCACAGTCTAACCTCTTATTCTGAAGACAAAGACCAAATCTGAAATCTATCTATATCTATACATATTATAAAGAGGAAAGATTTGATTGTTTGTTTGTTTGCATTGAATAGGCTCCGAAACTACTGGACCGATTTGAGAAATTCTTTCACCATTAGAATCTTACATTATCAGGGATGGACATAGGGTACATGATTTCCCCGAATTCCCACGGGAACGAAGTCCCGAGCGGAATGCTTGTTAAAGATATACAGACAGCTCTTTATGAAAAGCTTCAATTGAAATCAAAGGGGCCGTTCAAGTATTACGTATACGCATATTTATTACATTTTTTTTATTATAAAGATATTAGCATCCACAGACTTGATGTGATTACAATTATTTACTCCCCCCTTCCCCTTGTCAGCAAAAGTAAGCAAAGCTCTTACCCCCCTCCCATGCTGACGTAAACATTGATATATGCATTTTGTGGGAATCCCCGAAAATGCATTTCGTTTTCAAGCATAGACAATGTGTGGGTTGCCATTTGTGTAAAAAAATAAATAACTAATGCTGAAGTAATCACCATCTAGACCCCCCCAACCCCCATGTCATCAAAAATAAGAAAAGCAAAGACCGGTAAATGGCCTGTTACCAAGCCCAACATCTGGGCGCAATCGGGTCCCAAAGTCCTACACTGAAGTCCCTAGGGACGCAACAAAGGCAACCACAATCATCAAAACCCAAAAACTTGTAATATTCTTTCTACACAAATGTTTGCTCAGGCCTGGAACGAAAACCCGGGAATGTCGATTCAGAAGCACTGAACCAAAATCTTACTTAGCCACTGGACTAAACCGTCTGACAAATTGCCATCATTATTCATTAGTTCGTCTCGACTGTAGTAACGCAGAGCATGTCAAAAGTCAAAAATGTTTATTTCATAGAACATACAAAGTGCTGCTTGAAAACGTCATAAAAATAAATTAGCGAAATCAATATAAATAATACGTTAGCATTTTTTACTTTGCGCCTATTCGCAATAGAGCACTACATAAGTATACAACACCGGAGTCGTTACTGAAAGTTTCTTTTCATGCTGAATGTACGAGGCGGCCTTAATCTGGAATCAGTTTACTTTCATTGGTACACATGGCAACACATCAAGCTGTACATGTCACCTTTTGATAGCGTCGACTTTCTTAGAGTAGGCAGAGCATTAGATGGTCTGTTTGACACTATAATTAATAAATTGACAAATTACTTAACATATTCAGTTACTCATTCTAATACATATGCAGAATGTTTCTTTTTTTAAAATTTTCAGTTTTTGTCTTTAATTTTACCTTGTAAAAAAACCATAATTTATATTTTTATACCTCTTACTCATTAGTGGATAATGTAAATGATAGCTGTGAGCAAAACATTTTAATTACGCTAAAAGCTATATTAAATGATATTGTGTGTTCCCGCCTCATGTTCCCAAAGGCTTTGAGAACCGAGAACAAAACTTAATTACTCAGACAACTGACAATGAGTTATATAATGAGAGTTCATTTTGCGGAGATTTTTTAAATCTCACACCACTTTGAAGGAGACGCATTTTTGAAACAATAGAATTCCAATCTGAATACGAAATCATAAGATTTGCATGCGAAACCGCTAAATCACAATTTTTCTAAATTCATTCCGAGAATTTTGGGGCGAGTGGTCTGACCCACTCATTTTGTTGCATTTATTTTCTACACGAGTAGAAAGCACGCAGTGACATTTTTCCTTGTTAAATTCATACCCTTTCAGAAAAGACAAAGGAATCTATAAAGACGTACTGCCATTTCTTCAATGTGTTTTTCCTGCTTAAGCTCCTTCAGTCCTCCGTAAACCGATAGTGTATTGTCAGAGAACAATGAGTGGATATACTCTTTTTATTACGTTCCTTTTAAAAGAAAATTTTTACCGGTTCTAATAAATCGGTCACCGATTTTTATTTTTTCTGCGTGGAACGAAACCTAATTAAATTATCTACCTTTATGGCAACAACAAATTCGAGTGTTTCAAAAATGCATAAAACAATTTAATTTCTTCGCGCACGAATTCAAGATTCATTTCTAATGCTTCAAAAATTCGTCTCCTGAACTGCGTACTTTGTCAGTGTTTTTTTTTATTTCTATATTTTTTTATATTTATTTACAACAATAATTTAAATTAAAAAATTTGCAACTTCTATGTTTGTATTTGCTGATTATAATAATTTGAATTCAAAGTAACATTGGTACTTTACGGGCCATTTTATAATTCGAAAACGGCATGAGAAAATTGTGTAACCATTGCCTCCTATAGACTAGGGATACTAGAAGCTGGGAACAACAGAGGCAATGGTAACACAAATTCTGCCGTGCCATGCCGTGACGTTAGAATTATAAAAAAGCCCAGTTTCTTTTTTTTATTAGTTACGTAAATTATCTTCTCAAATGATACATACTTTGTTGCTGTTATATTTTAGTTTTTAAACATGAACTTTGCCAAGAGATATTGCGGCCTGGCCAAAGCTCAGGGCGAGCGGCGACGGCTGTCGGCAGGGGTGAGGGCGGCGCCGCACAGTGGTTCGACCCCACACAAGCGCTTGGTCATAAAAGTCTAAAAAATCCGAACTCGTCAAAAGGAGAAACAAAAACTAGCCATTCGTAAATAATTAATAAGGAAGTAATTAGAGAGGAATATTATACTTCGCTATTTGAAGGTAAATAATAAGTGAACTCATTTACGGTGAAAAATGTAAACTGGTTCGTCTCATAACCAAAACATTATACAAGGCTTTAGGTATCTCTCTTTCAACCTCTCGGGTGGTTAATCAGTCCATGAAACTGAACAACTTCCCCAAGGAACACAGGTCAAAATACGAAAAAAAAATTTGATCTTCCATACAAAATGCGCTATATGCTGTTGAAGTTTGTATGGGAACCAAACATTTTTTTTTCGTATTTTGACCTATGTTCCTTGGGAAAGTTGTTCAGTTTCATGTACTGTTTAACCACCTGAGAGGTTGAAAGAGAGATACCTAAAGCCCTGTATATTGTTAACTCCTCATGTGAAAAAAAAAAGAAATGATTCTACACTAAATAAGCTTCTTATCCCATACATTGTAAAGCCCTCCTATAAACGCCTTAATGGCATTCATACAGGCGAAAAAAAAACAATTTTCGGTCATAACTTTGTGAGGGCACATTTAGCGCACCATGGCTGAAAGAAGAAAATGTGTCTAAGAATATCCTTATTCCAATTCTGAAACCGTGAGTCAAAACAAGCCGGGACCCACGAGTTAGGATTTTTTTTTGTGTTTTTCTCCATACTGAAAATAACCGTTTTATTATCTCTTAAACCTTGATTGAAAAATTTCACTAACATTTTTTTCTACAAATGGAGAACACGATAGTAGTTTTTGTTTCTTATTTTGACGAGTTCGGATTTTTTAGACTCCTATGACCAAGAGCTTGTATGTATGGGGTTGAATCGAACCACTGTGCACCGGCAGCGATTTTCTGTTTCATTGCCCGCAGAAGGCGGTACAGAGAATTACTCTATACTACGTTCGGAGAGCGATAGGAACACAAAATCTGCCGCCACCGTGCCAGAGCTTTGGCCAGGTTCTTAGAAAAATAAAAGCACTTTACGTGCAATGTATGTACATCAACGTTCATTTTATTTGTTCATAAAATATGACCTGTTTGGTTGAGTGGCTGTAATGCTGCCTTGACGGTTTTGATTGGCTTCTTGGTAAACATTGGCAAAGGATAAAAGCTAGTAAGTACATTTTGAGAATAAAACTGATACTTATTGACATTTTGACCTAGAAAACAGTATCCGGCGGGTCGGGGTATTTTTGTTTATTTTGAACTTTATTTTGAAATTTTGCTCATAAAACACATTAAACGTAATTATTTTGCAGGCAGATGCTACATCAATAGAATTTTCATTTTCTGCATTAATAAGTTGTTTGATGTATAACAGTGCAGTAAACTAACACTAAACAATGTAGTTACAAAAGAATTAAGTAATAAATAATAAACAATACACACTCAAAGGCCCACAGTAAGGTTTGTAATAAAGGTCCCGTTTTTACCCTTTGGGTACGGAACCCTAAAAGAGACCGGCTTGGACCCATGATTTTCAGTGATTGATAAAAAGAGAAGGAAAGATTGAATAAAGAAAACCAAAATTGGAAACTTTTAAGTACTCTTCTATATTAAATCTTGTACAGACTCAATTGGAAAATAAAAAAAATTAACAATTGATAAGTACTCTTTCTCAAGTAAGAAAACTTCTTATAAAATTTCCAATAAACTGCTAAGTTTTTCGAGCAGTTAGCAGATACAAGCGGGTAATTTGAACTGTGACGGACGGGTAAAAGTTTCCACCCTCTACTCAACTTAAATCAAACTGTATCGCTTTGGAAACATTTCATAAATTGAAAATGCTGCAACTTCAGGAAAGCGTCTGTTGCAAGTTGTGCTTGTGATATCGAACAGCGTTCACACAGTTTACAGAGATTATTTTGAAAATATATGGCTTTTGTGAAAAAAACTGAGTTAACAACACGCTCTTTTTTTGTTCATAAGTATAGTTTTCATAAAGTTGTTAAAGTTTTTCGATTCCTTCATAATTTTTTCTATAATACTTGAAATATAATGAAATTGATAAGTTTCTGAGTTCACTAGTTTTACTTTGTATGTTTTCCTTTAAAAACATCATTACGAGTATAATATATCTGAATTGTTACAGAGTAAGTTCGTACTATGTAATGGTCAAGTAGCACTGCCCGGGTACTGATGAAGTTACACGGACCCCCTACGTAGGATGGTACTTGTGTGCAAAGGTTTACTACCTAACTTGAAATGGGGTTAATTATTGATTCGGTAAGATTAATCTACACCAATAGTAAAAAGAGATTCTCATTTTCTTACCAGCCCATATACGTCCCCACCGAGGGGCACGGGCCTCCCTTCGAAACACGAAGGGGATTTAGGCCATAGTCCACCACGCTGGCCCAATGCGGGTTGGTGGAGCGCTCCTCTTTCGAAAATGAATTTTCTTGGACGGGCGGGTTTCATCACGATGTTTTCCTTCACCGTTGCGCAAGTGATAATTAGAAATCCGTACATAAATCCGAAAAGACGAACTTAATGGTACAGGCCCGCACCAGGATTTGAACCCGCGACCTTAGAATTACAAGTCTGGCTCATTACCAACTGGGCTATCACTATCAAGAGATAAAGATTGTATTTTTTTTTAAATGCAGTGTTCAGAAATAGAGAACGTTTACATACCCTCTAAATCACAAATATAATGTAAGTATCTTTGAAGAGAACAATAAATTTAACTGACCAACAAAATTGGAATTTTCAAATGCCAAAATTCTACTTCAGTGGCTATTCTGTGATCAAGAAAGGTTATTTTCTTATCAAATTTTGCATAAAAAGTAAGCAAAAAGTGACTAAGATGCATGACGCAATAAAGAATAGCTGATTTGATAAGATATTGACTTTTTATAGAAAAAAGTTTCTTATGTCCAACAAAACAATGATTCCTGACGAAAATCTTGATTCTCAGAGAAACGAAATCTATACTAATATTACAAAAGAGGAAAGATTTGATTGTTTGTTTGTTTGTTTGCATTGAATAGGCTCCTAAACTATTGGAACGATTAAAAAAAAACCATTAGAATGCTACGTCATCAGTGATGGACATAGGGTACATGAATTTCCCGAATTCCCACGGGAACGAAGTCCTGGACGGAATGCAAGTAATATGATAAAGAGGAAATATTTGATTGTTTGTTTGCATTGAATAGGCTCCGAAACTGCTGGATCGATTTGAAATATTCTTTCACCATTAGAATCCTTCATTATCCGTGATAAACATAGGGTAGGTACATGATTTTCCCAAATTCCCACGGGAACGAAGTCACGGGCGGAAAGCTAGTATTATAATAAATTAGTTATTATATTTTCTTAAGAAAACATCTCTAATCTTTCATAAATAAAAAAACCGTTATATAATATTTTGTACGCTTATTAGGCATAATTGAAATATGATTGCCTCCCAAGTAGCGAGTTATGTGAAACTGGAGCCCCTTACAGCCCTGGCTTCGTTCGGGTTTCAAGTGGGCTCTCATTACACTTTACTTACGGTCCTCGTAGCGTTTATAACTGTTACAATGCAGTGCTCGGAAATAACCCTATAATTATGACTTATTCTGTTGTATTTTGCACATTTTGCAGTATACAGGGTGACTTTTTAATCAGTACGCAAAATTTTTTTACGGTGTCAGTAACGTTCATAGAAGGTAAATAAGGACGAAAAAAAATTTTTTTTTCAAAATTTTCAGCTTTTGATACTCCTTTTTAACGTCTTAAAGGATGATTTTTGTAAAACGCAGATACACGGGTGTCACAAATTGTGTTGAAGAGTATTATTACCAAGTTTCAAGTCAATTAGACGACCTTATTTTTTTCCATACAAAAATTTTGTCTTATTTTCATGCTTCAGACGATCTAGCTTGAAATTTTTATATGAAATGATGTAAAACAAAAAAACACGGGTCTATTAAATTTTCATAAAGTCTACGTACAAAAAAATTGCATACTGATTAAATAATGATGTGGTATTACTGCAAAGTATCACTAAACAGTTTTCGCGTGAATTAGTTACAAACAAAAAGCGGTAATAGCCCAGTTGGTAATGAGCCAGACTTGTAATCCGAAGGTCGCGGGTTCAAATCTTGGTGCGGGCTTGGACCACTAAATTCGTCTTTTCGGATTTATGTACGGATTTCTAATTACCACTTGCTCAACGGTGAATGTCCATGCAAAACGTAACAATTAATTGACTTCAATGCCAACAATAATGATTAATGAGCCAGACTTGTAATCCGAAGGTCGCGGGTTCAAATCCTGGTGCGGGCCTGTATCACTTAATTCGTCTTTTCGGAGGATTTCTAATTATCACTTGCTCAATGGTGAAGGAAAACATCGTGTTCACCCGCCCGTCCAAGAAAATTCATTTTCGAAAGGTGAGCGCGGTCCACCAACCCGCATTGGGCCAGCGTGGTGGACTATGGCCTAAATCCCCTTTGTGTTTAGAAGGGAGGCCCGTGCCCCTCGGTGGGGACGTATATGGGCTGATAAAAAAAAAGGTACAAACATCTTCACAAAGTTTTACTGATTAGAAATATTAGTAGGATGAGGATCTTTTTAGTATTTAATTCGAGCCTTTTCTTCTCAGCGAATTGACAGCAAGTAATTATAACGTAGTATCAGGTTAATCTTGCCTTGATTTTTTAACCGACTTCAAAAAAGGAGAAGTACCTATGTTCGACTGTTTGTATTTTTTAAATGTATATTCACCGATTTCTCCACCAATTATGAACCGATTATCAAAATTTTTTTTTGTTCGAAAGAGTATGCTCCAGAGGTATAGTCTCATACAAATTTTATCAACAAAACAAAAAAAATCAACAAAAACAAACAAATACTACAAACCAGATCATCATCTAAATAAATAAGTGACATTTTCGTTTGTGGTTATCTGCTAATAGGCATTGTAGTCAGCAAAAAATACTAGTTATTTACCTTGTGCGAACTATTGGTGGGATTGAAGTCGGTGACTCATCATACGTTTTTTTAACGTGGAAAATTATGGAAAAATGCACTGAATTTAGAAGAATGCCTAGTTAAAGTTAGGAATTTTATTACAATAAAACGGGCAAGTGCGAGTCGGACTCGCGCACGAAGGGTTCCGTATCATTGCCTATAAATCTGACCAAGTGCGAGTCGGACTCTATAAAAACCATTATCTCTATAAAACCGGCAAAAAAATCACGTTGGTTGTATGGGAATAAATCAAATATTTGATTTATTCTATTTTTAGTATTTGCTGTTATAGCAGAAACTGAATTACATCATCTATGAAAATTTCAACTGTCTAACTATCACGGTTCATGAGATACAACCTCGAACAGACTTATCTATAAAAACGAGCAAAAAAATCACATTTTTTGTATGGGAGCCACCTTAATTTCTAATTTATTCTGGTTTTTAGTATTTGTTGTTATAGGACCAATAAAATTAAATCATTTGTGAAAATTTCAACTGTCTAACTATCACGGTTCATGAGATACAGCCTCGGACAGACTTTCTATAAAAACGAGCAAAAAAAATCATTTTTTTTGTATGGGAGCCCTCTTAAATATTGATTTTATTCTAGTTTTTAGTATTTGTTTGTTATAGGGCACATAGAAATACATCATCTGCGAAAATTTCATCTGTCTAACTATCACGGTTCATGAGATACAGCCTGGTGACAGACGGACGGACGGACGGACGGACAGCGGAGCCTTAGTAATAGGGTCCCGTTTTTCTTTTTGGGTACGGAACCCTAAAAATGTTGTACCTTATGGTCAAGATTGAGGTCAAGAGTTAACCCATCTTTAATAATAAAAAAAACTTTATTTACAAATAATTTTAGAGACTGAAAAATTATTCGGCGCGAATGAGACTTTTTGGGGACCCATGGCCCCAGAATGAGACTTTTTTTTTAGGGTAGATGACACGACCTTTTGGGAGATAAATTAATCGCAATTATCAGATATTTATGACTGATGAAAATATGATGAAACGTTTTGCAAAGCGTCAATGTTGACACCGATATGTAGACAAAACGATCGCAAACGTTAGCAAACAGAATTACATTTTGTTTACTCTCGTAACACCTGGCTACGAGTTCGTAGCACTCGGCTACGAAACTCAAATTCTAAATTGATGTATTGCATGGTTACGAGTCAATAAAGTTAGCTTTTGAATAATAATTTTGCTTATTGCAAACATGCTTAGTTTTTTTTTTATCTGACTATATTTATTGAGAGTTTTATGGATTTTGGTGTGACTTTGCGAGTAAAATAATAGAGGTAACGAGTAAAACATGCATAGTTTTGAGTAGTATTGAGAGTACCTACATAAATGAATAAGCTTGTAATTGTTGATTCCTTTTTTTATAATTTTATCTTAAAGAATCACAGGGACTAGAAAACATTTATTTAGCATGCGCATTTCTTAGGTAACGGAGGCGAGCACTGAGAGATTTTCTGAACAGATTTTGGTGTAATCTTGCGAGTAAAATAACAGAAGAGGTAATTTTTGCGTTTTCATAGATGTAAACGCGCGTAAAACGTGCGTGTGAAGCGCGTTCGAAACTCGTTTGTATCGCTGTATCTGCCGAGGTTACAAGGTTGCGTTCCAATCGCGCTTGAACCGCGTACACGCGCGTGAAATGCGTGTTTTCAGCGCCGTAAAAATACGCCATGTGCTAGGGGTCTAACAAGTAAAACTAAGAAATTTTTCACTTTGGATTTGTTTAGTAAAACGAAGCTCAAATATAGCTCGCTTCATCTTTTTCCAGTTTAATTGATACACTTACCGCTTCAGAAAAAACTGAATATGCCAAAAATAAACTTAATGTTGTCTAAGCCTTTGCACAATAATTTGTTTTTTGGATTTCGCATTGCCGAGAAAAATCCAGAAACTTAGTATAAAAACTCAGTTTTCCTAAAAATTTACAAAAGTATGGAGAACGGCAAATTCATATTTAAATACCTATTTTTAACACACAACACAACACAACACATAATTTACCGAATTTACTACAGGAACAAAAATCCGGACGGAAAGCTAATATTTACATGCAAAAATATGGAATTCATATTTCAACATGATATTTCAGCGTATAATACGTACGAGAAATATTAGGTCTATAATATTTCCCGTTCAGTCAATTGACACATAATTATGTCGCACTCAAGCGATGAATATCTCAATCAGCTTTGTCGAACACCTGTACGTTATTGATAGCATGTATCGAGTGGAATACAATACGTTGATAGATGAGTTAAGATGACGTACGCAGAGAATATTAACTTGAGACGACGTTAATACTAAATTGGATACATTTGTTTAGTGAGGTTACTGAAATTCAGTTATGATTGACTGATTTAAATAATTTGTTTCAGATTAGAACACAATCTATGTATATTACAAATAATTACAATGTCAAAGAATGTAATGAAATAGAAATGTCCAACAATTACAAAAAAAAAACTCTATGTCAGTTGACGGCTGGTTTGGTCGAATGGTAGTGGCGCTGCCTCTTGATCGATGGGTTCTGGGTTCCGTTCCCAGTCGGGGCTAATATTTGTGTAATAACTGTAAAATTCCATTTTTTTTATCACCCCCGGCATCCTAATGCTCATAACTTTTAAATTACCACTATTTAAAAGTAAGTAAATTTGTGACACAGTTGAGATGAAACTATGATTTTAATAAATTAAATAATCTTTTTAAAAATGTTAGCTTCTAACAATTATTTTTAAATTAAAATCACTAATAAGTAAAATAATAACATTATTCAAAAATAATTTTATTTTCATTAATAAACTCGATACCCGTGTCCTTGTGTGATTTAATTAATTTGATTAAGAAAAAGTTCATACATCTTAATATTTACAGGTAAGAGATTGTTAACAAAATAGAAGAATACGTTGAACCTAAGAATTAAACTTCAAAATTTAATTAAACTTAAATATGTAACCGCGCTTAAGTGGCCTTACACAACGTTGAGCACTTAAAACGCCCAAGCGATAAAGCGAGTTCCTCTCCAATCTGTTTACAAATGGAAGTTCCTTTCACCTAAGTGCAATATCAATACAGATAGCAGGCATCTCTACTACAACCGAGTTATAAATAGCTCTCGTACTACACAATTAGCGGGAGTTCCCGTCCGTCTGTAGTACACAGGGCACTGCAGCACACACGCTTGCGGCGCTGTTGTAATATATCGATTACTCACTACATGCAAAGCCATTGATAACGGTGCACGTGGTCGCCGGGACTGCAAGGGGTATGCAAGGGGTTGCAGGGGGCTGCAGTTGCGGAATGGGCCCCCTCCCCTCGCGGGTGCTGGAGGATGGGCCCCATTCCGCAACGCATCCCGCATTGCCACCCGCCTCCTCCTGCCGCCACCACGCTTCATGCCGTGTGCTCAATCTCTCAGCCACCATTTCTAACCGGCTGTCGGCCCGATTGCCTATTTTCTGCCGTCTCTCGTTCCTGTCCTACTTTTGTTGAATATGAATTTGACTTAAATTGTCCTTTTTTTCGGATTTTGAAATGGTTTGTGTTTTTATATGATTCGTTTGTTTTTTTTTACAATTCAATTATTTGTTGTTGTTTTTTTATTTTTTTAAACGTTTACCCGCGTGAAGGATATTTACAAATAAAGATAAAGGAGGGACATTCTTTCGCTAAAAATATTTTTGAAAATTATTTATTTGTTTGAAAGTGGGATTCTAGAATTTTGACATTTGATATTTTAAAACTAGAATGTCATTGTTATAATGAAAGTAAACGGTACATTTGTAATCAGTTTAATTACCTAAAAGCTGGAAGGTAGAACAATTCGCTAAGTGAACTCAGTGAAAAATAATTGTGGCTCAGAATAAAATTATGAAATTACAAACTGTGTTTATAAAATCAACTCGTTACAATTTTCCTTTCCATTTAACGTTAAGTATAAAGGAGAACTTATAAATGAATTCCTGAACAATCATTAAGACATTTATAATTCTGTGCCTTTATTTATTTCACTAAATGGCATTTTGCTGTATGAATTCATGAATCATTATTCATCCCTTGGTAGAATGTAGGTCAAATAAATTATAACCCCGACTTACCAATTTCGATCTTATATGTCATGAAATAAGGTTGAATACAGTTCAGTTTGTGTAAATGTTTATCTTTTAACCTGGCTTTGTATAGGGTACCGATACAATAGCTATGGACATTTTGAATTTCGAATACCTTTTATAACAAAGTAATAAGCGGAGTTTTCGTTGTGAAGAATATTAAAGGAGAAATTTCAGGAATTGAAATGCGTAAGGCGTCGAAAATTGCTCATTATAATCTTTCGCCAAAAAAGTAATTCTAGAAACATCAAATGTATTGTTCTTAACCCCAGACAAAAAAGAGGGGTGTTATAAGTTTGGCGTGTGCATCTGTATGTCTGTGTATCCGTGTGTCTTTCTGTGGCATCGTAGCTCTAAAACGAAGGTACCGATTGCGATAGGTTTTTTTAAGCTGATGTAATCAAGATGGTTCTAAGCTATAAAATAAGCTATTATTTAGAGTTATTGGGTACTGAACTATCTACTTCCGCGCTACACTGGGATTTAAAGTAAAACTTAAAATGGGCTAGCTGCCAACTCTTCCCAGGCAAAGTGCAGAAGCCAGTTAGTGGAAAGCGATGATTTTGTTGTATAGATAGTGGTTGAAAAGTTGACAACCTATAACCACTACTCTCATATTCCATCTGACAATGTTTTATTTTGTGTTCTATTATTCATTTATAGGTGTGCCTATTTGACTTCATGAGGAACCTGTGATAATTAACATAATTAATGTAGTTTGCTACAACCACTGATGCTCTGCCTACCCCGTTAGAGATTGTAAGCGTGAGCGTATGTATGTATTAAAGAAATGGGTGTGTTTGAGTGAAATGATGGTTTCAGTTTAATTCGTAAAAGTGCACAGATTTATAAATTCGTTCTGGTGTACGGATATTTTCGTGCGTCAAAACTGATTTGTCGTGCGTAATGTAGTGAAAATCTAAATCTACCATTTATAATATGTTAAACTTCATTGGCTGTACACATTTTTGATATAAGCGCTATGTGATGTAATATTTATAAGCTGTGAAATAAAATCCTTACTAATATTATAAATGCGAAAGTAACTCTGTCTCTCCGTCTTTCACACATAAGCTATTGAACCGATTTTGATGAAATTGGGTACAGTGATAGATTAGAGCCTGTGAAAGGACATAGGCTACAATTTATCCCACAGTTGGGCACGATATAACCTGTAGTCCACGTGGGCGGAGCCGCGGGCGGAAAGCTAGTCAAAAAAAAAAAAAACATAGCTAAGAACTAGCTAAGGCCTCAGCTTTCATACAAAACTGGATCTAAATCAGTCCATTCGTTTACATAGATACCCACCCTCGGAAGCTGAACCTACAACCTTCCCTTTTTTTAACAAACTGGACTTTTTAACGATCACGAAGGAATTACTAGGTTTTGCATTAAAGAAATGGGTGTGTTTGAGTGAAATGATGGTTTCAGTTTAATTCGTAAAAGTGCACATATTTATGAATTCGTTCTGGTATACGAGTATTTTTCGTGCGTCAAAACTGATTTGTCGCGCACAAATGTAGTGAAATTTACAACGCCGGGGCCATCAAACGATTGGTATCAAGCCCTGTAAGACTAAGGCCTACATTGCAAAAGGAGACTCAAGTTTTGATCTATAATTAAGATTGTATCTTTATCTCACCATCAAAATTACAAAGACGACTGCTATTTAATTATAGAACAGAGACTGAGTCGTTTTCTGTAACACGGACCTGTAATAAGAGATATGCGCTCTCATTTGTCTCGTCCTTATAAAAGAGTATTGTTTGAAAAGTCTTCACAATATGTTGATGGAACAAAGACTTCCATTAACATATTGCTGCGCCGATATTTTCGTCCCAATCCATCCGAACTCTAATCCCTCCCAAACCGTGGTCCATATCTACCGAGTGATTCTGCTATATCTTACGCAATATTTGTAAGAATTACTGTCACTTTATCTTTTATTTATTTTAATTTCATTAACCCCCGACAAAAAAAGAGAGGTGTTATAAGTTTTACGAGTGAATCTTTGCAATTGTATATCAGTCTGTGGCATTGAAGCTCTTAAACGAATGGACATATTTGTATTTGATCAAAGTGGTTCAGCCGTTTAAACGTGATAAGCAATCGCATGTCAGGTGATACAATTATTTAAATTTTAGAGTTATTTGGATATACCTATTAGAATGAGGTTTTTGATTCAAACGGGGTTCTTTCATGAAGTAAAGAAAAAAATATTTCACTCCCAGTCTTCCACGCTGGACTAAGAGTAAAAGAAAAACTGAGAATGTACAATCAAGAGCAGGTCACGCTTTACACTACCAGTTTAAGCTGAGCTCTGATTTATACTGCGCGCCATACAATGCAGGGCCGATCCAAAGTCCAAAGTGTCAAGCTTGACGTGCTCTTGAGTGTACCAGGTGCCAACTCTTCCCAGGGATACTGTAAGTCAGTAAGTGGGGTGCGAGGGTTTTTCTGTATTTTGGGTGAAAGGCTGGCAACCTCTCATTATTACACATCGTGTTTCACATAATAACCCTCAGAATCTATTTCAAATGTGGCATCAAGTGGTTCGAGAACCGATAGGGATAATAGGAGTGAGCGTTTGTTTGTATGTACACAAAAAAAAGGCGACTGACACGCTGGACGGGGAGTTATGTTATGTTATGTTTGTCGGGCGTTTTCCGCACTTAGCCTCTCAATTGAGCCATTGTGCGCGGACGGGGAGTTAAAAATAATAATAATAATGTGCCAACTGTCAACTCTCCCTAAGCATACTATACAAGTGCAATACTTGTAAGCTTGTAAGTGCGACGCGAGGGTTTCGCTGTATCGTAAGTAAAAGGCTGACAACCTTTCACCACTATACTTATAGATCAAACGTGGCGTAATGTAAACCACACGAGGCTCTGCATACCCTGTGAGGGATTTTGGGCGTGAGTGTATGGATTGAAGACGATTGAAATACGTGAATTTCGTAGATTTTACGCCGTGATATATCCCATTTCTTTCCGTGGGTGTCGTAAGAGGCGACTAAGGAAACACAAATGAGACCTGCCTCCTATTAATCCATCCCAGGCGACGACACCTCAATTTGTTCTGAATCTGAGGTGTCGTCCTATGGTCTTATGCGGTGTGGTAAGCTCTGTAAAGGGCCGTCTGGTTCGTGACCACTCTCCTACCGAAGTCCGACGCCAAACAGCTTGCTGTGTTCCGTCGGTGCATGGGAGTACCAGTGCCTTAATAGGCATTTTCTGAGTTAACTCGCTCCATCGTCGACCTCATCTATGACCTTGGTCCAGATTGTGGTCAAGAGTTAACCCATCTTACAATAAAAAGAAAAAAAAGAAAGTTTACAAACGCCAGCCAATCGAATCGTTATTAGGTTTGTGTGATTAATAGGGCATTAATAACCCGTAATCATTTTACAAACATGCTTGATTGACTACTTGAAAAACTATGATTGTTAATATTGGGTGCCTTTGTAACCCTCGCGCGATGTCTGCACACTTGTGTGTGCAGGATTTGTACCGCACGCGGCGTAAACAAGCGCGCGACGGGATTAGCGAAAATCAAAGGTGTGAATTAGGCAAAACTGAACTTCCCAAGGAACCTATACTAAGTCGAAATATGCAAAAAGATAATATGCAAAAATATATAGCCTCTCCAATAAACTTTACGTCCGATCAGCCGATTTGTGATGTTTATGGGATGTCGAAAATTTTTTGGACAATTTTTATAGGTTTGTTTTGGGGAAAGTCGTTCAGTTTCATGGGAGAACCATCCCCTTAAATTTCGTCAACTAATTCAAAGTATATACAGTATGTACTTATCATTAGTTAGTACATAATATACCTAAATCTGTATGCCGTGAGCAAACCTAAATAAGAAAAGTAATATACAATACAAGCACAGGTAACAATTCCAGTCAAGTTCAATGTACACACGGCAGTACATCATGCTATACATATTGACCTAGACGTCGCCCTCGTCTCATTCATAATATATAGCACCTGTTTTCGTAGTTTAAATGGATAACCTTACGTGCTGCTTGCTGTCTTTTTAACAGAGTGCGATATTATCTTTACAGATAGGGGAATAGAAGATAGATTGATTGTGTAAAATGGATAATGATTTTAAGAAAAAAATGGGAACATCGAGTTGATGCTAACTAAAGGAAGAAGCTAAAAAATTATAAATATGAAAGTACGTTTATTTATCCGCTCACGCCGAAACGAAGTGACGGATTGATGTGACATTTTAGGCATAGTTGGAGAGCGGTTAGTACGCATGCGCAGGTGTAAAGTTAATACAAGGAAGAAATTCTAAATCCCATAAAAAACATAAATTTGAAATGAGAGCCAAGTTCAATATTATGATATATGCCTTGGTTTTTGACTTCAACGACAAAAAAGTGAGATCTAAGTGGGTGCCAAGTTTAATGGTCAGTTCTGAAATTTATTTACAACAACATAAAATATTTTATAACAACTTTAAATATTATTTGTTTCCATAACTTATAATAAAATATGAAGCCTAAGGTCTGGTCTGGCTAGTTCTCATATACGAATTATTATAAAGTACATAATAAAACCACCAAACCGCATTGGGCCAGCGTGGTGGACTATGGCCTAAGTCCCTTTCGTGTTTCGAAGGAGGCTCGTGCCCCTCGGTGGGGACACATAAGGGCTGGTAAAAAAAAAGAAAAACATAATAAAACAGTCATAGACGGGTTTTTACCAGCAGGGCAAATTTTCGGAAGAATAAAATAAGAACTTACAGCTTTAGAACTTGCGAAGGCTATAATTCGTATATGAGAACAAGCCCAGTCAGACCTTAGGCTTCAATATATTATCCTAAGTTATAGAAAAAAATAATATGTATGGTTCTTATAATTTTGTTATAAATAAATTTCAGAACTGACCATTGAAGTAGGCACCCACTTAGATCTCACTTCTTTAGTCGTTGAAGTCAACAACCAAGGCATATACCGTAATATTTAATTTGGCTCTCATTTCACAAATTTTTTTTTTTGATGGGATATCATTACTTTTTGTAGAGAAATGAGCAAGTGATAATTAGAAATCCGAACATAAATCCAAAAAGACGAATTTAGTGGTACAGGCCCGCACCAGGATTTAAACCCGCAACCTTCTGATTACAAGTCTGGCTCATTACCAACTAGGCTATCACTGTTACTGGGCTATCAATGTTATAAATAAAAATTTGACATGTTTATGAGCAAAAGTTTTTGAGTTATGAGGGGGTCAAAAGTGGCTCCAAATGGTTCGTGTAAAATTACACACGGTGCTGCTCGCCAGTTTCTTGAACTTGGCTTTGATACGCTACCGCGTGTCTAGATAAATAAGACTGATGATTATGTTTGTCGAGAATACAAATTTTCTACGATCAACATCAAAGTGCTGGGTAGCCAAAAAAATTGATTTGACAAATTGTTTGTTATATCTGATTGGTTTGATTCTGTCGGTCAAGAAAGCCTAAGTAAAGAAACCGTTAAATTATGTTGGCAAGTCGTGAATTTGCCGTGGAAAGCCTACGGTAAACGAGAGCGGTGCTCTACGAGCGTTGCTAATTTATAAATTCGATTCCAAAAATGTTTATTTCTGAAGTGAAACTTCTTTGCGTGCGATGAGAGTAAAAAAGTTGAAGGTTGCATCAGGATATAAGCTTAAGAATAAAAATTATATTAGCGTTTCTTTTTGGAATTATTGTTCCATTTAAGTATATTTTATTGTTTGTTTTTCCTTTAATTATATACATATTGTTGTCCAATTTACAATGACGAGTAAAATGCACATATTTGAATTTAAAATAGGAATCTGAACAAAAGAAACAAAAAGATTGATGAAGGAGGTTAAGAACGAGACGAATGAAGCCTCGCTACAAGTTCTTTTTAACCGACTTCAAAAAAAAGGAGGGTTTTTTTTAATGTTTGTTACCTCAAAACTCCGTCATTTGTAAACCGACTTCAAATTTTTTTTTTAGTTCAGAAGCATCTACCTCCAGATTGGTCCCATAAAAATTTTATCGAAATCGCTTCAGTAGTTTAGGTCATAAATTAAAAAAAAACTGAAATTTAGGGTCATATATGTGGATGATAATAGGTCATCAATGTAAACGAAGCAAAAACGAAGTAATTCCCTAAGACTTTTAAGTTGTTTTTTGGGACTCCTTTGTGGGGATCTACCGTTTAGTGACCGGTAGCGTATATTACCACCACACATCTTCCCTGCTGTCTAGTAATCGGTTGATAATATCACCCACCAACCCATATCTTTTATGCCATCTGGCGATCGGTTTGAGAATTGTACTACCCCGTATCTTTCTTGCCATCTTGCGACTGGTTATGAATATCACCACCTCATATCTTTCCGTGGGATGGTCACTACATCGCTCTTTAATCTCGAGTGATTTAGTGCTTTATAATAAACTAGCTTTCCGCCCGCGGCTGCGCCCGCTTGGACTACAGGTTATATCGTGCCCAACTGTGGGATAAAATGTAGCCTATGTCCTTTCCTAGGCTCTAATCTATCTCTGTACCAAATTTCATAAAAATCGGTTCAGTAGTTACCGATTTGATGAAATTTGGTACAGAGATAGATTACGGACAGACTGACAGACAGAGTGTCTTTCGCATTTATAATATTAGTATGTATCTACGAGGGAGTTATATGAATGATAAATGACCTTTAAAAAGAATAAAATAAAATATTTTTACCAATAATTGACCCGCCTTAAAAAAGGGTGAAATAATTTTTTAAAGCTATGTTCACGAGTAAGTAGTGGTTACGGGTAAAACAGTAAATAGGTGAATTCATAGCGGAATATGGTAAATAGAGAGGATTTTTTTTGACGTCTCGGCGCCGGTTTGAACAGGACCTAGTTTAATGAAATAAGTATTCGCACAAGCTTTTTGGCAGTATAAAAACTAAGATAGTTATGCCATGCGAGTAATTGTTCGGCGCCGACATCAAAAAAAATCCTCTCTATTTACCATATTCCGCTATGAATTCACCTATTTACTGTTTTACCCGTAACCACTACTTACTCGTGAACATAGCTTTAAAAAATTATTTCACCCTTTTTGAAGGCGGGTCAATTTTTTGTTAAAAATATTTTATTTACGTTGCCATGTTTTAATTAACTTTTCCTGATCTTTACGTCTTTACGTACACTAAACTTGTCAAAAATATCCAACATGTTTTTAAATGTAATATTTACATCTTTGTAACATTTCTCTGTATGTGTGTGCAGGTACCTATTGACGCTACGGTTACTTATGAGGCAGCGATACCTCCTTCAAGTAATTTTTTTATAATTTAGACCGATTAATTGGCTGTTGTGTAACCTCATTCCTTGCTTCTCCTTGCAACTGAATGGAATGGCTATTTGGTCTTCCTCTTTCTCTGTTTAACTTCCTTGATGCCGTGTAATACTTTGAAATTTCCCAACTT
This sequence comes from Aproaerema taeniolella, assembly GCA_949987775.1. NCBI lineage: Eukaryota > Metazoa > Arthropoda > Insecta > Lepidoptera > Gelechiidae > Aproaerema > Aproaerema taeniolella. The sequence goes on along the minus strand of OX465242.1, from coordinate 32,672,510 downwards.
CTGTTGTTGCTTTTTGTGTATATGTTGTAACAAATAATTATCTGTAGTTATTTTAGGCACAACAAGAGCATCGTATGAAGTCATTGTTGTCGTTATTATAACAGCATAGCTAACATAGCCTATTATTAATATTTATTTTATCACAGTTTTTATTTTCCACATACACATAGTACTGATAAATTGTTAAATCTATGACTACACCGTTAATCGTTATAGTGCACGTCGTAATCGCCTCACTTCTTCCAACCTCTCTTGATAGGTCTGCTGTAAGAAATGTTTTCCTAGAAATAAGAATTGCCTTTTGTGTCGTCTCTCACTTTGTGTATTTAATCTTGATGTTTTTTGTCAATAGTAATAATGGACGCATGAAATAATTTTATCGTATGTTTCTCGTTCCACCCTCTCGTTCTATCGCATCAGTACTGGGCCCCAATTTTCTAACTTAAGTTGTGTGTCGATGGAATGGAGGCCATTTTATCTGTTCGGGTGGCGAAATTGGAAAATATTTAACTGTCATATACTTGCTGACAGCATCGTCACCGCCAACTGAACGTAAAATTGCAAACTACCTAGCAACTGAAAATTCAGTTGGCGGTGGCGCCCACCAGTCTAAGCAGCCGTCATTAGATGTATGAAATTTGGATAGTTTTCAATTTCGCCACCTGAGCGGATAAAATGGCGACCATTCGTTGTATCGACACACAACTGAAGTTACAGAATCGGGGCCCAGAACAGGCGGAATGGTATCGTCGTTGTGACAAAATTATTTCACGCGTCTTATTAGGCTTCCGTACACAGAGGGTAAAAACGGGACCCTATTACTAAGCCTCCGCTGTCCTTCCGTCCGTCTGTCTGTCATCAGGCTGTATCACATGAACCGTGATAGACAGTTTAAATTTTCACAGATCATGTATTTCTGTTGCCCCTATAACAACAAATACTAAAAAACAGAATAAAATAAATATTTAAGAGGGCTTCCATACAACAAGTTTTTTTTTAACCTATGCAGATGTCACTGCTCTTACATAAATCGACCAAAATAGTATCATATTGTTAAGGATTTTCGCGGTTATTTTCACTAGTTGTAAACAAGAATCGTGGTTTGGACCCGTTTTAATAAGATTATTACTAGTCAAAATAGTATCGTTGAACTGCTTAAACTTTGTCTCTTAATCTGGTCAAAATGTCAAGTAGATGGCAACACTGGTTTTGCGAAGTAACCGTGTAAATACGAGAAGATAGCTTCAATTTAGAGTTAAATCTGTTCAAATACTCTTTGCCTGACAGACACCCACACCCACGGTCGCAGGGTCAATACAATGATGGTGACTAAGCTGACGCAACGCTACCCGCATTATTTACCAACAGCTGAGTGAAAATGGACGAAGCTCGAATTTATGGAAATCGATAAAATCACTGGAGCGGCTTAAGTAAATCTAAATAACGCGTAGACGACTTAGATTGTTAAATTGATTTTGATGCGCTGGTTACCTCGAAATGTTTTTTTTCTTAACGCCTCCTTAATAAACAGGATGTAAAAAAGGTTTCCTAATTTTAACCCGTCCCGCGCTTGTTTACGCTACGTGCGATACAAAGACGTCGCGCGAGGGTTTAAGAAGTTATTTAGTATCAAACAATATAAAGGGAAAAAGCATCTTAGGATTGATATAGTTAGAAACACCGACCTGCGAGCCAAAACTGCTGTAGCAGACGTAGAGGACAAATCAGCCAAATTAAAATCGGCCTGGGCAGACTCTAAATAAAAAACCTGCCAAGGCGAGTCGGACTCGCGCACGAAGGGGTACCATTATCTCTATAAAAACGACACAAAAATCACGTTTGTTGTATGGGAGCCTCCTTAAATATTTATTTTATTCTACTTTTTAGTATTTGTTGTAATAGCGGCAACGGAAATACATCATCTGTAAAAATTTCAACTGTCTAACTATCACGATTCATGAGATACAGCCTCGGACAGGTTTATCTATAAAAACGAGCAAAAAATTATGTTTTTTGTATGGGAGCCCCCTTAAATATTTGTTTTATTCTGGTTTTTAGTATTTGTTGTTATAGGGCCAATAGAAATACATCATTTGCGAAAATTTCAACTGTCTAACTATCACGGTTCATGAGATGCAGTGGAGCATTAGTAACAGGGTCCCGTTGTTTCTTTTTGGGTACGGAACCCTAAAAAGATGGCGTGACGATTTGCATGTTTAAAATTCTAGATAGAATTTATACAAGTTTGCAAGAAATCGAAGGATGTGGGGAAAACTTTTACCCAGCAGTGGAATCTTGTAGCCTAGTTAAAAAATTAGAATTATTAATTTGTATGAGTATTTAATAACTATAGTAAGTTTTCGTTCCAATTGATTTTATTTTCTAATCAAGTTATTAATAAACTGAATACAGTTTTGTTCCGGATGCTCGAAACTAAATTTTTCGCCCCGCTCCAATTCGTGGCGTCCACACTATGATCTACAGTACATTTGTTTCCAACGCACGCGCGCCTTCGCTTGCCGCCGGCTGCGGTCTAGAACACAGAGCGAACACTAGATGGTTCTAGGACCGAATTTAAGTGAACGCGGCGTAGACGTTACACGACGAACCAATGATAGCCATTTACTTCGACACAGCCTTACCCGTTTTTTTGGTTTCCCGTAGTAATTTTGGTAAATACATTGTTACACTTTCACAATGAACTTATGCTAGGGTATAGGACATTTCTTGTTAAGTCAGTGCATTTGCTTATTTATATGATTTTCTTACGATTTTAAAAGAAGAAGCCCGGTGGCTTGAATACAGTTTTAAAATGCTTTTTAAAAGGGATGGAACACTCTTTTTAAAGGCAGTCAGCAATGAACTTCTTATTTTCTTTTGTATTGAAGTACTCTCTTCTTAACTAACTTCTTATTTTCGCTCGCGACGAGCTCATACAGGGGAAGCCTATTGAAAGGAACTCACAAAGCCACTATTTTAAAATGTACTTTTAAATCTAGCTCCTTGGAAAATTGAGCCAAGAGAAATTGAAAAAAAAATATAGTATTATAATAAATTGTTACAATTTTTACGTCTTTTATGTGGCGAGGCGTAGAGTCAGAGATAACTAGTTTAAAATACATAATTTAGATAGATACTTACTATTATTGAAACGCTTATAGCCCAATGAGGCTTACGATTTGAAATCAATCAGTACGGTTAAGCGGCGTAAACCGGGGAAAGAAACCATAGTGGCAGTTCATTATGAGACATATTGAATTCGGCTGCTTGACTACAGTCGTTGAACAAAACCAGAGGCCATTTAGTGGTTTGAAAATCTTGTCGCTATGGTTAGCCAAGTTGAAAGGTAGAAGAATTTTGACAAAGTCAATAAGATTCCACAAAGTGTACTATTGTTTCAACGTCATAGAAAAAGCAACGGTAGAAAACGGAAAAAAACATATGTTTTTTACAGGTGCTTACAGAAAAAAGTAAAAGATGTTTATAAACATTTGGTAGTGGAATAATATTGTCCATTTCAATTTAAGAAACAAAGTGAAAATAAGACATCAAAATTAAGAAAGTTACTAACTGCTGGTACATTTTGAAACGAAAATAAATTTTGCGTTTTTTTTAGTTGCCCCGAGCTATGAAAGCTTCCGTTCCGTTAGCCACACTTTTTTGATACCAGTTCAAAACATTTATTGCTTTTAAAGAATAAAAATAAACAGAGAAATACTCTTTCATTTCGAAACGGTTTCGTAAAAGGGAAGCGGTTTTATTTGATTTTACTTCTTTCAAATACAACACTGGGACACCTCCGCATCTTTCATTGGTTTTATTAACAGTTTACTATTAAGTACAAGACATTCAATTTTAAAAGTATCAAGACAGAGCTGTACTTTTGTATTTACATTAAGCTGAAAGAAAATCAATATCGGTCCTTTTGGTTAAAAGCTACGGTGCCACAGACAGATACACAGACATACAGATACATAGACATACAGATACACACCTCAAACTTATAACCTCTTTTTTGTCGGGGGTTAAAATACCTTAGGCCTTAGACTGTAAATTGATTCTATTTTATAACCCCCAACAAAAAAGAGAGGTGTTACAAGTTTGACGTGTGCACCTGTACGTCTATGTATCTGTGTACCAGTATGTCTAGGTTAGCCAAGTTTGCCACACACTTGACTATGCCGACACGATAAGAAGAAGATAAAAAATCTGTATTTCAAACCGTCAGTGTATCTAATTTAGCCAAATGTGTGCCACAGCTAGAACATAGGCCTCCTTTTCTCCCACGCGTCTCTTTTATCCATTTTATGTTCATTTCTATCAAAAAACTAACTTCTCTATTTCTATGAGTAAAATGAGAATGAAATTCGCTCCGTAGTTTATTTTCTCCGGAGTCAAGTTACAGCCTTGACTTGGTTTATAAACAGTATAAATAGACCTCTTGTATCCAGCTTAGTGCATTCACAGTTGACCTATATTTAGTGAAAGCGTCGCGCTCGTCGGGAAAACCTTTTCTTATTTATCACTGGATATAGTTATGAACTAGAAGGGTGGGTTGAAGAGCAGTAGGGCACTGACCTTTATTATAATAGATGGTCGAGGAAAGCGTGTCTAGTGGAAATAAATTTGTATAGTCTATACTAATACTATAAAGAGGAAATATTTGATTGTTTGTTTGAAAAATTCCCCGATTTGAAAAATTATTTCACCATTACAATCCTACATTTAATTATCCGTGATGAACATAGGGTATATTATTTTCCCAAATTCCCACGGGAACGAAATACCGGGCAGAAATCTTGTTATTCATAATTTTTTTATGACTTTTCAAACTAATGTAGATCTCAGGAACACGATTTACTAAACTTCATACTATGCAATGCGCCTCTTTTAACATATAAACCGCATGAAGCTAGAATTATAATGAGCGTTTCTTCGGTAAAAAAGACGCGCATTTAAAAGGACAAAATTCCGACAATTCCTACGAAACGAAGGAAATCAATTATAAAGGCAAACACGTATTATGAATTAGTCAATTTTGACTATCTATAAATCAAATAATACTGTGTTTCGATCCCAATCGGGGGCGTGATCTCACTTTTTTAGATTTTTAAACTCATTTATACAATAATTACTAGACTAATTATTGATTTCTATGGATGATTACGGTAAAAGTTAAATTTTCTTTGTTAGTCTTGTGAAGTAAGAAATAAGAACGTGACAAAAATGGAGTATTAAGATTAAACTAATTATAGGTCAGTTTAGTTAATTATAGTGTCTCCAAATCAGCCTTTTGTTTTTATACTGTAATATCGTTTAATTTCTTGCGTACCGTGGTGGGCTAAAATTTCATAATACGTCTATTATACCTAAGAATTTGCCGATTATTCCTCAAGCTTTATTTTGTTCATGGTTTATTTAATTGAACAGCTATTACAAAAAACTGTTTATCTATCTGTGTGTCTGTCTGTGGCATCGTAACTCCTAAACGAATTGACAGATCTCTATTTTTTATTTAAAATCTAACGTATCGAGATGGTTCTTAAAGCCGTTTAAGAGTTATATGCGATGAAAGTCGGGAGTGGATTTTTTAAATTTTAGAGTTATCGCTTTACCTTTGTTACAATTACAACGTTCAATAAACTCAGGATGGTAAATTTAACTTAATGTGGTCCAAAACTTCCTAATTTTTTTATTAGATTTGGATTTCACATCCCCGAGAAAAACCCAAAAACTTTAATATGGAAAAACCAATTTCCCAAAAATATTTTATAGAAAACGGTATAACCTATGATTTATTTATTTTCTAAATATTGCACTGAAAATAAATACATGTATCTGGAATAATCCATCGTGTGAAAGTACCGAAAGCTAAAGAGTGAGGTAGATGTAGATAGATAGAATCTTGATCTAGGTTACATGAAGAAATGATTTTGATTACAATAAAAAAACCTGCACTTTATTTTAAACTGAGGAAAAATATAGATTTCCGCAAAAATAAACATTGTATTACGAAGTAAAACTAAAAACGATTTTCAGTTCTTAAACGCAAATGAGGCTATATTTACTGTGACGCCCTTTTGAGTTCGTCATTTCTTTAGCTTTAAAAAGACCGACCCTTTCCCGAAAGTGGTACTTATTTATTAACGAAAATAAAATGATGAAGGAGAATATATTAACTCATCAAAGCCCAGCCGAAGCCCTTGGACCCAGGAAATTAGGCGCAAAGTTTCATTTTATAACTTAACGTAACTGCAACGTAGTCACGGGCATTCTCTAGTTAAACACTGAAACAGTACACAGAACTCGCTCGTATTTAAGTGTAACACGATCGTTTCCGTGCTATAGAGGCTTTAGCGAGCCTTAGGACTTGGTTTGACTACAGTTGTACAGCCATGTCAGAAGTAAAATTAAGCGGTTGTTTTTTTTATCAGGTCTGTTCGGTGCAATACTTACACCTATTACAATATTGGAATGACGTCAGGCGCACACTAATTATATTAGTGATGCGCCTATCGCCAAACTTTAGTGCATTTCCGAATCGACGACCGGGTGCATTCTATAACATTTCTAACATTTTTACTTTATAACATTTTATTTTTAAACAGTTTTTACTTTGTGACTTTCTAATTACAATAAACTTTTTACTCTTTTATAAACATTTTTCACTGTGCCGCACACGCACCCCCAACAAGGTCACACTTATGTTTACACAAAATATAAAAATTGGCCAACTTACTTGATTATATCTGTGCGAAGAGAAGAAGTGCCAGAAGCTGTCGTGATGAGAAGCATCTTCGTTACCCAGTCGCAGCAAACAATTCTGTCAGAAGAAATGTAGATGTTTAATTTTTCTCGCGGTGGTTACGTCGCAGGCGGATGGTATAATTCGCCGTATTACATTCCGGCTAGCTGTTTTCAAAAACAGAGCCGTTTTGTATTACGGCGGGTCAACGACAAGCCGGATTGAATTACGGCTGAACACAGCGTTTCATGTGTTTCAACACGGCTAGCCGTAATTTAATTGAGCAATTCATTAGCCCCCACCATGGAATTTTTAGTACTAATTTTCAACACTTGCGGCGCTGTCTGTTTTAACAACAACAACAATTATGAATGATTGATATAATGAAAACTTGTCAAGTCTGGGAAAAAGAGTGACATATGATTTATATACATCTCAATCCAGAAAAAATGAAAAGCCACGAATGAATTTTAGAAGTTATCAAATCTGCATATTAAAAAGATGGTGAATATTATTGGTGAAACATATATTTCGGACCTTCAGTCCATAATGTTATTAACATTAATTACTTAGCTAGTGTTTTATACCTTTATGCTAATATTATTTGTAAGCTTCGTACCATTGTTTTCATTTTTTTTTATTGTGCAATAAAGTCTATTGTTTTGTATAATATCAAAACATTTATTTTATTAGTAAAAATCATTCAATTCATAGTGATATTACTAACAAAGTACTTAAATTGTGTTATAAACAAAGTAATTTTGCCTTAATAAAATTTGTTTTCAACTAAACCCTGTTTTACTAAGTAAGTATAGTAGCTCTACAATACGAATACAGTAGAATAGAATAGACAATTACAATCCGGTTAACCGGTTGCCGCGTTAATATAGAACGTATCGAAACGCCGTAATACCAAATGGCTCTGTTTTTAAAAACAGCTAGCTGGTATGTAATACGGCGAACTATTCAATTCGACTGCGACAAGCATAGAAAGATTATAAAACTGTAACTACAAACCTAAATATAAATATACCAAGAAGGGATTTATGCCAAACGACATTGCTCATGTTGCTTTGTAAGTGTATGTAATATACAGGAATATTATTTTATCACCATAAAAAGGATGCAGCCTCTGTATAAACCAGAAAACTTGTAATTGGCTTTACAAATTATTATTTTTTCCGTTCGTCCCATGTGAGACAGGCTATGAAGCTATCCTGACTCGTTTTGTCAAGAAAATTTTAAGAAGTGATTTTTTGGTAATACGTTTTTAGTATACCAATCTTTGGTGTATTTATTAAAAATTAATGTCTTTAGTTTAAAAAATCTGTAGCCATGACTTTAATGTATTTCTTCTGAAATAAGCTCCTCTCATTCTCCATAAACCGATAGTGTTTTGTTTACGGATAACTATGACGGCGAGAAGCAACTGCCATGCTTTGGGATCTTTGTTGGAACCAAACGGAGCGAATACACTGTATCACTTGACTTCTTTTATCACTACGCTGTTCTTAGTTAGTTTAATGCACAACGCACAATACACTATTGTAACAAGGAAACCCAGTATTTCGTAAGTAAACTTCATTGTAACGAAAGATTTACAATTGCGTGACTAAAGATCGCGAACTAAGGCCTAGCAGCTGGCTCTGGTCCGAGAACGGCGTTCACCCGCGGAAGCACCGATTCCCGGATACTCAGGATAGCTACTAGGTGGTGTCAATGCTCAGTAATATACGTTAAACGAATCTTTAACGTAGAAAACAAACGTGAAAAGCTGACAGGTTAATCAATAAAAAAATACATTTGTATACTTTTTTTTTTACTTTTGTCTGTATTTTATCAAAACAATATCTATAAAACTGAGCTATAAAACAGCTTATCAAAGCTTTTGTCCAAAAATGACAACCTTAATATGTACTATAACAAACACGAAAATACAAAAACGATCACTAATTCACTTTCACTTTAATGTACCTCGTGATTTTCCCTGACCTAGTTCTCAAGGTCACTGCCACAAAAAGTAAAAGTTTTCAATCAAAACGCTGAAAATATTTCGAATTTCTAAACGCTCCGCGTTGCGGGCATAGTTAGAGAACTCTATTAGTTCCGAGCCACTTTGTGTACACCACAGATTAAATGCGACAACTGCCGTAGGAATGAAAAGGACGGAAATAATATTGGATGTGTGTGAAATACTCCCCTGTCGGCACACGGAGCTTCCGAGAATTCTGTCTATGTTTGAATGCAAATAAAGGGCCGTGTACATGGTTGGTTGCACGGCGGACACAGTAAATCTATTCTAGACTAATTTATGAAGGCTGGTTTGGTCGGGTGGTAGTGGCGCTCCCTTTTGATTGAAGGTCTTGCAATCGATTCCCAGTGAGGAAAATACTTGTGAAAAAAAAGGGCCGTGTACATGGTTGGTTGCACGGCGGACACAGTAAATCTATTCTAGACTAATTTATGAAGGCTGGTTTGGTCGGGTGGTAGTGGCGCTCCCTTTTGATTGAAGGTCTTGCAATCGATTCCCAGTGAGGAAAATACTTGTGAAAAAAGCTGATGTTTGTTCTGTCATGGGTGTTTGTGTCCGCCTTGTGTAAGGGCCCACGAAAAAAGGGAAAAACTAATTGTGGGCCTTCGAATGTGTAGCGTTTACTTATTATTATTTATGGCTTCGCAAACAATACTATTTAATATTATATAAAACATACTTGTTATTGTATTGTCTAATTATGATTATTTTCTTACTGAATATAACATTTGAGAGAAATCAATTTGCTGATAAAATAGGTTTTGAAGATCCGGTTGATCTTTATGTCTTTAAAGTCATCTATAATTTGAAGTTGGATAGAATGCCATACTTAACAGGTAATGAAATAGTTTGAAAAAGTCACGAATATCGTACAAGCATTTAATACATGATACAGTTATTGACAACAATCCATGATAAAATTCCTTAAAGGTTAACAAAAAAACAATTTTAAAAAGTTTGAAAGTGAAAAAATGTTGATGATTAAAAAAAATATTATTATTAATTATAGTAACAACATTCTTTAAGGCATTTTTAATAGCTCAAAGTAGAATATTTGTAAACATTGTGGAAACGTTTTGTATACAGATTAAATATTCTTCTTATATTGCGACAAAATCGTTTTTTTAAAATATTATATGCTTTTTTTACATAGAACATTTAAGTAATGTCATTGTGCTCTTATTATGTCAAAAAACATGTTGACATAAGTTGACATGTTATAGGGCGGCGTAAAACATTCTAGTGCTAAAAGTGGGATATTTTTCGTACGATTAAATTCCGTGTTTCTTCGGAAAACCAATTTTGAGTTGTACGGAAAAATTTCAATGTGCACTGAAATGTTTTACGCTGCACTCATTTTTTTTTGTCACGATTTTTTTTTCGATAAGTGAAAAATGTGGGAAAAAACTCCAGTGTGCACAGGTCTTTACGCGTGGGTACCTGAAAGGGGGGTGATGTTGTGAAAGTTAGGAGAATGAGATCCGTAGTAATTCTAAATATAGAATTTCGCTCCACCTCCGTACAACTAGGTATGAACTAAAGGAAGAGTAAATCGATTGCATTCTGACATTGACATCGGAGTATGAAGGCCAGTCGTTGACCTCGTACTGGTCTCAGTAGTAGAAAATACTAAATTAATTTTCCGCAATGATTGAAAGTTTCTATTTTATGAACGTAGAGAGGACGTTGGTACTCCTTTATATGCGTGAAACCGTTACCAATAGGATAGTTGACAAATATTTTTTATTGAAACATAACCTTTTCTACCTTATAACTTAACATTTTTTTAATATCTTAGAAAAGGAAAGATAATATACAGGGTGTTAGGAAGAGCGTGATAAGGTTGAGTAGCTAGGTACGCTATGTGCTCTGGCTAATCTAACCGTTTTTGCCCGGCAGTTTTTTTCTAAAGTTTTTTTATTTTTTTACTTTAAAAACATTGCCGAAAGTTGCACTGTTTGTTATCATAACTTTTTTTTGTTGGTGTTACGGTCCACCTGTTTTTATTGTCTGTGATGTATGCCTGTTCTAGTTACATCGATACTTGTTTTAAATAGTGTAAATTAAAACTATGGTGAGCCATCGAAGTCTTATGAAGAAAAGAAAAAAGATCTCCATTTCAACTTTGACGAGCATTAAAAAAAACTAGTGGTATCACAAAGTTCTCTTAAAACTTCTCTAGTTCGTGAACTTTCTATTGGTATACCACAAGCACCATTTTTTAAAATTTTGTCTTAAAATAAGCGACGCAAAATTTTATAGCCTAGGAAATTCATTAAAAACTCGTAAGCGAGGTACCGAGTTCCATCCTCATGTGTCGCCAAGTACCAATGACTCGTTTTCTGAGTTATGTACATTAGTTGCACACTAACCGATGCTCTAACGGTGAGGGAAAACATCGTGAGGAAACCTGCACGTTCAGGAGACTAAAAATGTGTAACCATCATTCAATCCAGTCAGGTTCCCCTGTTAACAGGGTCACGGAGGTCAGATGGCAGTCGCTCCACTGAAATGACTTGACCAGTCAAACCCTGGATCATGGTCAAGCATACCCCGAATGAGAAACGGGACTTAGCGCTAGGAACAAGAAGAAGATGAAATTCATTAACAAAACAATGGAAAAGGGATTCTATTATCAGATAGAGGTTTACTGTGTTTGTGTTATGGTATTTTTTAACCCCTGAAGAAAAAGAGGTGTTATAAGAGGAAAGGTTTGTATTTTTGTATGTAACGAATAAACTTAAAAACTACTGGCCCGATTTGAAAAAGTCTTTCACCGTTAGGGTGCTACATTATCCATGAGTAATATAGGCTACATCATTTTCCCGAATTCCTACCGGAACGAAGTCCCGAGCGGAATGCTAGTTTTTAATATAGGTTAACAGACCTCTATTCTTGTGTTACATTTGCTTCTGTACAGTCGGGGTAGATGACTTATTTTTTATTATTATTTAAATTGAAGCTTCTGTACCTTATAAATAGCCTGGTGTAAATAGTTTTTTAATATCTTTAAAAATAAAAAAAAGATATGAACGTTTAAATCTCTCAATTAGACAGAGAGAAAATACTAAAACGGCGACGTCACAGTTGAGTACCGCTATATAAATGTATTACAAAATTTCGTTTTGTAAGAAAGAGACAGACAAAAATGTTTGGTAGGCTATAAGTTTTTATTTTCCGACCATTTTCAAATATGATTTCGAATTAGGATATCATATTATGGATGTTAATATATATATTATGTATGTTAATATATTATCTTAATTAATATATGATATTCAGTATCGGTCAGATGACTGATTGGGTAGATACCCAATTACGCAAACCAAAGGCAATGTAGTGTAGTTACGTACTGTGTCTTTTTTCTGTCCTCGATAAACGCTGTAAAACTGCAATGAAATTAGTAGAAATTTCGTAACAAATGCAGTAAAAACACCTAGTATTTTTTTATAAATCAGATAGGTATTGGTTCGTGAGTTAGATTTTCGTTTTTGATACATAGGTTTTTGTATGAGGATTATACTACACGATCTAATGGTATCTGAAAATCAGATTCAGTAAGTGACTTCGGTAAGTATGTTTTTGAAGTGAAACTTGTTCGCGCGTAATAAGAGTAAAATTTCAAGGTCGGGTCAAAAGCTTCACAACAATATATAAAATTGCTGTTTTTTTCTTTGTTACAATTAAACGCTACACACTCAAAGGCCCACATTAAGGTTTTCCCTTGTGTCGTGGGTCCCTCGGAATACACATAAAGATAAACACAAACACCCATGACCTGAGAACAAACATCTGCTTTTTACACAAATATTTGCCCTGACTGGGAATCGAACATAGGACCAGTTGATCAAGAGGCAGCGCTACTACCACTCGATCAAACCGGCCGTCCAATTATCTTCATACTTTCTTTGATTATGAAGCGATTTCTAAAACAGAGATTTACAGAACCCAACTCAGACTCTGATCTATACTTAAGTAGAGAGAAAGAGAGAAAGAGACAATCAATACTTAAGTATAGATCAAGATTTGAGTCTCCATCTGTAATGCCTTAGATTCCAATTTATAATATTAGTGTCACGAAAAAGTTTCACTTCCAACACGTGTACACTATTCACAGACTCTTTTTGAATTACCAGCTTTTTGCCCGGGAAATGGAGAATTTGACTCCAATATATAATAAAAAAATCACTCCCGAGACGTGTACTCTATACTTTACACAAGCCCTTTTTTTAATTTCTGCCCGGGACATCTTTCCCGCGGGAATTAGGGAAAGTTATGTAGCCTATGTGTGTCACGGTGTCAGCTACCTCCATACCGAATTTTATCAAAATCGGTCCAGCCACTCACACACTCACAAACTTTCGCCTTTATAATATTAGTGTGATTATTTTACGTTGTATCCCCGACGTAGTATAAGACTGCTTTTACTCTATTTGTTCATTATTAATCTTACTATTTCATTCTTAATAGAAGATTTACTATGTAAGCATTGCAGATGTAAATAATTATGGCACTATGAGGGCCTTTTTATAATTCGGAAACAGCACGGCAAAATTGTATTACCATTGCTCCTATGTAATAGTAATACTAGAAGTTGAGAACATAGGGGGCAATGGTAATTCAAATTTCGAAGTTCCGTGCCGTGCCGTTCGAATTATAAAAATGACTAAATAGTGGTGTTATTTAGCTTTTTTCATTAGTCAAACTCTTTATTAGTGTATTTTAATAGTCCTATATTCACTAGTATAGTGTAGTAATTAGTAATTATTATATTTATTAGTTCATTTAAATAGTCACAGGCAGATAAAAAATATATGATAGATAAGTATTGTATAATACCCGGTGTTTTAAAAGGTACCGTTCTGAAGTTTGTCCTAAAATCAGTCTACTAACTAAATTGACGCTGTGTTCAAGTCTCGATGTTTAATTTTCATTAAATATACATTTATAACATTTAAATTAAAAATAGTAAAAAATATATGCGTAGCTTATTTCAAGAATAAGTTAAGTTTAGTACTTATGTCATGTTTGACGTGTATATCTGGGTATTAAGTGTATTTTTGTATCTGTGTGTCTGTCTGTGGCATCACCGCTTCTATTTTTTTTGTTTGAAAGCTGACGTAATCGAGATGATCCTTATTTATATTTGATCAAAATTGGTTCAGCGTTTAAGTGTTATAAATTTGAATTTCAGAGTTATATAATGCCCAATTGTATATGAATCTTTGATTTTGAAGAATGACTAACCGCATAACTAATTACTAGAGTTGCTACAATTTCCCTAAATTTTGCATTTATTTTTAAATTTATTAATTTAAAAAAAAAATTTGAAACCCTTGTAAATATGTAGGAAGTTTTACGCTGCTTTTCCAACAAGTGACTTTCTAATCACTGGTCATGTTTTTCTTATCTAATCAATATCACAGAGGAAAAAAAATCTAACATGTTCAATGTTTTGTTGCCCCTTTTGAACGTTTTAAGGGATGAATTTTTAGAAACACAGAAATATTGGGCTTGTGTTGAAGAACACTTTTACCAACCGAGTTTTGAAAATTTAAAACGCACTTTCATGCTTTGCTTGAACTACGAGTACCTTGAAATTGTTCAAAAAATACGGGTCTCTAAAATTTGATCAGTGATTGAAAACTCACCTGTATACTTAGTTTGAAGCAGTTGTTTAAAGAGAAAAACTGGCAACTTGTTGTTGTTGTTGTAAAAATGGTTAATGATGTTAAAAAATAAAATTACCATGTCATTTTGTTAATAAAAAATAATACACTTAGTTATTTAGTTTTTTTACCCAAACTCACATTCCGCCTCCCGATAAACAACTGAAACCGCAGATCTTTAAGTGTCTAAGTATGAAATTGCCGATTATTTATTATTTTACATTGTTTATTCTCGTGATTATTAAACCGTGGGAAGAACCCGTTATAATAACTATATTAGTTCATAATTTCCATGAGTTTCAGAATGCGGCTCTTTTCTGAAATTTTGCTTTATTTGAAAACTAGCCCATTTTATAGATATTTTGAATAAAATTAATACGTTTTCTTGGATTTATTTACTAATAATAATAGATCAGTCGCTTATATTTATGATCATTTTTGCGCAAACATTGTCGCTTTCAATAAACCAATTCTAGACACTCTTAGCTTTAGAGTATTCTTACTATACAATTTTGTTTGTTTTGGATTTAACATTCTATAGAACATCTAAAGTTGAATGTAGAAATCAGTTTTCTAAAACAATTTTTGTGGTGACTGGCAATTTCATATTTAAACACCTAATCAGTTTAATTCAGTTCAGTTTAATTTGCACCCTTAGAAAGTACAAGTAAGTATTTACCTTATTTACTATAGGTAGGAAAGTTTTGAAATTTGCATTAGAAGGCATTAGGTGCTTCCTTCCTAATCATGTACTAAGTATGGGTACTTCTTCTTCTTATCGTATTGGTACAGTCAAGTGTGTGGCGAGCTCGACTAACCCTGGTGTCAGAGTTTTTAACACGTTTTCAAACCGCCAAATGGGAACTGATGTAAACCGATAGAGTAGGTATACAATGTGTTTCATAAATATCCAATAAAATGAAAATCCAAAATTAAACTCGAAAGTGAAATAGTCCGAACTACAGTAATCAGTTGCTCCGTTTGGCATCTTTTAAAATAAAAGTTTCATACAATTAATGTGACACGTTTGACATATTTAAGACAGAGCTGCGCCATAATCTAAAATTGTCATCAATTTTGGGTTTTCTTTTTTATAGGGTGCCCATTCATGTAACACGCTGTATTTTAGTCCATTTGTAGTACGATACAAGTGTATTATGTAATATGTAACGCGAACCCGCTTGAAACACGGGCGAAGTGAAATTTTAATGGGGCTCCAGTTACACATTATTTAATGCACAAATATCATTCAACGTTTTACAATGCAGTAGCCGAGGAAAAAATTGATTCATTTGCATTTATTAACATTACATGAAACTCTATATTTCTGACTTGCTAGTCAAGTTATCTACTCTTTATTGTGTTTATTAGTATATTATTTACTTTTTTTTTACTTTTATGATTCATTTCAGAATAACAATTAAGCTTTCAGTCATAAGATTTTGATAATAGCAGAATTTTAGTATCACAACGACCGGCTATTTGCTGATTTGGATATGTATATTTATTTTTGTTTCTTAAAATAAGTTTCGTCACATATGATTTTTGGCTACATAAAATAACACTTTACAGCCATAAATAAGGACCTATTTTTGAGTACTGCATTGTAAAATGAATAACCCATAATTTAGGATCCTAAAAAGCCTTATTACACCTAAATTTTATCGAATAAAGTGCACGAGCAAATAATCAGTCTTCAATCAAACTATCAAATTCCGGCTTATTCAATCAGCGATCTCTAACCTAGATGTTCAAACAGTCGATCAGTAATACTCATTATCAATTTCACTAGCCAGCCAGCTTATCGGTTTACGGCAGTACCTGTTTACATTTTATCGTTTATGGGAAAACGACCTTATGTCTAGGCACATATAAACTATAATATTTTCTGCTAGAACCGCAAACAGCTGTGATTGCCGTATCGTTGCAATCTGTTGCACGTAACGCCATCTACCAGATAGCACCTGTATGCGCTGGGCAGGTAGAGCATGAATCTAGGTCATAAACAACAACTAGCGCTCTAGGGTTCTAGCACTGTACCTGCACACAAAATTACAACTGAATCGACTAGATGGCGTTACTCCTGCAGCAACTGCATTTGAAAGAAAATTTGGGTTTTGTTTAGTTTAAAAAAAACTTAGGTAGGCATCTGCCTGCGACTTTTTAACTTGAAACAAAAAAGAAAACACAAAATGTCCGCCAGCTCCGAGTAGGATTGAACCTATGTCTCTCACTTGAGAAGCTAGCGATTGACCTTTGAGCTAAGAGTTTGAGCTACGAAACGGTCGAATTTAACGAACACATTGTTCCTTTTCCAAGGAAATTTTGAGAAATCCTTTCATATCGGGCCAAATGTCAAGTTTTGGTTGTTACATGCGTCAATGTGTCAGTCAGTGGTTCAATACACTGGAAAACGAGTGAGTTACAAAAACTGCAATAACTTCTAAAGCATTGGAGTTAGTTTAATCACATAAAATGGCACTCGTATGATGTGGTGTAAAACGAAAGGAATGTTGAGAAGATTACAAAAAATCAAACATTTACATAAAGGATATTTTTAAAAATAAATGTTTTATTTTTTGTATAATTCTCAATTACCTTTTCGTATTACACCACATCATGGGAGTGCAAAGCAAAATAACGCCCTCTTTAGCAGTCCGCCACATCATATTTGAAATTATGGCATCTACGAGTAGCTAACTATGCATTATTGTCATCCAAACTAAACGTGTATGCAAAATTTCAGCTTAATTGGTTGAGCATTAAAATTCAGTTCAAAGACTTGACCCGAACAAAAACACATTGCAAGTTAATGAAAAATTTGGATAAAAGCTTGTAAAAATGATAGCGTAGAGCAGAAAACAAGATAACATTAAGAAAGACAAGTGAAATTACTCCGTGAGTGTATGAGATTCTATCTAGTTATAGGTCAAGTTTTCTGCGCATGTCTAGAAACCTTTTAGAAGCCTAGGGAATTACAGCGTTAACAAGACATTTGCAAGATAGCATTAAAACGTAGTTTGTATAGCCGGCTCTGAATAAAATTATTGCAAAATTACTATTTAGGGGGCAGCTCTAATGAATGGGAAAGAGATTAAAAGATAAGCAAAAGTTAGAGGCTTCACGTTTCATCTTGTGCATTAAGTTTAGAAAACACCAAATACATTGCAGAGTACGCTAAATAAATTATACTTAAAGTATCTTATACTTACCTTTACTATTATTTGAAGTAGATATTTGTTATATAATCATGTTCATGCATCCCCGAGCAAATGACAGGTGTCTTGATCGATATTTCATGCAATGAAGGTTACGATTCTGTAAAATGTGTATTAAAATAACAGCTAGGTGCTTTATATAACTAACTACTTTAAAATGATAAAAACTCACCATTAAAACTATATTTCTTCTTTTTCGCGAATCTCATAAAGTAATCGAAATCGGTGATGGACCGCGGATGCGCGAGGACTATTTTGGAGTCGGGGGACCTCCCGGGGGTGGGGGAGGGGTACGGAACTGTTTCATACTGCACTGGTTTACCTCTCAGTTACACAGATGGCATAACAGTGTCCTATATGTCCTGTACACCGAATGTGAAACGAACAGAACGGACCAAAGAACTCGCAAAAGATAATGTAAACTTACTTGTTACAGCAAAGCTTAAAATTGTCTAACAAATACTGAATAAAAGTTGATTCATAGTTAGTATTAGTATCTACGTAGATTAGATTAAAAAAGTGGTTTAGTTTAAAAATCGTTGTATGGTATCCGACACCACTGATGAATCCAAGTAATCATATTTACTTGCGAGCAACTTTCACCATGATAAATAATTGTGACAATTTAAGAAAAAAACAGTTTCAATGCCTAGCCTACTCCATCCACCTTATTGTGTAAGTTTCAATTAAGTTCGTGGCAAAACTTACTAACCTAGGTGGCACTTCACTTGGCGTTGCGTGTTCGCGTAGCGTATTCGCCGCATTTGTCCAAATATTCGTACGTAGTCCAAACAGCACAAACACGACGTCCTCACTTGGGATGCCAAAAGTAAATACAAAAATAATCATGTTTGCGTCCTTTGAGGTGTGACCAAAACCGAGATTGCTTATTCGTGTGTTTGTCTTATTCGTGCATATATGGCAAATATAGACGAATAAATACTCCACACATGTTATTTTTTGGCAGAATACAGCAAATACGCGAATACGCAACGCCAAGTGAAGTGCGGTACGTAAGGTACGTTTCAGAGTTTTGAAACCACCAAAATGCCTGTTACAATTGTCTGTTTTCTGCTCGCATCAATTATCTTTACGAATCTGTGGGTGTCGAGTGGGAGCGCGCTATTGTAGCAACTGTCGAAGTGATACATAATAAATTAGGAAGAGCGTCGCGAGTTTCTAAGCGATAAGCAATGTTTTCTAGCTTTATATTATACTCGTTTGGATAAAATTGTAGAAATTGTGCGTTTAGGCGTCAATGGTTTTACTATCCCAAAATCGTAATGAAAACTTACTTAACGTACGTAGATCCATTGAGATTCAGTGAAATCTTAGACAATCCCCTTTATAAAACATCACAGTGTTTTTTTGTGTCATGTGTCTCTTAGGATAATTTAACCTAGAAGTCGTACTTATTTTGTTTGCAATTGTGAAAGTTCTTCAGGCTAGGTAAGCTGGTAAACTTTGTATAATGATGGTGCAATCAAAAGAATAATTTTCTTGAAATACTGAATTTATTTTTAAAGATAATTCAAGAAACTTCCCGCGTTTATACAGGAAGGGATGACCATAGACAGAATCGTTAGTCACAAATTGAAATCTGTGGTCAACAGTTGGTTGCCTATACAGTTGTCTAGATGTAATCTATTGACGCAAACAGGAACTGAAATGACAAACAGCGTAGTAAAAAATTCCGAGCGCTACAACTAGATGGCTCTACTATACAGTTTTATGATCTCCTCTGTATTTCAGAACTCTGACTTTAGAGAATAGAACTAAATATTCTTTCGTTTTTTCATCATAATATTTATCATAAATATGTATAATTATCACAAAAGTAAAAAAAAAACACGTAGGGTGACAGGAAATTTTTCAATATAATTTTCGAACATGATTGTCTTTTGTAATGATTGCCTTTTGAACCAAAACATGTATTTTTATAATTTGACCTATAAAATAAACTTGCATATAATGTAGATATGTATGTATAAGTTGAGGCCTATACCTACACGCAGGTAGTGGTGTTCGCAGCAACATCGACATTCCTACAGCTGAATTTCGATACTTTCGAACTGTTTTTGACATGTCCAGCTATCATACTTGGAGTGATTTTATTCATTATTATACATTTATGAACAATATTAACTTCGGCTAGTGTCTAACTTTAATGTACTACAATATGACTTACTAATTTTAGATCATGAGAAACGGACTAGTGTCTATAAAATATAGGCAAGGCTATATAAGACATAGTGAAAATTGTATGTTTATTAATTAGTGAAGTCAACGTTTTTTCTCACCACCTGGGTCTAAATAATAATTAACACAAAAATAAGTAAATTGTGTATGTAAACGCCTATATACTGCGTAGCTCAAACTATGAGTATTTAATCAAATAAAGGCTGCCACACACCAAATCCCACACTAAGGTTTTCTTTACGCCGTGGATCCCTTGGGACACGAACACACAGACCAAAGAAAAAGCATCTCTTTTTCACACAATGGTTGCCCCGACAGGTAATCGAATAGAAATACCTTCGATACTCTACCACCGACTCTACCACCGACTCAAACCGGCCACATTTAACTTTGCCACAATAAGGAATCTTATTTCTAATTAAATCGCGGGCTCCAAGTAATCGTATTTCAATACGGAAAAACCAATATCGCGAGAAACTTGAGTTCAGATTGCTTTCCCTTTGACTTTGAGAAGGCATCTGATGTCTGTGCGAATTGATATCTATTCAATTTTACTTTAAACATCAACAGTCTCAGGTGTATTAAAAATGAGATATAAAAGTTGTGCGAAATTGCTTTTTACAGGAGACATTAATGTAGCTAAAGTCTATAAAGAAGTCTTTTGAAAAAAAAAACTGGCATTTGATCTTTTTATACTACGTGTTTCATAAATATTCAATAACAAGTAAATTCAAAATAAAAAAAAGTCTTTCAAAATTAAAATTTCGTACAATAAACGTGTCTTGCTTGCTTGAATAGACTACAGATTAATATATTTTTTTTATAAATTTTTCATTTTATTTTTATTTTATTGGGTACTATCTGTCCGCCCGCGACTTCGTTCCCGTGGGAATTGTCCCGGTGGATTTTCATTTTTTTTTAAATATAAACTTGGTCGTGACAATAAGGAACACAACAAAAAAAGAATCATCCAAATCGGTTAAGCCGTTCTCAAGTTATAGCGTTACCAGGAGAAACAGGGGTTCATTTTTATATTGTACTAGCTTTCCGCCCGGGACTTCGTTCCCGTGGCACTTTTTTAGTTTTTTCTTTCATAAGAACCTTCTCCTGACAATAAGAAATACAACAAAAAAAGAATCATCCAAATCGGTCCAGCCGTTCACGCGTGGTGCCGTGACAACGAAAATCGGGTTCCATTTTTATATATATAGACATAGATTTATGAAACACACTGTAAAGTCTATAGGTAAGTCGATTGTCATAAATTGCTGACATCAACCTCGAATCTGTAAACTATAGAATGAGTAATTAAATTATGGCAAGCAAGACTCTATTTACTTGATTATACCTACAGACTTATGAAGAAGATCCTGACATTATATTTTAAAAAATACGTGTACGACTATCGTGGACTCGGCTGTGTTTTACGTGAATACGCGTACGCATCACGTGAATACGCGTACGCATCACAGTCCTCATTCAATGTAAAAATACTTTGATTCTTTATGGATGTAGACGGTACATGTAGCTACGCTCGAAGCGCTCGTAGCCCAGTGGCGCTCGCTGATCTCAACCGATCAGTGAGGTTAAGCAACGAACATAGAGGCAGGAAACCTGATGGGTGACCAATGTGGCAATTTATCACAAGCGTTTCCGTGTTTCGGAGGGCACGTTAAGCTGTCGGTCCCGACTGTTGTCGATGGACTACAGTCGTTAAAACTCAGTCAGAGGCCATTGTGCGCTTTGAAAACTCTGACACCAGGGTAAGCTAAGTTCGCCACACACTTTGCTATACCTACACGATAAGAAGAAGAATGTAGCTGCAACTCAAAACTATATCCCACTATTTTGTTATCAGTACTTTTCGGAGTTACTTCCCACAACAGAAACAAAAAACCTTTTCATGTCAACTGAAATTTTCCGTCGGATCAATTTCAAAAAAAGTGTCTCATTCTCTTTGTGAAACTGATATAACACGAAAAAAGTGTCGAAAAGCAAATGTCACCCTCTATTGAGGGGGGTATTACGTTTGTTTTGAAATATAGCGAACAATACACTGATGTCTTGTTCTAATTGATTAAATACCATCTCCATATCCGGAGTATCTAATATCAGAATGCATCTCTCTGTCCGTCTAATCAAAAGCCCTATCTGTGGCGAAACCAATCAGCTACCTAAATTACTGCCTGGCATTATTGTGAAATGACCATGACACTGCCAAGCTGGGTCTCTGTAGACCGGACAGGGAGCTAGCGAGCCAAAACAGAATTGAGGTTGAGCAGATTTGATGTTACAGAACAATAGTAGTCTAGAGTGGTACCTATTTAAATGGTGGACCTTGGTGCTACCTTGCCGTAATTAGCGGACCCCACTCCCTATAAAACACTCAATAATCTCATAGTTACTTTTTTACTTGAAACTCACGGTCTACACACTAATGGTGTAAAGGACAGGTTAGCAAAAACTGAAACCCTGAACTTAGACCATCATTGTAAATGATTTTACAGTGGAATTTTCTTCAGGAAAATTTGCGGTTTCGTGGTACGTTGCGTAGCGCCAAATTAGGTAAATAATGAAAACTCCTTCACTTGACGTTTCCGAGGAAAAATAATAACTTGAAGTCGATTGTAGTTATGGATAGACTAGCTTTCCGCCCGCGGCTCCGCCCGCGTGGACTACAGGTTATATCGTGCCCAACTGTGGGATAAAATGTAGCCTATGTCCTTTCCCAGGCTCTAATCTATCTCTGTACCAAAATTCATCAAAATCGGTTCAGCGGTTTAGGCGTGAAAAGGTAACAGACAGACAGACAGACAGACAGAGTTACTTTCGCATTTATAATATTAGTAGGGAAGTAGGGATTCCACCATTTAAGTATTTGGTAAGCTGTCCTTTACACCATGTTCTTACGTTTATTAAATTTTAATGAGATAGTTTGTGTGTTGCCTTTTTGCGTCCTATTCTCATTATATTGACATTTTTAAATTTAATGTTAATTTTTCCCCGGACCAGTTTGATAAACGAATACCTACTAATGAAATTACTTTTCTCCATCAAATCTAGACTTCTTCATACCAAACTTTTTTTAATTTATTATCAAATATCACAAAATTTTGTGGGAAGGTTTGGGTGACATTTAACTTATGTTTCAAACTTAGCTTCACGGTTACAGTTAGATTTTTCAAACAGATAATTGTAATAATAATGTTTAAAGCTAAAATAGGTATCGGAGAAGGCAAAAAATGTACCAAATTTAATATAAGGAAATAAATCAAAGGTGAAAATATGTTTATTGTATTCAAAAACTCTCGAACAGATTTACAACAAGAATAGAAAGAATTTTAGAAAAAAACGGTCGATATGTTATGTTATGATTTATGTTTACGAACAAATTACTTTAAAAAATGAAGTTCTATGATATAGATACAAAAAACCGTAATCGGATTGCGAGATAGATAGCTACCACCACCGTATACAAGGTGTTTCAAAAAAAACCAAAAAAAAGAAATTCCAAAATTTAATTTTAAAAGTGAAATAGTCGTAACTCTAGTAATCAATTGCACGGTTTGACATTTACAAAATGAAAGTTTCATATAATAGAGCTGTGCAATAAGCTTAATTTTAATTAATTTTGAAATATTATTTTTTTTGGGTTTTTTTGAAACACCTTGTATAATACTAACCCAACCATTGATACAAGGAAACTATTAGAAAGGGCAAGTGGGTGTAACAGGCGTGCGGGCTTCGGAATGTCAAAAGCCTTTGAATATGAAAGTTGTTCCGCAGCGTCCCTTATCTCGCAGGACCTAACCGATGTTAAAGACATCGCTTATTTCCACGAAAAAAATAACTTTTTCCATAAAAATGCCTAATTACGCCATACTTACTTATAAAGCCTATAGCAGACAATACAATTACAACAAGTCAGATATTTCATAATCAACATAAGTGGGCGTGGTGTTCCGCAGTTTCCGAGGGAGATTCCCGGTCCCGGTTGGACCCCAGGAAAACACCCGAGAAATAGTGTTAATTAATTTTATTTCGTTTAATTATATTTCATAAGTATGTTAACTAAGGTTGCCTATGGGCCTAGTTGCCTTATAATAAATGAATTTATTATTATTATATTATAAAGTCTATAGCAGGCAATACAATAACAACAAATCAGAGATTTCATGATCAACATAAGTTGGTTACTATATAATTCAATTCAATTCTTGAAATAAGTGTCGACGATCATGATTTTACTAATGCCAGAGTATTTTAATAAAAATTAATGTGGAGAAAGGCGAAGTCAAGTAATTAATTTATAACTTAATAATTTTTTCAGTACACCCGCTATGATATTTCCTCTCTCAAATTCTTCCCTAAGGTTGCCTGGAAGAAATCGCTGAAAGCGATAAGGCCGCCTTATTGTATATGCCTTGGGTTTATGTAAATTTATTGTTATTTTTAGTTATTTTTCTGTTTGTGTGTACAATAAAGTATATTTGATTTGATTTGATTTGATTTGAAGTCGCCAATGTCTAGCAAATAAACCCTTAAGGGTTATAATTATAAAATGTCAGAGCCTCGGCCGTTGAACAGCAGGGTGCATCGTTAGCAAGTGAGAGTGACATGTTTGGAGCACTAAGATTCGATTTTTGACACACCTCGTACAGGTTGATTTTACCACACATTTTATAAATTTTGATATTTATATTTTGTATAGATTTTTGTGTTAGTCTGCGCTAATTTCTATCTAACTCCGCGAGTCTAAAAGTATACTCCCGTATTTATACTGACAACGTGTCTTATGTGGTAACTTATCATTGAAATGGGTTGTTCCACTCAACCCCAAAACTATTGTTCTCGAAACTGCCACCGTCCATACATTGATTCCACCTGACACCTTTTTTTTTTAAAAAAAGGAAGGTCATCGCAATACTCTTACTTTGGTAGATTTTGGATGAAACCTTGAAAAAGATGAGTCCTCGTCTGTGTAGTAAGGGGGCGCCGCCGGGGGAGGCAACAAAGGGGGCCTTGAGCGGTCGGGCGGTAATGTGCAAAATGAAACGGTTTACCCATATATCCTTTACTAGAATTTTTTTTTTTGAAATGAAAACTTCTTTAACGGCTTTGTGCACTTTTAAGTATGGGTAAAAAATGTTACAACTCGCGTCAGGACACGTGACCTGATCGAAAATTCGTAAGACGGAGGAAGAATGAAAACTTCTTTAGCGGCGTTCTTTATGGGATGGGTAAAAAAATTTAAAACTCGCGTCAGGATACGTGACCTGGTGGAAAATTCGTAAGAAGGAGGGAGAGAAGATGGCAAGGAAGTTTAAGTTTTCACTTAAACCGGCATTCCCGGAGTGCAACCCGTTGTTTTTAAATCTAAATAAGGTTGAGACTTTAGATTACCTTAAGTGTCTATGTCAGCCTTATTAGAAAATCTACAAAAAATAAAAAATAATGGAGAAACTCTTCAGCCCCATCAATCTGTCTTGTGCTCATCGTAAGAACGCATGACAAAACGATAACGCTGAAGAGCTTAGGGGGCCAGCGCTCTTTAAAATTGTAGTCAAGTTGCATCGTCTTTTGTGTTCTGTTTGAATTGTAAAAAGCAAACAATGTAAACGGGTGTGCAGACATCCCGCGAGGGTTTAATTGGTTTCTCCTTTATCGAGTAGAAATAATAATTTAGTTATACATATGAAAAGTAAAAAGCGGGCTACACGTGGAGTGGACTTTGTATTTATATTGTAAACTTGAGCGCAACACGTGCAAGCTTGCGTTGCTAAAAACAAAGACTTCGGAAATGTTTTGAAAACTAACTGATCTCCGCGACTTCGTTCTAGGGTTTTTTTTTTACTTTTTGTGCTAGAAAGTTTCACGGGCGTATGCAGAACAACTCACCATAATCGGATGAACAGTTTAGGAGTGCATGTATAAGACAAACATACTTACACTGAATTTTATGCAGAAATAAAAGTAATCTATCGATAGGAGATATCAGACAAGCTTACTTATTCAACTGAAGTTGTTAATTATAACGGCAAACAGATAATTGGAAAAGTAAATTAAGTACTTATTTATTTTTAACTCATGACCCTACTGTTGGGCAAACGTTTTCTATGTCGATCATTTTTGGATTTTAACTGGCGTTTATTTATTAAATAAATTAAGGCTATTTTTACCCAAACAAAATGAGTTTAATGCATTAAAGGATTTTACAATGAAAAATCCCGCAAGATACCGCAAGGACGGTCGTTCGTAACATGTGGATCAAATATTAGTGAACATTAATCTGACACGCGATTAGCTATCCGAAACAAGCAGTCAACCTTAATGTTTAGCAATAGTAATTAGCGTTTCTTCACTGTTCAGTGAACCAATTTAATACGCAAATGATTACACATTCACGAAAAGTTATGTTGTTATTTCTGTCGCAGGTATTTTATCATAAACAAGCTTTCCACCCGGGACTTTTGTTCCCTTAGGATTTGGGAAAATTATATCCATACCGGGCCCCGATTCTGTAACTTCAGTTGTGTGTCGATGGAATGGTCGCCATTTTATCCGTTTAGGTGGTGAAATTGAAAACTATCCAAATTTCATCTAATGCTTTGACTGGTGGCGCCACCGCCAACTGAATATGACTGAATATTCAGTTGCTAGGTAGTTTCCAACTTTACGTTCGTTTGGCGGTGGCGCTGCTGGTCGGGATGGTCGTCAGCAAGTACATGAAAATTAAATAGTTCTCAATTTCGCCACCTAAACAGACAAAATGGCCTCCATTTCATCGACACACATCTGAAGTTACAAAATCGGGGCCCTGGACTGGGAGTGAAAGAATATGCCAGCTACCTACTCTTCCCAGGTATACAGTAAATGTCTGTAAAGGGGATGCGAAGGTTTTACTGTATAATGGGCGAAAGGCTGACCACCTCTCACCATTATATAACTTGTTCCATTTGATAACCCTCACAATTTGTGTCAAACGTGGCATCAAATAGTTCACTAGAACCACTGATTGTCTGCCTACCCTGTTACTGTTAGGGTTTATAGGCGTGGGCGTATGTATGTAGAAATTTGGGAAAATTAATTATGTAGACTACGTTACTATTCGGATTTTCAAGCTATATACTTATATTATTAGATGACTTGAAATTAGTTAACGAAAATTAAGCGTAATAAATTTAATCGTGTGGTGATCGGTTGAGAATAACACCACCCCATCTCTTTCTGTGGGTGTCGTAAAAGGCGACTAAGGAAACACAAATGAGACCTGCCTCCAAGTAATCCATCCCAGGCAACGACACTTCATTTTTTTATGAATCTGAGGTGTCGTCCTATGGTCTCATGCGGTGTGGTAGGCTCTGTAAAGGGCCGTCTGGTTCGCGACCACCCTCCTACCGAAGTCCAACGCCAAACAGCTTGCTGTGTTCCTTCGGTGCGTGCGAGTACCAGTGCCTTTATAGGCATTTTCTGGGTTAACTCGCTCCATCGTCGACCTCATCTTTGACCTTTATGGTTAAGATTGAGGTAAAGAGTTAACCCATCTTATAATAAAAAAATAAAATAATTGAGCGCTCTGGCCGTCAAGGACACCGGAGTTTGGTAACTAATTATTGTCACCCAATATATTCAATGAGACCTTGATGTAATGATCAAACACAAAGCCGCGAAGAGTGAACGTTTTTCCAGTGTATGATCTAACGTTTTAGAAAAGTTTTTCTTTAACTACAACTTCTTGTAATTCAGACACATTCATTAAAATATTATTTCGTGTACCTGTTCTAGAAATCGACGCTCGGATGCACGGAAATATCCGAAGTACGCACAGACCTATATCGAGATAGACGGTAAAAATTTACCTACCTTGCGTGTAAAAAGTGTGATCTACGGTCACAGTTTTTTCCGACGAGACCTACGCCGTATATGATAATCGATTTTAACCGGATTCACATTATTGTTTTACTTAATTAAGCGCCTTTGAATCGTTTCCGCGCGGTCTTGATTTCCCACGACTAAATCTCGCTCGTGACGTTTTAGGCACGAAAAATTCGACACGCTAGGTTCTCATACAGTTTGAAGCGCTCTTTTCGTCTATCTCGATATAGGTCTGTGGAAGTACGTGATTTTCAACAATATGGCAACAACGGAAGCTGGCGCCTTTGTTATCTACATCATAGGAACTTTCTAAGTATTTCCTTCAAACGTGTCGTATTGGCAGACGTGGAAATGCAAGCATCCATTTATATTTGAGATGCAAAAGGAAGTTCAATGTCAAAGTTAAACTTTATTTACAGGTGACTCGGCAGAAGTAACTACCTCCGTCGCATATTTTTAGAAGTGTCATAAGTTCATAAATCAAATTTCGTTTGAGAAAAATGTTAGGAATCTAGGAACTCTATTTACAAAGTTATGATATACAAATTTTTGTTTTAGTTCTATTTCTTACATGTACAGTAAGAGATAGAATCCAGGACACGACAAGAGTGTAGGTTACATAAATTTAACTCTAAAAACTCTAAATGAAAAAAAAACTCTAATGTATAATCCTTCGATTGCTCGGTCGACTTGAAAATATAAAGAAAGAAAGAATGAAAAGAAAATACGTAGATTTTTCCTATTCTGTAGGATAATACACAATAAAGAGCTAAGCTACTACTATTCTACAGCGAAGGAAGAACGGGGATGCGACTCAGCACAATGCTAACACTAAAAGTGCAAGCGCTGATCTTCTGCGGCTCCCTTTCATTTCGCCAGCCTGATCTCAAGAACATAACACAATACATAAAATAATGAAAATAATACATGTTTTAAAAGACGATAAACAATAGTAATCCCTCCTTTTTGCTTCTCACTAGTCGGGTAAAAATAACATAAATATATACATATAAATACGTAAACATTTTTAAGAGGCGTACTTATGCTGTACACTGAGTACATCTATTACAATGTATGTGGCGGTACGGATAGCGGGAGGATATTTCTAAAAGCAGGAGTTTTTCATATGATTGCTTGCATTACAAACCACGCAATGTAGTACGCTTGTACTAATTAAGAGTGTAAAATTTGCAGATTGCCATTGTACAAGTATTCTACTCTCGATTTTGTAAAGTTATCCCTGAAAGAAGGATTGCCACGAAGAAATTGCGCTTAGCGATAAGGCCGCCTTTGCGCACTCTTGTACTCAAGCTAAGTAAAACTTTTTTTTGTGTCTGTGTGCAAAAAAGAGTACCTATCTATGTATCTATTATTATAGCTGTCTGAAGCTGATTCTATACATACAGGGCTTTAGCTAAATCTCTTTCAACCTCTCGGGTGGTCAATCAGTCCATAAAACTGAACAACTTTCCCCCAATAATAGGTCAAAACACGAAAAAAAAATTTTTGATCGCCCATACAAAATGCGCTAGGTATATGCTGATGAAGTTTGTATGGGAACTGGAAAAAAATTTATTTTTTTTCGTATTTTGACCTATAATTGGGGGAAAGTTTTTCAGTTTCATGGACTGATTAACCACCCCAGAGGTTGAAAGAGATTTACCTAAAGCCCTATATAATATAAGTAAAAGAAACCATTTTTAATTACAGCTTACATCCTTTCGACTGTTCTAGACCTCCCTCTCTTTCACTCTTTCTCACTAAAGAAATCCGACAATACCTTTGCTCTTATCGGTGTGTCAGTTGGTCTCTGAGAAGCAGCATGGTCATATTGAATCTGGTGTGCAATACGAATCACACGCTGGTGATGATCTCCCGCACTGTTCTGTCAATGTTCACCTGTAACAATGATGCGTCATTCTTCAACTATCTATATGGCGAATAAAACGCTGGTATGTTTATATCAACGTAAAAAGGAAAAAAAACAAATAGTATCAATAACAAAGAACAATTATAATTAAGTGTGTCCTAATATGTATAATATTTAATGTAACACGTAATGTCAAATGTGGATAGATATCATGAAATAAAGAATTATTATTTTAATAAAATAGCCCAAAATGCTACCTTTAATGTCATTTGTGAAAGGTAGATAGGTAGAATAGCTTTATTGCATACTGCTATACTTTATTTTAGTACCTTTTTTGCATTTAAAAGTAAGCTATGTCCTTCTCCAAGGTCCACTTTATTTCGACGTCAAAATTCATTCAAATTGATTCCGTGGTTTAGGCGTGACAAGGCAATGGACAGACAGAATAACTATCGCACTAACTTTATTAGTATGAATTATTATGGTTTGTACGAGTAGATCCACTACTCACGGCCTATGAGTAATAGGTTCATTGGGCCTTTTTATAATTCTGAAACGGCACGGCAAAATTATATTACCATTGCCTCCTATGTAATAGTAATACTAGAAGCTGAGAACATAGGGGGCAATGGTAGTTCCAATAATGAAGTGCCGTGCCGCCGTGCCGTTCAAATTATAAAAAGGCCCATACGGTAGGTAATATTAGATGAACTAAGGAAACGTATAACTACATTTTAGTATAATACGCCGTCTGTCACGTACATTACACCTGGCAGTACCCACAGTGGAGCATAATCACAATAATAAAACATTAATCACGGCTTCATCGAGGTCGTTACAATCAATGATACTTTACTAAAAACTTTATAAATCTCACTTTTAATTAAGCTAGCCTGATCACTAAAAGCGGAATCTGCACTTCAAAACGAGGGATCTAAATATACTTCAAAGAATTTATTAAAACCTCCGACTTTCTAGATTAATGTAGCTAAAATAAAAATAAAAAAGCTTTACCAATTTTACGTAGTTCGAGAAATTGCACTCAGTCGGAAAGGATTTAACAGAGTACTCAGCGTTTTCTAAAAAATAATAAGCTTTTTATTAACTTGCAGTGTATGTATGTGTTAAAGTATGTAAGGGTTTGGCAACCGACTTTTAATGCAGTTTCTACTGAGTAAGTTGAAATTTTGCATACATGTTTAATTTGGATGATAATACATGGTTAGCTAGACCGTGGTAGTGACGCTGCCTCTTGATCGGCGGGTCCTTCCTGGGTTCGATCTCCAGTCGGGGCAAACATTTGTGTAAAAAGCAGATGTTTGTTCTAGGGTCATGGGTGTTTCTGTTTATCTTTATGTGTGTTCTAAGGGACCTACGACACTAGGGAAAACCTTAGTATGGGCCTTTGAGTGTGTACATAAGTCAGTTTTAGTCATATTTTTTTCATATTTGTAGTACAGCAATTAAAAGCTTATTTCTAAAAATGTATTTTCACAATCTGCTTATTCTAAACATGTAATTAAATTTTCTTTGCCTTTTAATTAAAGCATTTGAAGTGGGTATTATCCGATTAAACCTACGCGTGCTTTTTAACCGACTTCAAAAAAAGGAGGTCGTTGCCTGGGATGGATTACTAGGAGGCAGGTCTCATTTGTGTTTCCTTAGTCGCCTCTTACGACACCCACGGAAAGAGATGGGGTGGTATTATTCTCAACCGATCACCACACGGTCCTGTACAAACCGGCGCCGACGTCAAAAAAACCATTCCTCTCTATTTACCATATTCCGCTATGAAATCACCTATTTGCTGTTTTACCCGTAACCACTACTTACTCGTGAACATAGCTTTAAAAAATTATTTCACCCTTTTTGAAGGCGGGTCAATTTTTTGTTAAAAATATTTTATTGAACACATGGTGTACGAGATTTGTACACATGGTGTACGGGTGGTATAATCTGTAGATGAATAGGGATGACGGTTAAGCGTTTCAAAAAAAATGATAACGTTTTTATTGAGTTAGAATTGTTTTAACAAGAGGCATATTTCTATAATTAGTAATTAATATATAGTATGATATATAATTATAATAATTAGTAATTTATTATTATTTTATTGCATTGCAACCCGCAACACCTGTGTCTCCTCTCTCAACTACTCTAAGTTAGACTGGAAGAGATCCCTTCAGGTATAAGTCCGCCTTTGCTACAAATTACCTTTGAAATGTACTCGTATTATATGACACTGTTTTTGAGCAATAAAGAATTTACATACATACATACATATTTATTTATGCGGAAAATGGTTTTTTATTTAAAGCCATTCATAAAACGGAGATTTTGAGTAAAATAATACGTATTTACTTTGGTTGTATTTACTGAACGTGAAGCTCAAATATAGCTCCTTTCATCTGTTTCCCGTTTCATTGCTTATTTTTGTTTTACCTTTGTTACAATTACAACTTTCAATAAACTAAGTATGTTAAAAAATTTACTTGATCTGGTTCGAACCTTCCAAAAAATTGTGTTAAATTTGGATTTCGTATTCCCGTGAAAAATCCAAAACGTTAGTATGAAAAAATCAGTTTTCCAAAAATATTGTATGAAAAACAGCAATTTCATAGGTAAAGACCTAATATAAGGGTTCATATGTTCCCTTGTTTAGTACTAAATAAATTGCCATTAAAGATTGACGGTAGTCTTGAGAATTCTCTGTCGAACGCTACGAGTTTATTAACTCCTTGCTACTTTAATTTAAAATGAAATTGAGACGGGAAACATACACGAGTACCATGATGAAATATGTAACACATCGACCTTATGTTATTAAGTGGTGCTATTTTGTATAGGTATATTCAATGATATATGTTATTATTATTTTATAGGTAGCTTACAAGAGGATCGGTTCACTGATCTGAACCGGTCAGTGAGGTTAAACAACGCACACTGAGAAAGAGAACCTGATGGGTGACCAAAGGGCAATTTACATCCTTTCTTATTGGTCTATATGTCTACGTCATATTGTGTTTCACGACAAGTTTCAAGTTTCACGAGCGGTGATTAGGCTGCGCTTTGATCCATCACTCTATTAGTCAGGACAAAGCTTTTCATTAAAGTAGACTGTAAATAATATCATTTCGGTTATTTAAATTTTTATTAACATCTTGGATATGTAAGGGAACAAATACTTAAAATAACCACATAAAAATAAAAACACCGAACTATCAAAGTAAATGTTTACCAAATTTGGAAAAGCGACAACGAAAAAATATTTTGTTAGTGGAGCTCTACGAATAATAATGTGGATTGGTTATTAGACATTTACACAAGCTATATGTTATAATACAAAATGTAATATTATAGAATTAAAAGAAGTTTTTAACATTATTCCTTAAACAAAAAATGAATACGTCGTGCTGATTACAACTTTTAAATTATTTCTTACGATAAGAACTGTTTCAGTAAGTCCGGTAGCCAGCATTCGATCGAAGTTTCTAATAGTCAATTATTTGTTTGTTACATAAACGACATCTAATGATTCCTTCATAAGATGTCATTTGCGAACAGGTACAGAGTTAAAAATACTAATGTAATTCACAACTTCGACTTATTTTAACATCCTGCAACTCGAGCACGATGACGACAAACTCGCGCGGTGCGCCACTCGGCTGACGGTGAAACTTCACTTTGATTGCGAGAATGCTCCGCGTAAAGGCTTGTTCGCCATCTGGCGTTTTCAATGTTGACATTTTGACATAGGACCGCTACACATTACGCGCGCTATCACCATCGTACTCGAGCTGCAGAATGTCCTATAAAATAAAGCAATTTTTTACTTTCACTTCATTATCTTTTCAACTTCATATAAGCGAAGTAATATGTGTCAAAACCAATTTTAAAAATTATTCACACCGACAAAAACCAGCTGTCATATCGTACGCAATGAGACTCTCATGAGAGTTGATTGCCAAGCTAAACAAAACCTTGATGAAAACAGCAAAGTTTGGATTTATTTTGCATTCGATTGACGTTGACCAATTATCTTAGGATGCTATAAGGACGCCCCTAATTTCAAAAGACGTAATATTTGGACGGCCCCTAACAACAGTAAAAATGGCTTTTGGATAAAAAAAAAGTTTTGAAAAATTAAGAAATAAGTTAGTCGTTAAAAAACACTTTAAAAACAGGCTTTTGTTTTCGCATTGTCCTCATTAAACCCTTTTATTTGATACCCTTATCCTGTGAGCTAGTCTGCCATCTTGGGCGGTGCGCCACATTGCATTTAGAGTGACGCCACTTAACTAACCATATTTTTATCCAAACTAAACATCTGTGCAAATTTTTAGCCGAAATCGAGGTTCTTCTTTTTGTTATGGTGTAGGTATATGCAAGTGTGTGCTGACACCAAGGACCTATGTTACGGCAAAAGTTACTATGTAGGTACATTTTTAGTAGACTAAATTTACAATAAAATAAGAATAATTTGGTATTGGTAGGCCAAACAGTTTATGAGTTACGGCTATTCAAAAAATGCCAAAATTTCAAAAATATGTGTGAGTGCGAAACTCATGAAATGACGTCACATGGTATTTTTACCTTTGACCAAGGTTTTAAGTTACAGTTTACCGACTTAACTATTCACCCTCACAACATTTATAACAGCAACATGGATTTACAAGACAACTTCGAGATACCAACTTTGAACTCTATGGTGAATAACATTGTGAATCAGGCATTTTCATAGGCATTTTCTGGGTTAACTCGCTCCATCGTCGACCTCATCTTTGACCTTTTGTTTAAGATTGAGGTCAAGAGTTAACCCATCCCCCGTTTCATCACTACCAACTCATAAAAAATCAGAACTACCTAATTTGATGTTAGGCCATAATTCTTTTTAACGCTATTTCAATGAGCTATACGTTGTAAGATATAAAACTTATGATGAAGAAAACGTTTAAAATAAATACATAACAAAGTAACGGATCGCCTACCGCATCTAACTAACCTCACTATCATCTTTTAAAAAGTATCTTATCTATGTATTTAATTTTTAGGACAACCACAAAAGAAGCCGGAGCAGCATTGCTAAAATAATAATATAAGTCCACTACAGTTGCAATTTAACTAATTGGCCACTCGTAATCCCAGTAGACCGACTTCTTCGCTTTAAAAGCAAGGGAAACAATATCTAGAAAACACTCGGCAATAAGTGTTTTTAAACGGACTTCAAAAAAGCAGGTATACTGTGGGTTGTGTCAGACTTTCTTTTATTCTGCATTTATGTAAGCAGTATAGAGCGACATGGTCAAAATGACCAAGCTCTTCAAACTAAGATTAAAAACTGTACGTTTTTGTAATTATATTTTTTGTGTATAAATAATCACGGGCAATTTATGCCCCGGACCTTTGAAAGGCATGCGTGAGGCTAAAGCCAACACGTAGAGGCCAGTTAGATAATTTCATTTAGTAATGTGACACCAGCCGGCAGTTATCTATGTACCTATACATACACTATAGAAATGCACCCAAAGCTAACCCCTGGTTAGTGAAGAACTATGAAGAACTAAGAACTGGGCTTGAAAGGCTAGTGGACTGGGTAACAGGACTACGGGTAGGACAAGAGCGCCTGTCCTATCCATGTTGAAAAACATGAAAAATAAGCAGGTGTTGACTCACCAACTCACTAAAAATGCCCCATACCCGAGAAGGGGACTGTATTACTTAGACTCCGCTGTCCGTCCGTCTGTCTGTCCGTTTGTCACATGAACCGTGATAGTTACACAGTTTAAATTTTCACAGAATAAAATAAATTTTTAAGGGGGCTCTCATACAACAGAAGTGTTTTTTTCCTCGTTTTTAAAGATAATGGTACGAAACCCTTCATGCGTGAGTCCGACTCGGACTTGGTCGGTTTTTTTTGTATGTTTGTTACGTGATAACTGCCAATTATCGGCCAATTTCCTAAATTATTTTTGTGTTCGAAAGAGTAACTAAGGTTACCTCACACATTATATTTACGTGACATTTTGGTTTATGGTTATCTGCTATTGGCATTGTTGGGATTGAAGTCGGTTGACTTGCGTTTTTAACGTGGACTATTTTCAGATACAATTGTTGAAATCGGCAAGTGTTTTGTTTATTTCAGAGGAAGTTGCGGTACAAAACAAAACACTTTAAATCTTAGAGCGAATCGCGAAATCTCAATTGAAACCTGACAACTTATAGCTTAACAATTTAAACTATTAAACGTCAAAAAATACGTTTAGGAGGAATTAAGTTTAAAGTTAAAGCTGAAGTCAGTTTAAGGGACCCGGGACAGAAAGCTACTCAAGGACAAGGTCACGAACAGAAAATTACACCAGAAGTTATTTCTTTTTTAAGGTTTTTTTGTTACAAAGGAACTTCTTTCCAAAGAGTTGTTAATTATAATTACATTTTGTCTTGTTTTCGTGTTTTAAAAACCGTTTATGGAGTAGGCCTTGACATAATCTTATTGACTTAATCCTTGAAAAATGTTGAACGGAATTAATATCCTTGACCGCCAGGCTCTTTTCACAAGTTTTAAAGGCAAGAAAATTCTTAGCTTGAGTTACTGAAAATAATTAAAAACCGCACGTCGCGTGTTTCACAAGAAATTGGCGGGCAAACAGACAGACGCGGATTGATATTTTATTTTCAACTAATTAGAGATTCATTTATTAAAAATAAAAATAAATCAGAGAGGGATTGTCGGCGTTATTTATTAGCTTACACAGTTATTGATTGTTCGAATTCTAATGACAAATTAATACTGTACGATATTAATTTCATAGAGTCCTAATTCAAGATTGCAAAAGCTTCAGCCGGAGGCAAGTACAAAAGTTTGCCGCAAACAGCTCAGCGGTTACAAATCATAAAATTCATAAAACATCACGTAATAATTATGGCACAGATGACGTCTAAGCTATGTGCTCAGACGCTTGTCAAAGACTCAACGCGCCACTTTTGGATTGACGGTTAGAATGCACTCATTTTTTAATTGAAAGAAGAATCCGAATGTTAACCAAAAATAAACCTAATTTGGCAAGGTCAATCGAATGCAAAAGAAATGCAAACTTCTTTTCTTATATTTAAGGTTATGTTTTCATTGGCAATCGACTCTATTGAGAATGAAGTCTCATCTTGTATGCTAGGGCAGCTGGTGAAAGTTGAGAACAAGACTCATGCGTCTCATTACAATGTTTAGATAATTAAATTCATTTTCCTAGATCATCTCCAGTTCTTTATTACCTTATTCAAACAGCTGAAGGTCAAGGTCTAGGTTACAGAAATGCAGCGAAATAGCGACAAATAATACTGAACTTGGTTCATTAGTACCTAAGCTCGAAGCTCGCTATGTTTGTTAGTGTTTA
Organism: Aproaerema taeniolella; assembly: GCA_949987775.1. NCBI lineage: Eukaryota > Metazoa > Arthropoda > Insecta > Lepidoptera > Gelechiidae > Aproaerema > Aproaerema taeniolella. The sequence continues at coordinate 32,635,514 of OX465242.1, read as the reverse complement.
CTGAAGCAAATCCGCTTAAATTTCCTTTGCATTCAGCCGGCGTCGAAGTTATTCATTTGTGAGAATTTAATTTAATTTTGACTCTTACATAACGAACACTCAGTGATAAATACCATCAGGAAGATATGAAAAATAAACAATTTAGTTCAAATGTGAATTACATGACACCAGCATCTGAACCGACGGCTTGTGGCTCAATTCCCGGTCGTGGCAAAAGTCTGTGTAAGAAGCAGATGTTTTAAAAAACTTTTGTCTAAAAAAACTACGTACAATTAGGACCACCCCATCAATAGTAAGGTTCATAAAAGTCCACTAATAGTAATTAAGAGTCGCTGAACTGCGATCGCCAACTCATCCCACACAAATACACAGGGGGTTAAAAACAATAGGCGGTTTTATTTATTTATTTAACAGTTAATTGTACACAGGACAAATAGAAAAACGAACACGCACAGCTTATTTCTTTAAGAAGTTTCTTTCAGTAGGTTTTCCTATTGTTGTTAAAATACAAATTCTTCCGTTCTTATTGTGTAGGTATACTCGAGCAGGTGGCGAACTTGACTAATCTTAGTGTTTCATCCCCGCCTGTAATTTCTTTCCTGATGGTCAGGACATCATGTAGTTCTAGAACAGGGATTGCGAACCAATGGCACGCATGCCATCAATGGGACGCGACAAAATATTTTGGGCACGCCACCGATGACAAAGCATAGATAGTAGAATACTTACCATACTACGAGTAGTAGACAAATTAACAAAATTCAGTATGCAGTTCAACTAACGAACTTAAGTGAGCCTACGTTACGGAATGAGTAGGCGGTGGTCGGCAGGAAGCGCTTTTGTTTAAGTTGAATTTTAATATTTTCTCAATAAGTCAATATTATTTGATAGCACGTCTATGGTCTCATTCAACATTTCCTTTATAAATGGCTCGTCAATCCATAAAGGTTCGCTTTCCCTGTTCTAGAACCATTCAAAGCCATATTTGACATTCATTGTGAGGGTTATTAGATAAAATAGGAGTATAAAAGTGATAGGTTGTCAGTCTTTCTCCTAAAATACTGCAAAACCTTCGTGCTCACTTACTGGTTCCTACAGAATGCCTGGGAAGAGAGGATTTTTGAAGTTTTTCGAAGATCCCAGTCCAGCGTGGAAGCAGGGAAGGTGTTAATATTTCCAAATCGTCGAATGGCCTCTGGTTTTGCGATCGTAGTCAATCGACAAGTTGGGACGGATTGTCGTTTCATCCGAAGTTGAAAACGCACGAGAAAAATCGCTAGTATGGTCAACAGCTTTTGTGTCCTCCTCTACACATAACTAATAGATTACTAATAGATTTCCATGAGATGTTAAATACAAATTATCTTTTTTTTTAGATTACGGCAATACACTTAATCTCATACCTGTTGGGTCTCAATCAAGCGATGGGTTTATTTTGTCAACGTAAACTTCCCGCAGGTCAATAAATAAGTTACCGCTTGCAAAAAACTTTTTTTTTTCCTTTTTATGGATACCTAGTCGCGAGTGGAAGAGCGTTGCAAGAGTTATCTAAGAAACTTGAGCCGCCAGACTTTGCTTATTTTTAACAGACTTCAAAAATAGTTTAAATTATACTAGCTTTCCGCCCATAGCTCCGTCCGCGTGGACTACAGGGTCTACAGGTCATATCGTGCCCATCTGTGGGATAAAATGTAGCCTATGTCCTTTCTAATCTATCTCTGTACTAAATTTCATCAAAATCGGTTCAGTAGTTAAAACGAGAAAGCGTAACAGACAGACAGACAGAGTTACTTTCGCATTTATAATATTAGTAGGGATAGATGGAAACTAAGTAAATTAAAAATATTGTCAGTTTTTACAAACCGCTCGCGTTCTTCCTCGCAGGAAATTAAAACAATACGAATAGAAGCTACCCACTCACCAAAGTATTTTGATAACGCTTTCAGATTTAGGTATTTATTACTACAAACCATAGTCAATATTTTTAGTCGGTAATAGGCAATCATGTACAGGGTGTAAATCTGCAAGGTTGCCATATTCAATGATAGAATAGTATGGTATGGTACCAACTATATTCGATAATACCGAAAACGGAACATTTACTATAAACAAAAAAAACAAGACTTTGTTTTGAGCTTTTTTAGTGATGTGCATATAGTTTCGATGAATTAATGATGTGCACGCGAGTTGTCGATAAAAAAATTAACATAAATTAAATTGTTAAAATTTTAGGTTTTTATACAAGGTGTTTCAGAAAATCACAAAAAAATAAATTCCAAAATTTTACTTTAAAAATTAAATAGTCGCAACTCTAGTAATCAGTTGCACGGTTTCAAAATGAAAGTTTCATATAATTAATATGACATACTTGCCACATTTGTAATAGAGCTGCGCAATAAGCTAAATTTTTATTTAATTTGGAATTATCTTTTTTTTGGTTTTTTTGAAACACCTTGTATTATTATTGATTTCAACTCTATATCAGCTGTATATTTGCTCATGTGAATATGGCAACCTTGCAGATTTACAGATTTGCTTTCAGTTTGCATAAATCAATAAATCAACAACGAGCTACGAGATCGCTACGAACGGCTAAGAATTGCTTCAATAAACATTTTATAAAATAGCAAGGAACGATACTTTCTCTAGCTTTCGGCTTCTTCAGAAAAAGATATTTAAAGTTGTCTCTTCAAACGAAAACTACCAAGTAATTATGGGTGTAAAAGCTTTTCTGAGTATTTAGACGTTCTTTTCGCGTATTTAAACCTTTAAAAAAAATTAAAATGACCCTAATTACATATTCATAGCGTGCCATCATCAGGACGACTATTCCAGTAATTAATGGGCGTTTTTCGACTTGACGGTTTGCCGGCCGGCAGCGACTGGAAAGCTTGGTGTCACGGCGGCGGCGACGGCACCGGTGAGAATCATCGCCATTTCGGTGCCGGCGCCAGTCAGTCAAAAACATGCCATATATTTTCATACATTTTTACTTCCCCGGTAGCCGAGCCGTTACTGGCGTCGGTGCCGTGTCGTTGCCGTGCCGTCAAGTGGAAAAACGCTAAATGGCATCTTAATGGCAGTAGAATTCTAATAGTGACCATTTTATCCGTTCAAGTGGTGAAATTTAGAACTATCTAAACCTAATAGGTACATTTAATGTCAGCTACCTTGATTGGGGGTGCCAATGCTAACTGAATGTTATATTGCTGGGTAGTTTTTCGAAACTTAATGTGCAGTTGGCGGTGGCACTGCTGGTCCCTGGTCGCCTGCGGCTCGACCTTCAAACTTATACTCGACCTGCAATTGCCTATTTCGCGGCCTTTGTAGTAATGTACTATTAAATCGGAAACACTGAAGATATAATAAAGAATACTTTATTGTTCCTCAGCACATACCAGCATACTAAAGATGCACAATAAATGTAACTTTGAGCACAAAGGCGGTCCCATTTCTAAAGAGCAAATCTTATTGGATACATTTGGGTGTTGATAATCACGTAGACAATAAAAAAATACAAAACACATAAACATAACACAATAAAAATAATAAGAAATAAAATGCAAAAAAAAAACATTAAATAGCTTTCCGGCCGCGACGTCGTTCGCGTGGAAAAATATCCTACATCACTACAATCACGTCAATACGTGGAAGATAAGACAACAATACTATAGGTACTCGTATAAGCGAAATAATAATTAGTTAAATTAACTCGCCCTCGAAACGAATTTGAAATCTTGGTACTGAATCGCAGTTTAGTGGGCGTTAATGAAGTCGGTACACTGCTTGGTTTAACCTAAATAATTAATCCAGAACGTGTGCCGCAAGACGTTGACAAGATCATCCCTCGAATATCTGCAATCTATACAGGCAAATCACAGCGGTGATAGCCCAGTTGGTAATGAGCCAGACTTGTAATCGGAAGGTTGCGGGTTCAAATCCTGGTGCGGGCCTGTACCACTAAATTCGTCTTTTCGGATTTATGTACAGATTTCTAATTATCACTTGCTCAGCGGTGAAGGAAAACATCGTGATGATGAAAATTCATTTTCGACAGACGAGCGGTCCACCAACCCGCATTGGGCCAGGTGGACTATGGCCTGAATTCTCTTCGTGTTTCGATGGGAGGCCCGTGCCCCTCGGTGGGGACGTATATGGGCTGGTAAAAAAAACAACGAACTACATCACAATTCTTAACGCAACTGAAAACAATAAAAATTTTAGAAAAATTAATCAAGCATTTAAACAATGACGTAAATAAATGATGATTTAATGACAATGACGACTTTGAAAAATAATTTTCCACGTGAAAAACGTAAGAGTCACCGACTTCAATCCCAAAAATAGTTAAAAGTAAATATCTTTTGACAATAATAGGGCTTTAAAATTCTTTATATTGAATAATATTAAGGAACACACTGTCGGAAAGACATTTTTTTCGAGAGTTTCCCTCAATTTCTTCAGGATTCCACCATCAGATCCTGGTTTCCTTACCATGGGACCACCCTTGGGATACTCTCTTTCCAACAAAAAAAGAATAATCAAAATCGGTTCATAAACGACGAATTATCCGCGGACATACATAAAAAAATATATACGGTCGAATTGAGAAACCTCCTCCTTTTTAGAAGTCGGTTAATTACTGTAAAATACACTATTTCGTGAAAATTATGACAGAAATGTGTATAGTAAAACAGAGAGCCTGAAAAGCGAAATATGATCTAGTCAGTTTGGTCTATTATCCTCTCGTTGTAGAGAGTAATGTGTTGATGGTGCAAATTAAAGCCTACTCTCATCGACAGACCAATTACCTACGATTCGATAATATGATCAACTAGCAATTTCTTATCAATAACGCATGCATATATGCTACTGTTTAAGAACTATTCTTTTATAAATACGATAAAAAACTAAAAATAAAACGTTCACAAAAGAATTCAAGATTAGTAAACTACATGGATGGGGGAAACCGGAGCGATACGGAACAGGCCTAATGCCCCGCAGTGGGTTGGAATTACATAGATATATACCGACCACAACCCGCCAGTCGCGCCACTCAAACTTCATAGATCTGTAGCCCGGGGACATTAATATTACTAAAAATGTTTCCGTTTGTCTTTGTGAAATGATTATAGATTTCGCCATTTTATATACTACAAGTGAGGTCTTAATGACCGTAACCAGACGTAACTATATGTAGTGATAAGTTAAAAAATCTCTTAAGTCAAAAAGCTATTGAAGTTACCATTTCAAATTTATTCATCTATTAATAGGCCTTCTTAACATACTATATACCTATTCTTAGACGATTTCTGTAATAGACGATTTCTGGGGCCGTTTAGATTTTAAGACTCATTTCTTTATCATGGACCAAATGAGTCTTAAAATCTAAACCGGCCACAGAAATCATCTTAAAATAGGTATATGGTTTGTTCAGAGGGCCTGTTAACAAATATATAAAGAAACGGTAACTCAAAAATGTAAAAAAAACCCAGAAAATATGGTTACGGCGGGTTACGGTCATTAAGACCTCACTTTTAGTATATAAAATGGCGAAATCTATAATAATTCCACAAAGACAAACGGTAACCTTTTTAGTAATATAAATTTTCCTCGGGCTACAGATCTATCAAGTGATCGAACGTGAATCGCTGTCGACGTATAGAGTTACGTAACTCGCTCGCCACAATCAAAAAGATTTAGTTGAGCTAAACACACAGTTTCGAAGTGACAATGCCAATGGGCAAGCAAGTTTTTGCCCAGTGCCCTCGCGCAATCAAGGTGAAGTGTCACATTTAAGTGGAGTGACGCGTGAGTTGACGCGGGCTGTGCTAGCTATGCTGCTGAAGCAACAACTCTCAAATTTTGCACGAGCGTTCCATAGGTGATATATGCCACGCCGGCTAAGTAAGGATATCTTAAAACTCAGACTAAATTGATTTTTTCCATTTGTCCGCATTTGTTCATTTGTCAATAGAACACGTAAGCTCACAGGTTTCCCAAAAAATTTCTCCGGAAAGTGAAATCACAGATTTTTTTTGACCCTGATTACAAAGATTAATATGCGAGATAAACATTTTGTAAGGAAAAGAATAACGAGAGCAAAAAGATTGCCAAAATTTTTGACAGCAAATATTTGTTACACTCTATCTATTTTACTTTTGTACAATAATTCAAAGTTGTTTACAACAGCCAAGCACCACTGGAGGTTTGCAGACCATCAGCTGGAAACTAAATTTAGACTAACTTTCCCGTAGGAATTTAGTAAACCTATATAGCCTATTTATTAATCCAAGATGTCAGCTACCTCCATCCCAAATTTTATCAAAATTGGTCCAGCCGTTTAAGCGTGAAAGAGTAACAAACATCAAAACATCCTCAAAACTCTCGCATATATAAATATAAATAAGTAGGATAAAGTTAATAAAATACTTAACCATTTGTTTTGAAAGAAGTGCAATAAAGTGGACAGGCCCTCGGTAGGTAGCAAAAATTATTAATGAGGTCTTCCCCACCTACTTTGATCAACGGAGGCAGTGAATAAATAAAAACCGGCCAAGAGCGTGTTGGGCCACGCGCATTGTAGGGTTCCGTAGCAGCATGGTTCACATATGCAGCCGGCTTCTTAATTCTACGAGCATATTGTCATAGACGATGTTAAAATCCCCAAATACTATTGTATCAAAAACAAATGTATTAAAGAGTTTGTAGTTTCAGAAATAACTGTATTTCTGGCCTAAATACAACAGAATAGAAGCGATTTTTTTTGTGACAATATTATTTTTAGGAATAATATAATATTATCGAGCTGCTGCTAAAGCAGGTCGCGTGGCGATCGTGTATGATTTTGATGTCATTTTTGTAATTAGCACCCCAAAAACCTATTAAACGACTCACTTTTAGCGTGGACCCTTGTATTGCAGACATAAAATCATGTGCATGGGTACATGGGAAACACCCGAAAAAAATTATTTTTCCACCATTTTATTTTTTTGCTGGTAGAGTGGGGGGGACACTTGTGTTGGACAAAAAATTTTACTTTAAAAATGTATGTTTCGCAAACAGAGTGCCGAATCTAAAAACGTTCTTAGTAAACCCCTTTTATCTTTTAAAAAGCTGTTGTATGACACCCCATTTGATGATATTGGCAAGAGAAAAAAAATTCATCGCCCTTTCACATCTATGGAAGACACCTGAAAAAAGTTTTTTTCTAAGATTTTACTCTACAGTTCTATCGGCGTAATTTATATGTACGACCATGCCAAATTTCAGCTCCGTCGTACCAAGGGTTTCTTAGGAAACCCGCGTACAGACGGACAGACGGACATGGCGAAACTATAAAGGTTCGTAGGACGGAATCCTAAAAATGCGATGTAGCGGTCATGCATGATACAACAGACCACTTAGAGCGGAGCTGAGGTGCATTTGTATTTACAAAAGTAAGTGCATGTGCATAGTTTAAGTGCATAAATTACGTATATTCTTGGAGGCCTTACAAATTTTTTATCGCCTCAAAAACCGGGTTTTTAATGGAATTCTGGAAAACCTACAGTTAATCAAAATTTATTTGACTCGCAATTAAAATACTTCTAAGTAACCAATTATAGGTTTCCACTTACGATCTTAATTAAGAAAAATATATATTCTAAAGTAGTTTAAAACGCTATGATGTTATTCTTAAATCATGTAGATTTTTTTTTAAGTTGAGGTCAGGTGACATGAAACATTTCAAAGTCAATGTATGTTTTATTATAAACTGTGCTCTTTACAAAAATCCATGTCTTACTGACCGGCACTGCGCTATAGAGGTATGCGGTTTTTTAGTTAAATAAACCCGACGCGCTAATATTCAGAACTACCGAACACCAACATCAACTATACTGGAGTAGCTCCAAGGCTCAGCGAGTTTTCCTTTTCTATTTTTTTTTGCCGTGTGGTGATCGGTTGAGAATAACACCACCCCCTTTCTTTCAGTGGGTGTCGTAAGAGGCGACTAAGGAAACACAAATGAGACCTTCCTCCTATTAATCCACCCCAAGCAACGACACCTCAATTTGTTCTGAATCTGAGGTAGCGTCCTATGGTCTCATGCGGTGTGGTAGGCTCTTTAAAGGGCCGTCTGGTTCGCGACCCCTCCTACCGAAGTCCGACGCCAAATAGCTTGCTGTGTTCCGTCCATTGAATAGATAAAAGAGGTTGGAAAGGAAATCGTCTGCCGTTTGTACTAGAACCAGTGTCGCCGCTTTTTCGCCCACTTCTGACTCCACTACATACACAGAAATAATAGGAACGCTTAATTACACACACAAATAAACATTTCACACTTCGATCACACGTCTGCTATTGGTTCGCACAGCACTATAATACCATTATTCTAAGTAAAGTTTCATAGCGAAACCCGCCACGAAGAAACTTCAAGATGTAAAAAATCGATTAATATTAGAAAAACTAACTATTAATCGATATTTCTAGCTTACCGGTGATAAGAAATTGATCCATTCTTGAGTTTTGCTGTCGTGTTATAATAGCACAGGTCGGCATTCTAAGCAATTTCGACCGCTTGTTTACCCAATGGCGCTTTACAACCGACTAAAACAATGATCGCGCGAGTTCGGTTATTAGCGCATAAGTGCGGCGCGCCAAAGACGCCTTCGTTTCCTTTCCAACCTCTTTTACCTATTCCGTGGTTCCGTCGGTGCGTAGGAGTACCAGTGCCATATAGGTTTTTGATTTTTGGGCCTAAAATGAATGATTTCCAAATGACCACCTCTTTATAGTTAGTAATGGTGTAACTGTAGATTACCAGACATACTGCTACGTTAAAAATACGTTTCGCTTGTTGTACAGTGCTTTTAATTCGATATTTAATCATTATAATGCAAAAACACGTATCTCCGAGCTACACGCGACAACGATTTGTCTAAAGGGGCCGCAAAGTGCTGTTGCACACCTCGTGGACTGGTAGTGTTGTACCACTATCGAAGTATAAAGACATTTTCAGTAGACATCCGCTGCAACTATGCAACTGTATTTAGTTTGCATGCTCCTAATGCGTTCTCATATATTTATTATGAAACATGAGAAGGCAAATCCCTTAAATTGTAGCGACATGTTAGCCAGATAGCCTAAGAACTAGAATCGCAAGTAAATCACGTAAATAGAGTGACCCCAAAGCAAACAATGACTGGCTATCGATAAGATAAGCTGCTTACAGTATTCGTAAGACCTTTATAGCCTTATTGTGTTGTTGTTACCCATCCTTGAGCCTCTAAAAATAACTCAGGCATAGGAGGAATTACAGATTAAAGGTGTTGACGGTAACATCGTTTAAGCTCACGCCATTGTACCATTGTGTATCCTGAAGGATGAAAACAAGATTTAAAAAAATTCGAATCAATACTCAAGTAAATCATTTTTAACCACCGACAAAAAAGAGGTGTCTTGGTGTTTTAAGTGTCTTGGTGTTTTTGTGTGTCTGGGCTGGGTGTCTGTTTACGGTATCGTAGCTACTCAACGAACGGACCGATTTCGATGCGGTTTTTCGTTTGCAAGCTGACGTAATCGAGATGGTTCTTAGCTAGGTATATTTGATTAAAGTTGGTTTAGCCGCTTAAGAGTTATTAAACTTTAATTTTTTTAGCTGAATATTCAAGTAGGTATTTTATTTGTTTTAATTTATTTGGGGGGGTTATAATATAACTTTAATTTTTTATTTAAAGATGGTTTTAATTTCTTTTTTATTTATTTGAGTTCGAGGGACTTTACCTCGTTGTCGTTATGAGCGATGAATGCTTATAAGCGATGAATGTCAGGGGTGATAGATTTTTTTGAAGTGAAAACTTCTTTAGCGGCTTTGAAGTATGGGTAAAAATGTTAAACTCGCGTCAGGACACGTAACGGACACGTGACCCTGATCGAAAATTCGTAAGGCGGAGGGGTGTTTGATAAATATAGGAAATTAAAACTGCAAAACTTAAGATGTCATCCGGTGTCAGCATAGAAAAAAATAAATTAAATATTAATGCACAACATTAATGTTCAAGTTTTCACTTCTGCTGGCACTCCCGGAGTGCAACCCGTTGTTTATATATGTTCACCGATTTCTCTGCCAATTATGGACCGATTTTCCAATTTTTTTATGTTCAAAAGAGTATACTCCAGAGGTGGTCCCATATCCAGAAATAGCATTTAAAAAAATCAATAAAAACAAAAAAAAACCTACAAACCAGAACATCATCTAAATAAATGAGTGACATTTTCGTTTGTGGTGATCTGCCAATAGGCATTGTAGTCTGCATAAAATACTAGTTATCTACTTTGTGCGAACTTTTGTTGGGATTGAAGTCGGTGACTCGTACGTTTTTAACGTGGAAAATTATTTCACTCAATAAAGCTCCATCCAACATACACTCACGCTTATACATGTCGCCGGAAATTAATAAGAATCGTAAGTTGATACATTTTCGAGGTAGTTTATCAACTATCGGCAAATCATACAAGGCAGTTGAAATGTATTATTTAACGCAATAAATTTTAGCTAATTGATCAGCTTACGCTGCCTGGCTGTAAGTTTATCAACTAACGATTTTGCCATACGTCAAATCATACACGAATGGACCATTCGCTGCTCAGTGTACATTTTTACGTTAAACTGAAATCCGTAATATAATACACTGTTCTACACTGGTCGATGCGACAACCTCTTAAGGCAACCACAGTCGAGTCGTTTCTGGCACTTCACCGGCCGCTGCCGCGGCACGCTCGCTACGCTCGCTCGGCTCGTGCGTTGAGGGTCGTAGTTCTAACCTAACCTAACCCAACCAACCCTGAACGGGTTGGTTGGGTTCGGCTACTAACAAACCTACTTGTCGCAGTTCTAAGTGAGACATTCAACCAATCAGCGAACACCTCGAGTTTTCAACCAATCAGCGTACACATCGCGTTCGTCGGATTATTTTACCGCGAGACGCCGTAAATTGATCGATTACCGGAAATGTATCCGTTAAATAATACATTTCAACTGCCGTGTATGATTTTCCGATAGTTGATAAACTACCTCGAAAGTTGATCAACTTACGATTCTTATTATTTTCCGGTGACATACATAAAAATGGTGTTAAAAAAAATGATTCAAAATTAATTAATATTTAGCTTATTGCGCAGGTCTATTACAAATATGACAAGTATGTCATATTAATTATATGAAACTTTAATTTTGAAAGATGTCAAACCGTGCAACTGATTACTAGAGTTGTGACTATTTCACTTTTAAAATTAAATTTTGGGATTTCTTTTTTTTTGGGTTGTTTTGAAATACCTTTATATGTATAATCCGGGTGAGTAGAACTCCATGTAGTTCTAAAACCACTTGAAGCCACATTTGACATTCATTCTGCGGGTTATTAGATGGAACATTCAGTATAGTGGGGATAGGTTGTCAGCCTTACGCCCACGATATCATGTACCGCTTACGGGCTCCTACAATGTGCCTGGGAAGAGTTGGCAACCGGCAAATTCTAAGTTTGTCTTTCACTACCACTCCAGCGTGGAAGATCAATAAAGATGGTAAGTTTACACCAAATTCACCAGCATATTATATCACATTCGCTTTGTCAATACTCAATACTATTCGAATTGCTTCAGGCCACGGGTGCATGATTTCAATATTTTTCTATTGAAATCACAATATATTAAAATATTTTTGAACGTAAAATCCTTTTTCCTATTGGGAAATGGCGCATGTATTTTCAATGTTAATCGGCTTAACGGTACTTTCGCGGAAATACACCACAAAGAGAATTCAAGCGAGATACCAGGAATTATTAATTTTTAACTCGGTAATCCGAAAAGCGTTAGCTTAATGCTGCGATAATGGCGAAGAGTCGATATATAATATGATCACGAGGCACTTATTATATATTATTATAATGCCGTAGCTAAAATGTCTAGTCAGCAGAACAAGAAAAATCTCGCAAATCTACTTAACTCCACAGTGTATAATTAACTCATACAATTACAATATAATTTATTTGATATACAACACAAGACATGTTACATATAAAATAATGTACAACAAGGCAGCCTTATTGCTTAAAAGCAATTTCTTCCACGCAACCTGATAATATAGGAATGTCACAACTTAGATTTATAAACAGGTGGTGCATTTACAAAATATACTACATAACTATGTATAAATACAATATAAACGTATGTACTAAAATGTAATAATGTTTTTAAAATAAAATATATACTAATTGATAGATTTGTAAATAAACACATGATATTACAATACATAGTAATTAAAGAAGGAATTATAAGTACACAATAGCAGAAGGAGAAAGCAACAGAGTTTAAGCCAATAGCAGTTACAATATTACTTGAAACTCGATCTGCCAACATTTTAAAACTTGATATTACTTGAATATAGTAATTAAAGACCTTCCTTACCTGCTACTCTTTCCAGCTGTACAGTAAAAGTCTGTAAATTGGATGCAAGGGTTTTGCTGTATAATGGGCGAAAGGCTGACCACCTCTCACCTTTATACAATTTGTTCCATCTGATAAGCCTCACAATTTGTGTCAAACATGGCATCTAGTGGTTCTAATACCACTGATGCTCTCTCTGCCTACCCCGTCAAGTATTATAGGCATGAGCGTATGTATGATAAGTGATAAGATAACCCTTAAGCGCACTCAGTGACGAATAATTAAGGATACTCCTTTATTACCTGCTCGATAGCCAATCAAAAGAAACACCGCAGATCCTCAATCATCTCAGTGGCCTGTGGTTTATAGTTAGTACGCCAATTGCAGATATTAACTATGTTGTGTATGAATAATCTACCACAAGACCATATTTAGAGAAGACGTGTCTCCTAGTAGATCCAGGAAAACTGGAACGTTTTCAGCAGCGACAAGTATGTTTGTGGGGTCATACAATCTGGCTGCCGTATGACTTTCACAATAGAGCATTTGATTGAAACCAATCAGAAAGCAGTTTCCGTGGCTTCTTTATGGAAAAAATAGCCATTGGAGACTTTAATTACACGTGGTAAGCGTGTTGGCGAGCGTAAAGTGAGTGTCGCACCAACAATGGCAATGCTTTTGCACGACTATAGCCGTAGAATTGGGCAGAATCCATGGGGTGACTTAAAATTAGTTGGCGAAAGTTTAGGGGGTGACTTTTCCTATGAAACTGAATTACTTTTCCAAAGAAATGTTCTGATCTACGACTGTAACATAGTTTCTTTAGAATATGTCTTACTATCATATCATATACAGCGACGGAACGGTAACAACATCAGTTACCGTTCCGTACCGTAAGTACGTGCGTAAAGCGATAAAGAACAGAAACTCATAAAGAAGTAGCGTGGAGTTGCAAGGTTTTCTATAGATCAGTACTTAAATATTTTTTTCACAAAGGCATCGTTAGCTTTAAAATGTAACGCAACTCCAATTAAACCTTTGCAAAAAATGATTTAAACTTTTATCCTGTATCCGCACGCGGCCGCGGCACCGTCAAGGAAAAGCATTATACAAGATTGGTTGAAAAATGCAGAGATTTTTGCAGAGGGTATCAACCTAACCGTTAAACAATCACAGCTATTAAGAATGGGTAATGCCTACTTACTGCTACATTTCATATTTTTCTAAGAGTTTTTTTCACGCAATTCAAAAATACAAAAGAATATATAATATTTATTTAACTGTTGTCTGCCTCTGTGCAGTGACAACAAATATTATATGTATTAGAATAAGATTTTTCCCATGTTAGTGACAATAAAGAGTTATCGCACGACTGAGTCGAAACTTTGTATTAAATGTCTTCATGATTAAAAGTCTAGAGCGGTTTAGAATATTTAACGTAAAAAAATAATTATAAATCGATAAAGTGCTACAAAACGTGGAGTGATTGAATAATAAAGTAAACAATTAGTAGTGAAAGCTGAACTTGCCCTTGGCGGCTGTATTGCATGCTGCAAAGGCCAGGTCTTGGTGCGCATGTCTGCCTGGCTGGATGCCTCGCGCCTATTCCGTTGGCCCGCTCCCGCCAGTTTCGTGTCGCCGGTGTCTCATGGTAGCCGTGTAAATCGGTCGCTGCAGAATCCGAAGTCACTAGAAGCTCACCAAAGTATCAACTCAACTAAGTTGATCGACTGATCTGCTCCGTTTCAATTAAATAAAAAATCCTTTTCAACTTTAAAGTTTTCTATTCTAAAGTTTCCGGAAGTACGTAAGTATTTAACTATATAAGTCGTATTAAAAAAATACACGTGAAAATTCCTGTTAAAAAATAAACTTTTCAAAGAAGTTATGACAACTTTTTAGAACTTTTTTAAGAAGATTTTTTACTGTATTGAAAAGTTTTATTCGAATTATATTCTAGTTTAATTAATTATTGGAGATAATGCAACCTAACAGCGGGTCTTATGAATTAAAAAAATTAAAAAGATACATTATTTTTTAATGACAAGTTAATATTTCATTAAAAACGAATAAATGGATAACATTTACTCACTACATTATTCTGTTTTCAGATATCAAAATGTTCAACTTTATGTTTAAATGTTATGTTGTTTACATAGCGATTCAGATGACCATTGTAGTGTGCAGAGTGTATATAATCGCTCTTAACTATTTTTGCCACCGTTTCAATCGTAGAAACTAAAAAGGTTTTGCTCATTTAACGGTAGCCACTTTAATCAAAAAATCATTGGTAAGTTTTAAAAACCAGCATATTTTCAACATAAGGCAATTTCATACATATTTTTAAACACTGTGAATTAAAAAAAAAATACGGTTGATATCATTGTTACATTCGAAAACCTAATGATAATCTGGTTGATGCCGCTAAAGGTATTCGAAGAGAGAGTTCCTGACTTTCTTCGTCGGGTCGCGGTAACTAAACAATAAGCAACTGGTGGAAAGCCCAGCCACTCGTTTCGTATAAAAATATGTATGCATAATGTTTAGGGCAATAGTCACAAATTTTTAAACCAAGGCCAATCCGATTTTGGACAATATCATTTCATAATTCTTTTTTTGTTATTTGACTGATAATTAGCTTCTAACCGCGAGTTAGCCGTGGATTGATTTTTTGATGACCATAGCTCTTATTTATTTATCTACCCACATGATATTTTATTATGCCATGATGTTTATGTTTCTTACATAAATACATTTAAGTAGGAAATACTCTTTGAAAAACATGCTTCTATCGGTTTTGTGGTATGCTATTTACCACGAACATAACCGCGTCGCGCTGCGCCGCACCAGTGCGGAATAAAAGCTGCAATTCACCACGATAATAATACAGGTTGAAATAAAAGAAAATAGTACACTTTTCAACAAGAGATGAAAGTGCCCAAGTTGAAAGCGAGGGCTTTAAGTGCACAAGTCAGCAATCGCACTTTCTTCCGAGTACTTTATACTTTGCAATACACCTACGAGAAAATTATGACATGATTTCAAAAAACCAGCAGCTCGAGCACGATGGCGACAAACTCGCGCGGCACGCCACTCGGCTGACGCTGAAACTTCACTTTGATTGCGCGAGAAGGCTTGCTCACCATCTGGCGTTGCCAATGTTAACATTTGCCATACGACTATTACACGCGCTATCACCATCGTACTCAAGCTGCTACCAAATAAAATCACATCCAAACAAAATCAAAACATGAATTAATAATTAAACGCGGAATTTTAAACATTTAAAAAACAAGCGATGCAGAAAGAAACAAGCGGCCAATAGTGTCATTTCTTTAAATTTCGAAGTAAGAACTTTTCGAATTTCGGCTTAATGCCTTTTCTCATGATGTTCAAAATTCCGAAAAAAAAACCCTGCACGGTATGTTATGGATTTCTATTTAAAAAATCCCTTGGGAATAAAGTTGTATTGACTTTACGTGTAAAAACGATCCTAAGGGTATTAAATACGTTGTGTTAATTTTAAAGTTTTTAAGATATTTTTGATCGATGTGTGTAACATATAAATATAAATGTAAACATATACATTATACAGCTTTAAAATAGGTGAAGAAAAAACTTTGGACCACTTTTAAAGCCAATCAAGCACACAAAAATTTGATTTGGTGGTGGAGTTGAATTTTACATAGAAAAATGCAGAATAAAATATGAGCTATTAAGAAGCAACAACAATTCGTGTTACGATCACTAACACAGTAATAATAGAAACTGTTATTAATATTTACAATAGACAAACAATTTTGATTAATTATGACCGTTGTTTAAGGAATCTTAATTAATCAGATAAAACGTATTCAAAGAGGAAATTTAATTTCAACAGTTCCATTTACTTATCCTTAGCTAATGAGGAAAGTAAATAACATAATCGTTCTTAGCCGTTACGGAATTAAATTTCGTTTAAATACAACCTTACGAATAATATAAATTAATTTTGCGAAAAGATCATTGTAATATAAACAGAATATGATGATATAACTTTATTTGACAAGCTTTTATTTTCCTGCTGTCAAATTAGACATAATTAATTAATTTTGAATTCACGCAATTAAACTAGCCTGGTGAACATAATACTGTGACAACGCCAGAAAGCGAGTAAAGTCGTGACGATTTTTTTTGTATCATATATTCACCTGCGCTAGCAGTGCATCGTGCTGATCAACGGACGAGGCTCTCACGTATTACAACCCTCAAAAGGGTTTCTTAACTTGATATCAGCGATTCCATTCTCTATTATAATACTCGTTAAATAAAATACTCTTGACATTGCAAAATCACGAAAACGATGGACGCCATTTTATCAAGAATTGAATTAACGAACATTTATATCAAAGGGACGGCTCGCGACTCGCGAGTTATGTGATGAAGATTAAGATAATGTCCTTCCGGCTAAGTTCCGGTTCGTTAGAAACTAATATCAAACGGATGGTTTCTATTTCGAATCTAAAATAGAATGAAACATTAAAAAAGTTAATTTGTAGTAAGCTAGTAAACATTAATCAAACAAAATAAATATGAGTCAGACAAGAACTTAAAACTAATTTTCTGGTCAACGAATTCAAAAGAGTCTTTTTAAATCCATCTCACATTTATAGCGTATTTTTCGCGTGGAAATTTACTTTGAACTTGAGTAGGTATTTCGGAAGGAAGCCGGCTCAGAGAATTGGTTTTCGATAGGTAGCTTGTTTAGGTATTTGAGAGCAGTGAGAAACATCTCTATGATGCGACGTGTGATGTCTTTTACAAACTTTTATTTATTTGTAATTTATGCATGTATTGTTCGGGTAAAATCTTGCAACTGATTTTTTGTGCGGAGTAACAAATGTATGTTTAGTTTGAATGACATAGCATGGTTTACAAAGTATCGTTATTCTAAATCCAAAATGGCGGACCACCCAAGATCGCGGACTAGTTCTTTGATTTTGCGTTCCCATTGTATGCCATTATATGGGTATCAAATGAAAGGGTTTGCTGAGAAGAATTTGAAAAGAAACAAAGGTTTAAATAAAATAAAAAAAGGTTTTCTAACGATTAATTGGTCATCCTTTTAGTTAAAATTAAAATTAATACAGACATGTAGTGTATTAATTTTTGCCAACCTGGCGTCAATTTAAATAATTTGAAAATTTTTGTCTCTTTACATTTATAATTTTCCACGTTAAAAACGTATGAGTCACCGACTTCAATCCTAACAGTTCGCACAAAGTAGATATCTAGTATTTTTTGTGGACTACAATGCTTATTAGCAGATAACTACAAGCAAAAATATTTAGATGATGTTCTAGTTTGTAGTATTTTTTGTTTTTGTTTTTTTTTTAAAGCGCTGAATCATTTTTGATAAAATTTATATGGGACCTCTTCAGGAGTATACTCTTTCGAACAAATAAAGAATAATTCAAATCGGATTATTTGCCGGAGTAATCGCGTAACAAATATACAAAAAAAAAATACAGTCGAATTGAGAACCTCCTCCTTTTTTGAAGTCGGTTGAAAATTATGTTCAAAATTTTCAATTATTGAATACTCTAACCTCAGTAAAGAAGCTACTATTTGTATCAGTTTGTGGTTTGTTCGGGTAATTTTCTGTTTACGCACTTCCACCCACTTACGATCTATTCCAAATTTTCCATAGAATGTACTCAATAATACATTTTTCTTCGTGGGTAGCGAAATATAGGTAGAAACCTTTTTTCACAAGCGACTTATTTTTACTTTTATGCGTAATTTACTATTATGTGAAAATAGAATCTCCCAGAATTCCATTATTGTTGGGAGTATTTTTATATATTTTTCGAAAACATTTCGACATTTGTAAATGTCTATTTTTCGTAACAAGGATAAGTCTATTTAAATTCATTTTATTTGACTTTCAAAAAAAGTAATGAGCATTAATTTGATGTAACTTGTGAGATTCTAAAATATCGTAAGAAGATGAATCTCTTTCTGTATCTATTTTGATATATTTCGGCGCTGAAGTTTGACAAAAATACATACTCTCATTTTTCTGTAATGCGGGGCTTATTTTTTTTTTAATTTGTGTTAATTTGTGTACTTCATTAAATTTTGCATGCCTATGGCGGTAAAACATTAGATACTATATTATTATTGTAAGACCTCATTAATGACTAAATAAATTGATTGATTTAGAAAGCGACAGCACATAATATCGTTTTTTTAGGGCTCGGAAACGCTATGAACATGATTTAAGTCTACCAATAAGTATTAGTTTATCTGATGTAGTTAGCACGAGATTGAACTAAAAACGAAGCTATACCTTAACTTTTTTGCTAATGTTATACAACTCAACGAAAAAGTTGTGATCTCAAAGATAATTACTTCAATTCCTACGGTTTAAGTAGAGAAATGATTTTTACACTACTTCCACTTAATTATTTGATACTAGCTTTCCGTCCGCGGCTCTACCCGCGTATACTACAGGTTATATTGTGCCCAGCTGTGGGATGAAATGTAACCTACGGCCTTTCCCAAGGTCTAATCTATCTCTATACCAAATTTAATCTAATAGGTTTAGCGGTTCAGGCGTGAAACAGACAGACGGAGTTGCTTTCGCATTTATATTATAAGTAGGGACAAGCTAGGCGTGTCTTAGTTTAAACTACATATTTCTTTTTTTTTCTTTTTTTTTACTATATTAGGGGGGCTTAATTTTTCAAAATTTTCAAATTTAACATATTTTCAAATTTAGAATCGAGGAGGTTATTTGGAGACAATTAGATTTAAAATGAGATTTCAAATAAAAATGTGTCACAGAGTAAAGGGATTAAAAACAGTATGTAAACATGTTACCAATTCCAAAGTCAGTTAGAATCAGTGGGAACATCGTCATATTATAAAGTGTACAACCATAATTATTTTAATTATCGTTAATTAGTTTGGTGTTTGTGAATTCAGAGCTATTGCATTTAGTTTTCTTCCTTTGACACAATTTTGTAGTATTTTTGTTCGGGTTAAACGTGTGGTTGTTTGATTTGTGGAGTTGAGCAAAAGTTTAACGTTGCGTTTTGTATTCCAACTAGCTATATGATCTCTGATTCTGGTGGAAAATTTTCTCCCTGTTTATCCAATTTATCCGGTTAACCTTCACAAGTATCGCAGGTTGAACTGTAAACGCCACTTTTTTCATTTGCTGGGATTTTGCTTTTATTGTTTCACAATATCGACTTCAGGGAGTTCTGCATTGAATTATAAAATAAACAAATGGAACTTGTGTAAACATCATGTCTTTCATTGGCAATAATATGGAGTTTCATCAAGAAGCAACGTCACAAGTATAAAATACACAAAATAAATTTTCACCGTGTGGTGATCGGTTGAGAATAACACCACCCCATCTCTTTCCGTGGGTGTCGTAGGAGGCGACTAAGGAAACATAAATGAGACCTGCATCCTAGTAATCCATCCCAGGCAACGACACTTCATTTTTTTTCTGAATCTGAGGTGTCGTCCTATGGTCTCATGCGGTGTGGTAGGCTTTGTAAAGTGCCGTCTGGTTCGCGACCACCCTCCCACCGAAGTCCGACGCCAAACCGCTTGCTGTGTTCTGTCGGTGCGTGGGAGTACCAGTGCCTTTATAGGCATTTTCTGGGTTAACTCGCTCCATCGTCGACCTCATCTTTGACCTTGGTCAAAATTGAGGTCAAGAGTTAACCCATCTTATAATAAATAAATAAAAAGGCTTTTCGTTATGAACTGAAACCGATTTCAAGCAAACTAAATTTCATATCCGTAAATCAAGAAACATACAAAACAGTACATTTTTTTTACCAGCCCATATACGTCCCCACCGAGGGGCACGGGCCTCCCTTTGAAACACGAAAGGGATTTAGGCCATAGCCCACCACGCTGGCCCAATGCAGGTTGGTAGACCACTCGTCTTTCGAAAATGAATTTCGAAATGAATTGTAATACGCCCAAGTTATATTCTGGCAAAACTTTACCGGTAGAATCATTCCATAAAACTGAATAGCTTCAAAACAATATTCTTTACAAAATAAATTTACTTCTTTTCGATTTAACCTTGAGATAGCAAGGAGTCTTTAATATATTTTTACAGGTAAAAGCAAAAAAAGCGTCAAATAAAAGAATGGCTTTTTTAATCACAGTCCATATAATTAAAATATATATATATATATAGATATAAAGTTTATTTGTTCTTTTCTTAGTCATTGCGACCGCGTTCTTACTTCATAGAAGATATTTTAACTTAACATTGAAGCCTTCTTGACAATGTCTTTGCTTTAAATATGTCTTTCAGAGCAATCAAATTATTTAAAAATTGCTAAATTGTCATAAATTAGTTGCAAATCCCTCTTAAATATGTTATCCGAGCTAATATTCTTTAAAGATCGAGTGAATGGCTTCTTCTGGGTGAGCTTTCTACATCCTCGACCACGTCTTCGCCCTTGTGTTAGATTGTGGTCAACAGCAAACTCCTTATTAATCCAATAAAAGAATTAAAGTAATCTTGGGCAACCTAATTGACCTACTGTTAAGTTAACGTTTGTATAAATGAGCCGTTTTGTATTGTGCTGTTGGTTTTCTGACTGTACAATATACGTGTCACACTAATTGTGTTGAAGAGCACAATTACCAAGTTTCAGTTTTATTCACATTCCAAACTGTTTACCCAATTTAATGCTTCGAACGCTCTAACTTGAAATGTTTTAGTGAAACGGTAAAAAAATGGTTTTTCTATTATTTAAAACTCACCCTGTACGTAGAACAGAATTTCACTGGTTAAATTCAACTCAAAGAAAAGCTTCCATTGTGTTAATTTTAATCCGGTGAAGTAAACATTAACGTAAAAGTGACCTTGATACATTTTCATTCAACAACTTGAGCTAAAGATCTAAGCATGACGTTGAAAGAGGTTATAACAGTTGTTTGTGTAAACAAATGATTTCACAACGGCTTTGTTTTGAGGTTTTGCTATAAACATAAAAGAGCCACAAATACTTACATTCACTGAAAATTGTTCAGAAAATGATGTAATGTAAAAAAAATTTCGTTATTCATTGACTGGACACCGTGTTGACATGAGAGGTAGATTACCGTAATATAAAACTTTTCACCCAAGTGCAATAAAGAGCACAAACGTGGAACCGTTCTGTTGCACTGAGTATTTTAATGTATAGGGCTTTAGGTAAATCACTTCCAACCTCTCGGGTGGTAAATCAGTCCATGAAACTGAACAACTTTCCCAAAGAACAAAGGTCGAAGTATGAAAAAAAAATGTTGACTTCCCATACAAAATGCGCTATCAGCTGACGCAGTTTGTATTGGAACAAAAAAAATTTTTTCGTATTCCAACCTTTATTCCTTGGGAAAGTTTTTCAGTTTCATGGACTGGTTTACCACCCGAGAGGTTGAAAGTGCTTTACCTAAAGCCCTGTATAATCACTACTCTAGAAGACGAGTCTTTGAGACAGGCACTTTCACGTAAAGATTCTCCCGAGAAGCTTATACAGGGTGCAAGGTACAGGTTAACAAAACTGAAACCCTGAACTTAGACCATGAAAAATGAATGAGAAAAATGTTGAATTTTTTTTCGGGTTTTATTATTTTCTGCTTTACAATTAAACTGTCTATTGTAACACACTCCATTTTCCGTTAAAAAACAATTATAACAGCGTCAAACATTAAAACCTGAAATGTACCTCGCAATCTAGCAAATTATTATTAGGTGAAAGGAAAAAAATTCAATGTAAACTTATAAAGCACTTTTAATAATGGGTCCACCGTTATTTCCCTGGTGTTGCAAGCGTATTTTTCAAAATCTTTGAATGCAGCCCGAACTATTTTTGAAATAAAAAGTAAACCTTCTGGCAGTATTAATGTTAAAAAATAAACATGAAAATTTGAGAGCAATAAAAGTAAATATTGTGAACTACAAAGGCCAGTAATTAGAAAGTCTCGACTTGTTACCCATTGCAAAAAAGTTAACAAAACAGATTGCAGTTTTAAATATCTGCTTTCAAAAGGACTTAATTTAAACGAGCGAAGATAAAAATAAAAACCTCATGAGAATGGAATCCGCGCCATTTTTGTTTACCTTTCGGAGACTTTGTTTAACACTAGCTGATGCCTGTGTTGCGTTTTAACTGTTTTTACCCGACTGCGCGACGCAAAGGATGGTAATGTGTTTATCAGCCTATGTAAGTCTGTATGTATATATGTATGTATGTTTGTTCGTACCTTTGTAGCACTATTTAGACCAAACGCGTGGGCCGATTTCGAAAAATGATACGTCGTTGAATTTGTCATGACGGCGCAAATGTCATAGAAAGTATACAAAGGAAAAATCTAAATGGCAGATTTTGGATGCCATAGTGTGAATAAGAAAAAAATGAAAATCGACAAACTATGTCAAGTGGGGTATCGTCGAATAGGTATTTGAAAATCATTTATAGGTTTCTCATATTTTTTTTTAAATCAGAATTACCGTTTAGGATCTATAACGATTTAAAGTTGGTTAGTAACGATTTTCACTAAAATATGGGCTTTTAATGCGGAAATTGTTCAATCTTTATGCAAGTGAGATATATTATATACAACTAATGAGAAAATAAATAAACAAATATAAATATCTGACCCTAACTAAAAAGTGTAATATAAAATAAATTAATTTAAAAAATATGCGTTATACAAACTGAGGTTAGATATATTTTTTGTATTTAGATGTTATTATGTCCACGAACACATTTCGAGGAAAACCCAATTGGATTTGAAGATAGGTGGCGGGTTCAAATCCAGGTTCAGCTAGTTAGTAAGCAGAAAGGTGAAACATGACAATAAGCTTATTGTCACACGGACAATCCTTCCTACAAATATTATAAATGCGAAACTTTTCAGGATGGATGGAAAGATGAATGGATGTGTGCTACTCATTTAGGTAATAATTAAAAAAATATATATATTACCTCCGACATTCGATTGCTTATAGCTCTTAAACGGCTTAACCAATTCTTATCAAATACAGCTTAGAACCATCTCGGTTAAGTCAGCTCCTAAACCAAAAAACAGCATCGAAATCAATTAAATTTTATAAGGAGCTACGATGTCACAGACAGACACACAGATACAGATACACACGTCACTTAAAATACCCCTCTTTTTTTGTCTAGGGTTTTGTCTAGGTGTCGTTGTCTGGGGTGGATAACTAGGAGGCAGGTCTCATTTGTGTTTCCTTAGTTGCCTCTTACGACACCCACGGAAAGAGATGGGGTGGTGTTATTCTCAACCGATCACCACACAATTATCTAAACAGGTACGACTATTGCAATAACAAAACCAATGTAATGTATGTTGTCATTTATGTATGGACTTAAATTTATTAATTTGTGTCATTTCTTACTTATCCAAATTTTTAGTTCACTTCCCTCTTTGTGACTCAGGTTGGGCTTAAAATCAGCTTGCTGTGCCCACACCCTTTCCACCCTGCCTTTCTAAAGCTTGCTATATTATGTATGTGTTTATATTGTGTGTGGAATAAAGAAATTTGTATTTGTATTTGTATTTGTACCTAAACCATGCGCAGATAGATCCATTAATCCGTACGGCGCTTACAGTCCTTGACTGGGCAGGCAGAGCAACACGCAGTTCTTATGACGCCCACCTTTGAAATACATTGTGTGGATAATTATATGAAACCAGATTATAGCAGCAATTAGATTATCGTGTTCTATACTAGTTGTTACGAAAAACTTTTAGTTGATGGTTAATTTTATTTTTCAACCGACTTCAAAAAAGGAGGAGGTTCTCAATTCGACTGTATTTTTTTTTTGTATATTTGTTACGCGATTACTCCGGCAAATGTTGTCCGATTTTCTAAATTCTTTATTTGTTCGAAAGAGTATACTCCTGAAGAGGTCCCATATAAATTTTATCGAAAATGATTCAGCGCTTTTAAAAAAAATCAACAAAAACAAAATATACTACAAACTAGAACATCATCTAAATAAATGAATGACATTTCTGTTTGTAGTTATTTGCTAATAGGCATTGTAGTCCGCAAAAAACTAGATATCTACTTTGTGCGAACTGTTGTTGGGATTGAAGTCGGTGACTCATACGTTTTTAACGTGGAAAATTATTTGTATAATAAAATCCACAACAATACAAAAGTGGTTATACCTATCATTGTATACTAAAAGGCCCACACTAAGGTTTTCTCTTTCGTCGTGGGTCCCTTCGAAGATTCATAAAGACAGACACAAACGCCCATGACCGGAGAACAAACATCTGCTTTTTACACGCATATTTACCTTGGTATCGAACCCAAGAGGTAGCGCCACTATCATTCGACCAAACCGGCCGTCATTAAATTAGTTCGTTCATAAATTGGGAAACTGAGAAATAGTACAAGTTCTTTGTGAATAATAAAGTTCACAAATTACTTGTTTGACAAAAACACTCAATTTGAATCAAAAGGTACACAATAAAGGCATTTAAAGGCAGTTTAACAAAATAAGAAGATTAGAGACACGGAAGACTAAACTCGACATACTTTAGACAAAGAGAAGCGGAAATTAAAATAAAATAAATAAATTAAATGAAAATCTTTTATTTCAAACACAATTTCACGATCCCAAAATGTACATATTTAAATTCAGATTAAATGTTAGCGTCACAATAGAATAAATATAATTATAAAAATAATGATGCGACTTAAAAGAAACATCAAAGGATTTTTATTTATTGTCAAGTGACTAAACCTTCGATAACAAGAGCCGACAAAGATCTATAGGCTAAAGTAACAAAAACTTGATTAAAATAGTATGAAAAAATTCAGTTAAAATAAACAGGCACAGGGCACGGGTTAAGACTTAACATGATTTCTCGTAGCCCGTAGGCGTTCGTAGCAATATGCTACGGGCTACGCCGCGACTTGCTCTAAGAAGTATTAAAAATTCCAAGTCAGACGCTTTTCTGATTAGAATCATTATTTTACGTAAAGTATTATTTTCCTTAGACAATTTTAGCCACTTCTGAGATTTTAATCCAGTTATATTCTGTAAAGTGAAAAAAAGATTCAGAGAAAACGTTGAGTAGGTAGCGAATTATGAGGTAATTACATTTAATGAATTACTAAAAGAAGCGATATATTATTCAGTGATATAAAGAGGATTCACCATCAGTAAATTTGTAGGCCAGAAGATAATGTATGCTTTTTACGCGAGAGTGTTTTAAAATGAAATGGGAAATTCAAATTTCATTATTTTAGAAACACCAACATTCCGAAGTCGTGAGGTGCTTCAGAATAAAAGCTGAATTTAGAGTATACGGGGTGTAGGGGGCAGCTTAGCAAGTACTTAAATGGTGGAATCTATCCATAACTATCATCGACTGTTTACTATTTTTTCCGGAAACGTCAAGTTAAGGAGTTTTCGTTTTTTACCTACCTTGGCACTACGCAATGTGGCAGCAGTGTCGTTGGTGCGACCGACACCCAGTACCTACGCTCACCAACCCGCTTGCCTAGCGTGGTGAGTATGGGCAATATCCCCTCAATGGCAGCACACCAAACTACAGCGGAGGATCGTGCAAAGTGGCGCACCTTGGGGGAGGCCTATGTTCAGCAGTGGACTGCAATAGGCAGATATGATGATGATGATGACGCTGTTATCATTGTTTTTTATTGAAAAATGGGGGGTAATAGAAAAAATATTTCAATAATTTTAAAGCAGAAAATACTAAAGAAAATGACAAAATTATGGAATTTTTTTTAAGGAAAATTCCACTGGAAAATAATTTAGAATAATTGTCTGAGTTCAGAGTTTCAGTTTTTGCTAACCTGTCCCTTACGTCCTGTATTTAGCCGGTGACAAGCAGATTACTTCCAAATGGAGCTGACATATCACATACACCAGCCGGCCTCACCCATTCCCTGGCCACTCGTTAATTTCAAACCTATTTTCCTCCTTCTCGACATTTCACCAGAATTTTTACCCCGGACGCGAGATTATGCCTTCATTTAGCTAGAGCTCTGCTGAATATAAAGCCTGTTACAGTGAAATTTTTTTTTCTTCTTTATTTAAGGAGCTTTTTCAATAGCGAAAATGTCGCTCCATACGTAACACTTTTTATAAATACTTAAAAATATGGTGAAACTAGCTTTTGCCCGTGACTTCGTTTACGTGGAAACAGTCTTCTAAATATATAAAAGAAGAAACTGACTGACTGACATATCAACGCACAGCCCAAACCGCTGGGTCTAGAGATTTCAAATTTGGCACGTAGGTTTCTTATGACGAGCACTGAGAAAGGACTTTTCGAAACTCACCCTAAACAGGGGTTCGAAACTTGTATGAAAAAACTTTTTTTTTGACATTTTCACTCGAAACTTCGTCAAGATATACCTTGAAGCAAATTAAATGGACACATGTTCCGCGATTTTTCGAAAATAAAAGATTTAGAGAATGAAATGTGTGACGAAAATAGTTCTTCGCGCGAGCGAAGCCGCGAGAAAAGGCAAGCACATAATATAACTTTTAAATTTAAAAAGTTGTATCACCCCCGACTTTCGATTTCTTATAACTTTTAAACGGCTGAACCAATTTTGATCAAATATAAATAAACGCTTCACACTCAAAGGCCCACGTTAAGGTTTTCCCTTGTGTCGTGGGTCCCTTGGAACACACAAAGACAGACACAAACACCCATGACCCGAGAACAAACATCTGCTTT
The DNA here is from genome assembly GCA_949987775.1 of Aproaerema taeniolella. Taxonomy (NCBI): domain Eukaryota; kingdom Metazoa; phylum Arthropoda; class Insecta; order Lepidoptera; family Gelechiidae; genus Aproaerema; species Aproaerema taeniolella. The sequence continues at coordinate 32,608,325 of OX465242.1, read as the reverse complement.
TTACACAAATATTTGCCCCGACTGGGAATCGAACCCAGGACCCGCCGATCAAGAGGCAGCGTCACTACCACTTGACCAAACCGGCCGTCAAATATAGCTAACAACCATCTCGATTACGTCTGCTTTCAAAAAAAAAAAAAAGGAATCGAAACTACGATGCCACAGACAGACACACAGATACACAGACATACAGATACACAAGTCAAACTTATAACACCCCTCTTTTTTGTTTTTTGATGGATATTAAAAAGTAATAAACACAAACTAGGCCACAATTAACTCTAGTGCGCTTTAATCTGACATTAAGATGTCTTCGCTTTTAATCGGAGAGACCTATCAAGTTTTCAATCTTTTAAAGCATTCGTAGCTCAATGGCGCACGCTAATCTTAACCGATCAGTGAAATGCAGTAACGTACACAGTGGCAATGAACCTGATGGGTGACCAGAAGTGACCATTTAACACGGGTATTTTCGTGCGGAGGACGCATTAAGCCGTCGTCCCGGCTGTTGTCGATTGAGAACACACTTGATAAATTGAATTTGAGAAGAAGGAATTTTCGTGAGACTTTTAGCAATAACAACAGAAATATTTCAATAAACAAATAATAAAGTAAAACTAAGAACTTACGTAATATAAATAAAATGATGAAGAATGTTTCTTACATACTTTTTTTAATTATTTGAACAAAACGTGACGAATAATCAAGCAGGCTCTTTAATTTTTACACTCTGTTCTGAATAATAACATGTTAATTCAATGAATTTATTGTGTTGATGTAGTCAGTACTAACAAAACCCTCGTGCCATTGAATACACTTCACATAATGAATTCCCGATACCTTAACTCTAAAGCGATGAAAACTTCGATGCGTTATTGGAAAGCGCCAAAATTCAGGGTATTATATTTTTAGCCGCAATGTCATTAATGTAACACGCTTTCTATCCAGACCGCAGCTGCACACAACATTGGAATTTTAATTAAATACTAAAGGATGCCCGGGACTTCGTTCCCGTAGGAATATCGTAAAATACTTTCTTATTCCTTGATTACAACATCCTAATAGCTAGCCAAAGACACAATCCTTTTCACATAATTTTTGTACGCGTAAATATCCGAAAAACTGGACTTTACGATAAACAACAATTAACTTTGCCGTTGTTATCACTGAATGATGAATTTTTATTCCAGGTTTTTATATTCTATACTAGCTTTTACCCGAGGCTTCGCTCGGGCAAAGATCTCTTTTAGACACCCTACTCTCGACCCCTGAAGGGAGGATTTTCGAAAAATCGCGAAAAACGTAACCGTTTATTTGCTTCAAGGTATATCTTGACGAAGTTTCTTATCAAAATGTCCACAAGAAATGTTTTTTTCCATACAAACTTCGAACCCCCGTTTCACCTCTTAGAGCGTGACGTTTTCAAAAATTTCAAGTAAAACAAAACTTATTGACTAGAATTGAAAATTCAGGTTTCAATTCTAAATCTGAACTTTAAATTCTAGTCAATAATTTTTTTTTACTTGAAATTTGTGAAAACGTGACGGAAACGAAAACGAAAATGCACTTGGTCGAATTTACTAAGTTTTTTTTTTATTTTCGTCATGTTTTCACAAATTTCAAAAAAAAAAAATAATTGACTAGAATTTAAAATTCAGGTATAACAATTGCTCGTCTGAAAATTATAGTCCTCCATGTATCTCGAGTATGCTTTTATAGCTTCTCAAACAGGCCTCTTTTGTATGAAAAATCGTGCAATATCTCTAGACCGTGTTGAATTGTTGATGTGTGTATCATGGAATCGTAAAACAACTATTACCGTGGCGGCGCCGGCGCGGCTCGGCTGGCCATTGTATACCACAAAACCGACATATGCTGTTTTTCTCACTACTTACATAGTTTATGGGTCCTTGAAACAGTGTCGCTGAATGCAGATTTCAAGTTTAATTGTTATGGTATCGATCACTACTGCGGTCGTAAAAGACATTACTACAAACAAACGTAGATGATTCTACAGTTATTTAATATGCTGTTTGTATTCCCTAAACTTTAGATGCTTGAAAAACTGCGAAATTTCGATAAAAATATTATCGAATAACTAAATATTCATAACTATTGTAAAAATAAATCTACAATTTGAGTCCAATCTGAGATCTCTAAGACAATGGTGGCAGAGATACGACCAATCAAAGTTTGTTATTTTTTACCCGACTGCGCGACGCAAAGGATTGCAATGTGTTTATCAGCCTATGTGTGTATGTATGTTTGTACCTTTGCGGCACTATTTAGACCAAACGCGTGGGCCGATTTTGATAAATGATACGTCGTTGGATTCGTCATGATGGCGCAATGTCATAGAAAGTATAAAATTTAAAAAAAAAATCAAAATGGCCGAATTTGGACGCCATAATGTAAAAAAAGGAAAAAATGAAAATTGACGAACTATATCAAGTGGGGTATCGTTGAATAGGTATTTAAAAATAATGTTTAGGTTTTTCATATCATTTTTTCAATCAGAATTACCTACCGTTTAGGATCTATAACGATTTAAAGTGGGGTAGTAACGATTTTCACTTAAATGTAGGCTTTTAATTCTGAAATTGTAAAATTTTTATGCAAGTGAGATATATACAGGGCTTTAGGTAAATCTACGAAAAAAAATTACAAAAAAAAAAATTTCGATCTCCCATACAAACTTCATCAGCATATAGCGCATTTTGTATGGGAGATCAATTTTTTTTTCTTCTTTTGACCTATTTTCCTTGGGGAAAGTTGTACAGTTTCATGGACTGATTTAGCACCCGAGAGGTTGAAAGAGTTTTACCTAAAGCCCTGAATACAGGGTGTTAAGTACAGTTTCTTGGGCTGATTCACCACCTGAGAGGATAAGATCGAATTACGTAACACCCTGTATACAGCTAATTAGAAAATCAATAAACAAATATAAATATCTGATCCTAACTAAAAAGTGTAAAATAAAATAAATTAATTTAAAAAATATAAAAAAACACGACTGCGTCAAAATCCGTCATCAAAAATCAAAAATCCGGCTTCCTAATAATGGGTCCCGATTGTTAAAATCGTTATGTTATTCAATAATATTCAATAACAAAAGTCTGAACTACGAGACTTAATAGTTTTTTTTTCTTTTCAGTTTTTATTACGCAGTCGGGTTTTTTTTTATTTTTTTATTAATTTCATCGGTGTAACTTTATCGATACTCTCATTTTTCAAGAATGTGTCTTGTGTCTGCTGAACACTTGTAAAAAAAAGTTGTCCCAATATTTTAATAGACCATTAAATTAATTATCTTTTGATACCAAAATTATTTATCCAGGCTTTATAATTTCTACAGAAACAGCAAAGCTGTAATTTATAGGATTAAAAAAAAATCTGCTAAAAATTTCGTAAGAGAAATTTAATATAGCAAATGTACATGATTTTCATTAAATATGAACTAAAAACAGTATAAATTAGTCGGACCTGCGAATGTTGATGAGTTCTTATCGTCCTATAGGACATTTGCGAGTAATCTTTAAAGTCGTCGGTAGATTTTTATGAAATATAGTTTCAAACAACCTAGATTTCGTCAGATTTCCAAAAAGATACCGCATTAAAATCGGTTCATCCGTTTTTAAGATATGATGCCACAAACAGACAAGGTTTAGGTTTAAGGAAAGGCAAGGTTTTAGTGTTTTTTTGGGGGCATACAGAAACACACACACGGTCTTAAAGTAACAAACAGTCAACGGTTTTTATGTGAGGAGTTACATATCATTTCTCGTCACTTTTGTTTGGAGACTATTTAGTCCAGCCGTTACGTGACTTGGAAAATGAGCCTGACGGGTGAACCAATTTTAATCAAATATAGCTAAAAACCATCTCGATGAACAGCATCGAAATCGGTCCATTCGTTTAGGAGCTACGATGGCAACCATTCAACTTGGAAAGTTCGGACTGGACTTAAATTTGTAGCAATTTTGATTTTTGTGATATAACTCTCGTATATCACAGTAGAGTAAGACTTCGAAAAAGGCTTCATCGTCAATGTTTTTCCGGAAAAATAGCAACAAATGATAGTCTAATGTTTATATTTTTAAATGTCGTTCTATACCTTGAATAAACTATTGTGCTACTTTAACAGATGTCTTTGATTGAAATCATTGACGGATAAAAGGCAAGGACAACGGACATTGGAAAGTTATCGACTAAAAGAATTTTAAGATACCTAAACCACTTTTGGAGAATTGCTCATTTCAATAGATCAACTATTTGGAATTGGTAAGCATACAAATACTACATAACGCCTACACTCTTCAAAACATTAGCAAAAACATCTTATTTGCTTAAAAGGAGTCTTCTTACAACTGTTTACTAAACATTTTAATTCTTTGTAGAAATATCCTTGAAAACAATGAGATTAAGTTTCAATTTACTTAAATTATTTAAGATGATTATTACGAGTAAAATGGCAACAATGCGAAAGTCTATTTATTTTAGTAAAAATTTATTAAAAATGTAAATCTGAAGAACTTTCTCCCAGAAATCCAGAAGCTATTCTTAAAAATGTTCAATGTTTAACTTAGAAAATAGAATGTGCAAGAAAGGTTATTTTAAATATTTTACTGTTCCTTGCGGAAAATTCTTCAGTTTAGGAAACCGATCCACGTGTAACTGCTTATTAATTTATGTAAAATAGCCCAACTAACTTTACAATTTACTATTCAAAAGAATTAATTACAATTTGGAACGACAAACTGATTGCTTGCAATGATCTTTGATGTTGTTTTTCCTGTATTTCAGAATGCAATTACAATTTAATTAGTGGAATGAGTGTTTCTTCAATTGGTAACATAAATTAATAGTCCATTTTAAACATGGCATCGTCAGCGGTATATTTTCTAATATTAATTCCTTGAATTTTCAGCTTTACTTTATTTTTGCTTGGGCTACGTCACTTTGACGCTAAAGCGAATTTGCTTCGCGAATTTATTTTGTTTTTTGTCTTTTTATTGTTGTGATGACTTACTCTGAGGACAGGTTTTTTTATATATCATATTAAATATCGGTTAAAACTGAATGTTTATTTAAAATAATGTTGTAACTGAAATTATATAATTGGAAAATCTGTCCGCAGTGTAACGATATATCGAGAAATCGAGTAATATGTAAATATTTGTTGCAGGCAGAATGTCGCCGACTAGACAGCAAATGGTCCACCGCACATGACAATAACTAGACTAAAGGTAACAACTATCTTTATCTTTTAGTGCCTTGTATTTTTATGTATTGAAATTTTCTTAAAATTGTTCAAGAATTTTGAATTTCACTACTGCTTTATGGGAACATATAGAATCCAATCGTTGTTTTCATTCTGATAACACTTTGTGGCTGTATGTCATTTTGGAATTGTTCAATTAACCGGGTTAATTGCACGAGTATTAATTATCTACACTTTGTAACAAAGATATAATTGTGGTTGTGAGTGCTCGCTCACCCAAAAAGCCTTCGGTGTCATAATCTATCTAAGCTGCAAACATGAACCAAAAATGTAAACTACCTACTGAAAATAATTTGAATTATTTGATTAACAACACTGAATAATATTAAATTGCGTACTTAAATTTAAAGATTTCGTGTTTATTAACAAATAAGAGTACGAAATAATAATAAATTTCCCGATTAAATGAAACAAATGTTTAATGTTTGACATTTAATTTAGTATGAGGGAATGTTAACTTATAATTTATTTGTTGTACTTAGTGAGACGCCAAATATAACGAACTAAAATGGCTAGCCAGCAACGAAAAACCGGAGGCCTAAAACGTTTCCAGTGGAGTCAGTGCCATATAAAAGCCAGACGCAGTAACCCTCAACAAACTTCGAGTGTTACACTACCTCTTACTGTTTTAGAACCTAAAGTTATACCAGCTACTAGTAGCAATCGTAGTAATGGTAATTTCTGTTTTACGACATATTCACTAAGCATGCTGTGCTGTAACCCCATGTTCCCACCTTGGCTGACGTGTCGCTATTGTGAAAGTCATAAGATACATTTTCTGTAAGACAAAGATATAAGTTACAACATACATCTTTTATACTAGCTTCCCGACCGGGACTTCGTTCCCGTGGGCATTTCGGAAAATGAATTACACCTACAGATAAACCTTCAGCTTTAATGACTCTATATGTTACTGAAAACTGCATGAAAATCCGTTTATAATTTTTGAGTTTAGAAGCGTTCAGACATAAAGACAGACGCGGCGGGGGACTTTGTTTTACAATATGAAGTGTTCTTCAAACTTGGAACGAATTTGTAACAACCATTGGGATGGTGATATACTGATAAATTAGTGATATTTGAATCTGTACGTATGTGTTATTTACAAAAGTCAAGAATAAATAATTTAATAACAATCCAAAAGTAACGAAGAATAAAATTCTTACATTAACAGTTGCAGACCTTAACAAAATATGGAGTTAAAAATAAATATTAAGTTATCTGTTATGCTATGAAAAAAAAATGCTAACTTGAATTTGTCATCACTTGACTGACTGGGTTCGTTCCACAATTCGTTCACTAATTATTTTTAGTGAAACATAACTTTTACCGGAAATTTACACAAAATAAACTTCACTTCTTTTAATACAAACGCCAATGTAATGCCACAATAGGATCTGCAAAATGTTTTTTTTTCTATTGAAATTCTATTCAAGCTTCTGTGAACTAACAATACGGAACCCCTCGACTATTGGTATAACGTTGGCGTTTTGTTATGTGCTGCAATCGTTCACGCATTTGACTTATACTAACTAGATCATGTGTTGGCGACTGGCTTTATTACCTCGTTAATCAATCTTCAAACATATATTACGAGTAGTCATTTATATTACGTTTCATCATCATTTAATCATTCCATGTCAAGTCTTGGACAAACAAATTTTATGCTTGCAATACGTTTCCTTGTCTTCGTGGTATTGTGAGTCGTTTAACGTTTTCGTGGCTAAAACATCAAATGTAGTTTAAATAATCAAAACTGTATTTTTGTTAAAATAAATATTTAGTGACTAATTTAGTATTTACAAAGATATTCCATGCTTCAAAACACACGCCAAACTAAGACGTTGTGTTAGCTTACATATTTTATGTAAGTTTATTTGTATTTTATTAGAAAAATGAGGCTCAAAAAATTATAAAACCACGTTAAACCTGGTACTCATTAAATCAGAAATTAATAGTTTGTGTTTATTTTTGGGAGTAAATCCTTTATACGAGTACTTACAGCATCAAAGTAACTATTAAAATAAAAGTCATTCTTTCGTGGAGAATTCTAAGCCTCCAGAATTATATTATTTTGAAAATTGTATACATTATCCAAATCACATCACTCATTCATCCAAACCTTATAACCAGTGATCGGAATAGGCTGAATACAGTACTACAGTACTAACATTTGTGTGTACTTAAGTGATGTCCCGGAAGAAGTCCCGTAAAAAAATGTTGTCATAAGGAGTCTCCACTTTTGACTCTGTTCTTCGAAGTTTAGGTAGATATATTCAGCCTATTCCGATCACTGCTTATAACTTTTAACGTCATCATGGCTTTTATTCGATGTGGATCTGTTGTCGTAGATAAAAGCGCCAAATTAGCCTTCACGAAAAGTATTTGTATGAGTGTGTACTCTCTATTTGTCTTGATATATTAGAAGACGTTAAAAAAATACCAAAAAAAGAGATGATGCTATGAGTACGTAAAGTAGCCCTTGCTTGTGGTAAATCTGTGTACGCATTGGGGTAAGATTGGGGTGCGTGCGCGCTCCATGAACTTCTCACTCTCACACCATACATGCACCCCATCATAACATTCATAACATGCTTAAACGGAGGCCAGTACAGAATACCCATTTTTTTGCAAAACCGCTCTTATAACAACAGAATAGAGTCCACTAACATGGTTGCTTGATGTGTTAGCCTCTGTACATGTATGACCACAAGTAAAGTCCACGTGCGTTCCTAGATTGCATTGTACACTGCAATAGAATCACAAAGTAAGTAATCTATGTTGATATTAATCGGTGTGAAGCCATCCTAGGAGAACTCAGTTTATACTAAACCTTCTGGCTTATCCACTGCCGACTGCGCCTATAGTTTTCTAGTTCAAACAACTTTCTTGTAGATACTAGGCAACAACCAACAAGACTGCTTAATAACACTTTTCTTCTACTTTCAATGATGTTTGAGTTTGGAAATTCAAGGTGCTTTGAGACTCGTTTGCTAAATTTTGTACTGTAGCTGCAAAATGACATGCTATAGAACAGTTGGAGTGAAACTTGACAAAATAAATTGACAAAACGCCGGTGAGCTAAAAAATGAAGCGGACACTAAACTGTCGAAAGGATATGAATAGACACGAACAAAGCATTGGCTAACGCAAAACTCGAACGGAGAATTCAGGTTGTAATTTTATTGTCACTCACAACACTTTTGTTCCCCACATATTTGATTATACCGACACGAAAAGAGGGGACTTTGACGCTATACCAGGTGTTTCAAAAACATATAGTAAGAAAAATGGTTCTGGAATCGGTATACTGATACCATGCCTAAGTCTATTAACTCCAAATTTAATAAATTTGAATTCAAAAAAGTACAAACGCTTTGGTCGAATGGCGGGTCCTGGGTGGGTTCAAAGTCGAGGCAGTTATTTGTGTAAGAAGCAGATGTTTGTCCTCGGGTCATGGGTGTTCGTGTCTGTCTCAGTGTATACTTGAGACCCACGACACAAGAAAAAACCTGAGTGTAGGCCTATAAGTACGTAGCGTGTATCTAAACTTAGGCGCAGCTCTGTTTCAAGTACCATGTTATGTTTTCTCAAGTCAAGTTAAACCTTCGCGTGCTTTTTCTATGTACACATGGTGCACGAGATTTGTATCGCACGCGGCGTAAACAAGCACGCGACGGGTTAAAGGATGACTATTTACCTTTTTAGTATATTGTATTAGGTTTCTTTTTATTAGGTTTTTTGAAACACCTTGTATTTGAATGCGGTTGCCCCGTCCCCCTGGCCCCTGGTTCCCCTTGGGGTTCGCTTGATCATGGTCCAGAATTCGGCAGAGCCGGTAATCACAGTGGAGCTACTGCCATCTCACTTCCATGACTATGCTAATCAGGAAAACCTATTCAGTCAGTGTATATTTTCTCATGGCGCTAAAATGCTACCTTCTGTTGTTTATGAACTGTTAAATTGGAACTTCCTACTAAAAGGTAGGCATAGGGCAACTTAACCTTAAAAAACTTCACTGAGTAGAATAATGACTATATGTTTGTGTGTGTACAGTGTCGGGCGCGCTCATGAGACAATCGTGCCATCGTCTACTGGAGCACCAACAGGCCGGCGCGGAAGAAGCTCCTATCTACTCGCCCGTTGACTCGATTACAGGTAAATACATCATCATCTCATACAACACGGTCGGCACAGGTGCGGTTTTATACTAGTGTTAAAAAACAGACTCTCGTCTCATTTATTTGAAAAAAAAAAACTAAACCTTTAAATACAAATTCTTTAACATAAATGAAAAACCCTACCTGTAAAGACCTTCCCGTCATTATAGCACAACAATTAGGCAATCTCCGTGAAACTGTCTAAAATATTCCAGTAAAGTCCTAAAAACCTCAACCATTAAGAGTTCAAGCGTTAAAAGCACGCTGGTGCGTGTAACGCGGGACGTTTCGAACGCGAACCCTTTTCACGGGTACGAAAAACCCTCCAGAAAAAATAATTTATAATTAAGAGCGTTGGCACATGAGGCAAGCGAGCGGGTGACGGGTCACAAGCGGCGTGTATAATACTCCTTAATTATATTAGTGTCAGATATCTACCACTCTTATTTCCCACGAACAGCGCTCCGCATGACGACGTCTCAAAAATTCCATGACCTCTCTGTCCTTCCATTTATCCTTGTACAAAGGTTTGTATCAATCCTTCATTAAAATGTGAAACTCTCGCAAACAGTGACAAAAATCTGTAAGATTAACCAAACGGCACGATTCTTGAAGAGATTGCTATAAATTGTTGTGCTATACCTACATCGTTTTGTTTCTGTTTTTGATGTCAGCGAGCTAGGGATTAAAAGGCATTTAATATTGATTAGATGATGTATTACTCTGCTATAAACAAGTACATGAATTCTGGACGGTCATCGGCTGTGGTATTTTTAAAGCATTTTTAACGTTTACATGAAATGTGACAACGAAAAACTGTCAAGGCCTAAAAATAAATAAAGTGAAAGGGCAATGTAGTTTACTGTCGAGTAAATACATAATCCCCGTTTCAAGCATAGGTATTCTGATTTATCATATTTTGAGGGAATATAGGCTCACGCATATGATGAAGTAAATATGTTAAAATCTTAATATATTAAATGCAGCGTTCCGACTCACTTACTGGTTCATAAACGCCCTTGGACCTAGAAAGTTGAAATTTGGTACAAGGGAATTTTTAATGAAAATGTTTCACAGAAGATGATAAATACGGCAACTTGACCGACTTTCATTAAAAAGAATGTAGTTAATATGTAACTTACATACGCATGAAGTACGTTTCTATAAACAGATAATTATTATTTTAAGGCGACTAGAGCACCTAAATTACGATTTTATGATGCGTAGATAAGCATGACGCACTGCATTAAATCGAAGAAAAAAAATACTACGGTAATATTCAGGACATAAACTAAATAAGATTCAGCTCTTTTGGTTCGATAGAAAAATCTCACAAAGTCACCTCTAAATACCCAATGTTGTGTATCTTTTAAGCTGTAAAAACGATAGTAAAATGCACACATGAACTTGAATTTGCTATCAAAATGTTCGTGATTGAACACTCTCGTTAAGAGTTAACGCATTTTTCGATTTAAGCTGTTACCTTTCCATAAATCTTTCGAACATATTTTTACGCACGCACACTTTCATAGTCCATGTGTGCGTGCGTAAACTTCGTGTATCGACACTATCCGCATTGCTGGCCCAGGCCTGTTGAGAGACGGAGATGGCACTATTCCTATGTGTGCCGTCTTTTGCTCAAGAACGATCGGGTGCTGTAGTCGCCTTAAGATAGTATAAATTTTAGACTGTGTAGTGTGTACCTACAAATCTTTATCAAAATTCCTAAACAAGGCTAGCTTGGTGTTGACTTCCTGGTTCTCGTGCCACTGGGCCTAGAGCGTATTCGTTTGTAGAAAATTAGAAATCAATTCTTCCTGACAGTGGTTTAATGGAAGATCAAATATAAATTTCGGCAACACAAAGACGGATTTGACTGTAAAAATAACCTGAAAAAGTGACACAAAGATAACACATAAATTAAAGTAAAATCTATCGTTAATACCTGGTGTGAGTGTGTTTCAGTGAATATTACGAACTTAGGATAACCATCTAAAAATATACTCTTATATTGTTCTTAGCCGTATGTTCCGTATTTGTTCAATTGTTCATAACTCATTCAAAGTAAATGTAAGTCCAGATTTTCTGCATTGCAACCTCTGTTTATTAAATGAAGTTCTGTACAATGTTTGTAATAGTTGTTTCAAGCACGCTTCCGCAGCACAAGGTAATGATAACAAACCAAGCAGTTTACGTCCAAGTATCGGCTAGGTCTTGATGTTTTGAAGCCAAGCCCAAGTAAAATTTAGAACAAAATCTTGTTTACAGTTGAAACATAATTTTACAAGAGGCTCTGTGATCTATAGACATCGCGAGTCGACATTTTATAAAAATGGCTGAATTGTGATATTTTTTATGTTTTCAAATTCCACGAGTTGAAAAATGCGACCTTCGCTCAGCCAAACCACAAAAGTTCAATCTACTATTGTTTTGCACTTTTTTCATTTATTTCACATTCGTGGAAAAATTGATTAAAAACTAGATGTAAAAGAGAACAAAGGCAGTCGGGTAGGGTTTGAATTTCAGAAACAATCCGGTATTTTGATAGACATCTTTATTAATCAAATGTACACAGACATATTTTGCTGGAAGCGGCACATATTATACAGTATGTAAAAAACCTTGTTGGAACCTTTAGGTCTATACGTAATTACTGATTTTATAATTAATTATTTTTTTTAAATTGACTAACCCCTTCAAAGACAATTTTATTTAAATTTTATATTTCAATAATTTCGACCCATTTTCGAAAATAATTTAGCAAACTCATTTGTGCCATCAATCTTTTTACATCTCATTCGAGATTAGTATGTGACGTGTTCCTACGCAACTGTTGCTGATTAGGTTGTCAGGATGTCAATGTAATAATTAACTGACTTATGTTGTGTTTTGACTTTTGGCACAAGGCATTTCAATTTAATAATACTTACTAAAGGTCCGTAAACTAAAAAAATATATATATTTAAACTTAACTTTATTTATTATTGTATATTTATTTATGTTGGGATGTTGATACCATTTAATTGATATCAACGTCCTAACATAAATAAATTAAAGCTACCCTTTAAGTCTCCATCAGGTTTTTTTACATACTGTATAAACGTTTCGTGTTCGATGTTTTCTCTAACGACTACTTTAGAGATGGTCATAGAAAATAAACCAGGGGTGTGATGTACGAACTGGCACAGAAAAATACGTTATTTATTTTTATTACAGTTTTACACACAACCACGCACGCACATCCAATTTATTAATTTATTTTGTGTATTCTAAAACGTCTTGTGGTTCCGGAACCACATGACGTTCTGCCTACCCCTAAAGGGATTATAGGCGTGAGTGTATGAAAAGATAGACAGATTCTTTGTTAATTTCTTAAACGCTATTGTAAATCTTGTAAATATTTCAGTGGGAAATATTTAAACTGGCGAATGCATAGAATACCTACAAATATTTCATGTTTTAAATTTTATGCTGATTTCCAAAATTTAAGTAAAGTAAATTAAATATTTTTTTTTACTGTTTTCCATTTTTGACTTGATTTAGGAACCAACTTTTTTTTTAACTCCCGATAAAAAACGAGAGATGTTATAAGTTTGACATGTGTATCTGAATGTCTGTCTGTGGCATCGTAGCTCCTAAACGAATGGAGCGATTTTGATGCTGTTTATTTTTTGTTTGAAAGCTGACGTGATCGAAATGGTTCTTAGCTTTATTTGATCAAAATCTTTAAAAAAACCCGCATCGAAATCGGTCCATTCATTTAAGAGCTACGATGCCACAGACATACACATAGACACACGTCAAGCTTATAACACCCCTCTTTTTGTATCGAGGGTTAAAAAGGAAGCATAGTGCAACAATGAAAAGGGGAGTTTGAATGCGGTGGTTTACTTATGCCGTCAGTTTATTTAAACAGTCGTTAAAACCAAGTCAGAAGCCATTGTGCGGTTTGAAAACTCTGACACCAGGGTTAGCCAAGTTCGCCACAAACTTGACTATACCTTCACGATAAGAAGAAGACCTGGCAAAATCTCCTGAGAGGGAATGCATCGCTAAACACAACGTGCAATGAGCTCTGTTTAACGCACTGCGGGGTACCACTTTTACCTTGTCGAGAGTCCTCGAATCCGTACTGGACGCTTCTCTTCATCTTTTATATTCCGCACCGCTAAGGAATGGGATTCTCTGCCTGCGTCTGTGTTTCTGGGCTCATACAACTTGAGTCTCTTTACAGTTCGAGTGAATAGGCATCTTCTAGGTGAGCTTGCTAAATCCTCGACCACACGGCCGGTTTGGTCGAGTGGTATTGACGCTGCCTCTTGATCGGCGGGTCCTGGGTTCGATCCCCAGTCGGGGCAAACATTTGTGTGAAAAGCAGATGTTTGTTCTCGGGTCATGGGTGTTTGTGTTTGTCTTTATGTGTGTTCCGAGGGACCCACGACACAAGGGAAAACCTTAGTGTAGGCCTTTGAGTGTGTAGCGTTTATTTATTTATTTATTTATTTACATTTTCGCATCTTGTAGTCAAGAACGAACCCTTTCGTTATAATACTAAAAAAACACAAATAAGCTTAAAGTAGTAACATTGCATAAATTAAGGCAGAATTGTTTAAGAGCATTCAAGTGCTTTAAGGTAATAGATATGAATACACAAACTGACGCCTGTATTCCTTAGCGGGTAAGGCAGTGTTAGGCTGTCAGCCTTTCATCCACTACACTTACCTACAACAAAATCTCTTGTACCGAAACTAATTTTTACAAGCTTGTACTTGTAATGTATGTTTGCTCGGAACAAATCTTGCAACTTGAAGCGATTATCCTCAACCGATTGAGCTGACGCATACTTATGTAAGTTGGATTATACGAGAAAGTCAAAAACTAAAAAAGTTATGGTCGAAATAGTGAATTTATTTTTATTTTTTTCCGAATTTTTGATCTTGTCGCTCGATATTTTGGAAACGAAGAGTGATATCAAAAATTTGAGGAAATCTCCTTCTGCTTGTTGAGCCCTTTCATTTGATACCCATATTGATGGGATTGATAAAACCTACGTTATCCGCCATTTTGTAGCGGCCGCCATCTTGGATTTCAATTTTTTATAGTATACTGTATTCTGCTTGTTGAACCCTTTCATTTGATACCCATATTGATGGGATTAATAAAACATAAATTATCCGCCATTTTGTAGCGGCGGCCATCTTGAATTTATAATGATAATGAATAAACATAATTGTACTGTCACCAAAATCCAAAGTGTATACAAAATTTCAGATTAATCGGTTGACAGGAAGAGGGTGAAATTTGAATTACTAAATTTGACCCAAGAATAATAAATAAAACAAACGGGGTGAGCTAAATAAAACCGTTTAATAATAAAAATCAGGCTTAGGAAGACAATTTTTAATTAAATAAAAAATATTACATACTGAAAATTTAACATGTATGACTGTATGTGAATTAAAAAATTTTGGCCAAAGTTTTTTTTTTTTGTAAACGTAAAAGAAACATAAGCTACTTTTCCCTCAACTGAGTTTACAGTTGATGTTACGAAAGTACAAGGCTTCCTCTCATGTAATGATGATACATATACCGCTGCGGTAACGTAGCACTTAGAAGGAATCTATGACTTTCGTAATAGCCTATCCTATCCTACGCTGTACAAATCGAACTAAACCTTTGTCTTGTGAACGCTGTGGGTTTTTCAAATAAAACAGAAGAAATTTGACTAAGAAATGAACTCCGTATCTTTTTAAAATAAGTCCAAAATTGAAGAAAATATATAGAGCCCCCGATACTTAAGACCTGACCACAAAAAGAAACTTTAGAAGATGTTTAAAAATGGCTGTATGGACATAGATTCCTTTGCCGTTTCGAAAAGGGATAAACTAAACAACAATAACTCTTAAATGGCTCAACCAATTATGATCTAATATAGCTAAGAACTATCTCGATTACGTCAGCTTTAGGAGCTACCAAAGACAGACACACAAACATACAGATACTCACATCAAACTTAAAACACCCCTCTTTTTTTGTTTTGGGGATTACAAAGTTCTGAAGTTGCCTAGTACATTTAACTAAATAAACTCAAAGAGCACCACTTAATGGTAATCTTTGAAACCGAGTAAAAACAAGTAAACAAACTAATCTTCAATACGAACGATACCGCTTATATGCTTAACTCACGGACTCTAAATGAGTATCTGCACGTGTTACCATGAACTAGCGGTAACTATTTAATATGTATTAGCAAGTAAGTAAGAGATCTGTGTGAAGCTTGAACAAGATGTACGGAAATTTGCGATCCTTTGAGCTAGTTTAGAGTAGGTGTAATACATTTTATTAATCCCATAACATGGAGCTGGGGAACAAAAGCGGACTTGTCCACTGTACCCGAAGTTTGTTTTTTTGTTTTTTTTGCACTCTTTGAGCTCATATCTAAAGACCCCCGGAGTATTTTTTATCAAAAGCGGTCCGATCTAATAGTTTTTTTTTAAATCATGATTTCTTTCAAAAGCGGACTAATTTCAACCCACATGCATATACCTAATTCAGTTTTTTTGCTCTAGTGTAAAATGTAATTAATTGGACAAGTCTGCTTTGGTTCCCCAGCTCCTCTGTTAAATACAAAGTAGGTAGCCACCCATAAACCATTCTGTCCACACTATATTTGCACACACGCGCGCAGTCTCAACAATACGTTTCTTATTTTGTACTTCGACTCTAGTAAATGATAAATCGTTGCTTTAAAAAATAAATTTAAAAAGAAGCGATGTGGAATAGGTCTTGTACAATAAACCATTTTGTTTGATATGATTTTCAAAACACTTCTATCTATTTCCCTTCTTCTGTCTCGTTGATTTTGAAGGACTTAGATCTTTTTTTTTTGTTTATTTGTTTTTTTTCGTGAATTCACATTTTATTTATTCAGGAATTCTTACAGCGTCAACATTTTAGCTTATTTTCTAAATAATACACTGCTTTTCATTATGACAAAGTAATTGAAAACTCTCAAGGATAGCCTACCGACTTGTAGCAAACTTAATTAATATCCGATCGATTCTCTTTGTCTAGTTGCAGCTTGTTTCAACAGTTTATGAGTAAAAGGGGAGATACATTAAGTAGTTGGATAAACTTTCGTAAGACGTTTGAATCGGTAGAGTGCATTATCTGCTCCTAACACAAGTAATAGGTTCTTTTATTTAAGCATCAAGTTGCCATTCTCACCATTTTTGGGAAACTAAATTCCTCGCATAATCACTTTTTAATAGCTTCATGAATTTTAAATCCAAATGTAGGTAGTAAATTTTTGTGGGAAGGATTGTATATCTGTCACCGTAACATTCAGAAACCCGTTATATTGTGATTTGACTTAGCGAAATAGTAAACTCTCGGTACCTACTTTGTGAACTGCCACTTTTTTTTACACTGACTTTTTTGTATTTCATCATCATCATCATCATCAGCCTGTATCAGTCCACTGCTGGACATAGGCTGTATTAATGCAACCTAATTTAGAAACCAAAAAAAGGCTGACCAAACATAACCTAACTTATCCTAATTTCATGCAGGCGGCCCTTAAAGTTTTGTAAATTTATAATGTTACTAGGCAAATTGTAATATCGCGAGAGATTATAATTTCACTGGTGAAGTTGTAATATTATGGTTTTTACAATTTTCCTGCGACATGTCTAGACCAGATTTAGTTTAATGAACACGTAGTATAATAATAATATATTTTTATTTATTTATTTCTCTCACAAAAGAAAACAAACAAAATACAATAATTATATTACAAATTCACAAGCTTCTTTTGCGAGAATCTGGTGTCTATACTAGGAAAACCCTGTGTTGAAGCGCACCAGGCTTGCACGACTAACCTCTAAAGTATATTATAATACAATAAAATGTACAATTACGAGAAAATTGTACATTTTTTTGTATTACATAAAAGAAGTGTTTGTGCAAAATTAGGTAAGAACAAGCAAGCTGTTCAAAATTATTTAATAAATTAGTAGTTTTAAATTTAAAATAAAATTAATTTTAGAAATAGCTTTTGAAGCAAAATAGTAATAAAAAAATTGAAAAGCGAGAAGCAACGAGATTCTCAGCATTAATTCTGGGCAACTTGTTTTAATTCTCTTTGAAAGACGACAATATTGAAAGTTTACCAGCTCCAGCAGAATTTAATTTTGGCGTATCTGTTTAAAACTGGTGCCATTTGAGCCGTAAAGGCTAAACTAATATTGTGGGCTCACCTCTTCGATTACCTAGCCGTAATTAAATTCAGTCTGGCTATCGAGCAAAGAGGACGTGCTCTTCATAAAAATAAAATCATTAAATCCAAAATGTAAAACTGGTTTTCTATAGGAAGTACAGTTACAGGTAATTTTATAATTTTTAATCAAGAGAAATTCATTAAAGACAGTGTCTAAAGTCTTGAATGTTTTTCAAAGTACTATAATTTAATAGATTGCATTTTATAGATTATTTTCTGGTTGTATTCTTATCTTAACCCAAACAAAAAAAGATGGGTGTTTTAAGTTTGACGTTTGTATCTGTGTCTGTCACAACGTAGCTCATAAACGAATGGACCGATTGCGGTGCGGTTTTTTTGAAGTGAAAACTTCTTTAGCGGCGTTGTGCACTTTTTGGATGGGTAAAAAATGTTACACTCGCGTCAGGGTCACGTGACCCTGATCGAAAATTCGTAAGACGGAGGGTGAAGGGAAAACTTCTTAGACCGCAAGGAAGTAACATATGTTCAAGTTTTCACTTCTGCCGGCACTCCCGGAGTGCAACCCGTTGTTTTTTTAATAGCTGATGTAATCGACAAGGTTCTTAGCTGCATTTTGATTAAAATTGGTACAGCTTTTTAAAATTTATAAGCTATCGAATGTCGGGGGTGACACATATTTATTTTTAGCAGTGGTCATTTTGATAATCTGCAGTGAACTTTGATCACCCGCGCTTGGCCTTTCATCAGTGGGATAGTACTGTCAGTATACATGTTTATAATTAACATCTCAACGTAGCAAATATCTCAATACATTATTCAAGAAAAAAGTTATGTAAGTACTATTATTATTAATTAAATTTGTAAGAGATTATAACAATTATTGTACAATGATAATACAGAGAATAGGAAGTTTACAAAGGCGGACTTATTCCACGAGGGGATTTCTTCCAGTCAACCTACAATTAGTTTTAAACTAACAAAAGTTTGATTAAATTTTCTGCATTAAATAATCCACTATAGACAAAAAACCGATCTTTAGACTACAACCGACGACGTGATAGGTAAAAAGATATTTTGTTTTTTGTTATTTTATAATTATTTTTTTGTTTCTTTTCTTTCTTGAATAAGGTATAAAGACTTGACTACTTACCACCTTTTTGCTACGTTTTTAGCAGGGTCTGAATTAACGATACGAGTACTGAGCACTTCTACGAATTAAGTAATGCTTCGGATAATCGGGTAACAGTATACCTTCGGGTAACATTATTATACCATCAGCATACCTAAAAACAGACAGTGACAAGTATCAGAAGTCGGTAGTGACTTTCAGAATAGACAGCCAGGTTTTGCCCTTACTTGCTGACATCCAAATACTCACCAAAGGTAATCCTTGTTTAATTATTTTCACACTTTTGTAATTATTAATCAATGGATCTAACTAAGTCCATTTCATTTTCACCGTGCTCTAACTCCATCCCGTTAGCTCAAAATTTTTAAAGCAACCAATGTGTGAAATACGGACTTCGATGATTTAACATTCAAAACAAATATGCGTCAAAATTGAAGTTTTTTTTTATGTGTAACAACTTTGCTGTAAGATGTAGAAAACAACTCAATAAATTATCATGTCAGTTAGGAACCTCCGGCAGTTTAACATAATTTGAAGAAAACTTTTCTAAACTCTTTCAAGGATGCTGTATTCTAGTAAGGACGTCAGTTTAACAAAACCAATAGCAAGTGTCTTCGAAAATTAAGGTTATTAAATTCACCGCACTCAAAATTTATTAATTTACTCAAATCTCAAAATGAAGCATCTCTTATTTTCTGTTTTAAATAGAGTCAATTTTCAGTTATAGCATGGGAAAAATAGCATATTTTGGAGGCAAAATATGTACTTCAATGAAACTTTGTTTACATGGCACTAGAAATGAGGATCAGCCGAGTCCTACCAAAATTTTGGGGTTCGACCCCCTCCACTGGGTTTTAAGAAATTCCCATACAAAAGAAGAATCGGTATTTTTTACCCACTAACAAAGATTTCCACGCAAAATCAAAACTATTGACGCTGTTAGTTTGAAATTTTGCTTAGATGATCTTCAGATATTGTGGGAGCTTACCTAAAAGAGATTACACGGAATTCTCATGGGAACGAATTGTAGGGCGTCCGCTAGTTGATATGTACGTTTGGTGTTTCAGTCGCAGCCCCTCTATCTTTTAAACTATTATAGACAGCATTTTCAAATTTTCAGGAGATACGTATTATGAAAGTGACTATCGTAAAATAGAATTTATAAAAATAAAAACTTAAACCGGAGATGGGGTCCCCATACGACAAACGTCACAAATATCGCATTTTTTAACAACTTTTGTCACTGCTCTATTTCAAAAACTATTCAATGCATATATTCCTAACTTAAAACACATTTCAAACACACTTAATATTATAAAAAAAATATATGAAAAATAGTCAAGAGTGAGTCGGATTCAAACTAACAATGTTTAAACAGAAACTCGCACTTGAACTGTTTTTGTGATATTTACCTGGTTATTTGCCATAGAATTACTGTGATATTATAATAAAACGAAGACAGATACATTTACCTAATGCACGTATTCTAAAATTTCTGAGTTATAGTGTAAATAATAACAGTAATTCTACGACAATTAACCAAGTAAATGTGACAAAAACAGTTCGAGTGCGAGTTTCTGTTTAAATATCTTTAGCTGCAGTCCGACTCACTCTTGACTGTTTTTCATCTTTTTTTTTAAATTAATGTAAAGTATTTTTTAAATGTGTACTAAGTTTGAAATGTATGCATAACATGGTTTTTGAAATAGAGCAGTAACAAAAGTTGTTAAAAAAATGCAATATTTTGAACGTTTGTCGTATGGGGACCCCACTGTGATTTAGGTTTATTATTTTACTAGCTTTTCCCCACAGCTTCGCTCGCGCTAAGAACTCTTTTAGTCACCCGTTTCATTCTTGACCCTTTAGGGGATGATTTTTGAAAAATAGCGAAACACGTGTCCGTTTATTTGCTTCGAGGTATATCTTGACGAAGTTTTGAGTCAAAATGTGCAAAACAAATGTTTTCTCCATACAAACTTTGAACCCCCATTTCACCCCCTTAGGGATATAATTTGAAAAATCCTTTCTTAGTGCTGTAAAGTTCATCGCCATTTTGATGATTCCTAACTAAACAAATAAGTAAAAGTTGAGATCTTATACACTTGACATTGATAGGTATTACATAGAAAGCTGCAGAAAGGTATACATAGAATACAAAGGTGCTGTAAAAATACAACTTTTTGATTTGAATTACTTACTTACTGAAGACGTAAGCTGAATAGAATAATCATGTTTGTTACATAGAAAAAAAAACCTTTAAACAGACGAATATTTGCTAATCCAGAGTATCTGTATTTGGCTATGCTTATTACCTAAGATATTAAATTTAAGTCTTTAAATTAAGTCATGAATAAATAAATGTTTGAAACCTAAAATAGCATAAAGGTAGCCTTATTAAAGTATTTTTCATATACGAAGAGGGTATTCTAATTGCTTGAAATGCTCTGAGCACTTATGCAATGTGCATCTAAGGTCCGTATTATAGAACGCGACTCAGACTGATTTATACATAAGCAGCAGTCGTCTTTGTCATTTTGATAGTGAAAGAAAGAGACAATCTTTCAAGCTTGGTAATTTAGGTAATACGGACCTGAATTACCAGTAGGGGGAATGTCCACCGAGACTGGAAAAGCAGTCTGCATTGCTGTCATACAGCATCAGTCTGCATTGATCCTCATGCTGTATGGTTTCCAGGTTAAACTCGTGATATCTTTTGAATGGAATGTCCAAATTGCATAATTCAAAAAGTTGTATAAAGATATTGAAGCAGTCTGGAATATAAAGTAATTTATTTTGATGACGATTAATACTAAGATACAAATAAAGAGCATTTTATAGCGGGCGGCATTTCAATTAAATTTTTAAAATAAAAGAACACATATTGTGTCATAACTACAATAGTTAGACATATGCTGTCGCGACACTTTTTGTAAATATTTATGTGTTCTGCAAAGTCGTAGTTCATTATTTTATTCTATCATCAATAGTTTACGCAGCGCACGCAATGTAAAGAATATTTTAGGTAATTTTTTTACACCTTGGGTTACATTATTTGAATTTCAGTAAGGATCCCTAATTTTTTTGAAAATATAATATAGCCTATGTCCATCGGGGATAATGTAGCTTTCTAATGGTGAAATAATTTTTCAAATCGGTCCAGTAGTTTCGGAGCCTATTCAATGCAAACAAACAAACAAACAATCAAATCTTTCCTCTTTATAATATTAGTATAAAAGAAGTATAGATATAGATTTATTATATTTCACGATAGACACCATCATAATACGTATTTTCTGAAAATTTGGATACGCCGACTCCAATAGTTTGAACGATAGAGGGCTGCGACTGAAACACCAAACTTAAATACCAGCGTCTTCCCCAAAATTCGTTCCCATGGGAACTCCGTGTAATCTCTTTTAGGTAAGCTTACACAATAATATAAGATCATCTTTGCAAAATTTCAAACTTCTAGCTTCATTTGTTTTGTATTTTAATCGCCTAGTTTGTAAAATATGCACTTTTAAAAATTTTCCCCTGCCCATACTTTCCCCCGGAAGGGGGTAGGACCCCTAAATTTGGTAGGACTCAGCAGATCCTCATTTCTAGTGCCAAGATAAAGTTATAAATAAAGTTCATATTTTGCCGCTAAACAGACATTTCTAGTCTTACTTTACCCGCGCTATTACGGCACCAGAACATAAATTAGTTAAAAATAAACTTTCATCAAGAAACCGTAACAATGTTTTAGATTCGTGATGTGCTCGCATCAACTTTGCTGAGCTTCGACTAAAACATAACTAATTAGAAAAGTGTTTTTGAGCAAATGTTTTAGACACTGTTCATACACAAGCTACTGTGCTCTTTTTAAAACTCTGTCAGAGTTAGTTAGCCAAGTTTGCAACGGACCTGACTATACCTACACGATAAGAAGATACACAAGCGACGTGGCGCGGCGACGCTGCGTTCAAAGTGGTTCAAAGCAACGTAAAATGAATCTTAATTGTTACGGAGCAAAGGTTTTTCTTTCCGAAAATAGAAGCACACACAGACATCCGTTGGCTGAAGATAGAGCAACGGATGAAAAAAAAATTTGCTCCGTGGCTATTAAGTTTTATTTTAAGTTGTTTCGATCTCCGCGTCGCCACGCCACGTCGCTTGTGTATAAGCAAATAATACCTACAGTTTAATATTCCGATGTATATGTCACCGGAAAATTGTAATAATCGTAATATTACAATTTCACCAGTGAAATTATAATCACCCGAAATATTACTATTTGGTAAAATAATAAATTTACGTAACTTTATGGACCGCCTGCATGAAATTAAGATAAGTTAGGTTATGGTAGGTTAGCTTATAGGCTTGAGCTGGGCCTTCGGGTAGCTCTTCAGAAGACCGAGGCGCGAGGTTCCACAAACTTCCACGAGGAAGGGAACCACCCAGCCCAGCTCATCGGTTCGCGTAGGTGACGTGCGAGTTGACGTGGGCCAGTACTAAAAGTACTTAGGTCTCACACTCGACAGTCGCTGGGGCTTCGAAGAGCAATTCGACCGCCTGGTCCCTCGAATAGAGAGGGTAGTAGGTGCGTTGCACCGGATTCTACCTAATCTAGGGGGACCTAACGAGGGAGTTCGCCGCTTATATGCCGGTGTCATGAGGTCCATGGCCCTCTATGGAGCGCCAGTCTGGTCCGCCAGGCTGGGCATCCGGCGCTGTAGAACTAAGGTACTTAATTGTCTCCAGCGCAAGATGGCAATTCGGATCGCACGAGGGTACAGAACAATTTCGTTCGTAGACATGGACGCAGCCCTGTTCCATCGTCTGCGGAGCGAGACGGATCTCACGCCGGACGAAGTGCGGCAGCAGGAGCGCCCAAGAGCGCTCGAGAAATGGCGTGTACGCCTCAGAGAGCCGAGAAGTGCACGTCAACGCGTCGTCGGAGCAATCTTGCCTTATCTTAAGCCCTGTCTAAGGACGAAAGATGGTCATGTCACCTACAGGTTGACACAGGTATTCACCGGACACGGCTGTTTCGGCAAGTACCTGAACCGAATCGGATGCGAACCAACCACGGAGTGCCAGCACTGTGGCAGGGACCGGGGCTCCGCTCAGCACACCTTACAGGAATATCCTGCATGGGATGCTGAACGGCAAGTCCTGGTAGGACAGATAGGGCCGAACCTATCCCTGCCAGCTGTAGTCTCGGCTATGCTGGTGGGCAAATCGGCATGACAGGCCGTAGTCTCCTTCTGCGAGAGCATGATTCTCCAGAAGGAGAGGGCCGATCCTGCCCGAAGACGTAGACGCCTAGGTGGTAGTCGACGCCCCGGCCAAGTCACCGTGTGGCTACGGATTAGAATATAGCGATCTCCCCCGCTTGTCGTAAAAGGCGAATAAAGGGGGACTCGGGATCAGCAGTGGGGGCTGCTGCGTCTTAAAAGAGACCCCAAGATGGGCGGTGACATGGCATGACCACCATGTCACCACGCACTAGGGTGGTGTTGGGGCATGTGTTATTAACCTCTTACTCCGGGAGGAACCCCTCGGGCGAGATGCTAGGCGGGCATCGATGCGTTCCTCGGAGATCCCGAAGCCTGCCGTTTTTTAGTGGGTAGAAATCCCATATAACCCAGTTCCTTCCCAGGGTACATGGATCGCAGGTTTTTCTCCACGTAAAAAAAAGGTTAGTTTTTTTTAGGTTCAGCTAGGTTAGGTTGCATTAATATTATAAAAAAGTCCGTCAATGTGAATAAAATGGGGCAGTTCACAAAGTACCGAGAGTTCATAATCTTGGTAAGTGAAATCACAATATTACGGGTTTGACAATATTACGGTTACATATTTAGTTCAAGAAATTACGTAAAGTTGTTTATGTTATTCGAAGCTGTTAAGCACGATACTAAAATTGTTTTGAAATAAGACGTAGCGCCACCGCCTACGCACCACTCGTTGTCGACTTTTAAGCCGACAACGAGTAGTGCCTACTTATTGTCTAGTTTTAGAATGTTTACGTAAGCTTTTCCTACTTTACAAGCTCTAATACTTCAGTAAAATTAAGGTTTGGCAAAACATTCATTCGCAATAGGCTGTATTTTTGTATATCATCCCTTTCATCCTATTTAAAATAACTATATTTACGAATCCAACTAATAAATTATATCGAAATACCTCAAAAAAGAATAAAATATTTTTAACAAAAAATTGACCCGCCTTCAAAAAGGGTGAAATATTTTTTTAAAGCTATGTTCACTAGTAAGTAGTGGTTACGGGTAAAACAGTAAATAGGTGAATTCATAGCGGAATATGGTAAATAGAGGTCGGCGCCGACTGTACATTTCTTGCACTATACGTAATTTTGTTGAAGTAAACTCCAATTAGGCCGATATCGCTCTTGAGCCACATATAAAGGGTGATAAAAAACCTCCTAGCTATATTCAAAATCCTGAACCAGTATCACTTACAAAACACTTTTGTTTTTTTTATTTTTTTCCGTAGGAATTTTTAAACGTAGACACCACTCGGGTGCACCCCCCGAGCGCAACCCGCACCCCTCGCGTGCCTGGTGTAGGAGTAATGTCTACGTTTAGGCAAAAAATGAACGATTTCCCATTGAAAAATTATTTAAAAATTAAAAAAAAAAACATAAATGTGTTCTTTGAGTGATACTGGGTCAGGATTTTGAATATAGCTAGGAGGTTTTTTATCACCTTGTATAAGCTGAATCGTCTTGCGAGAAGAGTCGACGAGTTCCAACCTCCAGAACAGGCCGGATTTCGTAATGGATACGGAACCATAGACCACATCCACACTGTGCGCCAGGTTGTACAGAAAACCGTAGAGTACAATCGGCCCCTGTGTTTAGCTTTTGTAGAATATGAGATGGCTTTTGACACAATCGAAACCTGTTCTGTTCTGAAATCCCTGCAGCGATGCCAAGTAGACTGGCGATACATCGACGTGCTGAGATGTCTTTATGAAGCCGTAACGATGACCGTCAAAAAACAGAATCAGCAGACCGAACATATCCACCTGCGTCGAGTACGACAGGGTGATGTCATATCACCGAAACTGTTCACTAACGCTTAGGAGGATAGGTATGTTCAAGACGCTAGACTGGAAAGAGTGCGGCATCAATATAAACGATGACCACATCTCGCACCTACGATTTGCAGACGACATCGTCATTATGGCTGAAACGCTGCAGGATCTTCAATGGATGCTGGACAGCGTAGCTAATGCATCTCAGCGTATAGGGCTCCGGATGAACTTGAATAAAACCAAAGTCATGTTCAACGAACATGTTGATCAGGGGCTGGTCGCGGTAAACGGAGTCCCACTCGAAGTTGTTTCTGAATATGTGTACCTGGAACAGATGCTCCGAATAGGTAAAAACAATATCGATGGATACAGCTGGGCTGGGCAGCGTTTGGGAAACTCCGCCGGGTCTTCACGTATCCCATACCTCAAAACCTGAAAACGAAAGTTTTCAATCAATGCGTCCTACCCGTGATGACGTACGGAGCCGAGACGTGGCCACTCAAAGTGACACTAGTCCACCAATTTAAGGTCACTCAGCGAGCTATGGAAAGGGCTATGCTCGGAATTTCTTTGAGGGATCGGATTCGAAATGAAATAATTTACCGACATAGCCCGGCGAATTAGCAAGCTTAAGTGGCAGTGGGCTGGTCATATCTGTCGTAGAACAGATGGCCGTTGGGGCAGACGAGTTCTAGAATGGAGACCACAAATCGGCAAACGTAGAGCGCCCCGTTACTAGGTGGGGTGACGATATTGGTAAGGTACCGGGCAGTGGTTGGAGGAGGAGAGCCGAAGACCGAGCTCAGTGGCGTGCCATAGGAGAGGCCTATGTCCAGCAGTGGACTGACACAGGCTGATGATGATGAAACTCCAATTATACGTTGATAAGATTCGCCGGGCTTTCCGCCCGAGACCGAATTTGGATTTTTTATAGCCTATTTGCTATTCTTATGTCTCAGTTATATTCCTGCATAGTGTCATCAAAATTGGTCCAGCCATTTGAGCGTAACACACAAACACACACATTCACAAACTTTCGTCTTTATAATATAAGTGGGATGTTCTATATTCAAGACCTAAAAATTATATAATCACGTTTAGGTTGATTTCCGACTACGGAAAATACAAATAAAAATGGAACTGGTCTAAAAAATATTATTTCTGTTTAATCTATGCGATAGTTAGGTTAAAACATTAAAACTAACTTTCACTGACCGACATAAGCGCGACAAATCTATTTATATAGACTATAACTTAGTCATGCAAGCGACTCTTGTGCAGCCAAAGGTTGACCGTGTTGTAATTTTTATTTTTATTTTTGCCGGTACAACAATAGTGCACGGCAAAATTGTATTACCATTGCCCGCTATGTTCCTAGTGATGCTGGGAATATAGGAGGCAACAGTAATACAATTAACATCACTAGGAACATAGGGGGCAATGGTAACACAATTTTGCCGTGCCGTGCGGTACCGTTCGAATGATTAAAAGGCCCAATAGAGAGTCTCTTCACTAATAAGTTTACGTTCAACAGCTGATTTATAGAGATTTGTTTTAAAAGATATTGATTTCCATGACTGATAAGTGACTACCTTTCCACTCAAGCTTTCGTTGGCTTGTAATGAATTTTGTTTAATAATCCTTCCGTTGGCTTTGGCGTTCTGTCATCGATATACTGTATTGAACTAAAAACCTTCACAAAAAATAATTTAAAACTTTTTTATGTCAATTAATAACGCGTGTATTTGTCAAATCAAGCGCATTATTTGACTTGAAATTGTATGGTCAAAAAATTTTTACTATTTTAAATTTAAAAAATATTTTAGACTCAGGTTCATCCACATATTTCACTACTCGTGTAACCTGCTTACTTCATTCTACAAATTATTTTTCAGAATAAACGCTCTACAACATTTTCACAGAAAGAGGAATTTTGAAGAAATTCGTTGACAAAAAGAGCTCACTAAGAGCTTACCTAATTGTTGGTGTTACATAAATAATTATCCTTACATTCTTCAAATAGTTGGTAGGTTTCAACTATTATTAAATTGCCTACCAATTCATTAAAAAAATATAAAACGCATCTTGAAATCAAGTGTGACAGAAATTTTTAAAGTTTAACTGCTGGGACATGTCGCATTGTGAGTTGGTCTTGAAAAATATTGTACTTGACTACGTAAAACAAATAAAGCGTGGGGTCAAACTCACTAAATTGTTAGTTTGACAATCTAAAAATTTTAATAGAAAGTGATTATGGTAAACCTAATGTTGCAATCTGATAATAAAAGTGTCTTAAATGCTTCAAAACGACTTTTGGGTTCGCATTTATTTCCTCATGCCGATCTCATCTTTCATTTAGTTATAAGCGCTTAAGTTTAATATACTCGTACTTATATGAAATCTATTATTGATACCTTAGATAATACATGGAATTGTATGAAGCTTTAAATAATATATTGCTATATAAATGTATTTTGTTTATAATTATACTCATAGTATTGTATTTGTACAATACAATACATTATTTATTGCACACATAGGATTACAGAATATGTTTATACAGCGAATTTGAAAAAATGAATACAAATAGGCGGCCTTATTGCTTAACAGCAATTTCTTCCAGGCAACCTTATGGTATGGAGTTAAAGATTGAAATTATTATATTAGTTATGATATTTATGTACTTTAGTAAATAATATATTCATATTTTCTTCGTTCAAGTTTACAACAAAGTTAGATAATTAAACCAATATCGGTGCAGAATTCAGTGTGTATGGCTCGGCACTTTAATGAGAATAACTTGTAGGCGCAATATATGAATTAACAGTGTAGTCACATTGTAGCGAGTCGCCCAAAGCCAAGTCAAGCGCACATGTTTACCCGCAATTCGGCAATCCTCGGTCTAGACACTATCTGGAGCGTCCACAAACTTCCGACAGTGTTCGAAAGTGGAGTTATTGCCAAGCGCAGTTGGTTTCGAGTTAACATCGTATCCCAGTGGTTCAAACTCAGGTCGGATCTCCCTGGGTTTGCGGATAATGCTCACGTATCCAAATTGTTAGGGTAACTGTCGTGGCCATTGAAACTAATTGGCAATACCGCGATCCGGATCGATCTCCTAACTGAAACGCAGTCTACGTTCACATTAAAATTAACGGCAAAAAAATAAAAACTCGTGATGAACACGACATGACATAACCTATTTTTTTTCAACAAAAATAAATCAGGTCGGGCTAAAAAACACGAATAGCGAGAATTTTATTTATACAGCTCGCCGAGGATACGGTCTTATTGAATTTTCTCAGCTATAAATAAAGCAAGATTCCGCTTGGCTAGGGCTGGTCTTAGGCAAACTAGAAAAAATATAAAATGGGAGTTTTCACACAGTGGTACCTGAGCATGTGGCCAGGGCCGGCGGAGGGAAGCTGACACGATATGGCACAACTGAAGAAGACGAGGCCACACTCAGGGAGCTTCTACTTAGGTACGTGCGTCACAATAGCGACATCAGTCGACCTAGCTTTTTTGCCTTAACTCTGGCTTTTGCATCATGACGAGTCTATCTGTCGATGTGTCCTTCCTACATTTTCACATGGCTTGGCATCCCAAATATCTTTTATTACAGATATTGATGCGTGGCGCGGAGAGGCACCATCATCCTCTCTTCTTGACATCGGACATTGCACAAATTAGCATCAATGGCCAGGACATTTGATTCTTCACGTCATTTTGTCTTGCTTCCACTTCGCAACCTGATTCGATACTTTTCCAAAGATAATATGGGAAAGCAAGGCTGCTTGCATGTTTGTTACTGTCACGTGTTTTTCAAATGTAGTGATTTAGTTAAGGAATTGTGGACTGTTTTCTCTTTAGAATTATTAGATCGTGATAAGATTTCGTCTTGTGCATAATGCGTTAAAATATTGCAATCAATTTACAACAGACGTCTAATTGGTATGATGGAAATGTGGTGGGTCGGCGCGACTTGCTGTCAATTAAGTATATGCAAAATATATAACCGAAAACTGGCGTTTCACTCGCATTTCATAATTTTATAAAACTGTTAACAAAGAGGGAAGCAATACGAGCCATTTTTATTGCTTTTCTGCGGTAAGAGTCGGTGCAATACTGTACAGCTATTTTTTACCGGTTGAAAATAAATTATTGAAACGACTTTGATACGCGCAACCGTGGTTCGTAACCAGTTGCGAATCCGGAATACACAATAAATTTTAACTTACTGATTCCCATAGCATAATTAAAAGTAGAATCAATATAAACTTATGTTTGCTTAAAACTGCAAACATAAAGAAATTAAAATTAATATTTCCCACATTTCACGTAAAATACGTACAGTACTCCGAAACATGTTTTCAATATCATAATTTAAATATCAATTTTGGAAGAGTTTACCTTTCAGCGGATTTAACAAATCCGATGTTAAAATTAATGATAATGAAAGGCTAGAGTGGGGTGGAATTACTGCGTTTATATAATTCGACGTAGGTACTAGTAGGTATGCAGGCAGAATTATTAATTCCTAGGTTACATTGGAGGTGTAAGACACGCTCATGCATAATACGGAAAACCATATAACACCATACAATAATAAAGGCAAACTGAGAACATCACATCATCACTGCTTTGCACAACTTGTATTTTCAAAAGTACAGAAATGTAGCAGAAAATGTTACTTGATTTTCACTTTTTCAATGATGTTTGTAATTTCTGGTTTGACGAACAAATATTATAATTATAAGTTAAAAATCTCAATATTTTTAATTTCTTTATCAAATTTCCTAAAATGAAGCAATATTCAAAAAATCGATTAAAAAAATTATAATGAAAATCTTTAATTTCTCTATTAAATGTCTTGGACTTCTTTACAGATGTACCCATCGATAGAAGTGATTGTGATTGTTTATCCTGTTTTTCCATTTAATTGTAACAGACTGTTCCTGCTATACAACTCAACTCTCTCGACGCACACCGATAAATTTGTTACAAAAAATAAATACACACAGCACCACATATTGCTGGTGTATTTCGCATTTACGGCCCGCCCACGTGCACTCAATTGAATATCATCAACTCGGTCACTGGTAATTAATACATTGCTGGCTGCTGCTGGCCGTATTCAATCACATAGTTACCTAACATTAGGCGATGATATTATGCAATCCTATCGATGATTAGTTGTTATTAATAGTACAAGTGCTCCACTTCAAAAATCACAGTCATCGAGCTTTACATGACCATATAATATAAATTTGTTTAAACTGGAATAGTCCGTGCATCTACACTGTTCTCAAACCATTTTAAGCGACTATGAGGAATACAACAACATGCTCAGACTACGTGATTTGTAATTATAATATTGCTGACAGAACTGTTCTATAGCAATCAACTTTCACATTGAAAAGGTACCTAGTCTTTTGTCTCAGAGCAAAGCTTATTTTGCATCTCGAAACAAACATCGATGCACTCTGACAGCTTTTGTACGGTAAACGTACGGCACGGTAAACCTCTTCAATGCTACTACAGTCTGCAACGTAGCCTAGCCTCATGACATTAACAACGAGTCTCATTGTTCCGAGCGAAAATGAACCCTATCTCCACGAGCGAGGTTTTAGTGCTGTAGAGCGTGAAAGATTATGTCTCGAAATGAATCTTAAAATGTATTTTAAAGCGTGGGTCGAGGAGCGCCAATGTACACCTTTTTAGTCTAGAAAACCTAGTCAAGGTGATTTCATTTTTCAAGAACTGGGATAATAGGACAATGGGACAACCCGTAAATCATGGACACTTTGTTTCAAATAGTCTTTCTGGCATTACAATCCGGCAGGGTTGTTTAGACCTCTTAACTATCGATATAAAACGAGGAATAATAAAATTGTTTTTGATAAGGTAAACAATTATAAAAACGTTAAATTAACATTAATAAAACCTTAAGGAACGGTATACTTTATTATCAGCAATAACTTATATAAAATTTGAAGTATTCCAAAAAAAGGTAATGGTCGAGTGTTTTTGTTCGGCGACAGTTTCAAAGCTCATTGTATTTATACCGGTGCGGTGCCACTCTAAGAATAAAGAAAGCATGCTAACAATCTTACACTAATACTCACATTTATCCTCGAATGAACACTGTAACAAAAAAATATCTTTTACAACTTTCAAAAAATATTATATTCTCAGAAGAATTTTCTGGCATAGTCAAAATTCATATAGAGAGACTAAAATTAATGATAAAAAAGGTCGATTTAATTTTTTTAACTAGATTTCTGAAAAGTTTTATTTTTTATTTTTGTTCATTAAAATCTTATTAATTTTGAAGCGATATCGGAAAAAATAATGCTCTCATTTAGCAAAAGTAAGGTTAAGTTTAACCGTTAAATTTAATAAAAAAACCTCGTTATAAAAAATTAAAAAATACACACAAAGTGTGGTTGATACCACTGTTAAACCTCGATGTGGCTCGAACATGAAATTTGTTCGTACACGAGTCTCTCAAACGAATTTTGTTGCGACTAGGGTAATGGCTGCCCGTTAGTGTTTAACTTATTTCTATGTCGATGCCGCCCGAAAACTACTCCCCCCCCCGCCCCATTGGAACAGTTTTCCCGCGGCCACGAACCGAGCGACCGCGCCGAATCACCGCGATCCAAAAAAAATCGTTCAGTAAAAGTATAGACACAACCCTTACAAACTGACTAAATTCTTAAATGGGAAAATCTGGTAAAATTGTATACTTATGACAGATACGTATTAGAAAAATGAAAAATTATGTATTTCTGTAACTTCACTTAACTTACCTACGAAAAACTGAAACATAAAATTTTTCAAATTTCCTTAAATTGAAAAAGAACTTTCTCGAGTTTTTTCTATTACACGCAGCCGTAAGTTGATGGGTAATTGATTAATAAGTTTCAAAATCTCTTAAATTCATCTTAGATGTATACACGTGTGAAACTTTCCTCTTCTTCATGTTATAAATATTAATGAGGACTTATTAATCCTGATTCTCAGACTTAATCTTTCTCCTAAAACAACAGGAATTCTCGACATCTCATGTTTTCCTAAACGAGTAAAATGATCTTGTTTAAGATAATATAAGAGTGCCTGGTTGTACAGTACCCAAACAGTACTCCCAAGTTTACATATATGTTTGTATGGGATAACGTTTATACAGGATGTAAGACATAGCTTAGCAAAAACTGAATTCAGATCATAAATATCTTCCAGTTGAATTCACCTCAGGATTTTTTTAAAAACTTTTTTGTGTTTTTTAATATTTTTTGCTTTAAAATGGAATTATTTATTTCAATGCATTCCATTTTGCAATAAAAAGGACTTATTAATCATAACATTCATAACAGAGTAAAACACGAAAACTAGCAATGTAGATCGCATTCTGACAGCGCAACAGCGCGAGTGACCGCGCGAAGGCCGCGGTTTCGCGGTACAATACATAACGCCAAAGTAGGTTAGTAGGTATTTATCTATGGGCCTAGTGGCCTGAAAATAAATGATTTTATTATTATAATTATTATAAATAAAATTCCTTAGCTTGACGTTTTCAGTAAAAAGTGATCACATATAACCGATCATAGTTATAGGTAGATTCTACCATTTAGGTATTTGCTAAGCTGTCCCTTACTCCTTGTATAGTTGAGCGGTTTTGAAACGAAAATGTGGTGAAATGTTGTGCTGGCGACTGTACCTAAAGCAAAAGCTGCTTTCTCTCAAACATTTAATTTAATAAATTATTATAGCTACATTAATTGGTGTGAGGTGAAGTGGTTCTCCTTTTTTGAGTCTGAATAGCCAGATCAATAATAATCTTTATATACTTATATACAAAAGAAAGTCGTGTTTGTTACAACACTTATTACTCGAGAACGGCTGGACCGATTGCCATGGTATTTGATTTGTTGTATTTCTCTCCGTCCCGAATAGCAGAATAACTATTAAAAACATTGGAAAATTGACGGGAAAATTCCCACGGGAACGAAGTCCCGGGCGAAAAGCTAGTGAATAATAAATAAACGCTAGACACTAAGGCTCACACTAAGGTTTTCCCTTGTGTCGTGGGTCCCTTGGAACACACATAAAGACAAACACAAACACCCATGACCCGAGAACAAACATCTGCTTTTTACACAAATGTTTGCCCCGACTGGGGATCGAACCCAGGACCCGCCGATCAAGAGGTAGCGTCACTAGCACTCGACCAAACCGGCCGTCAATTTCCTAACATGGTACTTAAGCCAAAAATAAAAAACAAATCTAATGGAAAAATAAAAAATACCTACTTTTCAAAACAGTCATCTAACTTCACCTTTATTATTGTGAATGGAATGCAATATTTTTTTTATTTACATTTTTTAATTATTCAAGTGACATTACGATAACTAAACATTTGTAAGAAGCTTTGCGACACGTCAACTACAATTATGTAGTACAGAGGCCAGCGCATCAGGTTATCCCATTGTCATTGCAAAACCGCTCTTATCACAACAGCACAGAGTGCACGCGTGTCCTGAGTTGCGGCCGTCCGTACACTTGAAACAGAAGCTGCAGCAGCAGTTTGTCTAGTACAATGTCTCACGGGGCTACCTCAGCAACCCAAATACGGGGTTCAAAAAAAAATACACGCACTCATTTAGCTGAAGTTAAAAAGATTTTGACACAAAGTAATAAATTCAACGCTTACACTGCCCACTACCTAGTAGAAGCTTTTTTATCCTAACTTCACTTTATATATGTGTATGTTTTACCTTAATTATATGTTTACTCTATTTTATCACATCAGTTCAGCATTATTCACTGCATAAAATAAGATTTAATAGATTATCATGTACGAAAGTCGTATAGCAACTTACTACGCAGATAAAACATTTTGTTGAAGCATTTATCCATTTCAAGTATGGTATTTATGATCGTATTTTCAAATATTTATTTTTAAAAAAACATTAATTAAATTTGTATCATACTTTGTTTATTGTTTTAATTGTAACTAAGGTACAGCAAAAATAAGCACTGAAACGGGTAATACAGTAAATAAGCTATGTTTGACCTTCGTTTTCAGTAAATAAATCTAAAGAAAAAATGTATTAATTTCACTGAAACTCTCCGTTATATGACCAAGTTTTTAAATAAAAAACAATTTTGTTAAGAGCTGTTCAATCAAATAAATTATCAACAAAATAAAGCTTGATAAAATATCGCCAATTTAATAATAAGGATTTTATATTATTCAATGTTGTTAGTATACATTTATGTACATTAACATTATTTTGTGCAGAATTATTTTTTTCTGTTTAAAAATACAATTTTATGTTTTGTTTTGAAACTAACCGCCTATAGACTTCAGTAGACGTCAAAGTGAACCAGTTAGTTACTAGAAGTTACTTGTACTACGCTGGGTGTAAAAATAAACACTATAAAAAGTATTAAAAGCGAATACAAAAGTATTAAAAGCGAATACATACATTTTTAAAATCTAATATCACCGTTCTGTGTTCGAAAACATTCTATGTAAATATATATAAAACGTAGAACAAAACGATCGATTTTATTAACTGGAAATATTTTTCAATAAACCAAACTCAAACTTCGCGTTTTAAAAAATCAAAGAGAATAAACCGACCAAACTAAAAAATAGTTAAAACAACAAACCTACCAGCAAAATTGGGAATTAATGGATTTTATTCGTTTCCAGTTAATTTTTAAAGCACTAAACTATGTTAGCATACTTTTTCCCTTTCACCGATGTATTTGCGATTTCGTCGAAACAAGGATAAAGAAATATTAAAACAAAAGCACACATTTCCAAAACGAAATGTTATTTTAAAATAACTCTCCCTTTAGCCATATATAATGTGTTACACGCATAACATATTCAAAAATTAATTTGATTCCATATTGCTGTTTTGGATATCTATAAAAAAATATTAAACAACAGAATTTAGAACAAAAAAAATAAATAAAAATAATAACATGTACTCCTTTTTAGAACGAAACCAACTGTGTCAGTAAAAGGTACAACTTTCGGGGTAGTCAATAAGAGCTATTTACAATAATTCATCACAATAATTGTAAACCTTAAACTCTCCCTAAAAGTTATACTTTTCCATTTCCACAGTCACAAATACTTTATATTATCGACACACAAGTGATTTTGGCAAAAAAGTATTATTTAATGGAGTTATTTTTTCAACTGCAAATATCTCCATTATAAATTACCTTTTTCAAAAACTAAACACCCTAAAATCCTTAAAATTGTTTTATTTTTCTCAAAAACAGAAAAAAAAACAGGTTTAAAAAACAATTTAGTATAACAAACACCGGATTCAAAAGTATTGTTTCCCTTCACTCATGGTTTAAAAAAACAACAAGTTTCACAAACTAAATAACAGAGCAACGGGAACATTTGCAACTCAAAGAAAAGTTTTTGATTTCAGAAAAGGTAAAAAAGTCACAGAGTTTTAGTGAGCTTCAGAGAACTATGTTGAAAAAAGCCCGAGAGACGAAAAATTCCTGTCTACAAACACCTTTAGTTGGAATTCATTTGTTTAACCTACTGGAATGTAAATGAACTGTTATACAATATTCATACAAAAGTTATAGTTTTAATGTTGTTTATTTTTCATTCAACTTAACAGTTCGTAACAAAACAAACGTAAAATGCGTCAACTAGTTTCGTTTTCAGATAAAATGTTTGTTTATAAAACATTATATATTTATTCGGTGAAATAAAAATTAAGGATGAAATAAGACAGCTTACGCCTATGAAATATTAAGGATTTTGAGTTTG
The DNA here is from genome assembly GCA_949987775.1 of Aproaerema taeniolella. Lineage (NCBI taxonomy): Eukaryota > Metazoa > Arthropoda > Insecta > Lepidoptera > Gelechiidae > Aproaerema > Aproaerema taeniolella. Next base: position 32,571,659 of record OX465242.1, on the reverse strand, counting down.
CAACATTAAACATAGTATGTGTAACTGAATATAATCGAGTTGATTTGTCTTAAAAATTTAAAAATATATAAATGCTTTACCTCCTTTAAAAGAGCGTGTATGTTTGAAATTTAAATTAAACATTACTACAAGACTCTATTTCAATTTAACTTATACAAGCATTGAACATTCCTACCTTTCTACTAGGAAAAGTCGAGTTTGTAAATTGTATCCCAGGCTTAAAGGGTTTCCTGGAAACGTCGAGTTAAGGAGTTTTCGTTATTTACCTACTTTGGCGCTGCGCAATGTACAGCAAAACCGCGCAAAATGCGATGTACATTGCTGGTGTTCGTGTTTTGCTTTTGCTTTTTATTGAAAAACGGAATGTATTAGAATGAATTATTTAAATTTAAAGCAGAAATAATTAAAAAACATGAAAAAAAATGTTGCTAAAAAAATTCTACTGGAAAAACATTTAGAATTATGGTTTGAGTTCAGGGTCTCATTTTTTGCTAACCTGTGTATTGATTTCATTAAACTACCTCACTCAAAATATTTTGTGTCGGCAATATCTGTCTCAAGGCTCCAATCAATAATTAAGTTCAAGTGTATCTGCTCTCTCGAAGTAAATGTTCCCGATTAAACAATTCTATACTATGCCATTTTATAAATTGACTGTATTGTTCGTAATCATATTATACGGAAAACGACTTTCGAATATAAAATTAAGTATTTAAATAAATAATTGAATTTTGACCTCCGACACCGAGACAAAGTAAAAATAAAAATATAAACAAAAAAAAATAAAAAAAAATCAATAATAAACGACTCTTAATAAATATTGAATGAGGTTGCGGTGTCGAAGTCCGCGCGGGTGTTTAAGCTTTTGGTTTGTCTGCAGCCTACAGAGACAGGTTAGCGTGATGAGTATGAACTTGACGGCAAAGCTGGATGACCTACAGCGCGGCGACCGGCAACTCGAGACCACCGTGGCACTCTGCGAGATCCGCACACAGCTTCAAGAACTCACCAAGAGCGTCGAGTCATGTCAGAGCGAGGTCTCCGAGGTAATTACACGACTCTCACTCTCTCCCTCTTTTTAACGAGAATTTATGACCGTGATTAACTACGTTAAACACAAAAGTAAGTATTACTTCCTTGTATACAACTATTTAGCCTCGCAAGATACAACGTGATTTTCTACTCAGGGTTTGCCGAGATTTCAAAATAGATTACAAAAGACAATACCTATGTTTATTACGAGCAAAATGTTCTTTCTCTAGAACGGGGCATAAAAATATTGGCTAATGCAGCTCGTAAATTTAAGCAAATTAAAGCGAGAGAACGCTTAGCTTCACGATAATTTAGCAGAAATTACCAGATATCATGTAAAGCTTATTTTTCGATATTTATTTTTATTTTTTTTATTTTAAGATGGGTTAACTCTTGACCTCAATCTTGACCTTAAGGTCAAAGATGAGGTCGACAATGGAGCGAGTTAACTTTGTTTATCTATGTGCTTCTACAAAAACAAACTTACAACACAAACTCGTGTTTTTTACAATATCTAACGGCAATGGGTTGTGACTGGATTATTTCCTCTCTTTGTCGAGCTTTGACACGAGGTCGCGCGCTAACGCTGAGCGCTTTGGTTTACATTACATATTCATAGACAATTCTGCGGCTCAAGCACAACTTGCTTTTGGTGAAATGTGATGCGATCAAATGTCGAAATGACAATGCAAAAGGTGAGCGTGCAAGCCTCGGTGCCCACGCGCGTTTAAGCGAAGTTTCACCGTCATCTGAGTGGCGTGACTTACGAGTTCATCGCAGGTCGTACTAGGCCTGATGCAGTCTAAACTAGTCTTGACAAAAAAAACTAAATTCCTCACCAAATACATTTCTTGTGAGATTTCTAAATAAACAAAAAGTAATTTGCTAAATTTGTAATAACTGTTGGACTGAAAGTTGATTCAAACGTTAAAATATACAAACATCATAAAGCAAAGAAGCTTACAGGAAAAACATGCCTATTTAAAACACGTGTATTTTTTATTACTTTTTATTATAAGATGTATGTAGCTTGATCGCTTAAACCTTGCTGTTTAATATCAAATACCTCTGAAAAATATATCGTACGTCCTCTGTAATCGTTTGGTATTTTCAAAACGTATTTTTTTGCCAATAAGCTAATCCTATTATAATATTTATTTCTCTGAAAGAAAACTGCTGGAAAATTAATAAAAATACGGATTCTGGTACTTCTAACTTGAAACAAGCTCGATTTCCATTTCACCCAAAAATAATTTCTACTTCATTCTGTTAATTCTTTTGATCTTAAACCTCTTTTACTAATTTCACCTGATATCAAAAAACAAAACAAACCTCTTAAGTTTCATAATCACTTATTACTTTGAATAAAGAAAATAGATGGGAATTACCTTATTGGTTAAGATTAAGATCATAGGCAGAATAATGTCTATATGATTAGAGGCTTGTTTAACACCAATTGTTTTAACACTTGTGTAATACAAGTATTTCGGAAAATAGATCAGATTTTCAATTTTATGAATACGATAAATCCAAAGCACTATTAATAAAATAGTATTTATTAACACATGACTATTAAAATGTAAAGTAGAAAAATCAGTTGACAATTATCGTCTTTATTAACTTAATCAACTGTGTAAAAGATGTATGACATTATGAAGTAAGAGAATGCGGGTATTATGAACAATGTCAAGTTAAAACAGACCAAGTGATTAATGATTACCTGAACCTAATAATTTATCATAGTGTCTGGTCATTCGATAATTTAGGTGCACGAGGTGGCTTGCGGGGAGTTGGGCGCCACTGAGACACACCATATGCTCGTTCTCAACGACCTGTGATCCAGGTAACCTAACTCCAACCTAGAACTGTAGATCACATATCATGCTGGATCAGCATAAAGCCGGCTGGCCTCCCGTGAGAGCTGGGGGTCGCGGAGTTACATCAGATGCTCGTACTCATCGACCTGCGATCCAGGTAACCTAACTCCAATCTAGTACTGTAGAACACATGTATTTTTATTATCCTGCAAAAAAGGTAATAGACATTATGTTAAATGCCCTGGAAATTTTGTTATTTCAATAGTTTATTAATGGCCAATTAATCACTTGGTCTATAACATATACGTACATACGAGTATTATGACACTACACGGTCGTTAGTAGCTCAATGCTCCGTTAAGTCACTTAATTAGGGCAAATTACACACAATCTAAACTCAGTTAAGGGCTTTTAACAAGTCAAAGAGTCAGATAACACTAGTTGGGTAATTACTAATTCATTTTGTCAAAAACCATACAAAGAAGTCCAAAACTAAAGCCGCGGATGAAACGCATGAACTTCATTCCAACAATGTCGAATTTTGTTTGAAATATGATGCTCAAACGGTAGAATGTGACGGTGCGTGACCTATTCAAAAAGAATCCAAATTTATTTTTCCTTTGTAAGAGTAGTTTCAGATATTCACTATCAGTAAGGAACAAATCTTATAAACTGTTGATATAAAAAAACATAATTCACCCTTAATGTAAGTGATTCTTTTCTAAAAGGTTCCAAATGCAAGTTTCGGCCTATTGCTGGAAAAGTTTAAGGCACAAATTAAAATGCAATAGTAAATGAAGTTTTCTCATGTAAGTACCATGCGTCTTTTTGGACGTAAGTTATCACGCTCCGACCAGATAAAAGAGCTTTGGGTTTTGATGTCATTACATTTCTATTCCTGTTCGTTTTCCGTCACTGTGGATATGTGAGCACAAAACAAGGCGCGACTTGGCAAGTTTAAAAAGCTGTGTCATTAAGTATATAGCCTCCACATACAGCATTTTGTTTGCCTCGTTCATTTATTTTTTACCTCGTTGTCTATTAGAATAGGAGGTGATGGTTTAGTCCAGAAGCCAGGCTCTATACAGGGTGACTTTTTAATCAGCACCCAAATTTTTCTTACGGTGTCAGTAACGTTGATAGAACGTAAATAAGGAGGATTTTTTTTCTTTTAAACACGGGTGTCACAAATTGTGTTGAAGAGTACTATTTTTTCTTTTACCAGCCCATATTCGTCCCTTCGAAACACGAAGGGGATTTAGGCCATAGTCCACCACGCTGGCCCAATGCGGGTTGGTACTATTACCAAGTTTCAAGTCAATTGGACGATGTTATTTTTTTTTCCATGCAAAAAATTTGATTTTTTTCATGCTTCAGACGATATATGGAACGATATAAAACCAAAAAATACGGGTTTGTTAAATTTTAATAAAGTTTACGTACAAAAAATTTGCATACTAATTAAAAAATAACGAGGTATGGCACCAAAAACTCTCTTTAGTATTTAATTGTCATGAAAAGACGGAAAATGTTTTCCTGGAGTTTCCTTACTTCTACATATTTGTAACGAGTCCTTATTGTGTTCGCGTAGAGGTAGATATTACAATAGAGTATTTTTTTTATCAAATTTTACTGCATTTTAAACATTGTTGTTACAAAAGTAATATACTTTAATAGTGTTTAACCGTAATTTATAAAAAATACCTGTTTCCCGCCCGGGACTTCGTTCCCGTGGGAGTTTTGGGAGTGAATTATACACACACCGTCCGTTCATTGGTGAAAACCGTATGATAATCCATTCAGTAGTATTTATCGCGTTCAGGCAGACAGACTGACGCAGCGGGGGATTTGTTTTATAATATGACTAGCTTTCCGTCCGCGGATTCGCCCGCATGGACTACCGGTTACATCGTGCCCAGCTGTGAGATAAAATGTAGCCTATGTCCTTTCCCAAGGTCTAATCAATCAAGGTCTAATCAAACCAAAAACACGCGCCGCAGCGCCGACGCCCCCCCACCCAGCCGGTATCGCCGCAACCCCTATGTCCCTGCAGTTTAAATCGTCACATCTTCGAAAATATTCATTTAAACTACATGCTGTAAGAGCTATATTGATTTATATTAAATGCACAATGTATTAAGGTACGTAATTGGATAAGGATTAACCCTGTATTGCTTAAAATCGCTTCGTAAATAGGCCATTATTTCATGTAAAAAGTAAAGGATAAAAAGGGTGATTGTGGGATAGACAAATATCATTGTGGACTTTTTTGTAGACCTTTTCAAGGTGTACAATACTGTAGTACATTATTTTGATTTATCGCGTAGGGTTCAGCCAGCGTTTGAAGTGTAAGCGCAAAAAAATGGATTTATTTACGACATCATATCAGAAACCTCTAAAATTATCAGTGTTTCTCTACTAGGTATATTATGCATGTATTATACCTATAAACCTTCCTCTTGAATCACTCTATCTATCAAAAAAAACGCATCAAAATCCGTTGTGTAGTTTTAAAGACCTAAGCACACAAAGAGACAGACAGACAGACACCGGGAAGCGACTTTGTTTTATACTATGTAGCGATGATATGAGAGCGGCATCTGTTAACATAAAGCTTGTTCATTTCTCGCAAATAATTCCAAGAAACAGGGGAGGAAAATTTCGTTTGAAACTCATTTGAAATCTAAAACTTTCGAAACCTAAATAAGACTGACAGTGACAGGCAAAAATTATTCTTAACCTTTGTCTCCCAAAAAGAAACAGATACGAAATTAGTTATGTCAAATAATTAAAAAAGCACTCTTCGAACAATAACGCACATAGTTAAGCAAACGTAGTGCGCCAAGTGCGCAAAAATACCTTTTAGATAAGAATTTTCGCGGTCCATGAAAATCCCTACTTAACATTGTAAATGCGAAACTAATTCTGTACGTCTGTTTCGCTTTTACGTCTAAACTACTGAACCGATTTTGATCAAATTTGGTACAGAGGTAGATTATACCTTGGGAAAGGACATTCTATCCCACAGCCGGGCACGATATAATCTGTATTCCAGGCGGTTTAGCGGAAAACTAGTAAGTATCCAATAAAACGAATTCTATAAACTAATTGCTTTACGCTGTGTGACATGACGCAATGACAAACATACTAAATGGTGGGGTCGAAATTATGGAACTTCAATAGATCAAGAGAACATGATGATTTGGTGGAAGCCCTATCAGGTCACTTTGAATAAAATTCCACAACATACTGAAAGATCCATACTAAAGTTTTTCCTTCTATCGCTGGTCCAAGGTAGACTATCGCTAAGTAGACTCGAAAACAAAGATCAGCCTTTTACAAGCTTTTAATTAACTTGAAATGTATGTATATTTCAAATTTTGTACGGATCAAATTTTGCAATTTAATGTAAATTCAGTTACTCCCAACCGGTTGGGCTTAAATTCTGAATATATGTTTATTTAGGATGACAATACATGGTGAGCTGAATAATGTAATTCTAAATCCAACATGGCGGACATCCTAAGATGGTGTACTAGTTATTTAATTTTGCACTCCCATTATATAGGTATCAAATAAAAGTGTTTGCTGAGAAGAATATATTAAAAAAAAACATCTTTGGAAAAACAATTCTAACCATTTACTTATTTAAAAAAAAATATCTTGACATGGTATCAAACTCAGAAACCGTCGTTAAGACGCCATTGAACTACAATAGATCTGCAACGGTCACAAAGTCAAGGGGTCGGAGTTGCGATTGGGACCTCGTGAGTCAACAAGTCTCCCAATTAAATAATACTCCAAACCCATCCATCCAAACACTCACGCCTATAATCCCTCACAGGGTAGGCAGAACGTCATATAGTTCTAGAACCACTCGATGGCACATTTCATAAACACTCTAAGGAAATTTTAGGGGAAAAAAAAAATAGGCGCGGGTAAGCGTTTTATAAATTCACCTTGGGGGTTGTTGGAAGGAACATGAGTTTAGTGGTGATTAGTTGTCAGCCTTTCCCCTCCCCCCCCCCCCGTGTCCCACTTCTACATGTGCAGTGCAGCGTGGAATTACTTCCACGGTGTATACTATGTAAAAGTATACACCAGTCGTCAGTAAATGTTTTCTTTTGACGAAACCGATTAAAACTAGTTATTTTCGCAGGTGAAGCGTGACATGGTGGCCATCAAACAAGAACTAGACACCGTGCAGCAGGTTAAGGAAGAGATCGAAGAGTTGCGAGAATACGTCGACCGCCTTGAGGAACACTCGCAACGCAGGAAGCTTCGCCTACTCGAACAGGTAACTCTTGCAGGATTTCCAGTACTATACAGGCTAACATTTTGATCACTGGTCGTATTTTTCTTACCCAATCAGTATCATTGAAAAAACATATTTTTTCATAATTTTAATGTCTTGTTACTTACCTATTTATTATCGTCATAAAGGACAAATTTTTAGAAACGCAGAAATATAGGTGTTGGTCAGTGTGTTGAAGAAATATTACCAAGTAAACTCATTACATTTTTTTCTTCATGTTTGGATGGGTCTAGCTAGCTTGAATTTTTTATGTCAAACGATTTTCTATGAACTTGACATACGTTAAGTCACCCTGTACGCTGCAACTTCAGCATACAAAGGCTCCACATACACTGCATAAATAAAACCTTTGCATAAAATGCATGAATATATAATTCATATATCTGATACGCTAATGCAATGGTTAAAGTGCATAGACAGTAGATAGAAAAATTTGGGAAAAATATCAAATCAAAATCAAATCTAAAATACTTTGTTTTCGTAGAACATACAAATTGCTACTTGAAAACGTGATAAAAATGCATTAGCAAAATCAGTATAAATCATTAAGCAAAATAGTGAATTACATTAACATATTTGAATTGCGCCTATTCGCAAAGGTGCAGTCTTTCTCAGGAGAAGAATAGGCAAGAAACTCCGAGGGTCGCTACTTTTTAATTCAATCATATAAATTTTCTTAGTTCGCCAGCGCCGTCTATCAGCGGCAGTTGCCGAATGTTTCCAACACTGTCGTCAATTTTAGTAAGGTCTACAAAAGTTAGTCATCTGTAGAAACTTCAAATGAGATAATTAATAACATTTATGAGAGAAAAAGACAGCACTTTGTCTATAAAGAAGAACGTCATTTTATATAGAATTTATGAAAATACAAAAATAAAATATGAAAACGTATCGTGTTACTCACGTGCTGAACATCTAACAAGTATGAAATCAAGGACTCCTTGAGATCGAATTCCATTCGAATCCGCGTCCCAAGCCTTTATGATTGTCGACCTTCATATACAAGATCTATAAACAATAGGACTCGATTGACTGGGTTCGTTTTGTGCATCAGCTTTTATTCTGGTTAACTAGGAGTACAACTCCTTTGAGTAAAACAAACGAACTTAATATACATTTTTGGCAGTCTATTCCAATCAACGAGGACATTTCTTGTATGGAGACTTCCGAAAAATTCCTCCACCTATGAAAGGCGTGTGATGAAGTTAAGAAACACAGATTACAGAATCAATCAATAATTTTTCAATAAACAGAAACAAAAATCAAAGAAAAAAGATGAAAACACGGGTGACATTGGAGTTTCATTTTACTTTGCGGCAGCAGATTACGATGTCGAACACAAGCCTGAACTTGAACGCTGAACGTTTCAAAGGAAACGAGAGCTTTTTTTTTTCTAGCTATTAAACCGTTTGCGTCGACGCTCGCTCGCTAAGCTTATTTCAATTCCATTCACACAAAAAGACTCCTCCATAACTTTAGAACGATTATGAAAAAAAACGATAAATAGAAACTGATATCAAAGGAATATGCGCAGGCAGCGATTTTATTCTAAGGAAATCATAAGGTTAACATTTAATTTATATTACCAAAATTTTCCGTTTCATTTTCGTGTTATTTTATATATGAACTACCATTCCGTTTGGGACTTCGTTCCCGTGGGAATCCGAGAAAATTTTGTAGCCTATGGGCCTTGTTATAATTCGAACGGCACGGCACGGCATGACAGAATTTTATAACCATTGCCTCCTATATTCCCAGTTTTTATTATACTAGTGCATAAAAGGCAATGGTAATACAATTTTGCCGATCCGTTTTCGTATTATAAAAAGGCCCTATGTTACTCAGGGATAATGTAGCATTCTAATGGTAAAAGAATTTTTCAAATCGGTCCAGTAGTTTCGAAGCCTATTCAATACAAACAAACAAACAATCAAATCTTTCCTCTTTATAATCCATACTTCCATACTATCCATACATCCATACTTAATGTTATAAATGCGAAAGAACTCTGTCTGTCTGTCTATCCGTCTTTCACGCCTAAACTACTGAACCGGTTTTGATGAAATTTGGTACAGAGATAGATAAGAGCCTGGGAAAGAACATAGGCTACATTTTATCCCACCGTTGGGCACAATATAACCTGTAGTCCACGCGGGCGGAGCTGCGGTCGGAAAGCTAATATTAATATAGATTGCACGGCGTCTTCATGTTATTTCTATGTTACACTTTAAAAGTAACAAACTGCGTTTTACTCGTTCGGCAATGCAGTGCCGAGTCCGTGGCCTAGTTTCTATTGTAGCCTTCGGTCAGTTGATTGTATAGTACACAAACAATGCACTCATGCGTGCATTTACAATGCAGGAAATAGCTCTCAGTGGTTCAAAAATCTGGACAAACTACACAGATAAATCAGTTTCCAGAGAAGCTCTAGCTACGGGTCAGCCAAGTGAAAATGTGCTGTATTTCTGCCCACGCTTCACTCGTACCGATTATTTTTATTGGACTTTCCTCTCAAAAGATAGCATTGGTTACAAATAAGGCAATGGAAAAAATATCAGATCCAATGCTGTCTTGGAACATCTTATAATCCTCATACGTATGCAACGGACTACTATCGTTTATTTTATCTTCGTCATTTATTTTAATTGAATTATTAAAATAAGTTAAGCTTAAGATGAAAATCGGAAATACAATACATTGCCTTTATTGTGGCAAATGAAAATAAACACGGCATAATACGTGACTTTAAATCAGGGGTTCCCAACGTTTTAACCTATGCGTGACTTTAATACGTGACTTTAAATCAGGGGTTCCCAACGTTTTAAAGTGATAAAAATGAGGGTGTTTATTTTTATTCATATGACAATAGAATAGAATCTATTCAATAGATTATCAACTATAAAAAAGTCTTTTTTTTATAGGCAGAAATCAGGGACCTCTGCGCCCCCTTTGGAACCGCTCGACGCCCCCCAAGGGGGGCGCGCCTCACTGGTGTCCTCCCTGCTTTAAATCATCAAAAATTAAAGATATGAATCAGCCCTTCTATCAACTGAATAACTTTCCCCAAGGAACATAGGTAGTTACATGCTGGACTAGGAGTGAAAGAAAAACATAGAAAGTGCCAGCTGCCAACTCTTCCTAGGCATACTTTAGGAGCCAGTAAATGGGATGCGATGGTTTTGCTGTAATCACCACTACATTCATGGTCCGTCTCATAACCCTCAGAATAATTTTCTAATGTGGCATCAAGTGGTTCTCGAACTACATGACGTTCTGCCTACCCTGAAAGGGATTATAGGCATGAGTGTATAGAAGGAACATAGGTCGAAATATGAAAAATAAATTTTTCATCACTTCTATTCGAAAAGTATGAATACAAATTGTATGAATACTCACTGGTACGTGTTGGCTGCACGACGCTAATTGAAAAAAAAAAGCGCGGATTAAGTCTCTGTTCTTGTAATTTATTTTCTCATAGAAAGGGGATGAAAAGTAGAGTATATGACTCGAGAGCAAATTATTTTAACCTCGCCATAAAAATACTTCTTTGCTCCCTTGTCATAGTTGTCATACAATATACTATTACTGCCTCTCTATTAAAATTGATTGCCTCAATATGAAATGTCGAACAATTTTATTTGAGAATTTTATCTGGGTTTCTTTGGAAATATTATTCAGTTTTATCAAAAGAATTACCGCCTAAAGTTTCGCTAACTAACTTAAAGACACCAAATAGCTTAGCAAATACTTAAATGGCGGAATCTACCTATGTTCGCGCGATTTATCAAATAAGACCTAGAATGTCTCTTAGAAATAGATTTAAGGAAATAGATATTTTGACATTTGCGTCCCAGTATATATTTAATAATCTTTTATATGTAAAGAAAAATGTGATCCTATAAAGGTTCCGTTTTTTCCTTTCGAGGTACGGAACCCTAAAAATTACGGGAAGCATATATTTTAGCGACGAAACGATATGTAAATAAGACATCAAGCGAGTGTTTCCACCACGTCAATTCTTAATGATATTCCAGAGATATTTACATAATTTCGTGTTCACTTATAATCTCAAATTGCAATATTAGGGTGTGAGCTATTAGCGCAGGTGAACCAGTCTAATTTGTTATTAAAATATCAGTTAGATATCGGTATCGGGACTCGCTACTATTAATTAATGTCGACATCACACCAATTTCTGTTCCGAAAATATTTGCGTACACATACTAATTATCTTTGTTATTAATTTAAACACTGTTGACTTTTTTTTGTCTCTATTGTTTTACACTAGCTTTTCGCTTGTAAATTCTTTCCTATGGGAAAGATTACAAGCCTGCGAGGCCCCGAAGTATTTTCTATATTGTATTCTAGCTGTCCGCCCACGACTTCGTTCCCATGGGAATTGTCCCGGTGGATTTTCATTTTTTTCAATATGAAAAATAGATGTTGGCCGATTCTCAGACCTACCCGATATACACACAAAATTTTATAAAATTCGGTCCAGTCGTTTCGGAAGAGTTTGGCAATAAACACTGCGACACGAGAATCTAAATATATAAAACAAAGTCGTGTTAGTTACACACTTATAACTCAAGATCGGCTGGACTGATTTTGATCAAATTTGGTATGGAAGTAGCTGATACCCTGGATTAACACATAGGCTACATAATTTTCCGAAATTCCTACGGGAACGAAGTCCCGGGCGTAAAGCTAGTTTTATATATTAGAGAAGATTAAAGGATATGTCATACGTCCAAACTTTGACGTTAAATAATTAATAACTGAAGCCATTCCTTTTAATATATATATTTTCCCTATTCTTTGTCCACGTAGTCCGGTCTTGCGCTACCTCTTGCTAGTTCCGCGTGAAAGAGACAATAGTTCATCGTACCATCTTTTTAGTGACCTCATCTTCTTTGTACGCCTGGCACCCAGTCGGAGACTTTCTTTGCCCACAACTCACTCGGCTTACCAGCTACATAACCAGCCCAGTTCCACTTCAAATTAGCGACTTTTTCGACAATGTCTGCGATTTGGGTTTGAGAACGCAGCGTTGTGTTTCGAACATCATCTGTCAGATTGACACAGAGTTATTAGCTTTTTTTTTAAAGAGAGACATTAAACACTCCAGAAACCAAGGGCAGTAATATTACACATCCATTTGCGCAGCTGTCTATTATAATAATAACCCATCGAGATAAATATTATAATAACCACACACATTTTTATACGTGTTTCAACTCTCGATCTTTGTTGATGTTTTGTCGTTTCTGCTTATTATGTACATGAATATCCTTTTAACATATTTTCATTCCCCGTTTTTTCTCTTTTGGAAAATTCCTTATTTCCAAAGTTAACAGTAATAGAACGTTTTCTTAGAAATTAGGCTTAATTTACGACAATATATGGAAAATCAATGGCTTTTATCTCAGAAATTGTATTTCTTCTTATTAAATTTAAACACAAGAAATTAAACACTCGTTATAAATTTAAATCTTACATTTACTTTAGAGGGCAAACAACAAAGTGTAAATTTATATTACAACAGATTTGGTTTAAAATCACGGGAACAATTAATAGTTGTGCTAGCAATTTTAAATTATTACCAAGTAACACAAGACTTCAGCGTAAAACTAAAACATTGTCTTTACTAATAAAGTTTGAAACTTTTAATTACTAGTACCTCGATAAGTCTGTAATTGCGCTTAGTTAATCGTAAACGAAAAAGAGACTAAAAATGAAATAAATTAAGAAAAATTATAATATTTACAAAAAATAGGTTACTGTACACTCAAGAGCACGTCAAGCTTGACACTTTGGACTTTGGACCGGCCCTGCATTGTATGGCGCGCAATATAAATCAGAGCTCAGCTTAAACTGGTAGTGTAAAGCGTGACCTGCTCTTGACTGTACTATTTACCGCGTAAGTTCTCTCTTAAATATTTTAGTCTTTTGAAGTTGGTTTCCAAAGGAAAGCTTATTGGATGTTAAATATGTTTTGCAACCTTATTCAAGTAAAGGTACTTTAGAGATAAACTGTAAAGCAAACAGGCACCTGTTTAACTGCAACGGATGGCTGAAAAGTTCTCCTCTATAATATCAAAATAATAAGAGAAAAAACTAAATTCCAAATAAATTTATGAGTTAAGGATAGTTAACGTAACACTCATGAAACACTTATTTTCGTTGTCGTAAGAGTTGGGTTTTTTACTACAATTCCAAAGTTTAATATTAGTTATACCCATATCTACTGGTATAATGACTAAACTGATGTTACTTAGATAAGAAGCTATTTCAGCGCGGGCAGACTGTTTTAAACCCCCGGCGCAAAAAGAAAGTAACACCCCTTTCTAAGTTTAACGTGTCTGTCTGTGTATCTGTCTGTGGTATCGTAGCTCCCAAACGGATGAACCGATTTTCGTTTAGTTTTTTTTGTGTCATAGATAATTTTATCCCGAATGTTCTTAGCCATGTTTCATGAAAATCTGTTTAGCCGTTTAAAAGTTATAAGCAATCGAATGTCGGGGATGATTCAAAATTTTTAATTTTAATGTTATCTATAGAAAATCTAAAATGGATAATACATATATGTATATTTTACCGTGAATGTCCGAAATGCAGTGTATGTTAAGATACTCTGGTGAATGACCGTTATTTATCCTTTTCATGACGATTTCGGTCATTCACCGGTGACTGTTATCATAAACCACGACGACTTGGTCAATGTTCATTATGAGCGAAAATTGGTTTAAAGTTTTAAAAATTAGGTTCACAGAACCGAATAAGAGTACCCCGGTAGTGGTAAGATTAGGTTCACGTAGTTTGTGACAGAACCGAATCAGAGTACCCCGACTCCACGTAGTCTTGTCTGCCCTACCCCTAGAAAGTAATTCAAAATTGCGGAGGCGCGGAGGAGCGTCGCAAGCGGAGCAGGCAGGGTCGAGCGAGCCGTGCGAAAGCGAGTGAAGACCCCTATCTGCGAACTAGGTACACGTGTGCAAGCGCCGCGATACTCCGTGCCGGAGCCATGACAGAAGGAAATTTTGTCAATTATCTAAGATTCACTGGATCTCCTCTGTGTATGTTACGAAACACCGATGTATGTCCGATTTAAGTATAAATTAAGAACAGTGTTTGAGTTACACCATCGAAATTGGTGATTGTCGACATACACCGGTGCATCTTAACATTCACTAACATCGAACATTCACAGTAACATATACACAAGTAAAATCAAACATCTCGCTTCTTACACCCATTCAAACCTATACGATATTAATTACAACCGTATCTTGAAAATAATGACTTGTTAACTTTGTGTTAAATTGGGAAAACCCTAAAGTTACACAATACAAATTTTGAAATTCTCGTAAGACGTCTCAACGGAACCTTTTTCAGTGCATCGCGAAGATAGCGTGGTTAAGTTTGTTTAAGTAACCTGGAACTAACTTAATTGGCTTCATAGTGTGTTCCAAAAATATTAAGAACGAATTTAATTGGGTTCATAGTGTGTTCCAAACATATTAAGAACCACTTTGAACAACCGGAAAAGGCTTAGTAGAAGTTTAAAGCTGGTGGTCTATTTTATGCTATGCCAAATTAACGGCCAGGCGGCGTATAACGGCGCTTATATCACAGACCCAATCACTCTATATTGTTAAGTTTTTGACGTTCTACCTAGTTGCTTTATAGTCTGGTTTCGGCTTTGACACACACAAGAGACGTAATAATGATTTAAACAATGGCAAGTAGCATCGTTAAGTAAAGAATGAGAAAGTACACTTTCTTATTCTGATTACGCTTGGCAGATAAAGTCAAAAATAGTTTTATATCATAGAAAATTCAGGATGTTACTTATAATAAGTCAAAGTAGTGAATTAAATTACCATTTTTAACTTTGCGTAAATACAAAAAATGTGCAGTCTTTCCCAGAGAAGAATAGGCAAGAATCTCCAAGAGTCGCTCTTTTTAACTAAAGGATACAAAAATCCTTATTTCTTTATTTTTATTGACTTAATTCCTGAAAAACTTTGGAGCTCAAAAATATTTTTCAAATATAAGTTTTGAATACACATGGGATCTTATTATAAGAGTTTTGTTCAATAGTTAAGAACCTCCGGATCGGAGGATTGATTCCCGGTGGGGCAAAATATTTATTATTCTTTCTCTACAAGCGATCTTGGCAAACTATTCAAAAAAAATTCTGACATTTAATATTTTGTGGAAAACTCAACAGACGGTGGTACAAATTAATGTTTTCAGCATTAATCGCAAATAAAAACTTTATGGATGTGATATAATGACGGAGTTTTTCGCCACACCAACTTATTCGACTACCTTTCTCATAATATGAATGTTGCAGATATAACGAGGGCTTTTAAATAAATTACTCTAAAATAATAATAAGAAATGTAACCCCGACAAGCCCTGCATTCATCGCATAAACGTATCTTAAATCTTGACTACGTCAGCTTTCAAAAAAACGGTCAAAATCGGTCCATTTCTTTTGGAAATCCGATGCCACAGATACACACACAGTCACACACGACAAATTATTACATCCCTTTTTTCGTCGTGGTTAATAAACATATAGTAAGAGGATATGCGTAATTTTGACACTGAAGTGGTATGAAACGTAACAAGTGGTGCATGTTAGCAGTTCAATTAATGAAGAGAAATACTAGTTTAATTAATTTTTTGTTATAAATATCACTGCAAAGAAATATCATCAGGCAAGTACTTATGGAGCATTTCAAATGTTAGCAGTATAAGCCAATTGAAAGTACTTAGAGCTAACTATCCAGTCTCGTACTTCGTGCCGGGGTTCACTTGAAAATTATCAGAATATAAACTGAGTAATTTCGCTGGTATTAGAGAATTCCTCTTTCACTGAAGTTTCCCCTTTGACCGCTTTGGCTGCTGGGTTTTGCAACCAGTTACCAAAAAGGAAGAAATAATGTAGCTACTCAACTAATTGCCAAAAAAGATCACTCTATACGTAGAATAAGTAATATTAGGTCGATGCTCTATACAGCGAAGCCGATTATGTTTGGCCAAAAGTTGAAACGAACCTTTCTATTTTCTTTTAGTTCAAAAGAAAGTCATTACAGAAAACATAATTCTACAGAGAGGGATGCTCATCAAACACGGGCGGGTGATCTGTCCACTTAGTTTTAGGACGATTTCAAACAGACTTGTCTACTAAACGGTTTGGTCGAGTAGTAGTGGAGCTGCCTCTTATTTCTAAAAAAGACGAAACTGACTTATTGACAAATAGACTGACTGATCGATCAACGCACAACCGTCATTTTCAATTTTTTGTCTGTTCCATATGAACAAGGTCGCAAGCGTAAAGTTAGTATTGTATAAATCTGCCTGTGCTATATAAATCTTTCCATAAGACTCGACCAATGTCGCTAGGGAATAAAGACTTGAATGAATGATGCAGCTTTTAGCTCGGATTCTGTGCAACAAGGAACGAGGACTGTCGAACGTTTCTAGTCAAACGCTATAATCGGGACCGCATTGCATATTTATGAGAGGAAACGTACATAAAGACAATATACCCTGGAGGACGGCGGTACAGTGCCGCAGCAAGCAATGCCTAAATATTGTCATAAAGAATATCGATTGCGGAAAGGTAATTTTTTAATTTCTATGACCAAGGCTTGACCAAAGTCATAAATGAGGTCGACGATGGAGCGAGTTTTTTACCGTGAAAATGCCTGTTAAGGCACTGGAACACAGCAAGCTGTTTGGCGTCGCACTTCGGCAGGAGGGTAGTCACGAATCAGATGGCTCTTTACAGAGCCTGCCATGCGGCATGAGACCATA
Source organism: Aproaerema taeniolella (assembly GCA_949987775.1). Taxonomy (NCBI): domain Eukaryota; kingdom Metazoa; phylum Arthropoda; class Insecta; order Lepidoptera; family Gelechiidae; genus Aproaerema; species Aproaerema taeniolella. The sequence continues at coordinate 32,554,664 of OX465242.1, read as the reverse complement.
GGACGCCACCCCAGATTCAGAACAAATTGAGGTGTCATTGCCTACAATGGATTGGTAGGAGGCAGGTCTCCTACCAATTACGACACCCACTGAAAGAGATGGGGTGGCATAAAATCACCACACGGCAAAAAATACTAAAAAAGAATAAAATTTATATCTAAATGGGCTCCCATAAAAAAACGTGATTTTTTTGCTCGTTTTATAGATAATGGTCACCAGGTTATTTCTAATGAACCGTAATAGTTAGACAGTTAACATTTTTACAGATGATGTATTTTTATTGCCGCTATAACAACAAATACTAAAAAACAGAAAAGAATAAATATTCAAGGGGCCACCCATAAAGCAAGCGTGATTTTTTTGCCGTTTTCATAGATAATGGTACGGAACCCTTCGTGCGCGACTCCGACTCGCACTTGGCCGGTTTTGAGTTTATTTAAAATTAGTTTCAAAAATCCCTGTTATGCCTTTTTCAACGTACTTTATTTTGTTTCATTATAATTTTGGAAACACGAAGTCCGCCGAGAGACAATAAGAAAATATTAGGGTAGTAGAATGATCTGAAAATATTATATATTATTTTGGATAAAAGATTGATTTATATACGTTATGATAACAGTTTCCGAAATAAAATTTAAAATTGATCAAAAAATCTTAAAAGCCTATCCAACTATTATCTCTATCTCTTTCTTACAAAACGAAATAAGTATGTCTATACTAATATTATAAAGAGGAAAGATTAGATTGTTTGTTTGTTCGTTTGCATAGAATAGGCTCCGAAACTACTGGACCGATTTGAAAAATTCTTTCACCATTATTCGTGATGAACATAGGATACATACAGGAATTCCCACGGGGACGAAGTTCCGGGCGTAAAGCTAGTAATTTATACAGCCATAGCGACGTCACAGTTCAATCATTAAAAAAAATTGTCCACTACTATAGAAATATTGAAATTCGCGTGGATTCGGAAAATCTTGATATTTGTCGAGACACAACAAAACATTAGAAGCATTTGTAAATTGAGATGACGGTCTATAGACTTTTTAGAATGGTCCTTCAATCATTCGTACCAAAGAAGCCGCCTACTAGTTACTTTTCTTGTAATGTCGCTGGCGATCGAGGGGAGTTTTCCCTTATACCACAAAACTTAAGTGGTATCTTAACGTCTTTTATTACTCTATAAGTTAATCCTTTAATAATAAAACAGGTACCGCTATTCAAACTCCTAATATCAAACTCAGTAATGAGTTTCTTTGTTCAATTCGAAGCACATAGAGAACGTTTCGTATTTGATATTAAAGCTACGTAGCAAATGTTTGCTGTTAAATCAAAATATTGGGCTTCTCATATTACTCGCAGACCTGGAAACACCAAAATATCAAAGTGCACTCAATTAAAATTTCGCGTTTTAATTTTAATTCGTAGACCATGGTTACGCCACGACAGGCCACGATGTGCTACGTCGTAGACTACCGTAGCAAACGTAGCAAGTAGAGATGAAAGAAACTTAGTCTTTTAAGGCTTATTAAAATACTCACCTCAATCTTACAAGACTCGACTCTAAAATTAAGACTGAAGGTTCTATTTTTTATTTATAAGAGTCGTTTTATTAAAAGACTAAAAACTGAAACGACTCGAGTTGTTTTCAAAAGACTGAAAGACTTAACCGACTCTAGCAGATTTCAAAATACTTAAACGACTCAGGTTATTGTATGTATAATTTAAAAAATAAAAAAACCCCGTCTTGTATTAGTAGTCCGGTTGTTAGTCCGGTTGACCGAACTAGGGCAACTTTTGGGTAGCCATTATTAGGAAGCCGGATTTTTGATGGGTCCCGACTGTTAAAATCGTTATGTTATTTAATAATAATCAATAACAAAAGTCTCGACTACTGGACTTACTTGTTTACTTCTTTTCAGTTTTAATGTCGCAGACGGGTTTTTTTTTTTTTAATTTATTTTATTTTACACTTGTTAGTTAGGGTCAGATATTTATGTTTGTTAACTGGTTTTCAGATTAACTGTATAGTATATATATATATCTCACTTGTATAAAAATTGAACGATTTCCGAATTAATAGCCTATATTTCAGTGAAAATCGTTACTAACCTACTTTAAATCGCTATAGATCCTAAACGATAATTCTGATTTAAAAACGATGAGAAACCTAACAATGATTTTCAAATATCTATTCAACGATACCCCACTTGACATAGTTCGTTGATTTTCATTTTTTTCTTTTTCACATTATGGCGTCCAAAATCGGCCATTTTGATTTTTTTGATTTTTTATACTTTCTATGACATTTGCGCCATTATGACGAATCCAACGACGTATCATTTATCAAAATCGGCCCACGTGTTTGGTTTAAATAGTGTCACAAAGGTACAAACCCACATACATACATACATAGGCTGATAAACACATTACCCTCCTTTGCGTCGCGCAGTTGGGTAAAAAGGGCTCGCACCTCAGTTTGTTTGTGATATTCAATATATCTTTTGTACCCTATCAACCAAAAGGAATAGTTCACGCCTAAACCACTAAATACATTTTGATAAAATTTGACAAGGGGACAAAATTAGATATTTACATTCTATCAACACATGCCTTCTGTCGACAATGAGTCGCCAGTCTTTAAGTCCCTTAAACTGTTTAAGTAACAGAAGACTTCGACTAAAAAAGCTAGTCTTATGACTAAAGGTTGGGGACTAAAAGACTGAGTCAGTCGTTTTAGTCCCCAACCTTTAGTCAAAAATAAGGCAAGTCTTTATTAAAAGCCTTAAAAGACTAAGTCTCTTTCATCACTAGTAGCAAGTCATCGACGTCTGCTGCTTCTTTTCATACATTTCGAGTATAAAATGTAGTGTATCTGCAATCCAGTTTTTGCAAAATTAATTAAAATCCGACGTTTTTCATGACTCAGCGATCGCAAATCTCGTTTTAGGATGCTCCATGCCTTTGTAACTCAGTGGGAGTAAATACTAAATAATTTTATGACTTCATACTAAAATTAATTTGCAGAAAGGTTACAAGATAAACCAAAACCTTTAAAACCATATAGCTTGCCTATCGCAAAAGAGAACTTCTAAATCAAATTCAGCTCTGAGGCAAACATTGAGGTTATGATCAATTATGCTTTTCAAGTCATGACATTTATATTTCTAATTTTATTCTCGGCAGATTGTCTGGAGGGCAGGGTATTATCGGCTACTTGGAAGGCCATTTCCAAAGCATAAATAGTTCTGTTAGACTAGCCTGACAGCTCAGTTAGAAATGACAGGTTGCTGGTTCAATTCCCAACCAACATTAATATTTTAAAATGGTATTTTTAAGTATTTGTGAGGAGTTTGGGTGCTTATGTATCATATACATATAATGTTAATACTAAAAAAAGCAAAGTAGCATATCAGCAGCAGGCCGAGTACAATAGTGACAGTGCCGCGACAATACCGCGGTTCTATGTCAAAATGTCAACATTGTCAACGCCATAGGGCGAGCAAGCCTTTGCGCGGGACCCTCGCGCAATCAAAGTGAAGTTTCAGCGTGAGCCGAGCGCGAGTTTGTCGTTATCGTGCTAGATATTTTATCTAGCGCCCACAGTACAAAACTAGCTTAGTTAAGCTTTGCGTCAATTGATCAAGAACAAAATATTTTAGCTGTACTTAAGCCATTTGGGTATTCCTAATCTGTTTTTTCTGTTTCTTGTCCGACCGTACGGTCGTGTGTTTTACGTGAATACGCACGACGTATCAAAGCCTTCACTAAACATAGCAAGGTCTTTGATTTTTTAGCTATCGGGTGGTGAAATTATTTGATGTAAATGACTGCAACCTCGATTTTATAAAGAAGCAAATTTAAAGAGTCAAAATGAAATATATTAAGGATTGTTTTTTAACAATGGATTACAGTGCAGGGAGCCTTGATTCAGTCAGATTTTATAGTCAGCGTTTCAGCCCTTCTAGTAGCATCGGGCGGGGTGACGGCAGGTCACTCACTCGGGTCACAGGTCACTCATTTTTAATGTAGTTTAGTAAATAATTGTGACGCAACAGAAATGCGCTTCCGAACATTTGGACTTCTACATTTACCCAGCTACTGCTGCCTCCGAGAACTGGTTAGTTACGGAAAAGTTATTTTAAGTTGTGGATAACTCATAACGCAAATTTATAGTCGATATAGTTTATCGGTGCACGTATTAGTACCTCCCCGCTTTATAAACAAATGTCTGTATTTCCGAGTTCATACAACCCGAATATCTTTAAAGTACGAGTGAATAGGCTTCTTCTGGGTGAGCTCGCTACATCCTCGACCACATCTTTGCCTTGAGCTAGATTGTGGTCAAGAGCGAACCCATTCTTAATAAAATGAAAAAATATTTAATTTAACAAAACATAAACGCCACACATGGCCCGTATTACAGAAGGAGATTTAAGACTTGATCTATACTCGAGTATTGATTGTCTCTTTCTCTCACTACCAAAATGACAAAGCTGACTGCTACTTAAGTATAGATCGGAGTCTGAGTCGCTTTCTGGCACACGGATTTTAAAGGCAGCATCATTGTTTTCCCTTGTATCGCTAGTCCCTTGGGACACATTCAAAGACGGACGCAAAAACACAGACCCAAGAACAAACATGTGCTTCCTACACAAATGTTTACCCCGACCGGTAACCGAACCTAGAGGTAAGCGTAACTAGCCGATGGACCAAACTGGTCGTCCTAACTTTTAAATCTTTTGTTTCAGGGCCTAACCTTCTTCCTGTCCTACGCTATCTTGGCTGCGGTTCTGGGCATGCTCCAATTCGGATACAACACAGGTGTCATCAACGCTCCCGGCAGAGTAAGTACACACTTTCCCTTGCACCACACGTTCATTTTTGACTTTTAAAGACCATTTTTTAACAAATATAGCTAAAAACCGTCTCGATTACATAAGCTTTAAAAAAACCGCATCGAAATCAGTCCATTTGTTCCTGAACCGAATACTTACGAGTGCTTCTATTTTCTTATTATGGTTCGGCAGATTTCGTATTTGAATACATAAATTGATTTTTAAAAGACAAGAACAAGACAGAAACTGTTTGCCGAGATACATGAAAATAGAAACACCATCAAATTTATGACAACCCTTTTTTTGTCGGGGGTTAAAAATTAAAAAAAAAACACTGACTAGACTTCAATATCTAGCTGCATGTCCATTATAAAGTTCACATAAATTACCCGTATAGGCTAATATATAGAGTACCAAGTAATGCAGGTTAATGGACATTGATAGATAATGGGAACGGATACCAGTATTATAGCGTTGTAGACAATAATGCTTTTGTAGTCTGTAGTGTTACGCGAAAGCGAAACACATACAACGTATTATCAATTATGCACAGTACATATTATTAGTAACGTGTGTTTCTAATTACATATATCAGCTTGATTTAAGTTTTAATGGACATTGATAGACAATGCACAGTGTTTTTATTTACATGTGTCAGCTTGGTTTAAGTTTTATATATTTTTTTATCTCAAACAAAAATACAGTGATGATGCTTTTGGTTTCTATTGTAGGCCTTTGACCATTACTTTTGTATGTGGATGGATAAAAGTAGACTGTTTGGGCAAGGAGACTTATAGAAAAAGTAGACCGTGTGGAATGTATCGGTGGGGAATATAGACCATTTAGACAAGTGAAAAAGTTGAGAATTAAAATAAATAAATTAATCAAAAAACTAATAGTAATAATGTAGACCGTCTGGATAAACGAATTTATAGGGAAGTTAAACAGTTTGTACAAGTAATAATTTGTACAAGTTTCTTCCATGCTGCATTGGGATTGAAAGGAAAATGTGCCAGCTACCTACTCTTCCCAGGTTATACAGTAAAAGTCTGTAAATGGGATGCTACACAATGGACGAAAGTCTGACCACCTCTCACCATGATACAACTTGACCCATCTGGCCGTGTGGTGATCGGTTGAGAATAACACCACCCCATCTCTTTCCGTGGGTGTCGTAAGAGGCGACTAAGGAAACACAAATGAGACCTGCCTCCTAGTAATCCATCCCAGGCAACGACACTTCATTTTTTTCTGAATCTGAGGTGTCGTCCTATGGTCTCATGCGGTGTGGTAGGCTCTGTAAAGAGCCGTCCGGTTCGCGACCACCCTCCTACCGAAGTCCGACGCCAAACAGCTTGCTGTGTTCCGTCGGTGCGTGGGAGTACCAGTGCCTTTATAGGCATTTTCTGGGTTAACTCGCTCCATCGTCGATCTCATCTTTGACCTTATGGTCAAGATTGAGGTCAAGAGTTAACCCATCTTATAATAAAAAATAAAAAATAAATCTGATAACCCTCACAATTTGTGTCAAACGTGGCACCTAGTGATTCTAGACCAAACCTACCCCGTTAGGGATTATAAGCGTGAGCGTATGTATGTATGTGTATGTTGTACTAGTAACTCGGTAGGGAAAGTATACCGTTTGGGAAAGGGAACCTGTAGAAAAAGTAGACCGTTTTGAAAAGTGGACTGGTGGGAAAGTAGACCATTTGGGCAACTGGACCAGTGGAGAATGTAGACTCAGATCGCTTTGGAGGGTGTGACATGTGTAAAGAAGAAAAATAATTGTTTATCGAAAATCGCACACATACTAACACCCTTGTACATTTAGTTCACTAAGTAAAATTAAATAAAAAAATAATACAAAATAAACTTTAAATAATAACGCCGTTTACTTTAACCTAATTTTTATGACTGATAAAAGAACAAATTCAGATTATACATTTTAAAGTTGTTTTTTTTACAGAACATCGAAAACTTCATGAAGGACGTGTACAAAGACCGATACGGCAAGGACATCCACGAGGACACTGTCAACCGGCTCTATTCCATCGCTGTCAGCATCTTCGCTATAGGAGGCATGCTAGGAGGCTTCTCTGGGGGCATGATCGCGAATCGATTCGGCAGGTAAGACACACGATGGATGACGTCATGGTTTTTTGTTTATTTACACCACAAAAGGAGACTTTGGTGGGGACGTATATGAGCTGATGACAACGAAGATGACTTTATAAAAATATATATATGCTTAAAACAATAGGGTTGATTTTAGAACTAAAAATTTACAATCTTTGTAGACGCAGTCATGAAGGATGTTAACTAATAGCGACCTCGAGTGACTGAAATCAAGCGTCACGTATCGGAATCTAGATTTTTTTAAAGGATGGATTGGCTCTTAACCGCATGTAGCTAGCTCGCCCAGTACCTCGAGCATGATCGCGACAAACTCGCGCGGCACGCCACTCGGCTGACGGTGAAACTTCACTTTGATTGCGCGAGGGCCCCGCACAAAGGCTTGCTCGCCCTCTACGCCAGTCATATCAAATATTAAAATCGCAAGCTAACGGCTAGTTCAGATTTTTCTTTATATTGTTAGGTTAGGTTAGGGATCCAAGTTAACCAGCATCGTAAATCCAAGTTTACGATGCTGGTTAACTTGGATCCGCTAAATCAAATTTTTTTCACTTTTTTGGTTTAAAACATTACGTGAAACGAATCGTATTCTGTGTTTAAGATTTGGCAGCCATCTTGTCTTATCAGCTTTTTTAAAATTTTACTTTTTTGGAAAAATAAAATATACTTACTATCGCTAAGTGCTGCCACCCATTCTGCATAATCTTTCCAAAGAACGCAATGTAAAACATGTACCTGCAACAATTAAAGTGTAGTAAATTTTCTCAATCGCTGGTGTAATTTTGTGAGATATAAAAAAACCAACCAAGTGCGAGTCAGATTCGCACATGAAGGGTTGCGTACCATTATTTATAAAAACGAGCAAAAAAATTACATTTGTGGTAATGGGAGCCCCCTAAATATTTATTTTATTCTGTTTTTAAGTATTTGCTGTTATAGCGGCAACAGAAATACATTATCTGTGAAAATTTCAACTAACTTTCACCTGGTGACAGACGGACAGACAGACGGACGGGCGGACAGCGGAGCGGGGTCTTAGTAATAGGGTCCCGTTTTACTCTTTGGTTAAGGAACCCTAATAACGAGTGACAAGTTATTCGTCATCATGTAAAAATAATGTCTACTTATAATGTCCATAAGACTGTGGCATTTGAGGGAAGCTTCCGACATCAGGCAACGAGGTGCTGGAATAATATCCCTCCCCCAAAATGGCTACATGCTACAAAGTTTACATTCAAGAAACATTTCAAGGCATATCTTCTTGATAAACAAAAATTGGGTATTCCCAAAGCACTTCGTTGCTTAGATTTCCTTGGACGACATCTCATCTCATAACTGGTTTTGACATTTTATATGTATTTTTTTGTTTTTTAATATATGCAATTAATAATTATTATTTTAATCTTATGACATTCTATTAATTTTTTTATTTTATTTTTAACATTTTTCTCAGATATAATAATTGAATTGATTATAATTGTTCTACAATCATTATTATTACTGATAATTAAATCTTATTAATTTGACGAATTTTTAAACATATCTCTACATAAGCACACTATCACTTTCACAACACATTACACAACACCGATCACACGCGCACTCGGCACACCTCGCAGGCGGTAGCTGAAAATCAGTGCTTTGTCGCATCCAGCGCCAAAATTGTCACTGAGCTACGGCCTGTTTCTGCAGCACATTTCCTTCTGTTTTATTTTATTTATGTAAGACTAATCATTTACTTTATTTATTTTAATTCAATTTTTTTAGTATGCTTTAATTTTTAATGTTTAATTTCAATTTTTAAATCAATTATTTAATATAATGTAGTAATGTAAGTTTTTTTTGTGTGCAGAAATAAACAATTCATTCATTCATTCATTCATACTTGAAAATGAAGAAGAGAATATTATAAAGTTAAATTCAAAGCTGAAGATAATTTTTAACGAGTCTATAAGTAAAGAACTTTATTTATTTTCCCGTTATTTTTTTTATGCACTTTCCATAACTTTGACGGAGCTAGAGAGATTGCCAAAGATTAACAGCCGGTTTCATTTCTTAGATAAATAAATAATCGTTTATTTGCTCAATGCAGTTGATACAAAATACGAGTACTTACATCTAGGCTATCGGATATCGTTAATTATGCATCAAAAGATCGAGGCAAAAAGGTAAATGCCATCAGGTCTGAAAACTACAATAAATGCAAATTTTCAGACCTGCTTTTCAGACACCACCTATTATTTTAATTTAAAGCGCTTGCTACTACGCTAGTGATTACAAAAGAAATACAAAAAGAAATAACAAATAAGAGATTCCGAATGAAAATCCCTTCAAATTACTAAACGGATTTTCATTCGGTTTTCGCCAATAGACGGACACAAGCGAAAGGTTTATGTGTATAATTCACTTCTAAAACTCACTCAGGAACGAGGTCTCGGGCGGTAAGCTAGTAAAGTGGGAATATGTGGACACTGTCAAACACGATGGTAGAATAGAATAGAATAGAAAAATCTTTATTTTATAGGACATTCAGGATGTCACTTAAAACAAGTCAAGATTACAATGAAATACATACAGCTAAATTCAGGTATCACTGAATTTAGCTGGGTACACCTCCCCTCTTAAACTGACTAGGTATTCACCTTTTGAAATTGAATAAGTATTTCCGATAATGCTTTTTAAACGTTTCTTTCGTACTTAATTTACGCAGAGGAGGTGGCAAATCATTCCAAATTTTGGCTGTTGCCAGTGTGAACCCACCTTTTGTGCAAGATAACTTATGTGAAGGAAGTACTAGCAAATACTCAGCGGCTCTAGTTCTATAACTATGAACATTTCGTGACCAGACTAGTTTATCGTAGAGATAACTTGGAGATTTAGTTTTAATAATATTGAACACCAATGTAGCACTTTTAAGTTTTCTAAACATTTGCATTTTCAACATATTTGCTTGGTTAATAAAAGGTGTGACATGCTTGCGTGGTGGAATACGCTCACGAAATCGCATACATGCATTTTGGACCCTTTGTATTTTTTGGCTGTCTTTTGAAGAATACATGTATCATATACCACATCCGCAAACCCTAAGTTAGACAGAACTAGTGTGTTCGCCAGATAAGTTCTCAGGTCTTTGGAGAGATATGGTCTCAGTTTATAAAGTGACTTTAAAATTCCAAAACATTTTGGTATCTTAGAATCAATATGAGCTTCAAATGTAAGATGGCTATCCATGATTAGTCCCAAATTTCTTACTGTGTCTTACTAAGCTCCGTCAATCGTAAGAAACAAGCCACTATTAATACAACTGTTCTTTTTGACGACCAGCCGTATTTAATATCGGATTCATTTTTTTTCAGGAAAGGCGGACTTCTGCTCAATAATATCCTGGGCATTAGTGGCGCCAGTCTCATGGGCTTCACTAAGATCTCACACTGTTACGAGATGCTGTTCTTTGGTAGATTCATCATAGGCGTTAACTGCGGTAAGTTTTATGTCTTTTGAAAACACTGGATTCACAATGGCGGGTTATACTAGACATCAGAACTAATGTCATATAAAAGAGTTCATACACAGATTAACCCCTACAGGATTTCGAATATAAGCAACCAACGCGCGCCCCGCATATACTTTTTCCCGCGGCTTTGCTCGCGCAAAGAACTCTTTTAGTCACACATTTCAGGGTTCATTCTTGACCCCTCAGGGGATGATTTTTAAAAAATCGCGAAACATGTGTCCGTTTATTTGCTTCAAGGTATATCTTGACGAAGTTTCGAGTTAAAATGTCAAAAGAAATTGTTTTCTTTTCTTGAACCCCCATTTCACCTCCCTAGAGTTTGAATTTCGAACAATCCTTTCTTAGTGCTTGCCTACGTCGTAAAAGACACTTTTTTGCCAAATTTTAAGCTCTCTAGTTCTAAGGGTTTGGGCATGGCGTTGATGAGTCAGTGAATCAGGACCTCCAATTTTATTTATAAGATTTTGTAGGTAAATCAAGCCGAGCTCCGACCCTATATTAGATCCGCGTGTACGGTTTATCAAAAATAAAAGAAGGGTATCAAAAAGAAAAACCCTTCATCAAAATTAAAATATTTGGTCGGGACTGAAGATATGCACCGGAGCTCAGCTTGATATATAAGTGCAAAATTATCTGCGTTACGCGCGTTGATTGCCTTGTCGTTACCTTATATGCGTTATCTTATATATAGGGGGTAATCTGTAGTTTTACTGTCTCTCTTCATTAACTAACAGGGCTTTTGTCTGTGGAGTAAATACCAGATCCATCTATCCTCAGCTAAAGATTTTATCGTTAAAACGATATCAAATGACTTCAACATCACCTACTAGGTCTTTTCTTTCTTTTCTGATTTGTTTTCTATAGTTTCAACAATGGAAACAAAGATCATCAGCAATATACGTCACACTGGATGGCTTGTTTATAAGCAACATAAGAAGTACTCGAAATTTCCTCCACTCAAGTTCAGCTCAGAAAATCTTCGAAACGACCTCAAAATTTGTATTCTTAGTTGTCATCTCAAGATTCCTTAACGATATATTATCATAAAGATAATCCATGAAATCTTCAATCATTCATTTTTCATATGAAAAAGTAGCATCACAACAAGCTCAAGCATCGAATAAAGCGTTGAGGAAATCTTAAGGTAGGTCGCGAGGTACCTTAACTTTGACAATTGATTGCTCAATTCATCCTCAACTTCAGTGAGGTAAATTGTGAAGTCGAGGATGGAAGTATCAAATATAAACGCCAAAATCCTTGACAGAGGTTGAGTGGAGTGGAGGAAATCTCGAGTAAACTGGGTGTTATTCTACTTCCAGGTCTGAATACTTCACTGGTGCCAATGTACATATCTGAGATCGCGCCGTTGAACTTGCGCGGGGGGCTGGGAACTGTGAACCAACTGGCTGTGACTGTCGGGCTGCTCCTGTCACAAGTGCTGGGCATCGAGCAAATACTTGGTACTGATGAGGGCTGGCCTATTCTTCTTGGTAAGTGGACAATGATCAATTGTTGAGAGTTCCTTAGAAAGAGCTGGGCTGCCAGCGGTTCCTACTGATGGCAATGACGTGAGAAGACCAAATTCCACACTATTTAATATGCTCTTATTTAGAATACCTATCACTTTTTAACATGCAACTACAGGTTTTTCTTTAATTATTAGTTCATATCTTATCTGGATGGCAACTGGTTTCACTGATTCTTAGAAATATTAATAAATGCTTTTTCTCTCTTCAGGACTTGCGATTTGCCCAGCGATTTTGCAACTGTTGCTTCTACCCGCTTGCCCTGAGTCTCCTCGCTACCTTCTCATCACTCGGCAATGGGAGGAGGAGGCACGCAGGGCTCTACGCCGACTCAGGGCTAGCAATCAGGTACATCAAGTAATCAAACAACTGCCTCTCTGCGCAGATTGTGACTGCGTATCCTACGAAGAAACACAATGACAAGGAAGTTACTTTGTTAAAGAAGAAACAAAAAAGTTATCCAGATTTTTTCTTCAACAAACTTGCTTTTGATTTCGAGGTATAATAACACTAAAATTAAAAAAATTAAATCACCCCAGACATTCGATTGCTTATAACTTTTAAACGGCTAAACAGATTTTCATGAAACATGGCTAAGAACACTCGGGATAAAATTATCTGACACAAAAAAATTAAACGAAAATCGGTTCATCAGTTTGGGAGCTACGATATCACAGACAGATACACAGACAGACATGTTAAACTTATAATACCCCTTTCTTTTTGCGTCGGGGGGATTAAAAATAGGATCATTATTAAAGAATAGAACTCTTCATTTCCCCTTATTTCAAATTGTAGAGGCAATTTTAAGGCTTTCTGTATGATATATGAGACAATGCAATGGACATATAGGAGGGTGCGGCCAAAAAATGATGAATTGATAGAGTACAAGATGATGTACAAAAAAAATAAGTGTTGAGATAAGAGTTAAAATGACGGCTGATGTTATTGTCAATAACAGCGTCATCTAGCATTGAATAGAATAACTGATGTAAAGAGCGCCCCTGTCGGTGATCGGAGGAAACTTGTAGTACCACTATTCACCACCAGGCGACTTATTATAAAGAGGAAAGATTTGTATTTTTGCATGTAACGAATAAACTTAAAACCTACTGGACCGATTTGAAAAATTATTTCGACATTTGAATGCTACATTATCCCTGAATAATATAGGTTACATAATTTCCCGGGCGGAATGCTAGTCCTATAAAAGGCAATGAATGTATCAAGCAATCCCTCTCTTTTTTTACGCCAAGAAACACGGAAAGAATCAACTAAGGCCCAGCCGTTTCATTTCTCCCGCTATCTCACCTCAACAGCTGATATAGAAAAATAAAAGAAACTTAAATATTCTACCGACACCAAATAAATTGGAAACGGGGCAAAGAGTGAATGGTGAATGATCAAAATTCCAGGTGGAAGAAGACATCGAGGAGATGCGTGCTGAAGAGCGTGCCCAGCAGGCGGAGGCTTCAATCTCCATGCGCGAACTGCTATGCTCTCCGACACTACGGGCGCCGCTTCTTATCGGCGTGGTCATGCAGCTCTCACAACAACTCAGTGGCATTAATGCGGTAAATATCAAATCTACCTTAATCAAAATAAATAGGTTAACACAGATTTAGTTCTCAGTGAGCAATCCCAGCGGTACGGTAAAATCCACTCGCTGACGGATTTCCGCGCCATTTAATATGTATAAGCCTTATCAGTATTTAAAAGAGCAATAAAGCTTTTTTTACTTGAAGATATTATGAAAACTTAAATAAAAATTAAAATAATTCCGATATTAACATTGGCATACTTAGTGTTTCGCGAAAATTAAATGTAAGTACTCTAATTTAACTCGTTGTGTATTCAAAAGTAACTAAATGGAATGTACTGGATTTTAGTACTGGTAAGTAAGTATGTAGACTTCTCGGCTGTAGATTGTTACCTATTTTTTTATGATTTTGTGTGAAATTATTAATGCTACAAGTATTGAGTATTTAGTATACCTAGTCCTTACAATATTAAAATAAAAGACAAAATGATAGATACTAACCAAACAGGATTGAATTATGTGTTAGATATTGGTAGAGGAGAATGCTAATATAGTCTAGTCGAGAATTGAGGTTTCTGCGAAAATAATTCCAGGTCTCTTTAAAATATGGCGTTTGTTGCATTGGATTCAGAATAAAATTCTAAGAAGTTTTTTTTTCTGGAATTAATTAACAATTGAATAACTTTAACAAAAATGAACAAAAATGAATTAAAATTTAATTCTGAATCCAATGCAACAAACGCCATATTTTTAAGAGACCTCAAAGAACATATTTTATGAAAAAAAATTTTTAAATATTTTTTCAATGGGAATAGTTCATTTTTGCCTAAAAATAGATATTACTTCTACACCAGGCATGCAAGGGGTGCGGTTAGCGCTCGGGGATTGCACCCGAATGGTGTCTTTACGTTTAGGAAGAAAAAAAAACCATCGAAAAAAAATATATTAAAAAAACAAAAGTTTGTAAGTGATACTGGTTCATGATTTTGAATATAGCTAGAGGGTTTTTTATCACCCTGTATATTTCGTCAAAAACTTTTTTGTCAAGATATATCTAAATAGCGCGCCGGTGGGTTAAATTTCTTTTCGGTGTTTCGCCACGTTATATCATATAAAATACGTATAAAAGCATTTAACAATGTTATACAAAATACAACGATTTTTAAGGTAATTATTTTTTTACTTTATTTTTATTTTGACGAGCATGTATACTGGTCGCAGATTTTTTTGCTTTTAGAAACGTCGTTACCAAACCATCATTTGCAACAGCGTGAATTTCATCGTTTTATGTCGTTTAATTTAAACGGTTTAAAACTAGAAACCATTTATGTATGATTCGTTAATATGTTAAATTTTAATGTCTAGGTCTATGACAATGTATGAATGTAAATGGACAGCTAAACTGTGATTATGTCTCAAAACATTACAAAGAAACCAGGATTGTGTAAAGTCAAAAGTGACAAACTTATTCAGGTCTTCGTTCATGTGGTTTTGACAAGCTTCATTATGACTTGTTACGCCTCCTTTTTCACCGGGTTTTTCCTATTCCTCTTAACGTATTTCTAACTCTTCTTTCTTTACTGAATTCCAGGTGTTCTACTACTCGACGTCTTTGTTTACTTCATCTGGCCTGACTGAGGAGTCTGCCAAGTTTGCCACTATGGGCATCGGAGCCATCATGGTCGGCATGACCCTCGTCTCCCTTCCCCTCATGGACCGCACTGGACGACGCACCCTTCACCTCTACGGCCTAGGCGGAATGTTCATCTTCTCCATCTTCATCACCATCTCGTTTCTAATCAAGGTGTGTCTTATAAAATATCAATTTCGACGCCGAGACTATCCGGAGAATTCGGGCTCGAGGATTGAACAAACTATACCAAGATTTGTGTAGTTTGGCCACCGATCTCCACAAAAGAGACTAGAGATATTTGTAAATTTTAATCGACACAAATCTACTGAATGGGTTTTAAGCGGTGCAGTTGTATTTAGATAAAAGTGGACAAAAAAATCTACGTCTTCTGACTTTTAAATAAAAGTAATTTTATACTTTATTCAAACGTGTGCAAAGAACCGATTTGTGAGTCTCTGTTACTGTGAAATCTCAGATTTACCCAGAATTTACTTGTATTACTTATTTAATATTGGACTTTTACCAATTACGCAAAATCTTTGGAATTGCAAAATCAAGGATCTTGGGAAAGGTTGATATAGATAAAAATCTTAAAATATTATTCTACACAAAAAATCATTTTATAATGAAAGATAGATTAACATGGACCTATTTATACTTACTATAACGCGCACACTTACTGATAATGTGTGAACATACTATAACAGATTGTTAAATCTTAAACAATATGTTTCTTAGTTTTTATAATCGAGCTTCTTTACACGAAATTTAATTTAGGAATACAAAATTAATAAAAGTAATTAAAGTTTGTTATCAACTTACCTAATACTAACTGAAAAATCTCAAGATTTACAAGTTATAAGAGTAGTCCATGTAAAAACACCTCATTATAGTAAATATTAGACTTTACTGGATGTAGATCCGAGATTTTACAGTAAAATCTTTACACATGCCTCATTAGTAAAGAACATATCCTTCTTTAAATTTACCAGAAATATGATAATAAAAAAATCATTTGAAAAAAACTTAATAAAAATCTGTCAACAAGAATAAAGTAACTTAGACGTAAAACATTTCTTAGATTTAATAACCAGTAGCAAGAACTAGGTAGAATAGAATTGAAGAGACCTGTGATTCAAAAGATTCTTTTTGAAAGATGAAACGCAGATCTTTTCTCGATCGACTGCAAACACAATTTGAAATATTTTCAATTAAATTAATATGATAATTAGATAATTCATAAAATATTGATTTGGTTTATTTTATTTCAAATCTCCACTTGGCCACAAAATTTCATCAAATTGGCCGTGTGCTTGCGGTCAATCAATACTATGTCATTTAGTTAAGCCGCTTGGGCACGCTTGACATCGCTTCCCTTTTTTCCACCACTCGCCCTGTCTTTGGAGACTGTTTCCTGCTGTTATCCCTGACTGATGATCTTTATGTCTACAAGATAATTTAGTCAGTGTACTTAACTATATTTTTTTAAATTACTAAGTAGGTTTATATACCTCTATGTAGATATAATTTTTTTTTTCATTCTAATTACTTACGGTCTATTTAATTGTTTTTAACTATCTATTTTGTGCGTTCTTTTATAGAAAGATGTTAAATCGAGACTTAACTACTTTTACTTTGGGCCTTCTACAAATTTAAAAAATATTTTTTCATTAGATTATACTTAGAAAATAGTCTTGATTAAACATTTGAAGGACGCAACTAGCAATGCATGCAGCGCCTTATTTTATTCAAGTTTTTTATATATTTTTTCTCCACTTATACCACTTTTATTTTGCTTCTGCTTTGCCGCCCTGCCCCCCCCCCCCCCCCCCCCTTTTGCGACTTTCCTGTTTCCGAAACCGGACTCTCGGTAGGAAAGCGTGTACATAAAAAGAAATGAATTCTCAAATTTAGGTACATCACTCACAAAGCACTTGACACTTTTTTTGTTTACCACTAACACGAGAAGAGCTACAATTGGGACAATTATCATGAGAAGGGTTGCCATCTGCATATAGTGAGCTGATAACAATAAAGCTCCAAAATAGTAGCTGTTATTTGGTTTCCGTCCTATTTACTAAGAGTTGCAACTGCATTAAAATCTCTTCTAAATCCCACGACCAGACCTCATAATTTTCGCAAAAATTATGGATTGTATTGTATAACACCACTTCCTAATACAAAATTATTACCGGAGAAATCCGGACGGATGGCAACCCTAAGAAGCTACAGCACGCGTTTAAAGAAACGAGGTCTCACAACGCTGCCCAGAAGCAGAAGGCACTTTTCACTATAGCATATGCAGTAACAGCCGATAGTCAAGAGGGCAACTATCACGCTTAACACGGTGTGGGGGACGCCCATGCGATACTTCACGAGCACTGGCGCGACCAGACGACACACAGACAGGGCGTCGGGTATAAACGCCTGCTCTCCTCTATAACTGGGAGCACCGTTTATTCTCAGGCGATATAGTGCGTGATGTGCATTCTTTTGCGTTTCATTTCTTCCGGTCGGTGACGGGAAAGAACGTGGTTTCTATCCCCTGATAGGAGTTCTTCGGCTATGTGCAGGAAATGATAGACTGGATGAGCTACCTTTCGGTGGTGTCTACGCTCAGCTTCGTGGTTTTCTTCGCGGTGGGCCCCGGCTCCATCCCTTGGCTAATTACGGCCGAGCTGTTCTCTCAGGGGCCGCGCCCCAGCGCCATGGCTATAGCTGTCCTCGTCAACTGGATGGCTAACTTCGTTGTCGGAATTGGATTTCCTAGCATGAAGGTATTAACTCAGTTAATAAAAACCATCTGTAACTATCTTACCATCTCTTTATCCTTTCTGAAACACTATTAGGTACCTATTTAATCAAACCTAAACAGTACAATTGTTTCCTTTTCAGGCACTCCTGGAAAACTATACATTCCTGCCTTTTAGTGTATTCCTTGCAATTTTTTGGATTTTTACGTACAAAAAAGTTCCTGAAACCAAAAATAAGACCTTTGAAGAAATTTTGGCACTATTTCGGAATTCAAATGGAAGGTGAGATTTAAAACAATTTACTTACTCTATTTTTTCAAATATATTAGCACTTTGGAATTTGGACACCCATCATGTTTTACACAACCACTGTGCACATGCCGTTTTCGTGATATATCATGTCCATCCGCACGCAAAGCACGGAGACATGTGAATTATAAGAATCTCAGTTTCAAGGCTAAAAAATCTAAAATGTTAAGTACGGTGTTTATTCCGTTTTTTTTTAAAAAATTTATTCTAAGCAAACAAGTAAATTGTTTTTTTTAATAAGATGGGAAAACACCGAAAATTTCGTTGAAACTCACTAGGATACCAGTTTTTCATGATTTTATTTAAATAGCAACAAAAACCATTTTATTGTCCAGTATCTAACTTATAACAATCTATTCGACCTGTTGGATATCTATACCTACTATTCTTAGTAAATTAAATAAGTCAATAACAACTTTCGAATTTTCTGTCAAGCACCAATCTTTATGGAAAAAGAAGGTGGTAGCTAAAACATGTCTTTAATGATCCAAAATCAATCGTGCGCATCATAATGTGAAACATTTGGTGGGCTGCTAAGCGAGTAGGCTGACTGGCGCTGTGTGCACTACAGGGATAGTTTCCACGACAGCCGCCTGTACGGCAGCATGATGAACTGCGTGAATGCACTCGAGCAACAACTACCGCCGCCCCCGCCCCCGGCCCCTGTCGACGAAAAACACGATTCGCGTAAGTCACACCCATAGACTTACTATCTTTACAGATATTGAGTTTATGTCACGCTTTACCAATACATTGCACATAGCTTCAAGCCAAGGGTGGTATTGAGACCACTTACACTGTCATTAGTTCTTATTTATTCTCGGCAGAGAACATCGAAATCTTTTTTCGGTAGAAATATGATCTACAGTCTAACATGGGCAACTAAATTGCGCATGTCGGATAATTTTCATCTTTTAATACACCAAGAATTTTACCACGAGTTCGATACACCAAGAGTTCTCGTGTAAGGTCATCATAAAAACAATCATATATACACCGTGTCCAAATCCATATAAATGTAGTATCATTTTATTGGATATCGGTCACAGTGCCTGTGAAGCATCTCAATATTCTTATTTCATTCTCAGAATATTATGACATTAAATCCGAAAAAAATTCGCATAGTTTTATACTGTGAGCAGATGGCTTTTACCCTTTATGCCTTTGCTTTAAACAAGTACACAATCATCTCATAAATAAATATCAATTTAATTAGTTGCGTGCTTAGATCAATACGTATAAGGAATGCGCGTATAAGGAATACGTTTAAGGAATAACAGAATTCGAGTGTAAAGTTATGTGAAAGTTTTTATATTTAAGTTGATAGGTTTATAAAACACCTCTATGTTAAAAAAATACCAGAACTGGCTATAATTACATATCAGGCGTAATAATTTTATCATAATGTACATTTAGAAGTAGGTATATTTGTAATTATCTTCATTTACAATAAAAATAATTGAAAATCGAACCAACCGCTTCTGTGACCTATAGGATTTAAACACATGTAGAGTCCTTACGTATCAAAAAGAACTCTACGGCTTTATAAGGTCCATTTTTAACTTCACGTACCTACCACATGTGTTCATACTTATCGTATTTTAGAAGTCTTGATCGTCATTACGATCGTCGCTACTGAAAATGTTAACTTAACCTCGAGATTTAAGAAAAGTGTGCCAATAGACAATTCTAATGCGGCACTCATTTTAGTTCTACTTAAAATTTCGGAAATCCTTCTTAAGCGTATAGTTTTTGATATTTAAGAATTATACTGCGATCTAAATGACGATAGATGATTACTACCCTCTCGTATATAATTATATATCTATTTAATATTTATTCGATAGATTTTTTTCCAAAAACTACTCAAGCAACACGAGGTTGGTTGTGCTTAGGATTTTGACTAAGCCGGATTGTCGAGCAAACAAGATTGATAGAAAATAATAAGAATAAAAAGAGAAAGTATAGTAGAGAGTAAACATAGCACAAAGTCTACGACAGTGTAGCAATCGACATCATTCAATCATGTGCGTATAGTTAGCAGTCTCATTGATAGATACTGTAATATCTCGATTTGTATTAAATCACTATTATTGAAAGTTCGTATTTTAGAAGTCACTAATTAGTCACAGTTTTTTAACATATAGGTCAATTTGATACGAACTGTATTAATTCTTTAGTATGCCTGCTAGCTTGACGTCAAGCTAGCAGCCTCACGAAGATGCGTGAACATATTTAAAAATACAGTATCACTATTTATATGTTATATGTAATTATTCGTCACTATTTAGTAACTATATTTTGACGTAGACAAAACCATTAAATTCGTCTGAGGCTGCTAACTCTACGCGCACATTCAATCGAGATCGATCTTCAAAGAATCCCACGTTCGTTCGTCAAT
The DNA here is from genome assembly GCA_949987775.1 of Aproaerema taeniolella. Lineage (NCBI taxonomy): Eukaryota > Metazoa > Arthropoda > Insecta > Lepidoptera > Gelechiidae > Aproaerema > Aproaerema taeniolella. The sequence continues at coordinate 32,534,017 of OX465242.1, read as the reverse complement.
CAGGAGTCCAAGTTCAAATGCTCATTTGTCATTCATTTCGTTTCATTCACAAATCGTTCGCAAATCTAAATAATTATTTAAAATAGAAACAGTGTAAGTACCTAAGTAAGTAATAAAATTATAGGCCTCCCTTTTTGTAAGTAATGAACCGGAGATTGAACCATTAAAGCTAAATTTAAGTAAATAAGTTCTTAGATATAATTTAGTAATAATAACTTCATATACATGCCGTGAAATTAAACTTACAAAGCCAGTTTAAATTACTAACGACTAAAAATTAATAGCTAATGAAATGTTTCAAATGAGCAATTTGACTAATTAAGTTAAAAATCTTAAAGGTGTTGCAGGGTGTTAATTGAAAGTATTGTTTACATTTAATAATATTTATGTCACCGTAACATTGTCAAACCCGTAATATTATAATTTGACTTAGTCAGATTGTAAACTCTCGGTACTTTGTGAACTGACCTATTTTTTTCACATTGACTGACTTTTGTATAATATTGATGCAACCTAACCCAAAATATCCAAAACAAAAAAAAGCCTAACATAACCAAACTTACCCTTTCGTAAATTTTTAATTTTTCTAGGCAAATTGTAATATTCGGGGAGTTTATAATTTCACTAAATTGTAATATTACGGCTTTTACAATTTTCCGGTGACATTTACATGTTCCTTTTTATTAAGTTTACCTATATATTTTATTAATGTGTGTAAATAGTATGTATTTAAACAGAAACTGGCCTGTTGGTATTTTCTTTGTAGTATTAAACTTATAAATTTTTTAGTAAAAATAAATATTTAATAATTGATAGTAGGTAACAGAAAAAGGCTACACGTAGTTCGGGATAAGATTACCGGGAACTAACTATTATAAGGGCGACGTTAGGATATTTTCCAAATAAGGTACGGACGGCCGCAACTCAGGTTACCACACGCGTGCACTCTGTGCTGTTGTGATAAGAGCGATTTTTGTAATAAAAATGGAGTAACCTGATGCGCTGGCCTCTGTACAAGCCTATCGCTCTAGTCGAAAGTACGTACATAGAGACCTGAAAGAAGTAAAGCGAGCTCGAAAATGTTGCATCGCACTTCAATGAGATCACTGAACAAGCTGAGTGACCGACATAGCATTTATACCATGAAGAGTTACTTTATGAAGCTTATTTTATTTTATTTATTCAGGAAACCAACAGCATAATACATAAAAGGTGTTAAGAGTGTATGTTAAGCCAATTATAGGTTACCCCGTATTAATAAAAACATGTTTACAGTTACTTTAGACTTAAAGAACAAGATGAATTACATAATTAACTGAGAAGAAACTTAAATTACAAACCATTAGCTAATTACAAAAGTGAATTAAGTAGGTGAGCGAGATAAAGTTACTTATACAAAAAAAAAACAGAAAAGAGAGAAAAAAAAAGAAAGAATAATAAAATAGTGTGAGTTGAGTGCACATTAGAAAGATTGTTAGAAGTTACAGTTCGAACAGCATAACGTAGCATGGTATAGTAGTCGCCGAACTCAATATATACACACATATATATGTTACGTAACTATATTATAAAAATAAGAAATAAAATTATCATGAAAAAAAAGTATAATAAATGAAAATGTGTGTGTGAGTAAGAAAAAGTAACTCTTTTCTAGTTACATACACTTACAATAAGTTTCGTTCCTACTCTGAGGGTTACAAGGACAAGAAACTCGTACCGCCTTCCCGGCGTCCATGCCAGTAATAGATAGATAACTGATAGCCTAAAACACTTTTTGATCAATTTGTTAATTTTTTGTTAATTTTTTGTTTCCAGAACCCAAAAAACCAAATTTACCGAACGGAATTTTATGTTAATTAACATCCTGCAATATTCCTGCAAATATAACATCCTGCAAATTTCGACACCTAACCACGGTAAATATCTACTACAGGTGTGCATGTACTGAATGTGACAAACAGTAATCTCTAATGCCGCCTTGTATGTTGATGTTTAGCCTAATGTAGCTAGTATATGGATGTTCAGTGTTAGTTGCTCTGATTGCGAATGATTACGCTAATCGACCTAAACAACAAACGCATGCTAAAAAATTTTTCCGTCTTCTTCTAAATCTTGTCTATCTTTATCCCTCAGTATGCCAATGCGATTGAAACTGATGGATACTATTTCCAAGCGTGAGGGAGCTTCCACAATCCTAATCCGAGGAAATATCGGATTGACATTATCAGTCTTTCATCTACCAGTAGTGTTTAAAAAGTTTAAAGTAAGACAGAAGTAAATTCAATCCAATTTTTTCTCGTTTATGAAGCCTTGCGTAACGCTCTTATAATGAATGGTGTTGCTATCCGTGCTTTGACATCGAAACGTTTATGACTGTGTGTCTTTAATGTTTGGTCAAGTAGTAATCAGTAGATGTGAATATGAAGAGGAATACGGATGGGTGCTTTAAATGTGTGTGTGTGGTTCCAGTATCAGAACAGTCGTCGGGTGGGGGGGAGGCAGGGCGGCCGCCGCCGCCGCTGCCTCCTCCGCGATTCCCTGCACCGGGCAACGTCTGACAATGGGAGAACCCTGTGCGTGCGCCGCTAGTCGCGCCACTGAAGGCCGCCGCCAACTTCTTGTTTCATGGACTCAAGCGTCAAGCGGGCCGCGCCTCTATCACTACCACACAACAAATGTTCTAAAGCGATGTGATTAGATTAACAAAACGAAACTAGCTTGTAAGTCACGGCGTAAAGATAATATAGTACTTTAGTCTGTCATTTTATGGCATAATTTATGAAATGCATAGGTACCTTGTAAAGTGCCATCGGTTTCTTGTACCCATTTTAATTAGGTCGTCATGAAATTTTATTACAAAAAAAATTAAAATGTTATCGTAACGCCGAAGACCAGCAAGGGCTCGGCCGAGTTCACTCCAGATTCTAGCTTCTGATATTATATTAAAATAATACAAGTATGTTGATGAGGAGAATACTTATATAAATGGTAGATTTTTATCGACTACTTTGTAGAAATCGTTGCGGCGCGGCGCCCGCTCCCTTCTTTCTGCACGGAGTACATGCCAACTATGTCAAAGTAGATACTTATATTAATATTATAAATAAAATGGGTACGATAGTACATTGTGCGCGTACCATGGCCATGGCCAAACAAAATGAACTAAGAATGTACATACAATGCTGTGACTTTATTGTAAATTGTTAATTTTCTATACAAGGTGCAAAACTAAATGTCGAACATTTAATTATATACTTAATTGATTATGCTCAATTCTAAGAGTTATTGTTGCCGCAACTTTTATTGTACAGATATTATATTCTTTCATGAACTTGTATTACTAAAATATTAATATTTACGTTAAAAATACATTACAATGATATAAATATTTTAAACAATGTTACCACATTATGTATGTTTAACTCAAAATGCTGAACACATTTATTTTTGCACCTTGTATAATGTTATAATTGTATTATTTTATGAAAGTTTTTATTCTCTTTACTCATAATTATTATTGTTATACCTAATGATAAATTAACGTCATATCTAAATGACAAGAGATTATCTATTAATTATTATAAATAACGTATAAATTACGAATAAATAAATTATAGACCCGGAGATCCATCCGGACAGAGGCACGTTTATTGCAGTTGTGGGAATTGATATGTCGAATACATTTAAGTACTGTAATTTATTCCGAGCATTGTATTAGCAATTTTTACATTATTTACACATTTGTAACGCTTACTTTGTCATTTATTTTTGTTAAATTCTGCATTTAGAATATTCTATTATTTGTAGTGTCTAAGAGATTCTAAATATATATATATATATATTATCTTTTTAATTGAACAAGATGAATAGAATATGGTAAGATATACAATTTTGTGAAGACTTTTAAGAATGTAAAGCTTTTAAACTTATACGCCCCTAGAACGAAGAACGTTTCATTATTATTAGTTAGGGTTCCGTAGTTACTACAGGGTTGTAGTCAATTTGTTCGTCCATGCATCTTACCACTGCTCAATAAGTATGTAAGGATGTGTCTCCGTTACTTAAAGTGAGTGGCGCAAGTACACGGCCTAATCTAAAATATCGAGTGTCGCTGGCGACAACTAATACCTTTGGCAATTAATGGTGCAGGCCCCCTCCAATCCATAGGTATAAACAACTAATCAAACCTCTAGTGGGCAATGCTTCTAAAAGATTCTCAATCATAGTCCGACAAAGGTTTGATGCTTTTTTTAAAACGAGGGACGCTTATCTGAAAACTTTTAAAGCTGTATATAGTGGTCACAAGAGTGTACTCAGAACGGAAAATCTTTTTGTTGCATCTAAACGCAAATGAGAATACACTTAGCTATTTTAAACATTTCTGCCTTAAATTCATTGCTCACGTCCTCTCAGTAAGTCTCCTACTAAAAATGAATGAGCCGGCCGATCAGAAGTCTACTACTGGCCATATTTTAATGAATACAGATACAAATACACAGCAGATTACTTCAAGAGGCAACAGATTTATCATAGTCATACTAGCGTTAAAAATATTTATTGGAGCTGGTCTGTAGTTATAAATAATTAGTGACGTTTTATATTTTGAAAAGTGATTAAAACTGATATCAATCTGTGCCAATTTGATAGGATCGATCACCTAGTTTTAAATGTGAAAATACGTTTGACTTGTAATACAAGATAAAATCATAAAATAACATTTAAAGTATAGACAACGAAAGTGGATATTGCCTCGGTAAGCAGATAATTCGAAAGTGATGTTGTGTGTATCGATACAATCTGTTTTCACTGTCTTTGGTTTAAATAAAGTGATATTTTTTATTAAACTAATTTTCACATTGTAATTATCATAAGTCAATCGTTCTAAATTACAAAGCGAATAACATCACGAAATACATATATAGAAACGTCCAGTTCAAATTATTAACTGAAGCAATACTTGAAATTGTTAGTGAACTAAATGGACTTAAGCATAAGATGTTTTTAACCGACTTAGAAAAAACGACAAGGTTCTTAATTCTACTGTTTGTTACGCGATAACTCCGCCAATTGTCGGGAAATTTTCAACTCTTTTTTCCTTTCGAAAGAGTATAATCTCCTGAAGCGTTCCCAATTTTTTTTAACGAAATTGAGTTAGCACTTTTTTTAAAGTTATAACAAAAATACTTAACCATTATATTTAGATGACGCTTTGGTTTGTGGTTATCTACTAATAGGCATTGTGGGATTGAAGTCGGTTGACTCATACGTTTTTATTAACGTACTTAAGCTCACGCCTTTGAGCTTTGTCCTTTGTATGATTTTAACGTGGACAATTATTAATATGCTACTCCTGTGTAAATAAACTTATCCCCGTGGTATCATTCTGAAATAATTTTGTATGTGTGTAATCACTTTATTGCACAGAATCAGAAGTACAAAACGAAAGAGATGAACACAAAGTGTAAGAGAATATATAACATAATAATTAAGTTTTTTGTAAAACAAACCGATCACTTTTAGAGCATCACAATGTATCCAGTACAAATTGTTAATACTAAGAATCGGGGCTTTTCGAGTTTAAAAAATAAAAAGTTGTAAAAGCAAATTGTACATTTGAATGAAATAAAAGTTTATTATATTAATGAACTTCGAATTCCGAGTTTTAATTGTAAAACTCAATGCACTAAAGTCTCTTGCATACCACAATGGGTTGTCTTCGGAACCCTGTTTACAATAACAAGAATGCCTTTTTTTATCAGCCCGTATACGTCCCCACCGAGGGGCACAGGCCTCCCTTTAAAACACGAAGGGGATTTAGGCCGTACTCCACGATTATTTCGACAAACTGTTACAAATGTCCCAACATTTAACACGGGGTTAGGTAACCTAACTCATATTAAGACAACCACATATTTATCTGGACCAAGAGACGACATCGGTTTATAAACAAGGCTACATTATTATGCGAATTTTTTTAGTTAATAAACGAGAAAAGAATTTTTTTTATAATTTTGATGCTTAAGTGTCTTAGTTATTTTATGCCAGCAATTTCTTATAATGGTTAAAGTATTCTAAAAGTGATCGGTTCGCAAAAGTGATACTTGTAAAATAGGAAGTACTTAGTACAATTTTTGTAACCATTTTTTTGAGTGTATTTTGTATTTATTGAAATTAGATTTAATGTGTTATTTGTCTAGTCTGACCATTCGGATGTATTTCAACAAAGAATGTTAAAATGTCTGGTGGTGAGTTCTATTGGGCGGTTTCATCTTACGCGGATGTTGCTGACTAATTCCACAAGCGGATCCGCTTCAAAAAACGCTTTGCATCCAGACGTTCGAATTACATTTTAAAAAAATAAGTACCAACTATAACCGCATCCAAATCCCCGTAGGATAGACGTGCCCTTAATCTTACATTTGGTCATAACACACATAAGAAAACAATTTAAAAATCCAATAACAAATGAATCAATTTACCTCACCATAATGCCATACTGTAGTCATAATGCCATACTTTCAATGCTGATTGAAGCTGATATAATAATAGTGAGTCTCAAAATCAACTAAGTAAACCAATATTTCATATTTATTGTAATAAGTTTTATCATTATACCAAGTAGTAAACTCTTATGGAGAGAATAGTATAATTGAAAAAAAAAAAGAATTAAAAAGACAAAATAAATTACACAGCATAGACATGAAGTCTAGTGGACACAAATATAAATATATATTTTTTAAGATATATATATTTTAAGCCATAGACGGTAATATTTACCCGACTGCGCGACGCAAAGGAGGGTTATGTGTTTATCAGCCTATGTATGTATGTATGTTTGTACCTTTGTGGCACTATTTAGACCAAACGCTTGGGCCGATTTTGATGAATGATACGTCGTTGGATTTGTCATGACGGCGCAAATGTCATAGAAAGTATAAAAATTTGGAAAAATCAAAATGGCCGATTTTGGACGCCATAATATAAAAAAGAAAAATGAAAATCGACAAACTATGTCAAGTGAGGTATCGTTGAATAGGTATTTAAAAATCATTTATAGTTTTCTCATATCGTTTTTCAATCAGAACTACCGTTTAGGATCTATAACGATTTAAAGTTGGTTAGTAATGATTTTCACTTAAATATATAGGCTTTTAATGTGGAAATTGTTCAATTTTTATGCAAGTGAGATATATTATATACAACTAATGAGAAAATAAATAAACAAATATAAATATCTGATCCTAACTAAAAAGTGTAAAATAAAATATTAATTTAAAAAATAAAAAACCCGACTGCACAATAAAAACAGAAAAGAAAAAAACAAGTAAGTAAGTTAAATAGTCGAGACATTTGTTATTTAATATTATTTTAACAGTCGGGACCCATCAAAAATCCGGCGTCCTAATAATGGGTCCCGACTGTTAAAATCTTTATGTTAATCAATAATATTCAATAACAAAAGTCTCGACTACTGAACTTACTTGTTTTTTTCTTTTCAGTTTTTATTGCGCAGTCAGGTTTTTTATTTTTTTTTAACAGTAAGAGATGTCTTAATATTATTCCTGATCAAACAATATTGTCTGATTTTGTATCTCAAAGTAACTTGATTAAATTAACGCCAAAGATATATAAATGACAAATACTAAGAAATAAAAAATTGATATTGACGCTCGCATTATTATCCGGACACGATAATGAGAAAAGTACCTTAAATGGTATTATGAAATCCTTCAAAGAACTTAAGAAATGGTGTAAAAAATTGTCTATTGTCTTTTGTGTGGACAATTTATTAAATATGTTCGTTATAAGTACAAAAGTAGTGGTTAAGTCCATTCAGTTTGCCTGTAAATATAATAATAGCCATGGAGATTTTTATCATATAAAAATATTATGTATAGAGACAAACGCATCTAAGGGCGAGCTGAAGTCAAATGCAAGGAATACCTCTAAATTTGCCGGTTCTCGTGATACTCAAATTAGGTACACTTGCACAAGCCTTGCCATTTTACAAGGTCGCAAACTTACAAGTTATTTGATAACTACCCACATTTATATTTACCAACCCGATCATGCTATTAACTTGTAGCTTTCATTGAAGCCCTGTGGTCTTGATTTATTTAACTAAAATCATGAATTCATGAACAATTCCAAATGTTTTACAGAAGTGTTGTAAGTTCAGTAGTCGAAAGGGGGTTTATGGGACCTAGGGTGCCTAAGGCTGTACGTTTACAAAGCAAATATTACGCGAAAATATTTTGCGTTTATTTGACATACACATTTGAAACAAAATGAGAAATCAACCTTGCGTTTGACTCTTTGTGTCGCCGTAACAGGAGGCCTTTTTACCAATACAGTTTTCCATAACGTTTTATTACTGTTTATAAAAGTGATATTTTTATATATTTTTTCAATAGAATACATACATTTGCTCATGTGTCAGAGTGGAGGCGCGGCGGCAGTGCAGCGTTTTTCTGTTTCCATGGCTCGTAGCGCGCTCTATAGAAAATTTACTCAACCACACTCGGTCAAATATAGAAAACGCTTGCTACCGCCACCATGCAACCACCGAGCGGACTTCCGGAAAAGGCGGGAGTGCTGAAAATATGTTTTAATTTAACAAGCGCCTTGACAGCAAAGGGCCTAGATTTGACAATGCTGTTGTTCATTTTCATGTGTTTTCCCATGTAATGTAACCATCCTCAATACGAATATTGAAACGTCCATTAAAGGTTAATGTATTCACTCTTTCACGTTAACGTAAACAAGAGACAGCAAGACATTTAAAAGAGCTTAAACTTTGATGAACGTTTCAGCACTCAGACGTGTGGCGGTTAGAGTTAATATACGCGAAAACAACAACGATAAATCGAAAATTTAATCTTGAAGTAGGACCATTGGTTCATCGGTGCACCAGGCCGCGCAACCAACCCCAGGTTGAGCCGAAAAGTGGTCTTACCGGATGTCCAAACAAATCATCGACCACCGCTAACCGCCGCCGTAGGTTTAGTAAAGCGTTCGGTGTCGGTGTGTTTTAAATCGCTTGAAAATACACACGCACAAAATACCCAATGTGACACCGTACAAAAGCTTAGTAAAGTTCATTTCTTCACTGCCGTCGTTATACAATACGATATGACGACTTTTGCAGACACTTTGCTAATATATAGGTAACCATAAGTGAACTAATTTAATAATTCGAATCTAAATACGTGTCTATAGATACAAATATGAACCTCTGGTGATGAGATAGTTTCGATTACCATTTAAGTGCTCTTCAGGCCAAGTGCACGCCAGGGGCGATAGTAAACTTATTTTTTTTAATAAATTTTTAAACAGTTGAAAAATATTCTAAATAATAACGGATCATTTAAATCGATAGTTTAATTAGGTAATACTTATTGTAAGATGCTACGGAATCAGTGTTAAAAAAAAGTTGAACAACGTCCACTTCAATTTGCAGTACTTAGCCTTAAATTTTTCAGTAAGCCAATTCTTTTTTTTTACTTTCTAGTTCATGAATGTGGGTCAGAAAAAACAAAGAAAACTGTGTAACAAAAGTATTCGTACCTTTGAATCTCTTTTTTTTATCAAGGCACCCCTGAATATCGGCGGATATTTTAGTAGGTTTTAAACCGTGGTGTTCTTACTAATCTGGGTAGTACTGTTCACAAATAATGTCACGATCGACTGACCGGTCGACCAATCAGACCCAAGGGAACCACCCACATAAACCAAGGGTAAATCTATTACAATACTTTGAGCTGCTTAGTTTTACTTTCCATTTTACACAGCCCAAGTTTCCATAAAAACCAAAGCAATATTATTATTTAACAGTTTCTTCTACTACAAGTTTGCAGTAACTGTGCTTCGGTTTAACTTTATTTAAAATTTCAGTTAGTATTCCCATTAATAATGCATAATGTGAAGTGACGTTTTACAACTTTTTTTGTGTGCCGATTCCTAAGTTTATTGGCACAGATTCGAATAAATGGGAATATATTGAATTATTATAAAGTTGTAGATCAGATCTGAGACTTTCACTGACTTTTTGATAAAATGAATAACGAATATCATTACATTTTTTACTTATGTAAATAATTAAGCAATGTTACTTTTAAGCTTAAGTCAAAAAGCCAGACATTAATTTTACAGACCAGTATAGTTATATAGTGTAAATAAATGATATTCTAAATAGTATTTATCTTGCTATCCATATTTATTGTTATGAATTGTTTAAATCGTAGATGAATATGGAGCCTATTGTTATTCGCTCAATCACTCGTCTGATGCTGTTACAAAGTTATCAATTGTTTAAATTTAAATGATCTTTCTTGAAAAGTACGTTTCCGTGAAAGTGCTAGCTTGTGTAATTAAAAGAAGGCGATGGATCAAATTTCGATAGGCTCGAATGTTGTCGTATGTTCGAATGTTTTGGTCTCGCGGCGATGCTGATGCACGGACGGACAGATTTTTGGGACAAGACGAGCGCACCCGGGGCAGGGGTCCCCCCCGATAACTACAGTCCCACACGTGGTGCACCCGCCGTGTCTCACCGCTAGCCACCAAGCCCTTTACCTTCTAAGCACTCTCGAACAGTTAAGCCACAATTATCTGAAAACGTTTACGTTTCAAACAGCGGATCGTACTCCGTTCTTGTACAAAAGAACTTGTAAAATTTTATTGGAACTACTTGTTATAAAAATTAAAAAATACATTTTGGTGTTTTCATTCCTCTTCTTCCTTTTTTTTCAGCAAACGAAAAACATTGGGCAGTAGTCCACGCGGTCGAAATAGAAAATTAAAGTAAAATTAAAGATGGTTAGTTTGTAAACATACTTTATTAATTTATTACTTAATCTAAGCATTAAAATTAATAAACAGATGATTAATTTACAAAATGTCGATCATGTTAAATAGTCAATTGTAAAAAAGACGAAATTTTAATATACAAATAATAAGCTTTATAAAAAATTACACGGCACCTTTCCAACCATTTTACGGCTTTTAAAAACACTAATGTATACTATATCTATACTAATATTATAAAGAGGAAAGATTTGATTGTTTGTTTGTTTGGATTGAATAGGCTCCGAAACTACTGGACCGATTTGAAAAATTCTTTCACCATTAGAAAGCTACATTATCCTCGATGGACATAGGCTACATAATTTTCACAAATTCCCACGGGAACGAAGTCCCGGGCGGAATGCTAGTATAACATTATAAAGAGGAAAGATTTGATTGTTTGTTTGTTTACATTGAATAGGCTCCGAAACTACTGGACCGATTTGAAAAATTCTTTCACCATTAGAATCCTGTATTATCCGTGATGGACAATAGGGTACATGAGCATAATTTACACAGTATATGCGGTACAAAGGCAGACTTGTCCCACTAGGGGTTTCTTTCAGTGAACACATTGAGGGTTCGAGAGGAAAGAGTGGTCGGCAGGTAGAATTAAATGTACAAAAGGAGGTTTAGTAAAATAGATAAATATACAAATAATATAATACATAAAACATGTAGGTACATTATGTATAAGATGGTACTTATTACTGTTAAAATTCCTCAGTAGTTTTTTGGTTTAGAAATCATCGTAGGAATATTTTCAAATCATCTAAAGCCGATTCTCTAATTTTGAACGACTTTGATGACGGCATTTAGACGGTCATCAAGTCTTGCAAAAGCAATTTGAAAATTCTGACACCAGGGTTAGTCAAGTTCGCCACACAGTTGACCATACCTACACGATAAGAAGAAGATTGATGACCAATTTTTTTTTATGGTTTCGCTCTTTACCACAAACTAGGCGAAGATGAAAACAGGATGGGATTCAATACGATGTAGGTAATTGTAGCGCTCGTAGCTGAGTGGCGCTCACCTTGAACCGATCAGTGAAGTTAAGCAATCTACACATGGGCAAGGATCCTGATGGGTAGTCCCGGCTGTTGTCGATTGACTACAGTCGTGAAACCAAGTCAGGGGCGATTTTGCGGCTTGAAAACACTAAGATTAGTCACATTCGGTACCTACACGAAAAGAAAAGAAAGACAAGTTTCAAATAATCGTATATTCGACTAAAGACATACCAAATTACGTACCAATAGTCACAGAGTTAAACCCTGGACAGACGGACCAACATGACAATACTGTAAGGGTTCCTTGTTGACTACGAAAACCAGAAATCCCGCAACGTGGAAAAATACATTGAAGAGCTACTTACCATCCTTGAAGAGTTTACCTTAAACTCAACCGTGTCAACATCTGGATCTTCAATTTTGAAACATGCGGCAATTTTCGTGCTTCGGAAGGTACGTTTAGCCATCGGTCCCGGCTATATTTTTGATTAACTACACTTTTTAAACCAATTTAGAGGTCATTCTACAATTTTAAGACTCTGACACTAGAATTAGTCATGTTTTCGACGTACTTGATTGTCAATACACGATAAAAAGAAATATTGCAGCCTTCATACAAGCTCATTTTATGATTAGCGTAAAACTAGACTCCGGCTTAGGGACTTAATATCGATAAAAATTTGGTATCGATATCGATATATCTATATAGGGATCGATATTTTGGTATCGAATTATCGATATCGATACCAATATATTTTTTCAGTTCCAATTATATCGATACTTTGATGCAACGTTACTGGTATTGGTATCGATACCTAAATGCCGATATATTACCGATATCGTAATAAATTAGGTAACTTTGTTTTGCCCCGGCTCCACCGCCCGCCGCGCCGCACTCCATTTTTTTTTATTTTTTTTATAATGGGTTTGCTCTTGACCACAAACTAGCACAAGGGCGAAGATGCGGTCGAGGATGAAGCGAGCTCGCCCAGAAAATGCCTATTAACTCGAACTTTTAAGAGGTCCGGGTTACATGAGCTCGAGGTAGGGAGTCCCATTCTTTGGCAGTGCGCAATATAAAAGATGATGAAAAGCGCTCAGTGGCGATCCGAGGGATCTCGACGAGGTAAGGGTGGTACCCCGCAGTGCGTCTGGATGTCCGATGGAAGAAAGGGGCAGGCGGAATGAGCTCATGCAGTTCCTGTGCACACTCTCCGAAGTACATCTTGTAAAAAACACATAGGCAAGCTACTTTGTGTCTATGAGCTAGACACAGTAGTTTGTTTTTAGTTTGTTTTTAACCAGCTTTTTATCACCGATGAGTCTTCTGGCTCTACGGTCCACCGAGTCCAGAGCGGCTAGTTGGTATTTGGCTGTACCATCCCAAAGGTGGCTGCAATACTCCATGTGTTGCGGCGCGGATTGCGCATTTTTCACGCCAGAGGGCGCGCACGTCATTCTTGGATCAATTCTTGTCATCCTTCGGACAACCATTGATTCAGCTGCAGCTGCTGCTGTAAATTCTGCTTAAGTAGATGGTAAGACTAGTTCACGTAGAGAGAAAATCGAAGCGTTTTTGGAAAAAACATACAATTTATTAGAAACACTACAATGTGGCCGTTAAGTATAAGAATTGATCCATGAATGACGTGCGCGCCCTCTGGCGTGAAAAATGCGCAATCCGCGCCGCAACACCATGCATGACCTTACCAGTGCCTTATATAGGGACAAGAGTTGATCGGACGTGAAGTACCGCTTAACCCTGTTAATGACACCCTGTTAAGGACACCCTGCTTTTTGGCCGCCGTTTGGGCTTTGGACTCGATGGCGGTGCCGACGTTGAGGTTATCAGACAACTTCATGCCAAGAAGTTCAAGCTCACCGGTTATAGGAACAGATGTACCTCGGAAAGTAGGAGTCAGAGTAAACGGACTCCGTTTCGCAGAGAATAGACACGCCTGTGTTTTAGTGGCGTTGAAACTAACCAGATTTTTGTCACCCCATTGGGAGACAAGACTTAAGGTTGAGTTTACTCGCTCTACAATAGCTCCCCTCTCTGAGACAATTTCATCCCCACCAGCTCTCGGACCGGACAGGTATCTCTCCATGACTGCACTATCATCTGCGTACGCAACAACTCCATGCAAAAGCATATCGTTGATGTGCAGCAGGAAAAGGGTCGCAGAGAGGACGGACCCCCGAGGAACTGAAATGAAATGAAATCATGGCCATCGCCATGTATCTCGATGGCTTCGCCCCAGCAGTGCGTGACATATACCAGAAGATCCCCAGTTGACCGTCCCCGGCGAAAGCCATATTGACGATCACTGAGCAAGTCGTTGTCTTCTAGGTACGTCAGAAGCTTGCTATTTAGGACCCTATCCATAACCTTAACAAAGTATTGACACAGAATAAATAATAGTACTAACGTAAAGAAGTCTCACTCCCCAACAAAAGTCAACTTTAGGCATAAAAATTTGCCTACTATTGCAAGCAGCACAGGCTAGCAAGAGAAATTGAAACGTATAGTCAGCCGCTAGCATTTATATTTTATTGCACACCGCCGACTCGATGCCGCGTCCGCGACGAGAGCTCAGGGTTAACACTCGCCGCCGATTTAGAGGCAAAATTATTATTGAAATGAATTTAGTAAAATAACAATGCTTAAAAAATCAAGAGTAACTTTGATGGCAAAACGTGTTTCTGTCTGGTTTTAATATTGTTAATAAGTAGGTACACTTATTATTTAGTTCAACACGCGACTGACGCGGTGAGCGCGCGCGCGGCGAGTGGCAACCAGCGCTCGCTGGCATACTCAGTATGCCCACCACGCGAACATGCCTAAACTGCGGAGTGACACCCCCCTGGTATTGAGGTGATGGCGATAGGTCGGTAATTGCAGGGATCGGCACGGCTACCCTTTTTGGGTACTGGTTGCACGTGAGCAAGCTTCCAGGACTTGGGTACGGATTTAGTCTTAAGAGAGAGACGATACAGGCGTGTCAGTACAGGAGACTCAGGACCAAAGTACCTCAGGACTTTAGCAGGTATCCCATCTGGACCGCTAGCTTTATTCACGTCTGGACTCTGTAGTGCTCTGCGAACCTCTTTATTATGTATCGTGACTTCTGGCATTGAGAAGTCACAGCGAGGTATTGACGGCGGCTGATGAGAGCCACTGTCCAGACGAGAATTGCTCGCAAAAAGAGATGCGAAGGGATCTGCTTTCTCTTTCGCGGAGTGAGCTAGCGATCCATCAGGTTTCGCATGGGAGGTAGCATCGGACGGCAGAAATTGGTTACGACAGACTTTGATAGGGACCAGAACTGCTTACTGCCCGGAGGGTAAGATCAGTAAGATGCCAATCTAGTCCCTATTCGGCTAATGTGGTCCAAACGAGCCTTGCGGATAACCCTTTTACATGACTTGGCAGTTGTATTAAATGTCCTCTTCTTCGAACGAACCCTCCTAGCCCGGAGTCCACGATCGTAGGCTTGGACCCAGGCCTGGTTTGCTGCTTCTTTGCATGCTTCAGAACGTGCACAATCCACATTGAACCAAGGCCGAGCCTTATGAACGGGCAGAATGTCGGAGAATGGAATGAAGAATTCCATTCCCTGCCGTATCACATCCGCAATTACGTCAGCCGAACAAGATACGATGCAAAAAAGTGCCGCATCTCATCCCAATCTGTTGACTTGTAACGCCAAACACTCCTAGTGCCTTTCAGACTAACATCTGGAGGAGAGCAGATCGATACGGATTTCACCAGACAGTGGTCGGATGTTCTCAGTGGGGCCGAAACCGCTACTGAGTGTCTGTCTGGATCCGTTATCAGCAGAAGGTCAAGGCAATTGGGCGTATGTCCGTCAACATCCGGTGCCTCGTCGCCTCGTTTACCAGCTGGGTGAGATCCAGCAATAATGTAAATTTGCGCGCTTCTCTTCCAGCATGGTCAGTTTTCTTGTACTATGGTGGGCATTAAAGTCCCCCAGAAAAACGAGTTCAGCCGTTGGATACCGTTGTTGGGTTCTGCCGTCTCAATCAGGTGGTCAAAAAGTTTGGTTGTCTTTGGTCCCCGCTATGTGATCGGTAGACACAGACATAGACAGTTTTATCTATTCCAGTATCCACCAAGAGCCAGATAGTAGAGAACCCGGACTTTTCAAAGCAGCGGAGACGCCGACAGCAAACGTCATCGCGGACATACACACAGACCCCAGCGTTACTCCTGAACTGGTGTTCGAGGGAGTACCCTGGGGAGTTGAGGTACGCCACGTCAGACGGTGCTGCTATCTGCGTCTCCGTCAAAAAGAATAAGTGCGGCTTGTTGGTCTCGAGATTGAAGTGCAAACCTCGGATGTTAGTGGAGCGCGCACCAATTCCAATTTGGTAAACTAGTAAATATCAAACATGGGTAAGTCTCAATTTATTGTTTAAGATTTGTCGTGCTTTGACATTACACTACATTAAGTTTATGTTAAAGCAGCGAGTTAGATAGGTATTTTTAAGCCGTGTTTTTATTTTTTATTTGATTCAAGTGGCTCTTTTGGCTTCACTTCACTCTGAGACTAGTGAGAAATGAAAGTACCTATATGTACGTACACACACATACACACATAAACTGACAACCGATTATTAAAATAAATCTTGGTATTTTTTATGTTCATTTCATTTATTACCATTTTTAACAATACAATTGTGTTGAATATTGGTGTTACATAAAATTTACATAAAATTACATAAAAAATTATATAATAATAATAGGTAATTGATAACAGCGAAGTCATTTAAACAATAATAATAATATATGAAAATAAGCAATTAAAATTCAAGTCAATTCAAAGCCAATTTAAATTAATTTGTAAAATATTTTTGTAAAATATAAGTTATATCCGTTAAAATGTCAAAATATAGTACAAACTTATGACAACTAAAATGTCATTCAAGCAATAAAATTTTTATCATTAACACACTCAGCGTCAGAAAAAGCGGCTCACGCACAAAATTTGTCCCAAAGTTATTATTATGAAAAAAAAACTGTCATTTTTTGTATTTAACCCCCGACGCAAAAAGAGGGGTGTTATAAGTTTGACCGCTATGTGTGTGTGTGTGTGTGTGTGTGTCTGTGTGTCTGTCTGTGGCACCGTAGCTCTCAAACGGGTGAACCGATTTGGATGCGATTTTTTTTATTTACAAGCAGGTTTTTTGGCGATGGTTCTTAGATACGTTTTATCAAAATCGGTTCAGCCGTTTCAAGGTCATCAGCTCTTTTGTTAGCTGCGGTAGGGTTCTTAGACTCTTAATGTGTATTTACTTTACTTTCTAACATACATGTGACCTAAAACTTGAATCACTCATGTATGCTTAATAACTGTGCAGGATTATGGAACTCTTGGTCTGATGCTGCAGCCAGGATATCCAGAACACTAGCACACTCTTAAAAAAATAATATCAGATATGTCGTGTTTGGACTCGTTTTGTTCAGTATTTGATTCTGCATACAATGCAATGGTGGCAACATGGTGAGCTGATGCTGCGGCCAGGATATCCAGAACACTAGCACATCCTTGAAAAAATAATAGCAGATATGTCGTGTTTGGACTCGTTTTGATCAGTATTTGATTCTGCATACAATGCAATGGTGGCAACACCGTGAGCTGATGCTGCGGCCAGGATATCCAGCACACTAGTACACTCTTAATTATTTTGAAAATAAGTTAAAAATTTTAAAATAAAAATTAAATTAAAAATTTAAACCCCCCCCCCCCCCCGCAAAAAAGTAAAGCGGACATTTAAAAAGTAAAAAATAATACCTTTCGTTGAGCCATCAAATTCATTTCAGAAATACCTATATATATTATAATTATCGAAATCGATGGATGGCACGATAGGGTTTGCTCATTAAAATGGCGCTATAATGTCGCGTCGTCGGGGTACCGCTTTAGTGAATCAGTGAATAGTCAATCAAATGAAGGGTCTGATTCATTAAAGCGGTACCCCGACGCGACATTATAGCGCCATTTTAATGAGCAAACCCTATCGTGCCATCCATCGATTTCGATAATTATAATATATATAGGTATTTCTGAAATGAATTTGATGGCTCAACGAAAGGTATTATTTTTTACTTTTTAAATGTCCGCTTTACTTTTTTGCGGGGGGGGTTTTTTAAATTTTTAATTTAATTTTTTTAATAAACTGCTTATCCATTATTGAGCTGATTTTAGTCAAAAGTTACCATAAATTAACTGTCATTTAGTTTAAAAAAAAACAATAAAAAACGGTTTTTGGCAATATTAATTCATTCGTAAAAAAAGAAAAAAAAATGAATACCGCGTATTGCCGCCCCTGGCTGTAATGACTGCTTGTATACGTTCTGGCATGCTTTGAAGTATATTTTTTTATCTCTTCTTGAGGAATTTGTTCCCAAACTGCCGTGAGAGCAGATTTTAAGTCACGGAGGGACTTAGGGAGGTTTAGTAGTGCTCGAACGCGCCTCTTAAGCATGCCCCAGACACGTTCAATTGGATTCATGTCTGGGCTGCGAGCAGGTCATTGCAACCGTCGAATGCTGACAGCATCCAAGTACGATTCAACGCTTCTCGCGACGTGGGCTATTGCATTTTCAGGCTTTAGCAAGAAATCCTCTTTACTAATAAAGCCCACGAATGGCACAACATGATTTTTATAGAACGTTTATTGTACACACAGGACATAAATTACAGACATAAGACAGTACATACAAAAAGGTTCCGCTTATTTCTAAAAAGAAATTTCTACCAGCAGACCTGTTGATAGGATAGAGCAAGAAGAAAGGAAGACAGACGTGTACTATAGGAGAAAAATAGATGTACTGAACAAATTGAAGGCTAATTGTGCGTGGGCCGCTTTTTCTGCCGCTGAGTGTATATTCGTCTACACTATAATAACACTTATTTAACAAAAAGGACTCTCATTTTTTCCCGAAAAGTGAGAGTCATGTTAACCTGTCTGTAAGAAACATTAATCTACGCTAGTATTTATTTTAACAAAGTAAATTAAATACAAAGCGCCCTTGAGGTACATTTCGCGGGCCCTTCGGTCTAGCGCTCAATAAACACTACGCTACACTCAAATATTAATATTTCTTATAGACAGGTTAACATAACGTAAGTTTTGATTAACATAAGTTTTGATTTTTTGCTGACTTGTTTAGGATGTTAGTCTAATGAATAATCCAAGTTTTTGACCTCGAGCGCCGAACGCAACCTTGTCATAAATCGAAAAAAATCCGACTTTTCTTTAGTTTCAGCAATATGAACCCAAAAGGACTAGTTTTTCGATAATTCTTTCTTGAACATTTTTAAAGAAGACTAAATTTGCAATAAAATGATAATAAATGGGTCCTCATAAACTGAACAGTTTCTAAGATACAGATGTTCAAAAGTAAAAAATAGTGTATTTTTTTATAAACTTGGGGTCTATATAAAACTGTGTGGTCTGGATAGGAAAGCGAGCGCCGGATAGGCTGGAAACCGACATATATGTTGCATTTCTAATACGCATCAACTGCACCGCTACCTTTGAAATAAAAACTTACAAAAAACCCCCCCCCCCCGCAAAAAAGTAAAGCGGACATTTAAAAAGTAAAAAATAATACCTTTCGTTGAGCCATCAAATTCATTTCAGAAATACCTATATATATTTTAATTATCGAAATCGATGGATGGCACGATACGGTTTGCTCATTAAAATGGCGCTATAATGACGCGTCGGGGTACCGCTTTAGTGAATCAGACCCTTCATTTGATTGACTATCTATTATTTACTAGTATTTTCGACCAACTTGCGACGACGATCAACTTTTGTGACAAATCTAGTAACATTGGGTGTTATGAGTCTGGGAGCGTTATGAGTTAGAAAGTTCTCTATTTTAGCTATGTATTTTATTATATTTGGGAAGTTAGCAGCCTCATTCACAAAATACTAGTTATTGCTTTAAACTTAGCGGTACCCCGACGCGACATTATAGCGCCATTTTAATGAGCAAACCCTATCGTGCCATCCATCGATTTCGATAATTAAAATATATATAGGTTTTTCTGAAATAAATTTGATGGCTCAACGAAAGGTATTATTTTTTACTTTTTAAATGTCCGCTTTACTTTTTTGCGAGGGGGGGGGGGGGGGTTTAATTTTTAATTTTATTTTTATTTCAAAATTTTTAACTTATTTTCAAAATAATTAATGACAAGTACAGTTATATCTAAAAGGATATAGATTTGTCTATAAAACATTCATCAAAATTATGTTCGGTTGTTTTGTTTTTAAATTTTTAAGAGTGTACTAGTGTGCTGGATATCCTGGCCGCAGCATCAGCTCACCGTGTTGCCACCATTGCATTGTATGCAGAATCAAATACTGATCAAAACGAGTCCAAACACGACATATCTGCTATTATTTTTTCAAGGATGTGCTAGTGTTCTGGATATCCTGGCCGCAGCATCAGCTCACCGTGTTGCCACCATTGCATTGTATGCAGAATCAAATACTGAACAAAACGAGTCCAAACACGACATATCTGCTATTATTTTTTTAAGAGTGTGCTAGTGTTCTGGATATCCTGGCTGCAGCATCAGACTAAGAGTTCCATAATCCTGCATAGTTATTAAGCATACATGAGTGTTTCAAGTTTTAGGTCACATGTATGTTTGAAAGTAAAGTAAATACACATTAAGAGTCTAAGAACCCTACCGCAGCTAACAAAAGAGCTGATGACCTTGAAACGGCTGAACCGATTTTGATAAAACGTATCTAAGCACCATCGCCAAAAAACCTGCTTGTAAATAGAAAAAACGCATCCAAATCGGTTCACCCGTTTGAGAGCTACGGTGCCACAGACAGACACACAGACACACAGATACACAGACACACAGACACACAGACACACACACACACATAGCGGTCAAACTTATAACACCCCTCTTTTTGCGTCGGGGGTTAAAAACAAAATTAATTAAAAAAATTTGCAAGTTTTACTTAAAAGAAGAGACGAAAGCACAATTTTTTTTATTTTGCAATGCGAAATGTAATGCGAAGTGTTACAAATTCTGCAACATTTGTCAAAGTTTAACTAAGTTAAAAAATCTGGATAAGTTATATTAGATTATTTACTTTTTAGTACGAACCTAATCATAAGTTATGATGTGAATGCATTCAGCAATAGAAGGCTATTTCATTTATTTTATTATTATAAACATAAGTGCATGAGATCACAGTGAGGTCAGTAATGACAACTAGTGAAAAGTGGCATTAGTAAACATTATACCGACATATATATTGCATTTCTAATACGCATCAACTGCACCGCTACTTTTGAAATAAAAACTTACAAAAACAAAATTAAAAAAATTTTGCTTTAGTCTCTTCTTGCAAGTTGTACTTACAAGAAGAGACGAAAGCACAATTTTTTTTATTTTGCAATGCGAAATGTAATGCGAAGTGTTACAAATTCTACAACATTTGTCAAAGTTTAACTAAGTTAAAAAATCTGGATAAGTTATATTAGATTATTTACTTTTTAGTACGAACCTAATCATAAGTTATGATGTGAATGCATTCAGCAATAGAAGGCTATTTCATTTATTTTATTATTATAAACATAAGTGTATGAGATCACAGTGAGGTCAGTAATGACAACTAGTGAAAAGTGGCATTAGTAAACATTATACCGACATATATGTTGCATTTCTAATATGCATCAACTGCACCGCTACTTTTGAAATAAAAACTTACAAAAATAAAATTAAAAAAATTATGCTTTAGTCTCTTCTTGCAAGTTGTACTTACAAGAAGAGACGAAAGCACAATTTTTTTTATTTTGCAATGCGAAATGTAATGCGAAGTGTTACAAATTCTACAACATTTGTCAAAGTTTAACTAAGTTAAAAAATCTGGATAAGTTATATTAGATTATTTATTTTTTAGTACGAACCTAATCATAAGTTATGATGTGAATGCATTCAGCAATAGAAGGCTATTTCATTTATTTTATTATTATAAACATAAGTGTATGAGATCACAGTGAGGTCAGTAATGACAACTAGTGAAAAGTGGCATTAGTAAACATTATACCGACATATATATTGCATTTCTAATACGCATCAACTGCACCGCTACTTTTGAAATAAAAACTTACAAAAACAAAATAAAAAAAAAATTGCTTTAGTTTCTTCTTGTAAGTAAAACTTACAAGAAGAGACTAAAACAATTTTTTTTTTATTTTGCAATGCGAAATGTAATGCGAAGTGTTACAAACTCTACAACATGTGTCAAAGTTTAACTAAGTTAAAAAATCTGGATAAGTTATATTAGATTATTTACTTTTTAGTACGAACCTAATCATAAGTTATGATGTGAATGCATTCAGCAATAGAAGGCTATTTCATTTATTTTATTATTATAAACATAAGTGTATGAGATCACAGTGAGGTCAGTAATGACAACTAGTGAAAAGTGGCATTAGTAAACATTATACCGACATATATGTTGCATTTCTAATATGCATCAACTGCACAGCTACTTTTGAAATAAAAACTTACAAAAACAAAATAAAAAAAATGTTGCTTTAGTTTCTTCTTGTAAGTAACACTTGCAAGAAGAGACTAAAGCAATTTTTTTTTATTTTGCAATGCGTAATGTAATGCGAAGTGTTACAAACTCTACAACATTTGTCAAAGTTTAACTAAGTCAAAAAATCTGGATAAGTTATATTAGATTATTTACTTTTTAGTACGAACCTAATCATAAGTTATGATGTGAATGCATTCAGCAATAGAAGGCTATTTCATTTATTTTATTATTATAAACATAAGTGTATGAGATCACAGTGAGGTCAGTAATGACAACTAGTGAAAAGTGGCATTAGTAAACATTATACCGACATATATGTTGCATTTCTAATATGCATCAACTGCACCGCTACTTTTGAAATAAAAACTTACAAAAACAAAATTAAAAAAAATTTGCTTTAGTTTCTTCTTGTAAGTAAAATTTACAAGAAGAAACTAAAGCAAATTTTTTTTTTTTTTGCAATGCGAAATGTAATGCGAAGTGTTACAAATTCTACAACATTTGTCAAAGTTTAACTAAGTTAAAAAATCAGGATAAGTTATATTAGATTATTTACTTTTTAGTACGAACCTAATCATAAGTTATGATGTGAATGCATTCAGCAATAGAAGGCTATTTCATTTATTTTATTATTATAAACATAAGTGTATGAGATCACAGTGAGATCAGTAATGACAACTAGTGAAAAGTGGCATTAGTAAACATTATACCGACATATATGTTGCATTTCTAATATGCATCAACTGCACCGCTACTTTTGAAATAAAAACTTACAAAAACAAAATTAAAAAAAATTTGCTTTAGTTTCTTCTTGTAAGTAAAATTTACAAGAAGAGACTAAAACAAATTTTTTTTTTTTTGCAATGCGAAATGTAATGCGAAGTGTTACAAATTCTACAACATTTGTCAAAGTTTAACTAAGTTAAAAAATCTGGATAAGTTATATTAGATTATTTACTTTTTAGTACGAACCTAATCATAAGTTATGATGTGAATGCATTCAGCAATAGAAGGCTATTTCATTTATTTTATTATTATAAACATAAGTGTATGAGATCACAGTGAGGTCAGTAATGACAACTAGTGAAAAGTGGCATTAGTAAACATTATACCGACATATATATTGCATTTCTAATACGCATCAACTGCACCGCTACTTTTGAAATAAAAACTTACAAAAACAAAATAAAAAAAAATTTGCTTTAGTTTCTTCTTGTAAGTAAAACTTACAAGAAGAGACTAAAGCAATTTTTTTTTTATTTTGCAATGCGAAATGTAATGCGAAGTGTTACAAACTCTACAACATTTGTCAAAGTTTAACTAAGTTAAAAAATCTGGATAAGTTATATTAGATTATTTACTTTTTAGTACGAACCTAATCATAAGTTATGATGTGAATGCATTCAGCAATAGAAGGCTATTTCATTTATTTTATTATTATAAACATAAGTGTATGAGAT
The DNA here is from genome assembly GCA_949987775.1 of Aproaerema taeniolella. Classification (NCBI taxonomy): domain Eukaryota; kingdom Metazoa; phylum Arthropoda; class Insecta; order Lepidoptera; family Gelechiidae; genus Aproaerema; species Aproaerema taeniolella. The sequence continues at coordinate 32,510,085 of OX465242.1, read as the reverse complement.
CACAGTGAGATCAGTAATGACTAGTGAAAAGTGGCATTAGTAAACATTATACCGACATATATATTGCATTTCTAATACGCATCAACTGCACCGCTACTTTTGAAATAAAAACTTACAAAAACAAAATAAAAAAAAATTTGCTTTAGTTTCTTCTTGTAAGTAAAACTTACAAGAAGAGACTAAAGCAAATTTTTTTTTATTTTGCAATGCGAAATGTAATGCGAAGTGTTACAAACTCTACAACATTTGTCAAAGTTTAACTAAGTTAAAAAATCTGGATAAGTTATATTAGATTATTTACTTTTTAGTACGTGAATAGTGAAAAGTGGCATTAGTAAACATTATAGGGACAAAATATTATTCTGTACCTGCAGTTAGATACAAATAAAACATCCTTTATTTTTCTTCAAGTTCCTTAAAACGTGCCTTAAGCTGTTTGGTGTAACTATCTAGCCGATAGGCATTCGCCTCAAAGTGTGACACCTGAATGTCTATCTCATCTATTTGTTGAAGAAGTGGCTTTATTTGTTGATTATCTGTAAAAGGTTACCAAAAAATGTAAGAAAAGAAAAAAAGAAAAAGAAAAGAAATGATAGAAGAGTGAGTTTCAGAGTAGTTTAAATTAAACAAAAAGTACTTACACATTTCGTTGGTATCGTTCAATGTCTTGCTAAGGTTCACTGCAAAGTTCCTCATGTCAGCGTACTTTGTGATAGCAAGTCGGTTCATTTCTTCTAGGAGAGTGTAGTGATCCTAATGTTAACAACAAAAAGTTAATTAAAAAATATATCATATTGACGACATATCATTTACTGCATAATTCCTAGGTTGTTCTTATATTTATTTACAGGGCTGATTATATATTTTTTTTTACTAAAAGTGCATGAAACAAGACTTAACGTATTTAAATACCTACAAATATGGTTAATAGACTTTTTACCCAAAAAATTCTTAAACTACACAATTCTCACAAATCATTAGAACTACACTCGCGAGCAACCAAATCGACTCAACCCTTGACGGTGCACACATACATTGATTTTACTTAAACGATTAATGGTAATTATAAAAATCATATTTCATTTGAAAGCTAAAGAATTAAGCTTTCAATTAACATCCATACCTTGAAATAAAATTAAGCGCTCATTTAATGACGCATTTTAATTGGGCGTCAGCGTAAATTTGCTCCGTAAGCTATCCACGACTTGCGCTACCTACCCCCGCTATAAAACCCCTCCACATTCGTTTTACGTTTTACCGTATATTAGATCGTCTCGTTCACATATGGTAGTAGCAGGTTGACCCGGGTCCCTCCTACCATACACGCGCTCGAGTCCACGCCGCGACACCGTTGGCCCCTCGCTTGGTGCTCAAGTGAGCGCGGCCAACTACTGCGGGTAGTCGCTTCCTACCCGCAGCGGGTGTTTATTTTGTGTTTGTGTCGTTTCAGCCAGGGGTTAGTTCGGATTTTCGTTATTCGGACCTACCCACCTTCGGACTGCGTTTGTATTTGACCTAGTTTTACTGTTTTTAAGTGTATGTGCTGTCCCAACTTTTGCGTTTGACCCTCGCGAGTGCCATGGACGGAGGTGGGCGAGCGCGCCGCCCTCATCGCCGGCCCCCGCTACACCGCGGTCCTCCCCCGGGTTTGCAACCCCGGAGGGGCCCGCCTCACCACCGACGACGAGCCCGTACGTCGAAATCCGGGCGAGTGCGGCGAGCACATCACCTCGTGTCCGACTTGAGTCGGACATCGTGATGGTCTCACGGCTGTGCGCCTCGTGACTTCTGTCCCGGGAAATGCAGCTGTGGCTCGCCGCATATGTCCGGATAAAGGACATCGAGCTCTCCGGAGCTCCCGCAGAACCGCTCCACCCCGCCGACGAAGCGTCCTTGAGGGCGCTGAAGGCCTTGACCAGCCTGGAGCTCACCCTGCCCCCCGCCTGCCAAAAGCGGAAGGAGCGCGAGGGGGGCGCCTCACCGCCCGCCGCAGCCGCCAAGCGCCCACAGCGAGCCCCCGTCCCCCTGCACCCGAGGGATCCCCGCCGAAGTAGGTCGGTAAGTACCGGGCGGAAGTCCGTTACTTCACAACCGTTACCTCAACCCGCCCCCCGCCCGCCCGGTCCCCCGGTGCCGAGGCAGGGGCCTCAAGAGCCCATGCCCCCACCACCCCAACCTCCAAAACCGCAGCCCGAGAAGCGGGAGTCGCGCATACCGACCCCTGCGGCCAAGCCCAGCGCGCCTGCGGGCGGCGCGCCACCGGCGCCGGAACGCCGCGGCGGCGTGAAGTCGCCCGTACTCCGCCCGCCGTCTGCCCCGCCGCTTCCCGAATTGCAGAGGACTGAGGCCCCGGGCCCTTCCAACACCATCCCACCACACTGGCCAAAGTGGCCCGAGCTACACCCAGGGCCAGCTCCTAGAGCCGTAGCGCCTCCTGCGCCTAAACAGGCGCGACCGCCGCCGACGCCGAAACCCGCCGCCCCAGCGAGAGCGCCCGGCCCTGCCCCACGACCAGTAAGACCAGCCGCGACTTACGCGGGCGCCCTCACTGGCCCACCGCCTCCACCGCCCCCGCCACCGCCTGCAGGAAACACCGCCGCAGCGACCACCACTGCCGCCGCCGTCGCCGCCAGCGCAACCGCCGCCACCAGCGCCGCCACCAGCGCCGCCGCCGCCCCGAAAGGGCACTATCCGCCACTCGTGGTGGAGAAGCTGCCCAACTGGACGGCGCACTTCGCGGCCCTGGCAGAGCAGCTGGGTCACCCCCCGAACGCCCGCCCCTACGGTGAGGGTGTTCGTTTCACCCTGCCGGAGGGTAACGAGTACCGGCTCATCCAATCCTACGTCTCCAAATTGGAGAGGGAGGAGGGTGTGAGCTGGTTCTCATACACGCCGCCTGAGGAGAGAGGCCTCAAGGTGGCCATACGCGGCCTCCCCGCCACAACGGACCCAGAGGAGATTAAACGTGCACTGGAAGATAAGGGCTTCGCACCACAGCACGTGAGACACATCCGGGCTCGCGCAGGGCGCCCTGGATGCCTTTTCCACGTGGCGCTTGCGAAGACCTCCAACCTGATTACTGGCATATACTCCATTACGGAGCTTCTTTATATGCCGGGGATCAAGATCGAGGCCTGGAGGGGGGAAAGAAGGGCCCAGCGCAGTGCCACCGCTGCCAGGCCTTTCGGCACTCCTCACAGCAGTGCCACCGCCCCATCGCGTGCGTGCTCTGCGGAGGCCCGAGGGAGGAGTCCCATCAGTCCACCGACTCTGCAAGCAGCTGTCTACCGAACCATCACCGGTAAGGCCGCTGCTTGACAACAACGACCAACCCCACTACAAGGCGAAGGACAGGGCGGAACTGTTCGCTGACAGCCTGGAGAAGCAGTTTTCACCGAACCCCTGCGGTGGAGGAGGTCCTCACCCATTTGCGTGAGTACCTAGCGGCACCTGTAATCACGGGGGAAGACCCGATCGTCTTCTCGCCCGGCAAAGTGCAACGCGCCCTTCTCAAGACGAAGCCACGGAAAGCACCTGGCCCCGATCGCATCACAAACGCTGCGCTGCGCCACCTTCCGCCTAAAACGGTGGCAGAAGTCGCGCGTTTGTACACCGGCATTCTTAGCACAGGTAGCTTTCCGACCTCTTGGAAGCTAGGCCGCGTCATCCTGCTACCGAAACCGGGTAAGGATCCGAAACGCCCCCAAAACTACAGGCCCATCACCCTCCTCGACACACTGTCCAAGGTCTTCGAGAAACTGCTTCTCACACACCTGGTCCCACACATCACCCCCCGCCCGGAGCAATTCGGCTTCAGGCAGGGCCACTCCACCACCTTGCAGCTCACCCGTGTCCTCCACCACCTGGCCACCTGCCACAACAAGCGGGAATTCACGGTCGTGGTGATGCTGGATATGGAGAAAGCGTTCGACCGCGTATGGCACGAGGGGCTGCTGTACAAGCTATCGCGGTCGGACGCGCCACGCCGCATCATCCGGGTGATCTCCTCCTTTCTAAAGGACCGCAGAATCCAGGTGGCTGTTGAGGATGCGGTCTCCACCGAGCGCCCTGTCCGCGCGGGCGTTCCCCAAGGAAGCTGCCTCTCCCCGGCCTGCTATGCACTCTTCACGGACGAGATCCCCGTGGTAGATGACGTCAGGCTCGCTCTCTTCGCAGACGACACGGCGTACCTCGCGTCGTCGTATCGTCTGGACCACGCTGCGACGAAGTTGCAGCCCACTCTCGACTCCCTACCACAGTGGCTAGCGCGATGGCGGATGTCCGTAAATGTCGCCAAAACGCAGGCCATGGCCACCGGACTTTGGAGAATCCCGCCGCCCCAACTGACTCTACAAGGGCAGCCCGTTCCGTGGGCCAAGCAGGTAAAGTATCTGGGGGTCACTATCGACCGCCGGCTTACCATGCGCGCCCACGTGAACAACACCGTCGTCCAGGCCAAAGTCGCGAGCGCTAGGTTGCGCCCCGTCTTCGCCTCGAAGCTCCCACTCCACACCAAGCTCATGGTATATAAAACCTACATCCGATCACATCTAACGTACGCGGCACCGGCATGGTATGCACTGGTCTGCGAGTCGCAGAAAAGCCGTCTCCGAGCCCAGGAGAACCAGTGCCTACGCAACATTGTCAACGCCGGCCGCTACGTTCGCAACGACGTGATCCGGCGCGACCTTAAACTTGACAGCCTGGACGACTTCATCGTCCGCCTGGCGAGGAGGATGTTCGATCGCGCGGATAACTCCGCCCGCCCCCCGGACCGTCGCTGCAGAGCTCTCCCAAGAGAGCTCATCCCACCGGACAATGACACCACCACCGATCAAGACTCTACGCTGCCTCGCTCGACCTCCCCTAGGGTTGAGGGCGCGAGGCAGTACTCACCGGACTCGACGCACCCCCGGACTTGACTTCGTTCTGCCTCGCCCGACCCCCCCTGGGCCGAGGGCTCGAGGCAGACGCACCTGAACCGACTAAGACACCTCCCCGCTTGACCTCCCCCAGGGTTGAGGCCGCGGGGTACCACAGCTACGCGCAATCATCCTACACCAACGTGACCCCCCTAGATCCCTCCACGCAAGACCAAGGTGGGCGAGGTGGAGCTGGGCAGTCTGTCTTTAGCCCTGTGGCAGGACGGCTGCAAGGCTCCACCAGGCTTCCACCCGTCCCATATTGCTTCCCATGGCGGCGACCAAACCGCGAACGCGGTGGTGGGTCATGGGAAGCAGCATAGGTTGCACCAACTTTGGGTCCCTCCCTAGATGGGAAAAAAAAGGGAGGCTTGTTTTTCACAGCGGGCAAAGTTTACTCTTTCCCCTTCTCCTTTAGTACCTTTCGGTACCTTTTAAAACGAGGAGTCGATCCCCCTTAGTTCCCCCTCGACATTCCAACTCGGTCATGTAACTGTAGCGGGCCGATGGCCGCTGACAGTTACATGACTGATGAATGGGTCACTCTCACACGTTACGCGTTGTGTTCCAACCACAGGGCCGTGTGAGAGGGCCCAGTGACAGACCTACTTGACAGACAGCGGAAGGGCGGGAACTGTCGGCGTAGCCATTGTATGGTAGCGTCGCCTCTTCCCGCCCGCCCGCGTCCCCCCAAAATGCTCCCTACGACAGCCGAAGGTACGCTCTTGCCTTCCCTGTCGGGGGGAGCAGAATAGTCCCCTCACCCTACACGCATGTAGGGTCAGAGGCAGTCCCAATGACCGGCCTATTTTCATAGGCCGCGACAGATTTTCGCCGCCATGGGGTTCGCCCCGATGCGGCTTCCCCGAGCGCCCCTCCGGCGCTCGAGAAGACTTCCACGTACGTACGTTACCTTATCAGTCGCTTATTGCAAGTTGACCGGTACACATCTCCGTGAATTGCATTCCTTGTTTTCGCAAAACCATGGATACCACACCAGAAGAAGCCCCTAAAGTTGTTGCTCTGTTGCAACAAGGGTCAAGTCAGCGAGCAGTCGCTGCCCAGCTCCACTCGAGCCAGTCTGCTAGTATACAGACGGTTTCAAGAGACTGGTGCCTTTGATCGAAGACCAAGAACCAGCCGCCACCGATGCACTTCAGAGAGAGATGACCGCTTCATTGTCTCAACCTCGCTGCGCAATCGGCATCTTACGGGTGTTGATGTGCAGCAAGAACTGAGACGTGTACGAGGGGTGGCTGTTAGCGAGTGGACAGTGAGAAGACGTTTGAAGGAAGCTAACCTGACACCAAAAAGACCTGCGACGGGCCCCAAATTGCCACCGACAAGCGCGCCTTCAGTTTGCTCGAGAGCATCTCAATTGGAGCGTTGCGCAATGGCGGTCGGTCCTGTTCACTGATGAGTGCAGAATGTGTCTGCATGGCAGTGATAGGAGAGGCCGGGTCTACAGGCGTCCAGGGGAACGATTCTCCCAGTGCTGTTTTGCTGAAACAGTGGCATATGGCGGCGGTTCCTGCATGATGTGGGCTGGGATTTCCTTAGAGGGAAAAACCGAGCTCGTTTTCGTGCCTGGGGGCGGCCGTGGAGGTGGGCTATCAGTTGATCGGTACATCACCGACATTCTTCTCGATCATGTTGTTCCCTACGCAGGATTTGTTGGCGAAAACTTCCTGTTAATGCACGACAATGCCCGTTGCCACACGGCAAGAATCACTCGGCAGTTTCTTGAAGAGGTCGAAATACGGACGATGGACTGGCCTGCGCTCAGTCCTGATATGAATCCGATTAAGCATTTATGGGATGAGCTTAAGAGAAGAGTTTGGGCCATGAATTCAGTCCCTTTAAGCATTACCGAGCTGAAGGCGGCATTATTAGAAGAGTGGGAAGGCATTCCTCAAGAAAATGTAAAAAAACTTATAAGGTCCATGAAAAACAGGATGCAGGCTGTAATTAGGGCCAGAGGGGTCAACACTAAGTATTGATTTATTAAAGAATATTTTTTTTAACATTTTCTGTTTAATTTGTAAAATATGGAATCCAAACCCTTTTTTCCTAAATCCCCATTTTTCTTACTCTCTTGTTCAGACATCAATAATTTTAAAAATAATGGATGGATTTTTTAATGATAATGAAATCAAATTAAAGCTAACATTGCGTGCTTTCGACCGACATATCATTTTTATAATTACCATTCATAGTTTTAGTAAAATCGATGTATATGTGCACCACTTACAGAGTTGAGTTCTACTCCCCTATACAAGAATCAGCATGCGTACAGGGTAGGCAAATCTACTGATACTGCGCTGCACAACATGATAGTAAGGATTGATAGAACGTTAACCAACAAAGAACACGCCCTAGGATGCTTCTTTGACGAGGAGGGGGCTTTTGACAAGGCCTCAACCTCGGCGATAGAAGAATCTCTCAACAGGGAAGGCATAGATAAACAAGCAGCATGTTGGATAATGAACATGCTGAAACATAGATCAATCATAGCACAGCTGGGGGGTGACACCCACAAAATCAAAGCCAAGAGAGGCTTTCCACAAGGCGGCTGTTTATCGCCGCTGATGTGGTGCCTACTGCTGGACCCCCTAGTTAAGAAGATTAACGATATGCGAATATACATGCAAGCGTACTCCGATGATGGAGTATTACTAGTATCTGGAAAAGTAATCAACGTGATGAGAGATATTATGAACAAGGGTATCAGAACTGTTTTGAACTGGTGCAGAGTCAGGGGACTTAATTTAAATCCAGCCAAAACGAAAGTACTCTTGTTCTCAAAAACTAGGAAAAACAAAGAGTTTAAACCACTTACGATAGATGGTGTTGAATTAGAGGTATCAAACGAAATAAGATACCTTGGAGTAACTATTGATAACTCTCTTAAATTCAACACACACATAAAAGAACAATGCGATAAAGCAAAAATCACACTCATGCAATGCAAAAGAGCTGTAGGCAAAACCTGGGGCACCAAGCCGCATGTCATGATGTGAATATACAAAGCAATCATAATTCCAAGAGTAACATACGGAGCAATTGTCTGGTGGCATAAAACCACCATACAAGCAAACAGGAATGAACTAGCAAAAGTACAAAGACTTGCAACCCTAATTATCACAGGGGCGATGAGAACGACTCCATCAGCTGCCTTAGATGTATTATTGGGATTGCATCCTCTGGACTTGGAAGTTAAAAAGAGAGCTATGGAGCAATGGTATAGGATGAAGTCAAGCCTTGAATGGAAAGGGAACTTCATGGATAAAGGACACACCATATTAGATGGAAAGTATGGAGAGAAGCTGTCAATGATACTTTCTAATAATGACCTCATCAGGAAAAAGTAATCTTTGACAAAAAATACAGGATCCATATAGGAGCTAGAGAGAGCTGGAGCTTGGACATACAAGATCCAAAGATAGTGTGCTACACTGACGGCTCCAGGAAAGAAACAACAAAACTATCAGGACTGGGAATACACATCATGAACCAGATAGATGGCCAAGTTACCATGCACCTGGGAAGATGCGCTAGCGTTTTCCAGGCTGAGGTGCTTGCTATTACAGAGGGAGTCAGAATCATAGACAGCATGATCACTGAAAACAAAGAGAACATCGTAGTATACAGTGATAGCCAGGCTGCTTTGAAGGCACTAAACAGAGCCGAAACTAACTCGGCCCTAGTAACAGAATGTAAGGAGGCTATTAACGCCGTAGCCAAAAAGATCAAAGTTACCATTGCCTGGGTGCCGGGGCACGAAGGACATATAGGTAATGAGATTGCAGACGAGCTAGCAAGGAAAGGGGCCGATGAGACATTCATCGGCCCGGAACCCAGACTACCTATATCAAGTAAAATCAGTAAAGGAATAATAAGCAAGATCATAACAGAAGAAGCCAATTTAAGATGGAAGCACAACAAACAGTGCCGCCAGGCAAAAATCTTCCTAAAGACATATGAAAAAAGAAAGTCGAAGCAACTTCTAAAGCTAAATAGAAAGGACATCAGGATTGTAGTGGGTCTGCTCACGGGACACTGTCCTTTGAACCGACACCTAGCAATAATGGGCCTAAAAAGTGATCCTACATGCCCAGAATGCGACAAGGAGGAAACAAGTCTCCATTTCCTGACTGAGTGTCCGATGTACGCGCTGGTAAGATGGGAGACAATGGGCATGGATGAGGTAAAAGAAGAACAAATACAAGAGCTTAACATAAAGGATATAATCGGGTTTGCTAAAGCTTCGGGTAGGTTCAAAGAGGTGGAACTGTCAGTGCAGAGGTAAAACTCATGCGCTGTTGTGGGGAACTGGGTGAAATGGTCCCAAATGAGTGGACTGATCACCCGCCTGTGCCTGACGGGCGTCCCCTCCATAGATAGATAGATAGATGTGTGCACCACAAAGGGTTGAGTCGATTTGGTTGCTCGCGAGTGTATTTCCAGGTTCATATTTAAACAATTACCTACATAAGACTTTAAGTTTAATGGTTCAATTTATCTAGAAGACACTCACCTGACCTGCCATCATTTCTCCCTGTAGATAATCATTAGTATTTTTGAAGAGCTCGGTGGCTAACCGACTGATAACTGGATCATGAGGATCTGGGACCTCGAAACTGGAGCAGCTTGGTGACATATGCAGTTCTAAAACAAAAGTTGACATTTAAAGAAGTGGTAAGCACAGTTTACTGCCAGAACCTCCTACCCACTTGGTGACGAGACATCAGTAAACCCTCTTACATGGATGTGAACTCCTCTATGGTCTATGAATACATAACCAGACATGGATCTATTTGTACGTAAATAGTCAAGAACACTGGGAGAAATTCACATTTAATTAAACATTGCAAAAATACTTAATGATATGTTTATAGGTACTTCTTGTTTAGTTATTAGGTTAGCCTGTAAGACTAAGCATTGAACATAAATAAATAAAAATACTTTTAAATATATTATACTATAGGTACTGTTTTCCAGCAATAAAGAATTTACATACATACCTACCTAGGTTGAGAGCACTTAGCTCTTTGCCATAAAATTTTGGTTGCCGAACTCGACGGTCCATATACTATAGTTTATCCCCAGTGAAACCTAACATGACCCTGTGACCAAAAGGCTTAACAATGAAAGGGCACTAATTTCTTTTACAGACTTGCACCTACGCAAAATCAATAATTTATTTTAGACTTGCACATCATAAGCAAAATCAATAATTATTATGGCCACTGACATTTCAATGATACATACTCTCTATAGTAAAGCTAGATTTATTTAGTGATTGGGTACCTATGTATAGATTTATAAGAAAACTAAAAATTTACCTTTGCTTTGGCCCTCGCCTGTCCACTTTTCTTCATTTACAGACATTTTCACTTATTAATAATTAGATTTTCACTTCAATTTCAGTGACAACAGTAATCTTTCGAGATAACTGCTAGCAAAAACAACAAAGAAAGAACTTGAAAATCACAGCTGCAAAAACAAAAAATATTTTTGAGAAAATTCCTTTGTGAACGCTTTTTTTTGTAGTACATAGTAGTAATAATTTCCGACAAGGCTATTTCTACTGACTTTTTTTTTAATTTTAGTATTGGCAAAGGATTACATGAATGTACAGCCACACTTTTTTTAATATTTAACACTGGCAAAGGAGTAATTCATTATACAGCCACTTGTTAGGGTTCCGTATCCAAAGGGTGTGTTCGTCCGTTCGTCTGTCACTACTCACCAGACTATATCTTATGATAGGCTAGTAAAATTAGGTTACCCTGGACTTAATTCATAAACTCGCTTTTTTTAATACTTTATTGGTTTTTGTTATTAAGTATCAAATATGAATTAGATATATGAAGTAAACAATTCGCAGTGGTAACTGTTTCTTATAAAAATTAAGTAATTAATAGTACGAGAGAACTTTTTTCTAAAAGTAAAATAGGTAACCAAATACCTTGTTAGTATAATTTTGAGAGGTATTCGAATGCTATCACCCAATAGCAAAATTAAACAGAAATCAAATTCACATGCATATTTTTTTTTCCAGAAACCATCTGATCTCAATATCTAAATAACCCAAAATGGTAACTATGGTGTTTGCATCTAGTTAAGATATTTTGCGTCTTTTTAGACATCTGAGACAAAAATTAAATATTAGTTTTTAACGCTTTTAGAATAATGTATTTTTCAGGTAGTTAAAAAGTGTAACTGTAATTTTTTTATTTAATAATAGGTTTTAGTGTACTAAAATCATGTTTTCCTCATAATTAAACATGTAAATATCATGATTAAGAAGTTGAAAATATAAATAATAACACGCGTGAGCAAGTAGTGAAGCGGGATGTAGCGGTGGGTGCGGGGCGCGGTGGGGGGTGGGCGCGGCGAGCGAAAAGAACGAGTTTATTTCAATTGCGCGCTTTGTTTGTATTGTGCATTGTACAGTCAACAGCACATCAGGTTACCACAAACTGTCAAATTTCCCCAATGAATAGTAAACTCTAAGGCTTGGAGATAAAATTGAAAATCGATTGAAGAAACTTGACAGTTTTGGATAGCATGATGTGCTGTTGACCTTGTACACTAAAGAGCACGTCAAGCTGGACACTTTGGACTCTGGACACCGGCCCTGCATTGTATGGCGCGCAGTATAAATCAGAACTCAGCTTAAACTGGTAGTGTAAAGCGTGACCTGCTCTTGACTCTACAAATGCGTTAAAAATTGAATTTCCTAATTGCAGGATATGTAATTGCACATTTTTTGATGTGGTGACTGTAGGTCAAAAGCAGAGGTTCCCAAACTTATTTCGTCTAAGGCCCACTTTGAACATCAGTTATTTTGTAGCACACCCAATTTTTTTTCACCTCAAAACCTCAATAACATATTAGTCTCGCCTGGAGTTTAATTAATGTGTCCGGTGTCAGAATTCGGATTTAAAACAAAATTGAAAGATAATTTTTTGTTAAATAATATTTATAAAGACAAGAAATGCGGGTTATAATTCTTAAAAAATATTTCATCCAAATGTTGTCCATCACGTTGAACACACTCTTCAAACCTGGCCTCAGTATTCCGTGCCACTCGCTGAAGCAAAGGTGCTAGGATGGCATTAATCTCGCGAGCGATATAATATTTTGAAGCATCACGTAATCGTGGAATATTTTATCTTGAAAAAATTTCTACAATACAATATACTTTATTTGCACACAAAGACATACAATACAATTAACAGAACATAAAACATAGTGTACAACAAGGCGGCCTTATTGCTAGGTAGCACTTTCTTCCAGGCAACCTTAGGGTAGGACAGCAGTAAGGTAAGAAGTAGTTGGTGGTGCATAAAATTAAATATATATAAATAATACAAATAAACAAATATATAAGTATACATATTTTTAAGAGAAAATCGATTAACAAGACAATTGGTACAACACTATGTACTAGTCCACGCGGTGTGGCGCAACACTACACGGCACTTTTGACTGATCGTTTTCGCGCGTAGATCGGTGTTTATGTGTTCTCGCATTATAATTTGTAAAATATCGAATTAAAAGGAATGTTTAAGAAGTAAAAGGTGTTTTAGTTTAACAATATATAAATAAATATATAAAATAAGTACAACATACATCTATATATACAGGGTGTTACGGAATTAATGGATCAACGTTAAGGGGATGATAGCTGAGATAATTTCCAACAACTAATTTGCCTAGTTTTTCAAAATCCCACCGGGTCTAAAAAAAACATTTTTTGTGTTTTTTTTGTTTTTTTTCTACTTTGAGTCAGTCTTTTTGATGTTGTGTCTACAAATGATAACATTTTCAAGATCTGATTTCTGTATATTAAAGCTGGATAGTTTACCAATGTTATTAAATGCATTATTTGTACCTAGAAACTATTAGGAATTTTAGAAAAAATAAAGATTCCCAAGTTTCTGTTTTTTGTTCAGAAAAACTAAAACTTTGAAAAATTCTCCTGTAAAAAAACGTATGACACTACACTAGACCATTATTTTGAAAAGTTGTACACTTAATCTGCTTTCTAACGAGGTATAAAACGTTTGCCTGAGCATTAATTTCACAAAGTTGTTGCTATTTTCCGAAAAAACGGCGCTAATTCATCAAACATGAAATTCTAACTAAGATGTTCTTTTACTTAAAAAAAATAAGTATAAATTAGTTTGAGGTCATAAATGCATTAATTGGCCTTAACTTACCTACTTAATTGAAAAAAAAAAAAAATTTATTGCAAAAATTTTTTTTAAAAATACTACTTTTAATAAAATAATAAAAAAAAATTTTTTTTAATAAAAAATAAAATAAATAAATAAAGATAGACAATGCCTTGTTTCTACTTAAAACATATAAGTGCTAATTACATATAATTACATATAAGTGCTCGCGCACACTACAATATAGATAGACTAATCAGTAGAGAGCGTAAAAGTCAAAGGAAAATATGCTCTACTTCATTTTTATATTTTTTTTATTTTTAGGTTCGGTTAGTTACTAAACTATTATATTAGTATTTTTATAATAGGGTGTAATTATAGTAATTAATGAAATACCTACGTGGAAAAGTTATACAAAACTTATTTAGAAATCACAATATTTTAAATTGTCATCAATCACTCGTTTCAGAAATATCTGATTCGGAGTCTGATGTATGACCATGACCAACATTTTAAAACTGAAATAAAGATCACAGTATCCCGTGTATTCGTATTCAATTTTTTCCACATCCTGACAGGTAATGGACCAGACATCTTTACATGTATATTCGATCAAAAGCTTGATTTAAAATGGGCATAATTTAGGTATCATTTTATATGATATTGCGGCTAGCAACGTCATTTTTTAAAACACCCAAAACGTTTTCAATCGGGTAAAATAAGGAGTAGATGATAAGGAGGCAGCGGAAGTACCGTGAATTCATTTTCTTTTAATAAATCGTCAACTTTGTGCTAGCGGAAGTTTTGTTTATATTATTACATTATACTTTCACATGTACAGTGGACAGTACATCAAGTTTCACATTTTAGTTGAAAACTAGACGTTATTACTAACGCGCAAGATACCCCTGTGTATAGCTTAACCTGCTGTCCAATGTACAGAAGCCAGCACGTGCGGCTGGACACTTGCAATACGAAAGCCGCCTCTATTTGCGAAGGCGCTCTCAAGGTCAAAATGCGTGGCTGGCCACACGTGCTGGCTTCTGTACCTATACGTGGTACCAACCACGCTTTTGTTAAAATATTGTGTTAATTTTTTTCTTATAATATGAGAAAAATAATTTGGGAAGGTAGTATTCTTTCTTTGATTATATTTGCTTATAAGCTCTCAGTTTTCTGTATGGAATTATAAAAATAAAAATATTATTATGTTAATTGTGATAAGCAGACAACATATAAGGTTTGTAGGTCTTAAAAGCAAAGTGATTGATGTTCATAAGATTACAAACGTTTTTGTTATGCAATTTTTTTCTTCGTATTTACGTTCTATCAACGTTACTAATCACTATCAACGTAAGATATATTTGGATAGTGATAAAAAAATTACCCTGTATAAGAATTATTAACAATTACTAGTATGTTTTTATGCAATCAACTGTCTTAATGTTTCATTTTGAGAATTGAACACGTTGTTTCACTACAACATTTAGACTTTTGGACATTGATATTATCCGTAAAGCATACAAAAACTTATATAATGTCTATTTATCATACAACAACAATTAATAATCGTTTCACCGGTTCCTTGTTTTGATACTCTGCAAATCACAATCCTATCTTCTTGGTGCTTTTTAATCTGGTTTCGAATAAAATCCTCCGAAGCATCTTCCTTGCACAACAGACACTCTTTTTGGTAATCAAATGTAGCTACCATTTGAACAGAACTCAGCTTCGTCATCGGTTTGTTTTTTTCCGCACTTTTGATACATCGTACTTACATTGGTGTAGACAGCTCTGCACCTGCTGTGGTGTTGTAGCTTATCTTCAGAAACTGATAAAAACTTTTCATCCTCACGCCTTTTACTAGATGCTATTAACTTATTTTGTCATTTTAGCTAAATCATAGGTGTTTAAATAATTACCAACATAATGCTAAGCTTGTATTGGTAGGCAATCACTAGTACTGGTAGGTCTTTTTACACTGAACGATATCTAAGGTCATTGACATTATACATAAAATAAATCTGTAACGGCGAAACTCCGGTCAGGTCTCATTTACGAATATAATTAACTACCTAACTAGATCTGCCCACTAATAAATAGGTAATAATAAATATTCTTCAATATCAAGAATATTTAATATTCTTTATATATTTCAATATTCTTGGGAAGCAAAAAGAACAAAACGTTTTCATTTTGACTACTTTACTGTGAATAAGCACCCAAATGCTAAACAATATTTTTATCTTTACGTTTAGTAGCCATCCATACATTAGAAACAAATTTTATAAAACAGCGCGCGTCTCGTGACAGTAGACGTACGGTTGGGAGTTGGGACACAATGAAATTACGACCTTATTCTGCATAGGATACCGTTTATATTGAAACAAAACTATGAAAAAATATCAATTGATTAATAATCGTAGACATTTTTTGCTTAATTTGTCTCTTATAGTACTAATTATATTTTTAAGGCATAAATTAAAAACTTTTAGAGTAGTTATGAATTTTGGTTTTCATAAAACTACAAATATTCGTAACTGTTGAATTCTGCAAAGAGAATATGCTTAATTTTTATTAGTTTATTAACATACACAATATACTATTCAGAATAAACTGTTGAAATGTGGTTATCTATAATTTCTGATCAGATAAGCCAAAAAATCCGTAACTTACTGAACATTCTTTATAAATGATAATTCTGAATGATTAATTAGTTTAATTTTCATTTCTTAGACTGGAATGCAAGCATTATATTATAGAGTGGGACCCAAGGAGAATGAGTTCATTTCCGTGGGACTTACCTCCGCCATACGAACTACTGGTATGTACTTATTCGGCATATGTTCCTGAACACAAAAAGTGCGGTAGTCACTTTCTAAGGGTATGGAGGGGGTAGCTATGACGTATCAAAGATGGCGGCCGGTCCTATTTTATTTACGCTATATTTAGATAACTACTGGGCAGATTTACTTAAATAGGGTCTCAAATGAAAGATAATTTAATATACATTGTTTAATTCTAAAGATGCATTAGTGTAAACCTAGTAACAAAATAAATATTTTCAAAAAACGACATTTTGTAAAATTAAACTTTTTTTACTATGTGAAAAGAACAGAAACCGTTAGGATTACGGTAATTTAGCTTATTATAAAAAAATAGCTACACTTATCAGCATTCTAATGAACTTAAAAACGTTTAAATCGAGCTATAAACAACGGAACTGAAGTCGTCTAAGTGAGCGTGGGTAGCGCCGAACTGACTACGGTACTTAGATTTTGGAACGAATAATCTTGAAAATAACGTGACAAAACGGGTAGAATCACAGCAAAATGAAAAAGTATTATGAACAAGCATCATTTTTTATAACAGGCATAATTTTTATGTCAAAAAATTTTTCTTAAATTTTTTACGAACTATTTTTAAAAATTCTCGTAACAAAAATAACGCTTCATATCATATGGAAATAAAACTCTTTATACTTGCACATACTTGCGTTATATTTCAAAACACAGGACTCAATGGTACTGGTCTGTACTGATGGACATGAGAGTGTCAACGTACGCACTCGAGACAGGTAGGTCGCTGACATGCGAGAGTGTACAGCCGCCGTTATATTTTTTACATCGGCAACACTGAGATTCATTCCAAGAAATCCCTGCACCGTGCTGCGCCGTGAACTTTGGCACTTGTCACTTCATTAATTTGAAATCATTTGGTCAGGCCTATGACACTGTTAGTACCAATAACTGCGAAATGGCGCCGCTATCGCCTTTTAAAACTAAAAAAATAGTTGATGTTTGATATGGGTTCCTTAAAAAAAAATTCTTTAGCTTCATGAGGAGCTTTATTAATGCTTATTAAAAGCATTAATAAAGCTTTTTTTATTTGAATATTTGGCCCATTTTAATAAATCATACATGAGTTGAAACAGACTCTTGAGTAGCTGTTGCATTTATGTTGTTGCTACGTAACAGCTACTAGGTTGGTGCCCTCTAAGTTTAATTTTTTGTCTGTTCTTGGAGGATGATTGCACTTTAAAAAGACATAGATAAAAATTCAAATGCAATCTAAATAAAAAATGCAAAGCATCTCTTTTTCAGATAACTAGATTATGTATATGACATGCTATGGTTAAAGTTACATTACACGAATCAAATGTTTTTGACCCTGATTGATTTTTTAGGTACATAGTTTCATTAAATAATAAATATACGTACCAGCCCTTCCAATCACCAAAGTCATTTCTGGGGTATCATCTTCATTTTCCTCTCGAAAATAATTACAAATAAACAAATAAATAAACGCTACACACTCAAAGGCCCACACTAAGGTTTTTCCTTGTGTCGTGGGTCCCTTGAAACACACATAAAGAAAAATACAAACACCCATGACCCGAGAACAAACAAATTAATGTTTGACATGCTGCTGGGTAGTAATAACTAACATTACTTAAATACTTAAAATCAGTAGGTACAGTTTTAAAGTACAGTGTGTAATAAATATGCCTATTGGGTTTCTTCATGGGACAGACTGTCACTTATAGTTGAGTTGTTGAACAACTGAATAGGTACTTCGCTAAAGGCTTAACCAATTTCCAGAACTAGTAAATAAAAGTGAATAGATAGATTCTCAAATATAGACCCATATGTGTTGCCACAATTCCGTCAATATCATGTAGCGCAGAACACTTCACTTTATATAAATGGCAATCAGCCATTTTGTGAAAAAATTGTGGATAAGAACTTTTTTGAGTGACACCCAGGTGACACCTTTAACACTCTCATGTTTTCAAAATGGTTCAATGATAATCAAGGGAAAAGTAAAAGAAAAAATAAAATTTTTCATTGACTATCAACGTCTGACCTTTTTGGCGGGAGCTGTCAGGCAACTTGAAAGACTACTATAATTATTGAATTGTTATCTTTTTTGGTGACCCCAGTGTCTTACACGGTTACACATTACTCTCTCTGCTCTTTGTAGCTGACCCACGTGATGGAAAGTTTTGAATTTGAAAATTAAAATAATAGGTATAGTGTGTCCAATTAAGAATAATACGTAACAGATTTTATGGACTTACCTACTTTACTCAGTGGTTCACCCAGAGCAATTCCGTTTTCAGTGAAGAGACATGTGTAAGAAAAGCGAATTCTCTTGCCTTCTTCATCGAATTGGGTTTTGTCAAAATGTTTTTGACAAACGCGTTGTTTCAACAATTGCTCTTCAGAGAGTTCAAAGATTTGTTGGCGCGAGAAAAGACATATCCACAAACTTCTTAGATAACTGTTTCTCGGGAAACAAAAAACCGTAGCGTTTCACCTGTTGCAGTGCAACCACCAACACAATACTTAAGCGTTTCCATGTTAAAGCAGGTTGCAAAAATAACCTAAGATGAAAAAATCGTCGACGGAGGAGGATTTGTGACAAGGATCTCAACTTCAAACTCAACATAAAATACACGAGCACTCAACTCGAGCTCGCAAGGGTTCATAGAATTACTCTTGAACGATATAATTGTATATAAAAATCACTGTTCGCCGACCATCGGCTGAAAGAAAAATCTTCAGCCGATACCTTGTTGTGCCGACAGCTCAATTCGCCGAAAGGACGTTCTAAATAATTTTTTTTTGCCGATCGCACGATTTGCAGATAAGCCGGTTCACTGAAAGCTCGACTGAGCGAATTAGCTATTAATCGATGGAAAGAATTGCAGAAAGCACTGTTCATATTTTCATTTACTAATACTTACTACGCCATTTGTTGGAACATAAGGTTAAGTTTTTTTATAATAAAAAGGAGCTTATTTATTAATCTAGAGCAGCACATTCCATCAAAATCAGTCCGTTAGTTTTAGGCATAGAATAAATAAGGTGTAATTCACATTTGTTTGTTTAGATTTATTATAAAGTAGTCATAAAAAAACTAATATAATTTGCAAAACAAATGTATTTATTTTAGATATAAAATTGTTACCAAATGTTGTTGATAGTTTTAACACTCGAAAATATTTTTTTTCACGCACCTACAAAATAAATAACAAAATTTTATACGGAATCAAAGCTAAATGGTAATAATACGGGTTACACATGGCAAAAGATGCTTATGACAATCATAAAATAAAATAAATATATATGCATTTTAGTCATTTCCGCTACAAAAACTAATAATAAGTACTGCATTTATTTAGCAATGCACTTCAGTAAACGCCTGTGCGAACCATGAGAGCAATCATACATAATACCGTACTTGTACTTGCTCAGTGACAAGACGCCATCATGGCAGTTTGAGGTTATCTTGACATACAGCATGACGTCACAAGATGGCGAATTAAAGGTGATAGCAGCGCCATTTCGCAGCTATTAGTAATAACAGTGTCATAGGCCTGACCAAATGATTTCAAATTAATGAAGCGACAAGTGCCAAAGTTCACGGCGCAGCACGGTGCAGGGATTCCTCGGAATGAATCTCAGTGTTGCCGATGTAAAAAATATAACGGCGGCTGTACACTTTCGCACGTCAGCGACCTGCCTCTGCCTCGAGTGCGTACGTTTACACTCTCATGTCCATCAGTACAGACCAGTACCATTGAGTCCTTTGTTTTGAAATATAACGCAAGTACGTGCAAGTATGAAGAGTTTTATTTCGATATGATATGAAGCGTTATTTTTGTTACGAGAATTTTTGAAAATAGTTCGTAAAAATAATGAAGAAAATTTATTGACAAAAAAATGATGCCTGTTATAAAAAAATATGCCTGTTCATAATACTTTTTCATTTTGCTGTGATTCTACTCGTTTTATCACGTTATTTTCAAGATTATTCGTACCAAAATCTAAGTACCGTAGTCAGTTCGGCGCTACCCACGCTCACTTAGACGACTGCAGTTCCGTTGTTTACAGCTCGATTTAAACGTTTTTAGGTTCATTAGAATGCTGATAAGTGTAGCTATATTTTATAATAAGTTAAATTACCGTAACCATAATGGTTTCTGTTCTTTTCACACATTAAAAAAAGTTTTATTTTACAAAATGTCGTTTTTTGAAAATATTTATTTTGTTACTAGGTTTACACTTATGCATCTTTAGAACAAAACAATGTATATTAAATTATCTTTCATTTGAGACCCTATTTAAGTAAATCTGCCCAGTAGTTATCTAAATATAGCGTAAATAAAATAGGACTGGCCGCCATCTTTGATACGTCATAGCTACCCCCTCCATACCCTTAGAAAGTGACTACCGCACTTTTTGTGTTCAGGAAAACATGCCAAATAAGTTAATACCAGTACTTCGTATGGCGGAGGTGAGTCCCACGAAAATCGTTATTTGAAGACTTTCTTACGAATGGGTCCCGCTCTATTATAATAGAGGCACTTTTACGAAGTTAAATATTATGCCGCTTTACTGAAATCAAAATGAGTAGAAAATTAAATTTTTCAGTTTTTTTATAATGATGCGGAAATTTAATTTGCTTAATTTTGTTTATTTTAGTTATAACTAACAATATTTTATGTCATCGAGAAAGAAGTTTACAGTTATCGAAATATTTCCATGTTGAGCTAATTTTCCTAGCCCATGAACTGATATAGCTAGACAGTTAAAATTTTCACAAATGATTTATTTATGTTACCGCTATAACAAAAAAAAGCCAAATGCGAGTCGGACTCTGGCACCCATAACTTTGCATTTTTTCAACCAAAATACTCCCGAAGAATTATTATAGATTGCCTTTGGTGTTGGGTAAAGTTTCAGGCATTCTATTCTATTCATAAAAATGCACTTTATGAATAGGCATACCTATTCTTAAACTGGTAGCAGTGGTAGCTAATCCAACACAATGCATGAATATGCCTATTTTCCATGCCTTTTACGGATGCTACACTGTGTCTAGCCGACGACGCGGTATCGGCATGGCAGGGGCAAGAAGACTTTCGACACCCAGAAAGCTTTTTTAGAAGTTTATAGTTTAAGCTTGATGCGCTCGTAACCCAGCGGCTCTCGCTGATCTCAACCGATCAGTGAGGTTAAGTGACGCACACAGAGGCAGGTAACCTGATGGATGACCAAAAGAGGCAATTTATCACGAGCGTTTCCGTGCTTCGGAGGGCACGTTAAGCTGTCGGTCCTGGCTGATGTCGATTGACTATAGTCGTTAAAACCAAGTCAGAGGCTATTGTGCGGTTTGAAAACTCTGACACCAGGGTTAGCCAAGTTCGTCTCATTCTTGAATATACCTACACGATAAGAAGAAGAAGATAGTTTAAGCTTTTGAAAAGCTCCAACGATATCAGCTCGGAATCAATACCAGTGTTGGAACAATTTGTTCTTTTAATAACAGAAAACAGCACGTCAGGTTA
The DNA here is from genome assembly GCA_949987775.1 of Aproaerema taeniolella. Taxonomy (NCBI): domain Eukaryota; kingdom Metazoa; phylum Arthropoda; class Insecta; order Lepidoptera; family Gelechiidae; genus Aproaerema; species Aproaerema taeniolella. The sequence goes on along the minus strand of OX465242.1, from coordinate 32,488,621 downwards.
CCATTTTCAATACGAATGTCGTCGCTATTACGACCGAGATAAGGGCGACGTCAAGGACAACATGTATAGCCAGATGTGCTGCCGTGTCTACGACAGAATGAGTGAAATAGAAGATAGCCTTCCACGTCGAACTGGGAGTGCAAGTTAAACTTAAAAAGTACCTACCAGCTGCCAACTCTTCCCGGGCATACTACAAAAGTCAGTAAGTAGGACGCGAAGGTTTTGTTGTATTATAGGTTTATAGGCGAAAGTCTGAAAACCTCTCACTTTTATACATCATTGGTTCATCTAATAACCCTCAAAATTGTATGTCGAACGTGGCATCAAGTGGTTCTAAGACTCCTAATGCACTGCTTACTCCAATGGGTATTAAAGGCGTGAGCTTATGTATGTATGTATGAAGGGTAGAAGATACTCTCCGATGCTTTTAGTTCTCAAACCAAATCATTTTCTTTCAGCAATCAGTAAGTACTATTCAGTACCTAGTCATCTAGCTAGACAACCTCTAAAATGGAAAAAAAAACTTTTGACTAAACTACTGAACCGATTTTGATGATTAGGGTGTCATTAGAAATCAGATGATGTGTAGATTTGTTTTTTATGTCACTTCCTTACACCCTCCCAATTGGATTTCTAAAAAGACATTAGAACGGAATAAACATCATCGATGTTGTCATTTGACCTCTAAAATACGATAAGGGTCGAATCCAGCTGGGTCGAATCTATATTTTTCAAATTGCCGCCCCGCTTAATCAGCAGTAGGTATCAGTAGAACCAGCAGTAGGTATTAGTAGAAATAGCCAAAACAAACAAGATTGCGGCCAATTTCAAAGATTTCTACAATCATTCATGACAAAGACCGAGACGCTGTTATAGTAATTTAATTAGTTTTTGTTTCGTTTTACTCGTCACTAATAACAACCGAAAAAACACATCTGTCAACTCGGTCAACCTCTCGGGTGGTTAATCAGTCCATGAAACTGAACAACTTCCCCAAGGAACATAGGTCAAAATGCGAAAAAAAAATTGATCTCCCATACAAAATGTGCTATATGCTGATGAAGTTTGTAGATGAAGGTAGTATCTAATTATTCAATCTATACAATCTATAAATAAAAGACCTCCTCCAGTGCGCCACATCGAGGCAACGTGCCCAAGATACTGGCAGCATTCCCGCGTTGCACGGCCAAACCTATTCGTTGTGCAAAATAACTGCCAGCTCTCTTGTCACCCGTTGCCTCGATGAGACGCTTAGAGAGGCTCTTCATAAATTGTTTTGCCTCAGCACCCCATGGGCCTAAGGTCTCCACTGCGAATGGCACAAAGATGTAAGTACTGCCTAACTCGCTGTATTTTCGGGATTTTAAAAGCTCTGCCCCGTTCGCCGCCGCGCCCGCTCTGATGGAAGTCGCCGGTACGTGTGAAGGTGCCAGTGTGTCAACACACGTGGCGTCCCATACGAGACACTTGCCGAGTTTCCAGGGCACAAGCGTCAACCCGTCTGGACGCTTTCCATCCGCACGCACTATTCCGCTAGGTTCAAGAACCGACGGAATACCAGCAGTGGAAAGTGCTCTACGGATAACGTCATTTAAAGATGCGTGGCGTGGAATTCGGCCAGCACTTCTCACACACGATAATCCATGGTGTCCCAACTCGTTGACCATTTCACCACAAACGCATCGGTGTCGTTGATTGATAGGAACACCCAGTCGAAGCCCAATGGCAAGAGAAAAAGTGCAGTTGTCCAGAAGAGTGCCCACGTTTGCCGAAGGTTGAAGCCGGTTGAAGCCACGTTGAAGCCAGTAACCAGATTCTCTGATAAATGGTCAACTCGGTTATTTGGCGTTATTTAAAACTATAGAGTGAGACAAAAATCATTTCGTGTATGGACTTATCTTTGGTCTCTTTCTTTTTTAATGACTGAACGCTTTTCGTGTGAAAAAAGCGGACCGTGGGAGGTCAGTGAAAATAGGATCAGCCAATAATTTCATTTATCCTTTCGGAAAGGCAATGTTTTTTTTTTTTGTTAATATTTTTTTTTCTTTCGTCCCATGTGGGACAGGCTAAGGTTAAAAAACCATGCTGCCTCGTCATTCGTAAATCCAATCCAGTGAGTTTCTTTATTAAAATATACGTCTTCAGTAGTCAAATATAATTATTTTTTCCATCATCATGTTTAGTAGGTAGGTAGTCATTTTTTTGTTCATTCGTCTTACATTAGGTCAAAAGATTTTTTATCTTGATTTTTCCTTTTCCTTTCTTTCTTTCATGAAAACGTCATATACGATAAGTAAATGTCAGTTAAAATCGGGGGCCCGCTAAGTACGTCACCTTTATTCTATGCCAGGGAGGCTACCATCTAAGCGAAGCTGACGCTGGGTGAACGAATGGAATGTTGTCGATTGCTTCTTTATAAGGAGACCTTGATTAATGATATAAACCAAACACAGAAATGTACATCATTCCATTCGTTCAATCAGCATCAACTTCACTTAGGTGGTAGCCCCCCAGGCCATTCTCTGCCAAAGTTATTCATTGCCATGGCATTTAAAACCATGGCTTTAAATAAATTGGCATTTAATGAAGGAACCGAGTAAAAAGGTACAGGACAGTTTATTCTCTGCCAGCCTCATCTGATGCCATCATGGCATTAGATAAAGGGACCGTTTCATTTTTGTACAGGACCGCCAAACGCTGCCCATTTTGACAGCTCTCTACGTTTGTTGTCAATCAATCAATCAATTCTTGGATTTTATGGCCACGTTTGTTGTCTTTGGTTGGGCAATCATGTAAAGTCGCGTTTTACAATTTTAATGAGTGAGTCTGTTTCAAACGCTGTGTGATGTTATACTCTCATTTGAATTCTACTCACTTATTTGAAAATGTTTTGAAGCTATATTCTCTTTTTAAGCTTGTTTTGCAAGCAAATAAATGATCAGTAGTCAAAATTACTACAAATAAAAATACAGAAGATACCATAGAAGAGAAGTTAATATTTAATGTAGATATATGAAATATCAGAAGAAGAAAAAGGTTTGTAAGTTTTAAAAAAAAGTACAGAACAGGATTAGGCAACTATCTGAGAAGACCAAGGACATTATATATGGTAAACCACAGAAGACCCATACCTTTATTAAAACAGAAACAGAAGAAAAAGATTATAAAAACTCAAGAGAACAAGAATGAAAGTGCACAAGACGAAAATCCACAGAAAGAACCAAGTGCACAACGAATTTGTATCTAAAAACTAAACAAGAAGTGAAGTGTGAGAGATAAATGAAGAATAAAAGCAAACGCATTAATTAAAGATGACCCACAATCCTTTAAAAAACTATCGATAGAGCTCCTCACCTGACAAATCTTGAACGCATTCAGTTTATAGACATACGTTTTATAATCTGCGAATGGCATCTAATAACACCACCGTACTAAAATTGTGCGGCTCCGTTATTTAATGGCATCTAGGGCATAATATAACTTTGCATCATATAACGGTGGCATAGAATAACAGGAACGAGCTTAAAATCATCTTAAAATGTCCGGTTCTTTTATGTACGTCACGTTATTTGATGCCAAAGTGGCTTTGTATGAAATGGCAGAGAGTAAAATGTGCGTACATATCACTGCCATAGAAAAAATTGGCTGAGAATAGTAGGGAGTCTTAAAATCTTCTTCATTTCATTTTCTTTTTTTTTCCATCTTATATTTACATAATATCTTAAATTAAGCTGAAATCTAAAGTTCATTAACAGTATTTACAATAAATTTGTGCAAAGAAAGAAAAGTAGACGAATTTATTAAAAACTCCTCTACAAAACGCGGGACCAAATAGGTGAAATCGGGCTGACCATAAATTTCAATCAGCTCGTCCATCAGCACAAGGCGCTGAATGCCAAAGGACGGGCAACCAAACAGCACATGTTCAAGGGATTGATCTTCCTGGGTCGAACAAAACTAATAATATAATAACAATAATAATAATAATAATATTAAAATACAACTCGGAATATTCCAAGGCGATGCCCTTAGTCCTTTGTGGTTTTGTCTCGCGTTGAATCCACTATCAAACTTATTAACTGCAACAAATACTGGATATTGTTTAGAATATTTAGAAAATGGCAGCGACTCACCGACCGACAAACAAAACTACCAACTTAATCATTTATTATATATATATGGATGACATCAAGCTCTATGCAGAAACTGAAGAAGACCTTCAAAGGCTAACTGAGATAACGGAAACATACTCTAGTGATATCTGCATGGAGTTTGGTGTGGACAAATGCAAGGTAAACTCAATCAGGGCGGGACAAACCTACAAACATAATTATGAAATGCACACAGGACAACTTATAGATCCTCTAGCTAGACCATAACGAAACTTATAAATACTTAAGATATCACCAATCTAAAGAATTGCACCAAAAGGAAAAAAAAGCAAACCTGCAACAACAGTTCCAGCACAGGATCAATGCTATAACAAAAACACATCTATATTCTAGAAATATCAGCAAAGCAATAAATACGTACGTAATACCGATTTTAACATACTCCTTTGGCATCGTTACTTGGGCGAAACACAACTTGAAAAGTTTACAGAGATGTATAAATACGACAATGACCAAAAATAGAAAGCATCATCCACGGTCCTGTGTCCAAAGACTCACACTTCCTAGGTCTGATGGAGGCCGAGGACTTATTGATATTATTATCTATCTATCTATCTATCTAAGGAGGGGACGCCCGTCAGGCACAGGCGGGTGATCAGTCCACTCATTTGGGACCATTTCACCCAGTTCCCCACAACAGCGCATGAGTTTTACCTCTGCACTGACAGTTCCACCTCTTTGAACCTACCCGAAGCTTTAGCAAACCCGATTATATCCTTTATGTTAAGCTCTTGTATTTGTTCTTCTTTTACCTCATCCATGCCCATTGTCTCCCATCTTACCAGCGCGTACATCGGACACTCAGTCAGGAAATGGAGACTTGTTTCCTCCTTGTCGCATTCTGGGCATGTAGGATCACTTTTTAGGCCCATTATTGCTAGGTGTCGGTTCAAAGGACAGTGTCCCGTGAGCAGACCCACTACAATCCTGATGTCCTTTCTATTTAGCTTTAGAAGTTGCTTCGACTTTCTTTTTTCATATGTCTTTAGGAAGATTTTTGCCTGGCGGCACTGTTTGTTGTGCTTCCATCTTAAATTGGCTTCTTCTGTTATGATCTTGCTTATTATTCCTTTACTGATTTTACTTGATATAGGTAGCCTGGGTTCCAGGCCGATGAATGTCTCATCGGCCCCTTTCCTTGCTAGCTCGTCTGCAATCTCATTACCTATATGTCCTTCGTGCCCCGGCACCCAGGCAATGGTAACTTTGATCTTTTTGGCTAAGGCGTTAATAGCCTCCTTACATTCTGTTACTAGGGCCGAGTTAGTTTCGGCTCTGTTTAGTGCCTTCAAAGCAGCCTGGCTATCACTGTATACTATGATGTTCTCTTTGTTTTCAGTGATCATGCTGTCTATGATTCTGACTCCCTCTGTAATAGCAAGCACCTCAGCCTGGAAAACTTTAGCGCATCTTCCCAGGTGCATGGTAACTTGGCCATCTACCTGGTTCATGATGTGTATTCCCAGTCCTGATAGTTTTGTTGTTTCTTTCCTGGAGCCGTCAGTGTAGCACACTATCTTTGGATCTTATATGTCCAAGCTCCAGCTTTCTCTAGCTCCTATATGGATCCTGTATTTTTTGTCAAAGATTACTTTTTTCCTGATGAGGTCATTATTAGAAAGTATCATTGACAACTTCTCTCCATACTTTCCATCTAATATGGTGTGTCCTTTATCCATGAAGTTCCCTTTCCATTCAAGGCTTGACTTCATCCTATACCATTGCTCCATAGCTCTCTTTTTAACTTCCAAGTCCAGAGGATGCAATCCCAATAATATATCTAAGGCAGCTGATGGAGTGGTTCTCATCGCTCCTGTGATCATTAGGGTTGCAAGTCTTTGTACTTTTGCTAATTCATTCCTGTTTGCTTGTATGGTGGTTTTATGGTGGTTTTTGTATGGTGGTTGCTCCGTATGTTACTCTTGGAATTATGATTGCTTTGTATATCCACATCATGACATGCGGCTTGGTACCCCAGGTTTTGCCTACAGTTCTTTTGCATTGCATGAGTGTGATTTTTGCTTTATCGCATTGTTCTTTTATGTGTGTGTTGATTTTAAGAGAGTTATCAATAGTTACTCCCAGGTATCTTATTTCGTTTGATACCTCTAATTCAACACCATCTATCGTAAGTGGTTTAAACTCTTTATTTTTCCTAGTTTTTGAGAACAAGAGTATTTTCGTTTTGGCTGGATTTAAATTAAGTCCCCTGACTCTGCACCAGATCAGAACAGTTCTGATACCCTTGTTCATAATATCTCTCATCACGTAGATTACTTTTCCAGATACTAGTAATACTCCATCATCGGAGTACGCTTGCATGTATATGTGCATATCGTTAATCTTCTTAACTAGGGGGTCCAGCAGTAGGCACCACATCAGCGGCGATAAACAGCCGCCTTGTGGAAAGCCTCTCTTGGCTTTGATTTTGTGGGTGTCAGCTGTGCTATGATTGATCTATGTTTCAGCATGTTCATTATCCAACATGCTACCTGTTTATCTATGCCTTCTCTGTTGAGAGATTCTTCTATTGCCGAGGTTGAGGCCTTGTCAAAAGCCCCCTCCACGTCAAAGAAGCATCCTAGGGCATGTTCTTTGTTGGTTAACGTTCTATCAATCCTTACTATCATGTTGTGCAGCGCAGTATCAGTAGATTTGCCTACCCTGTATGCATGCTGATTCTTGTGTAGGGGAGTAGAGCTCAACTCTATCCTTTGTCTTAAGTGTTTATCTACTAGTTTCTCTATAGTTTTCAGTAGAAAGGAGGATAAGCTAATGCACCTAAAGGATTTGGCCTCTTGGTACGACTTTTTCCCCGGTTTCGGTATGAAGACTGCTTTGACCATTCTCCAGCTCTCCGGTATGTAACCAGTGGCTATGCTACTCCTAAATAGTGCGGAGATGGTATCTTTGACTATGTCACAACTAAGTGCACATTGCAACATCTTAGGGAAGATTTCGATACTTCGGGGAAGAAAGGTCGTAAAAGCCAAAATGCCATTTTACAGGAGAGGCAAAAAACGAAATTTTTTTTAAAAAAATCCACATAACTTTCTGGTTATTATAGCCATTGTAATTTTATAAAGTGAAATATTCTTAAGTTATGATATTCTTTAGCTACATAAATAATAAATTTAAAAGATCCTCGCGGTTTAGAAGTTAGGTTTGAGTTACGCCCCAAAATTTCTGACAAAATGTCCTTTACGTTCGACATTACGGAAGTGGTATGCATCGTAACTCTCAATATTAAACCATATTTTCGAAAAATTTGGGCGTAAAATCCATCAATGTGATTTTAAAATGTCGTAAAACATTATATTTAGACACAATTTATGAATGTAAACATTGCATTTTTATTATTAATTCATATAACTTAAATATTAAAGGTTGCATTTTATTATTTTTGATGAAAATAAAGGCAAATTGTAAATATAGTGACATTCAACAATTTTTCCTGTAATTTTCCGTATAATTACAAGCACGATTTTTATTTTTCAATTTTTTCTTCATATAGGCAAAAAACTTGGACAAGACTTAAAATTACACAAATACTATGTATTTGGCCTTGAATCTACTTTTTAATTTGGGATTTATAAAGGGTCAAAGTTATGGCCGTCACGATAATTAGGTTAACCGTGACAAGAATGAGAAAAATGCTGTCTTTTCTTAGATTTATTTTATCATCGTATAAGACTTTGATATTTATCATTTTATTACAAGAAAACACTGGACCAATTAAATGTACTTCTATTAAATTATGTATTATAAAGATTTTATTTTAAAAAACGCACAAAGATTTATTAATGGGTTTGCTCTAGGCCACAATGTAGCATAAATGTGAAGATGCGGTCGAGGATGTAGCAAGCTCACCCCTAAAAAAGCCTATTCATTCGAACTTTAAAGAGATTCACTCAAACTTTAAAAGTTATATGAGCTCGGAAATACAGAAGCAGGCAAGGAATTCCATTCCTTGGCAGTGCTCAATATAAAAGATGATAAAAACCGCTCAGTGCGGATCCGCGGTATCTCGACAAGGTAAGAGTGGTACTCCGCCGTATCTGGAAATCTGATAGAAGAATGACCTCACGTAGCTCTTGTGCACACTCTCTGAAGTACATTTTGTAAAAAATACATAGGCAAAGTACTTTGCGTTTATGAGCTAGGTTTTGTAGTTTATATTCAACCAACTTTTAATCACCGTTGAGTCTTCTGGCTCTGCGATCTACCGAGTCCAATGCGGCTGTTTGGCATTTGGCTGAACCATCCCAAAAGCAATACTCTAAGCACTATCGTACTTGTGCCTTATAAAGGGACAGGAATTGATCGGGCGTGAAGTAACACTTAACTTTATTTATGGACGCCCATCTTTTTGCCCTCAACTTGGGCTCTGGACTTTATGGAGGTGCCGAAGTTGAAATTGATAGATAACTTCATGCCAAGAAATTCAGGAACAGACCGGTTATAGGAACAGATGCACCTCGGAGAGTAGGAGTCAGATTAATCGAACTCCGTTGAGCAGAGAACAGACACGCTTGTGTTTTGGTGGCATTCAAACTAATTAGATTTTTGTCATCCCATTGGGACATAAGACTTAAAGTTGACTTTATTCGCTCTCCTTTCTGAGACAATTTCATCCACACAGCAGGAAAAAAGTCGCAGAGAGAACGGAACCCTGAGGAACTCCGGCGTCAATAGCCATCAGGTCGAGGAGCAGCTATCGATAACTACTTGGATCGACTGTTTACTCAGGATGTCAGCTATGAAGATAAATCGATAATTGACGGAGTCAGAAAGGCCACCCTTTTTGGGCACTGGTTACTCGTTAGCAAGCTTCCAGGACTTTAGTACGGTTTTTTTCTTGGGAGAGAGATGGTATAGACGTGTCAAAGCAGGAGACAACTCTGCACCACAGTACCTACGTCTTTTAACATGGCATATGCACGGCTCACGCTCATGCCATGTTTAAATAAAAGATGTGTATAGATCACGATCATTTGCTGTTAAAGCTTGTCTTGACCAATCCCTGCAAAGTTGTCTTGAACCAATCTATGCTCCAAAAGAAAGTTAACGGTGATTCTTTTCTTTTTTTTGTAATTTTATAGCGCCTATTATAAATATTTCACAAAATCATGATTATTTAAGTAGGCAGGAACTTAATGTTTATTATGATTGTTATCTTAAACGATATATTACGGCTAATTATATTATATTTATTAATAAAACTTATCTTTGAGCAGATCGTCGGTGGCATTGTTCCAATGACTGTACTATATTTGTCCTTTTCTGCAAGGAGTCTAGCTTCTCCCAAAAATTTGATTATCAGATAGTGGAACAGCAAAAGGCAACAACCTGTGCCGCTACAAAAATTGCGAATGCGAGGAAAATATATCTATGTCTTTCGTGACTATTCATTTTAAATTTGTGTTAAAGTGAGCTATACTCACTCAAACTATCTTAAGTTATCATACGCTGACGCCCATAATCCCTAACGGAGTAGGCAGAGCACCAATATTTCTAGAACCACTAGAAGCCACGTTTGACACAATTGTGAGGGTTATCAGATGGAACAAGTTGTATAATGGTGAGAGGTGGTCAGCCTTTCGCCTATTATACAGCAAAACCCTCGCATCCCTCTTACAGACTTTTACTGTACACCTGGGAAGAGTAGGTAGCTTGCACATTCTAGGTTTTTCTTTCACTCCCAGTCCAGCATGGAATCTTAAGTTATCAAAAGGAAACTATACCTTATTACAAACACATTTTGGTCAAAAGTTATCTATTGTATTGAGTCTTAGAGATAGTTACGAAACAATAACAACAATCAAATAATTGGGACGTAACTCGCACTTCTATTCATAAAAGAAAGCAAATGAATGGTGTAAAAGTCACATTCTGTTCAATTAAGTTTATTCAGAGGGTTGTAAAAGCCGAGATTACAATAATGTTGTGAGTTACGACCTGGTGTGTTGTAATTTTTGGCTTATACTTCCTTTACTTAATCAAAAGAGAAACTAAATTGTCACATACGCCAATATTATTTAAAAAATGTAGTTTAGACTGAAAAATCCTGGAAGTAAAAACCATTTCATTATAAAAATTTTGGTAGTAAAAGCCATCGTTTTTGCGAATATCGATTTTTGAAATATACAGATCGATAGAGCTTGAAATTCTGAACAAAACTGCATTATTAACTCAATTTGGCCAAAATGGCTTTTACGACCTTTCTTCCCCGAAGTATCGATTTCATCAGGTCCTGCAGCCTTGTATGGTGCGAACGATGAGATGCTCCATTCTATATTTTCTGTATTCATGATCTCATTTGCCAATTTCCGATTTGGATTTTCATTGAGGATCATTTCTTCACGTGCGTATTCTACACTGTCCGGGAAGTGTGTTCCCAGCATGATCTTTAATATTCTTTTTGGGGCTGTTATGTTTGCCCCCTCTATCTTTAAGCTACCAAGTTTGCAGTGAGTGTCATTTGCGAGTACTTTGACCAGGCGAGAGGTCTCCGAGTAGTTCATTATTTTCTCACAGTATGATCTCCATCCTGCCCTGTTTTCCTCTCTGCATTTGTGCTTAAAGTTGTTTCTTAAGTTTCTATACATGTTCCAGCTCTCGTCGTTGTTACGTTTGAGAGCTGTTCTGAGTGCTTTTCTCGTTTTCTTGCGTTCTTTTTCTAGTGCTTTATTCCACCACGGTAGTCGCTTGCCAGGTGTAGTTACCTTTAGAGGACATGCAGCTTGGAAGGCTTCTTTTAGGGCCTTTTCCAGTTGTGACGCCCCCGTTTCTATCTCTTCCTTTGTTCTGTATTGTACTAGACTGGGTGTCCATGTGCTGAGTGTCTCAGCATACTTTTCCCAGTCTGTTTTCCTTTTGTTCCTAATTAGTTCTCTCCCTATTGTGCTACTGATTTGGAAGATAATACGTTTATGGTCTGCCATTGAGTCCTCAACATCTACCCTCCACCTTTTTATGTATCTACTTGATATTATTAACTTACACAATAGAATTTTGTTAATCTCCGAAAATATTTCCACAACAAAGCAGTATCATCCGAACTCCATCGAGCAATTGTACAAAATGACCAAAAACTTACACCCCTCAATTTAAATGACCGATACACTCAGAGCAACGAATTAAAGACGGACAGACAGACTAAGATGGACGAATGGGCCCGGTAATCACTGCACGGAAGACATCTCAGCGATCTGAACCAACCTCACGTCGACTGGATAGCGTCGAACGAATGGCTCGGCCGCGGGGAGCTCTTCCCTGAGACTGAAGGGTTCATGCTTGCCATACAGGATCAGGTTATTGAGACTCGAAATTACCAGAAATATATTATAAAGACCCCCGGTACAAATGATTTGTGTCGAAGATGTAATAGTGCACCCGAAACCGTTCAACATATTACAGGAGCTTGTAAAGCAATAGTACAAAATGATTATAAACACAGACATGACCAGGTTGCCAATATTATTCGCCAAAAACTGGCACTAAACTGCAAATTCCTTTCACAACCACTCACTCCTTACTACAAATACATCCCTGATACAATACTAGAAGACGCCAATTATAAATTATATTTCGAAAGAGCCATACTGACGGCCAAGACTGTACATAATATTATAACCGCCCCGACATCACACTTATTGACAAGAATAACAAAACAGCATATCTAATAGACATAACCATACCTAATACCCATAATCTCCAAACTGCAATAGCTAAAAAACTTACCAAGTATATCGAGCTCAAAGACGAGATGGCCCGCATGTGGAACCTCCAAAAGGTGACAATAATGCCTATAGTTCTATCTACCACTGGCATTATACCGAAACAACTCCACAATTTATTAAAAACAATAGACCTACCTAAACACACTTACATTACCCTACAGAAAGCAGTGATTTTTGATGAAATGTCCAATTAATATAGCGACATCGGAATAGTACCTACATAAACTAAAATTTCCCAAATTCCTACGGGAATCAGTATGTTGTACGTTTCAAGTTAGTTTCAAGAAAACACAAAATAAACCGCCACAACAAAGCAAAGCAAGATCTCGACACTTTACATCTCGTTTACAAAGACATTTCGTAAATTTAACAAAAGTTTTTATAATGAAGAGTTATTAAGTTTACCATGGTTAAAAACCATTTAAAAAGTAAAGCTATATTTTCTCTAGGCCAGAAATTCATATAAGAATTGAATTAAAGAAATAAAATGATATTTTATAAATGTTATAATTTTTCATTCACTCAGTTATTCTTTCATTCAAATCTACTATCTCCGTAAATGCTTGCACAAACGTGTTATCTATGTCACATAGTTTCCGAAGACGGAAACGAGTCGAAGACGAATCGAACGTCGTTGTGAATAAAGATTTCCGTAGCATTCGACTCGAGTCGAACCGGAAAATAGTCGAACGCTCCAGCAGAGCTAAGATGATCGCCGTGCCATAATTATCACACGCCGTATCACACGGTCACGTGACTTTTTGTCGTTATCTCGTCGGACCCTAACATAAACTCATTTTTGTCATGTCATGGCATGTCGTTAGGTCAAATTAGCCACGTGAGATAGTTTTGTCTTCAAACCCTAACATGAAACGCATTTTTGTCGGGTCTTGACAGATGGATATGTGATATTATGGCGTGCTCGATTTTGAGCGTGACAAATTTTTCCACATGAAAAAGAGAGCCCTTCCCGGTCGAGGAAAATCGAACGTTTGTTCTAAGGTGGGTAAGTGACTGGAAGTGGAGTCGGACATGGCGATCCCTTATCACAATTATATGATAAGCCTTTACGGAAGGCGGCAAGCTAGAAAAAATGAGCGAAGGCGCATTAGGGACATTTGTGACCCCTTCGACACAGAAGACCCAGAATTCCAAAGTTTGTGGCGAATTTCAAAGCCTATGGCTCAGGGGGGCTACCACCTAAGCCGAGATCATAGAAAATTGTCTATGGTTGATCTTATTGGTACCATGTAAGGTCACGTGACTTATTTCGAAGTTGATTTTCCAAAGAATGAATGATGCCCATGCGTACCTATGCGTACCCCATAAGATTCTATTCTAAAACATTTTTTTGTAAATAAAGAATGAACTGATGTTTTTTTTTGCCATCTTATCTCATGTTTATGTTCCATAAATATTGATATTTCTTATTCGTATACGAATATTCCTGAGCTTTCGGTGAACACCAGCGTATGTGGGCAACCACTACTACCTCAAGCTTGTCCAGCAGACTCAGCAGAGGAATAAAAGTGTCCAAAGTGATTTTTAGTCTCGAAGTATGAAGTGGTCTTGGATGCTGCTCGCATACTGATTCCTCGACTTCTCATCGAATACCTGTCCTAATGTTTTTCAGCAGTATGAACATCCATATACCTGGAAGATATAGACTTTGCGGATGATCTCTGCCTACTCGCTACTTCACGAGAACACCTCCAGTCCAAGGCCGACGATCTTGCCAATGCTGCTGCTGAAGAGGGTCTGCGCATAAACGGTAATAAAACGAAAGACATGCGCCTTAATACCACTGATGCAACGCCTATCTATATAAACGGCAAAGCAGTCGAAATTGTGAAGCGCTTTACCTACCTAGGGAGCATTGTAGACCCTATGGGAGGTACAGAAGCTGATGTAGAAGCGCGTATCAACAAGGCAAGAGCCGCATACGCACAGCTTAAACCCGTTTGGACGTCATCAATAATCACACAAACAAAAATAAGAATATTCAACTCGAACGTCAAGTCAGTCCTCCTGTACGGATGCGAGACATGGCTCGTCAAGAATGACGTCACCAGCAAACTTCAGGTGTTCGTGAATGTTTACGTCGCATCCTGGGAATCTGTTGGCCACGAACTATCCCTAATGCAAGACTGTGGGAGCTAACTGACCAAAAACCAATGAGCAAGGAGATTCTTATAAGAAAATGGCGCTGGATTGGGCACGTCTTGAGGAGACCAAATAACCATCTGTCTAAACAAAGCCTTATATGGCAAGCTTGTGGTACAAGAAAGCCGGGCCGTCCCCGTACCACCTGGAGACGGTCAGTTGATAAAGAGGCTGCATCAACTGGTCTCAGTTGGAAAGACATCGAAGCTGCCGCCCAAAACAGAGAAGAGTGGAAATCCTTTCTGAGAGCCCTATGTCCCTGATGAGGGATAACAGGATTGCATGATGAACATCCATTGCAAGCTAAATATTACCCATTAGACAGATTGAAACTGTCCAAAAGCAAAGTGAAGTGATTCTACTGCAGAATACTGTCTGTCACAGACTACTTAGAAGGAAGATAGTTTTCTTAATTAATTTGGTGGATACCGGCACTGCACTGGACCACCCCTAACATGACCCACTGACCCCGCAAACTTGAGTTTTCCTAAGATGTCAGGACAAAGCCATCAAACTGATTCAATGAGCCTGAAATTTCACATGTGAGTGAGTGAAGAAATATAAGACGGTAAAACAGAACTTAGATACCACAAGCAAACTCAACTCCTCAATTTTTATCAAGTTACAAAATATATGCTTACGTTCCTTTTAATGTCTTTTCATTTTACATATTATTATATAAGAAATGGTGTGTGTCTATACCTAGCGGTGCCCCGTCACTGGGCAAAAATGAATGCAATTATATTTAGCTCTAGATTTGTTCCATAACGGTGATATGTTAGACGCACCGAAACAGTGATATACTGGAAAAAGTTCAGTGCATAATTGAAACAATGTGTTTTTGTTTTCAAAACCAATTTCTAGTTTTTCTTAGGAAAATGTCAGGTTCAGTTGTTATCTTGGAGATAGGCAGTGTTCTCTGGATAGGGAATCTAATAAGACAGCATAAATAAATATTTAAGAACTACTTAGTCAGTTAATTTTGAATCGCTGCTTTCAAAACCCAATATATTTATTTCAACAATATCTTGAAAATTACTGAATGTACTTAGTTAATCTTTTAATATGTTGAAGTAAACAAACACATACTAGGTGTACTGAAGCCATTCATATTGCAGAGTGCATACATGTGGTAACCTCATGTGCGGCCCTCTGTACTTTAGTATATAACAATTCAAATTCAAAAATAACTAGACTTACCCTAGTACTTAAGAATAAAAATTTGAAATATTTGGAATAAAACAATTTTTTTTAAAATAAGTTTTTTAATTCATATATGCACTTTAATTCATTTTCCAAAACAAGTCTCAATTCGTAACCCAAATTTCACTGAAATAAAGAATTATGCACAAAATTAACAATATTATAATTTCAGTAAATAAATAAAATAAATAAATAAATATCTTTATTTCACTTTAAACAATTTAAAAGTAAGCGAGTCGCTAGTGTCTCCATTTAGGCTTTTCGCCTGTGTTTGGAGCCACCGCTCTTCGTGAGACCATTCTATTCTTAATTTTAATTTTAAATCTATAGGTACTTGTCACAAATTAACACAAAATAAAAATATATATCATAAATTCATAATGTTAGTAAAAGTTGAAAGAGAGTGTAAGTGTGTGTGAATGTGTGTGTGTGTGTGTTACAAGTGTTTATTAATGTAGGTATCTGATATATTCATATGTTATCTGAGGTGGAAGAGCCGCTGAAAGGCCAGCCCTACGACTATGTGTTGGGATCAGTAACAGTAAAATGAAATCTTCAGTGATTCAGTTCTCACCGTACCTACATGCCAGTCATGTTTCACAGCCTTGTAAAACGTGTGGCTCAGGCCAGCAGACCCACGGAACTTAAACAACGAATTTAGGTATTCTATGTACTTCACTTCACTTCACTTCTTGATAGGTTATGGCAAGCGGTTTAAGGGAAGTCAAAAATTTTGACCAAAGATAGGGTAAATCATTTTGTATGGGAAGTCAAAAATTTTTTTTGGATAAGATCGAATTACTTAACACCCTGTATAGTGCCTTCATAGTTTAAGAAATATAGGTCATTGTTTGTGGGTTGCTTCAAGCGCTTTGGAGCTATAAAACAATCTTGGTGTGCCTGCTGGGCGGAGGGTTCAACGCAGCAGACCAAACATCATAGCAGGCACACCAAGATAGTTTTATAGCTCCGAAACGCTTGAAGCACTAGGTTTGAAACTTTTTTCTCGATGGCACCAATGAAAGCATTTAAGCTTAGAACTAGTACCATGTCTCTAACTTTAGCCATTTCCGTGTACGAGAGGTGGGTCTGCTGAGCTGTTATCCATCCAGCAGTCCCACAAACAACGACCTTTATTTCTTAAACTATGATGGCACTAGATATTGTTCTTTTGGCATCAATAGGTACTAGGAAGGCATTATATATTGGCATACATAGAATACCTAAATTCATTGTTTAATTTCCGTGGGTCTGCTGGCCTGAGCTTGTGAAACGGGTAGAGCTTTCAAAGTATCACCGTTGTTTGTGAGCAATACTCCATACTCCACCTAAAATGAAAATAATAATAATAAAGCTTTATTCATTCCACATGCATTATCTAACATAACATTACATTGCAATTAATCAAATCAATTAATATTATTAAAAATGCAAAGTTAATAAATGAAATTAAGTTAATTAAATTTAAATTAAATTACTTAGTGTTCTTTTATTTAGATTCTTCATCATCTGTGGACCCTTTTGGGTAAAAGCCTCCTCCAAGTTATTCCACTCATCTCTATCTTTAGCAGCCTCCATCCATTGCTGGCCTGCTACTCTCGCTATCTAGTCGTCTGTTTGCTATGACATGAAAATGGATTTGGTTAATGAAAGTGGATTAATTGATTCTTATAAACTTATTAATTATTCCTGGCTTAAAATATTAGGTATATTGTGTATTCAAAAGTAACTAAATGGAAAGTTACAGCAATTGTAGAGTTAATGACGGGGTTTTAGTAACTAAAAACCCCGTCATTAACTCTACAATAGCTGTGCAAATCTTATCCAATGTTTGCAAGTTTCCTGACATGCCAACCTTGGTTTCAGCTTCAATTATACATTTTAAACATTCAAGTACAAATTTGTTTATGTGGGTAATGTATAGTAATGTTATTGCAATTCGACCAGAATCACGTAGCAAAACATTTAATTTTATTTGGGTACTTACGGTTAATGTTTTTAAGCTCAATACTCCCGCCAGGGAGTATTATGTTCCTTGGTAATCCTACACACACACACTTCTTGGTAGGTCATCAAAGGTAGGTTATGGCAAGCGGTATTCTTTATTTATCCCAATCAGTCAATCCTTTTTTTAGGAATATTATTATGGCGGTCACTGGGTCATGTTACGGGTGGCTCTGTCTTCAAAAGTTATGACAATTTTGCCAATGCCAAGATTGGAATCTACAAGAGATCACGGTGCAAACAATTCTATTCTATTCTTGTGCATATATGGGTCTGTCTTTTTATGTAAGACAATTTTGCCAATGCCAATGTTGGAAACTAAAAGAGATCACGGTGCAAACAATTCTATTCTTGTGCATATATGGGTCTGTCTTTTTATGTAAGAAAATTTTGCCAATATCGAGGTTGGAAACTACAAGTGAACGCGGAAGAAAATTAAACAAACGGTAAATATTTTTGTTGTTGTCGTTTTTGATTCGCCTTACGATGACAGTCACAGACTATTTAGTTTACTGTTTTATTATTCGCATTGCGGCAGGCAAAGGTTAAGAATCATACAGCCTTGTCATCCTATGCAGTTTATGCGTTTTAATGTGACTGCACGACCGATGACCCATTTTTATTTTTTTAGTTGTTTTCAAAGTAAACAATAAAAATGTCCATAAATCAATGTTAAGGGTAATTAAAATTTAAACATACATTGAAAGGTAAATTATAAGAACAAAGTAAAATAATACTGCAGCATAACAGAACGCACAGCTAAGTAATTTGAATTTGATGTTCACGCTAAATATTGAAGTTGATTCAAAAGTTACCATGGTTTTTTAGCCGTCAAAATCAAAATCAATTTTTTTATTGAATTTTGGCGTACTAGTGTGAAAACAAATGAAAGAACGACTTTCTCATGATACTTGCAGTGCGTTTTGTTTTGCTGCAGTATTTAAATGCATTCGTTGTTTTTCATTACTTATTGATCTTTATTTTGATTAAATTAAAACTAAATGTTAATTTTTAATGTAATAATTATTTTTTTACCTTGAAAACAAAAAATAAATTGATGGGTTATAATATTAAAACGAATTGTCACTGTCACTGTGTCACTATTGAAAATGTTAAAATCAAGATGTTTTGAAGAAAATTGAGAAGTTTATTTTGTAATTGTAGCATAATTTAACAATATTTTTGAGTTTTTCGTGTAGTACGTGTAGTGGTGTTGAGTCGGAAGACGAATTCCACGTAAAACGTATACTGTTAAACTAACTACTAAAGGTTTCAAGACCAAGTAAGTTTTGTGGTGTTTTCCTATCGCCGTGGATGGAATTTCATCTAGAATCTTTTCTAAAGCAGACTTTCTGAGTCATGGAAAATATTATCGCCGCATTTTTTACGCAGCCATTGGTAAGATATGAGTTATCTATTGTAATATCATTGGTAATCTGCCTATCAATCTTCTGCAGAAGTTCTCGGAAGTTGTCATGGTTTTTTCTGTACTTAGAGATGTGTTGAAAATACCTTCAGTGGTAAAACGCAGGTAGGTAGTTATTCCAAAGTGTTGATGAACTTATCTATTAGTTTTGTAGGCCTAACACAAAAATCTTAATATTGTTTTACTGAGATTGTTTGTTTGTTCTTCTTTCTTACAATTTCAAGTCAATATAATGGAGCCAAGCCAAAGTGTTATCAAATCTAACATACTTAATAATCATAATAAGCAAATATTATCATACCAACTTTTACATATACTTATCATTATTTATGAACGTACCTATGTCTGTTCTATGACACATTATTTCATCATCACACTATACCTATTCACTTACGTTCAGGCTTCACTCTGCCGGTCTTACAAGAAACAACTTAGAGCTGAGTGAAGCCGTTTTTCTACACACAACACTGCACAAACACACAAGTACGAATTGCTAGGACTTTGCAAATATTTCCTTTTAAAAGTTTTGAAGAAAACTTTAAAAGGAACCTAATGTTAACCTAAATGTGTCAACTCAATTCAAAATATCTTAACTTCATAGAACATTAAATGTTTCGACTGTCATAACATCTTAGTGCTCCAAAGTCATCATCATCCTGACCTGCTAGCGGTGCTCCCTGCTGATCAACAGATGATGCTCTGGTTTATTACAACCATTAGAGTTTCTTTACTTGATGTTGGTCACTTTTTGCCTTTCCCTATTTTAATACTACTTAAATTCCCGTGGATATTTTCCCGTCAATTTTCCAATGTTTTTAATAGTTATTCTGCTATTCGGGATGGAGAGAAATACAACAAATCAAAAACCATGGAAACCGGTCCAGCCGATCTTGAGTTATAAGTGGTGTAACTAACACGACTTTGTTTTATATATTTAGATGGGTTCGCTCTTGACCACAATCTAGCTTAGGGAAAAGATGTGGTCGAGGATGTAGCGAACTCACCCAGAAGAAGCCTATTCACTCGTACTTTAAAGATATTTGGGTTGTATGAACTCGGAAATACAGACACCAGCAGGGAATTCCACTCCTTGGCAGTGCGCAATATAAAAGATGAAGAATAGCGCTCAGTACGTATCCGAGGGATCTTGACAAGATAAGGGTGATACCCGCAGTGCATCTGGATGTCCGATGGAAAAAAGGGGCAGGCGGAATGAGCCAATGCAGCCTCTGAGCACAGTCTCTGAAGTACATCTTATAAAAAACACATTTAGACTTCTTTTTTTACAATATGTTATTTCATTCTGAAGGAGATGAAGTTTTCCCAGTTATATTAAATAAGATGAAAAGAATTATTTAATCTGCTTTCATTAACTTAATTTATTTCCAGGTGGAGTGAGTCATCTTAGGTTTTGTAAAGCATGTGCAAAGTAAGCTTTTAAAAGATGACTGGCAAGCTTGACACTTTGGACCGGCCCTGCATTGTATGGCGCGCAGTATAAATCAGAGCTCAGCTTAAATTGGTAGTGTAAAGCGTGACCTGCTCTTGACTGTACGTTAGTGACAGCGCCGCAACAACACCGCGGTCCTATGTCAACATTGACAACGCCATAGGGCGAGCAATTCTTTGCGCGGGACCCTCGCGCAATCAAAGTGAAGTTTCAGCGTGAGCCGAGCGCGAGTTTGTCGTTATCGTGGTAAAGCTGCTGAGAAAAAATTGGTTGCCTGTAAAGTCGGTATACGGGCGAAAGTTTTACGTGACAACGACTTTGAGTGGTAAAATAATTTTAATGTGTGGAAGGGACGCGTGCCTTTCACTTTTTATGTCTGTCTCTCTCGCTCTTAGGCGGGCTAACCATGCCCGAGTGGAAGGGACGCGTGCCTCTCACTCGCTCTCATTGTGAGCGCATAACGTGAGCGGAGCGTAACGCAGTTTCTTGAAGTGTCACCCGGCAAACCAATTTATAAGACGTTGTCACGTCAAAAAAATTCGAACTTTCTCAGGGATGTGGCTGCCTTTCATTAAGATAATTCTACACGAACACAACTACTGCCATGTATGTACACTGAGAACACCGTCAATGATATGATAATTAATATTGTTGGAAGACTACCAATCAAACAAACATAATAACTTTGATTTATT
Source organism: Aproaerema taeniolella (assembly GCA_949987775.1). NCBI lineage: Eukaryota > Metazoa > Arthropoda > Insecta > Lepidoptera > Gelechiidae > Aproaerema > Aproaerema taeniolella. The sequence goes on along the minus strand of OX465242.1, from coordinate 32,467,766 downwards.
GTGTATTGGGAACTTCCTAATAGAGTTACATGATTTTAACTAGTTGACAGTAAAGATACATAGTAAAAGGCTCTAGCACCAATCAAAAACTGAATGTATAATTTTTGGAATGATGGGTATTCGAATAAGAACAAAACTGAGAATGATGAAGATGGTTGAGAATAAGATGTATAGAGCCTGTTACAAGGACTTTGTTTGGAAAATGAGTGATATCTGATATAATAAGATTAACATGCATATATGAATAAAAAAACTTGTTCCACATAATTTTATTTTATTCCAATAAATTCTCCCAATAAATCACCTAGTAAACTAAAAATCCAACTGTCATAATTCATCCAAGAAAAAAACTGTTGAAAATAAATACAGAACTTTCTCCGGAATGTCCGCAGTCTCTTATAGGTGAAAATCACTTGTTGGAAGGTGCATTAGCATTACGTCTTGTGTATACTGATGAAGTCGAAGAGTTGAGTTTCCTCATGGTATCTAGAAGTTCCTTCAGGTGTTTATCCCATCATTTTCTATCTTCACTCACATGTACAAACAAAAATAAAATTCGGGCACATTGAATCAATTTTGTGACTTTTTCCAGACATCTTAACTGTCTGCTGGGAAAACTCAAGTTTGCAGTGGGTCTTTACTGTGCCAGTAGCCATTAAATTGATAAGGAAGATTGTTTCTCCACAACATAAACACTTCTTCTGCAATCAAATTGCTTTTGTATAGTTTCAGTCTGTCTACTGGGTAATATTAAGTTTTTATCTAGTAGTGGTTGCCCTCAGAAGTACTTAATCACCAACAGATTTTCGTTTTCGCCAAAAATATTATTGTTGTGATTACTGTAAAAACTTCAAATGTTTATCTCCACAGCAAGTTACAATGACAAGAGCCAAGGAGTTTACAAGACTACATACTCTTTGATACAAGAGCGAGATGTGAAATGAGATGGAAGGATGGGAAACATCACGCGGGAAAATTTAAAATACATACAAAAATAAAACTCAAAATTACGGAAAAAAAAAATTTAGTTTTGGAAGGTTTTCTTTCTTAGTTTATATACAAAATGACTTTCTAACAACAAATTTACAAATTATGTATTTTATTAAGCCGCTAAATAATGTTTTTCAAAGGAAAACTTGCGATGTTGACGCCGGAGGGGTCGCCTACTTCAAAAGCGTGATAATCAATTTCCATAGAGTCGGAAAATCCTTACATGGTACCAATTGTTTCATAAGAAAAAAAAGAGTACGCAAGAGATCGTTCAATCTTTTAAGCTTCGACTTAGACGGCCTGTCACGTGACGTGTCATGGCAGCCCAAAGTGAGATTTAATCAAATTTTGTCTTATGCTTCGTATGCTTCAAGATCTTTGAGAGCTTTGGGAACCCAAATTATATTTTTCTGACTTCTTATAGATTTCTTATATCCATATTTAAGATCCCCGACGTCATTCATTCTTATATTTTTCTCACTAGTTCGCAAACAATGCGTCCCCATGGTACCAATTGAATCAGCTTCCTTCCGTCAGCATCAAAATCAACGCGTCAAATTCACGCAAGAACGGTGGTAGCCTCCCAGTTTATAATCTCTAGGCTCACAATAGACCTAGAGCCCAAAAACGGGAATGGTCTCCAGCCCACTTAAAGTTAGGCTGCGCAATACCTATTTATCTAACATCAATATACTTTAATCACTTTAGTACTATACTGGACTTTAGGTAAATCTCTTTCAACCTCTCGGGTGGTTAATAAGTCCATGAAATTGAACAACCTTCCCAAGGAACATAGGTGAAAATACAAAAAAAAAATTTAGATCCCATACAAAATGCGCTATATGCTGATAAAGTTTGTATGGGAACTCAATTTTTTTTTCATATTTTGACCAATGTTCCCTGGGAAAGTTGTTCAGTGTCATAGACTGACTAAGCACCCGAGAGGTTGTAAGAGATTTACCTAAGGCCCTGTATAAATAAATAAATAAATAAAAATAAACGCTGCACACTCAAAGGCACACACTAAGGTTTTCCCTTGTGTCGTGCGTCCCTTGGAATACACAAAGACAAACACAAACACCCATGACCCGAGAACAAACATCTGCTACTACACAAACATCTGCTGTATACTTTAATGACTTTAGTACTTAAGTATAACCTATAGGTAGTACTTTGTTAATTTGATATCTTGTGCTGCATATAATTTCTGGCCAATTACATACATAATACTCGTACATAGATAGGCTGATAAACACATTACCCTCCTTTGCGTCGCGCAGTCAGGGAGGCTACCACCGTTCTTGCGTGAATTTGACGCGATGATTTTGATGCTGACGGAAGGAAGCTGATTCAATTGGTACCATGGGGACGCATTGTTTGCGAACTAGTGAGAAAAATATAAGAATGAATGACGTCGGGGATCTTAAATATGGATATAAGAAATCTATAAGAAGTCAGAAAAATATAAATTGGGTTCTCAAAGCTCTCAAAGATCTTGAAGCATACGAAGCATAAGACAAAATTGGATTAAATCTCACTTTGGGCTGCCAT